>CM059270.1:20447376-20694876 GCA_030347295.1 Setipinna tenuifilis
TTGGAAACTGCCAGTGTGGCAGGCCTTGAAGACACAGCAGTTCGCTTGCATTGGTAAGCCACAGCAAACACAGACCTCGTCTGACATTCGTCTTGCATGGTGAGATCCCGTCAGCCAGCCTATGGACTCTTTAATATGCCTGCATGACTTCAGTGCGGTTTTATCCTGTGTGAGTTACAAGTAATGACGGTACAGGGATTTGAAATGATGCTTCTGGGTCGATCTACCCACTGGATTGTTCTGTTTGAAGATGTCCTGGAGCTGTCGCACCAGAAGGTACTGCTACACTGTGAAAGAAAGCCCATGGTACAGTCTAAATGCACAAATCAAGGAGTTGTGTTCAGTTCCATGTGTTACTACATGTAACCTGATGTAAATAATATTCAGCTAATTTTCATTGATTTCATCAAGGATACATTCAAACACTTCTCTGTTTTTGCTCTGTTTAATCCGGAGCCATTTAAATTAATCACAGCATTTTCTGTTCTTCAAAAGCTGTAGAAAAGGTAATGCCAGGAGAGGTTGTCCTATCTGCTTAAATCGACATCTCCTTGACTCTTAAGATCTTAAGCAGGGGATCGGAGCTTCTAGTCATTACAAAGGAGACCGATTCAATGGATCTGCACAAGGAGGACCACCTCCTATCAAATAAACATCTGCTTTCTTCCTCTGGACTTTCTCTCTGTCTCTGTCTCTCTCTCTCTCTCACTGAATAAGATGACTGAGCTGCTTACTGACTCAGGCTGCTTAAAGCCACCATAGATTAGCGAATGTATGAACTGATTAAGGTGCTGGGGAATTTGAAATGGTGGCTCCAAAAGATGGGGTGGGGGTGCATCTGATTATCACAGCAGACACCTAAGAGGGGATTGTCTGGACCCTGCTGGTGATTAAAAAAGCAGACCCTGGAGTCTTCGTGTGAAAGAAAAACACAATTTTGTGAAGGGGGAGAAGAGTCCACTAGTAAAAGCTGTGTAAACCAAGCAAATGATTTTGCAAAAGGGTGTGTGTGTGTGTGTGTGTGGGTGTGTGTGTGAGTGTGTGTGTGTTTGGGTGTTAGTGTGAGTGTGAGTGTGTGAGTATTAAAGAAGTGCTAGGAAATTAATGACTGAAGTTGGCAGCTGAAATGCCACACTTGCATGCGGTATCCAAAATAAGCAGTTTAAAAGGAGCGACAGTGGAAAGACATGAAGCTTTAAGAACAGACCAGTAAAATATTCTCATCATGGTGACCTGTTGCCAACAAAGACAGGAGTCATCTCATCTTATAGACACATTAGATTTATGGCGGTCAGTGCCCCTCTGTTTTCATCCCATCAACAGCTGTAGCTGGACACCGGCCTTAGAGTGAGTGGAGAGCCAGGGGCAAAATCACACATGTGCGTGTTTGTGACTTTATTCAGTGCTGTTTGATGCCGCTCTCCTGCAGAGTTTTAAGAAGCCCTTGACGCAGATGTTCAAAAGCAAGCCTTGACTTTATTACTAAGTGCAGAAGACTACAGAGTCTTTTCAGAGTGGACCTCTGGAGTCACGATAATGTCTCTTTATGAAGTGAAGCCAAATGGTTCTTTAAAAGTGATTTAATACCCAATATCATTAGCTCCATGTTATTTAAAAAAAACAATATATCATCTATATATGCAATGAAAAAAATCTACACTAATGGAAAAATATGTAGCAAGTCCAAAAGCCCATCAGAAACCCCCGCATTTGCCTTTGAGAAAAAAAGGCTCTTCATATCCTCTCCGTACAAATAAACACATAATCAGACACTAAATAAAAATGTCACTAGGTACTTAGAACTGAACCAAGGGTGTCCTTTCTGCTGATGTAGCGGACAACAGTACAGTGGTGGCGGACCAGCGGGTTTAGCCAGCTGCATACATAGACTACAGATTGTCGACAGTTTGTGGCGGGAATTTAAGAAAAAAGAAACAGCCACAAAGTCATTCTGGCCCTCAAAAGAAGTCTCTTGTGTTCAAGTGCCGTATAAAACCACCTCTTGAAATATGGCAGGATTTCTGGATAAGGCACCAAGACCAGCTCCCTATAACTGACAAACAAGGACTAAATATACACTAGCTGGGGCATTCAGAGTTGCAATGCACTGGAAAGTATGCCTTGTGGTCTTCCCAGAGTTATTTTACGATACGCTTAAACACAGGGCTGCTTTTTTGACACAGTTGCAGACAAGTTCGGCCCTGTCTCTTAAGAGCAGTTACAAAAGCGATTCCTACGCACAGAAGCAAAACAAAGCGCTGGCTAAACAATAACAAGTTACTACAAAGGGGACAACAGTCATTGAGGACACAGAGCCTTTTTTCATGTTTAACTAATAGGTAAAAGCTCATGGAGAAATTAGCTCTGGCTGTAATTCAATGACATAGTTGCTACACATTATGTGGTAAGCTGGAGGAAACCATCAACATTTCAAGAAATACCTCAAAGCCACCCTATATGGAGGTCTGCATCTGTGTGTGTCCATGTGCATGTTGATATGAGTAGCAGTGTGTGTGTGTGTGTGTGTGTGTGTGTGTGTGTGTGTGTGTGTGTGTGTGTGTGTGTGTGTGTGTGTGTGTGTGTGTGTGTGTGTGTGTGTGTGTGTGTGATAAAGAGAGAGAGACAGAGAGAGAGAGTGGGAGAGAGAGGGGAGTACTGTATGTGTAATGTGTGTGTGTGTGTGTGTGTGTGTGTGTGTGTGTGTGTGTGTGTGTGTGTGTGTGTGTGTGTGTGTACTTGAACATATGGCCTGAAAGCTCCACAGAGGGGGGTCACCTGAGACATACAAAGACATGGAGCAGAGGGAAGAGCAGATGATGTCTGTAATTGACAGGCTACTCTGGGCACCAACATCCCAGTGCGCATCCTTTACAAAGGCAGACCTTATTAGTATGGTGCTCACAAAGCAAACTGTATTTCCTGCACTATTCCAAGCCATCCTTCACAGAAGGCCTTACTCCACAGACTGCTATCCAATATATCTATGCCTGCTGATAATGTGTAACTGCATAAGTGGACAGACAGACAGACAAGACAGACAGACAACCTGACTATACATTAAACCAGCAGTGACAAGCTCTGGCACAATACAGCAGAATTGGCTGTATATGGCACTCTTAGGTCAACACGGCGTGGTAATAACTATGGTAATAATGGTGATCTCTGTTTCTGTGTGTGTGTGTGTGTTTTTATTTGTTTCCCTCCATCTCTATCCATTTCAGTGTGTGTTTCTGGTCACATGTAGGCACGTGTGCATGTGCATATACTGGTTCATATATATATATATATATATATATATATATATATATATATATATATGTGTGTGTGTGTGTGTGTGTGTGTGTGTGTGTGTGTGTGTCTGTGGATGTGAACATGCATGCGTGTATAGATGGGCTGTCAGTGGAATATCCTCTCAGGCTGTGAGGACCCATCACGGCCCGCTGCCCCACCACCACCCACCACCCACTCCATGCCCAGGCAGCACTGCAGCCTGGAGGCTGTGGAGCAGAGACTGAGTGAGAGTGATGAGGCATGGCAGAAGATGCCAGTACCACCAGGGGCCCCATGGGGGCCAGGGGGCCACACCCACTGACTCACATGCCATGGTGATGAATCTGACCGCATTGCAGGAGAGCTTCCCATGACCCCCATTCTATCATCAGGTCTGCAAAATGTGTGACCATCAGCTGAATGCTGTATTAACCTGTGACTAGTGAAGTGCAACAGCATTACACATACACAACAAGGCAGTGATTTAACAGCTGTACGTACATGCAGAGGGAATGTCTGGGAAGGCTTCAAGCAAATGAAGCCGTTAAGGAAAGTCACATGCACACGCGCAAACTGTGCTGGCATTGTGAGTGCACCAATTTGTAAATGTGGCTAGAGATGTTTAAATTAAATGGGGCAAATCTCCTCATTATGTTTATGTAGTGCTAATCCTCAAATCCTATCCCTCTGGTTGGAATCACTTTATAAAAAATGTGACAGCCCCAGACTTGAAGGAGGAGTTATAAATAAATAAATAAATAAATAAATAAATAAATAAATGTTCATGGTAAACCTCTTACTGGCACAAATGAAGAGGCATCTGTCAAATCAAGTTTTTAAGGCACTCCTCACTCTTGCTGGGGTTAACGCTTGACACATTAGTGCTCCCTCTTCTCGTGAGCTAAAGATACTCTTATGACTACACTTGCTTTTAAGACAGACTTCTGGGACTAAAGGGCCTCGGCTAATGCCGGCGAGTCATCCATGTGTTTTGCATGAAGGCCCTCTGTCACAAGCTGCTGGGATGTGAAAAGGGCTGATGATTCACTGTGAATTCATTGTTTCAGCTGTCAAAGATGGTGAAATTATACCTTCACAAAGAGCAAAGAGATTTGTCATAGCTTCACATGTTTAACCCCAGACACCAGGTAACCTAGCAACATTCACACTCTGCTAAGCTGTGTACCATAGTAGCCAGCTAGTCTAGGATAAGGTAGTAATCTGCGCTATTTGCTAGTCCTTTATGCTGGCGAAAGGAGAAACAGCATGCTGTCTCCTCTTTCTCCCCAAATCTCCTCCGTCCACGACAGATAAGCACACACACAAAAGAAGGAGGTGGAGAAGGAGACAACAAGACACGGAGGAGGCAGATGAGGGTTAGCTTGCTACAAGGCTGCATTCGTCCGACACACTGATGAAGCCAAAAGCAGTCCTGTGGTAATTTCACTGGTCTGCTGGGTAGCGCCGAACAACATCAAATTTAGGTCATCTGCTGCACGAGACCTGATATCGTTCTCCTTCAATCTCGTTCCCCATCCCTTCCCCCTCACCAGTGCACCTACCTCCCCAGGCGAAAGGTGAGGAAAGACAAGGTCACAACAAACCAGAGAAGGCTGTGTGTGTGTATGTGCGCGCGCATGTGTGTGTGGTGTTTAAAAAATGAACTGGAATCTATTTTCTCATATCTCTCTCCTCCACACCCCCAGTACACTGAATATCCTTCCGTGGGCTAATATAGAAAGCTTGATGTCCTTCCCTGGATAATAGCACATCTACGGCGTGTCACACACCACTGCACCTCTAAGCAGAGAATGATGGAGGTAAAATTGACATAGACTGACACAACGCAGAAAAAAAAACACAAAATGTTCCATTTATCAAAAGCTATTATTGAAACACATCATCTGGCAGTCCTGACACAAACGGAAAGGGGAGTAGGGGAAGGTGGTTGGAAACCACCATATTTAAGAGGCCGAAATGATTTAGGCACTCCTGTTAACACAATTAAAATGCTTTAATTCAATACTGGTCAGTAAAGCTAAAGGCATTTTACTTTTCTCACCTGGAGTGCCTCAATGTTTACTACTTTTGCATCTATGGTCTAAAGTCCTTTTTTTTGATGAGCACCCTGTTTTTACTCCGTTCACACTTTTTGACCCAGGGAAGCATTGTCTTTTCTCTTTTTGTATTTGGAATTCATTGTGTTCCTCTCCTGGTTGATTCTCGCTCCCCTTATGGCAAATGTAAACAAAACAAGCAGCCTGTGCATGCGGTACCTGCTGAATGACCTCCGGCCAGAGTGTGACCCTCCCCATTATTCCGCTCTCCTCCCCGCAGTGACGGGGAGGGAAGCGGGGAGGGGACCATCTGTCAGAGGCTCCCGCTGGATCAATGGAAAGCAAGGGGAAAGCTAAATATGTCCCCTCACTGAGGAACTGAAACCGGTTCAAAAAAGCTTTGGTTTATTTTCAAGGCAGTGCCAGGCAGCGCATGCTGAAGCCTGCTCTTCCCTGTTGTGTATTTTTTTTCTGTATTTTTTTTTTTTGCTGGCTCTGCTCTTTTTATTAGCTTTACCAGTGTTCCCTGCTTGTGTATGTGTCGATATGTACGTGTGGAGTGTATCTAGGAACAGTGTCAATGTGCCAACACACCCTAGAGGGATGCAATGAGGTGGCAGCTTTAATCACACGATCGGTACATGACAGCAGTGCATTGTCGTGATCCCCGCATAAGGTCAGTGTGTCGCTCTCAGCAAATGCTGTGACACCACAAACACACAAATAAAGGATGAAATGCCTCATGTTTCCCAAGTCACCACTGTCGTCTCTCCCCCCCCCCCCCCCCCCCCCCCCCGTCTTCAACACCATATTGGTTTCACCCAATTTTTAGGCAGTTGCTGCCTCATGCACATACAATGTAAACAAAGAGAGGGGGCGACGCTCAGAAAAAAAATAAAAACAGATTAATCAAGGAGAAAAACCAGGTAAGCCAGATGGTATCCACTTAGCATAGGTGGGGAAAGAAACGAGCAGTTGATAGCGGGCAGCAGCAGGGGGTGTGATAGATAGTGAGACGATGACTGTCTGGCTTGCAGGAGAGGAAGAGGGAAGTGAAGTGACAGCCCAGGCAGCAAGGGCTGGGTTTGTTTTTGCTACCGTCTGAAGAACGAGAAGCGCAGGCAGGGAGGCAGGCAGGCAGGCAGGCAGGTAGATAGCAGGGGTGCTAGCAGGGCAACGCAAGGCTGAGCATCATTGTGAAGCAGCAAAAAGAAAAATCACAGTAGTGCGGCATGTTTACTCACCCAAAATCTGGCTGAACAGCAGCTGCTCCAGGTCCCCCAGTACTGTCACCACCAGCTCAGGGTCCACCTTCACGAAGGGCTTGTTCTCCTCCTCGCCCTCTTGGCCCTTGCCACCTCCATTGGTGGCCGCACCAGAAGGGCTAGTTGCTCCCTTCTTGCCATTCACTTTAGCCTTACTGGGCAGTATCTCATCATCACACTTGCTGTCCTTGGCCACCTCTTGTGTTTTGCTGATGGGTTTGACCTCGGCATAGGGGCCGCGGGGTAAGCGGCTGGGCTTGGCTAAGTTTGAAGGGGGTACCAGCTGACTAAAAGATTTGGACTTGCCCGGGCAGAGAGAGTGCTCGGATTTGGAGAGCTTCCTGGAGAGAGGCGCATGTCCTCCTCCACCACCACCTCCTCGCCCTCCACCTCCGCCTACCCCATCTTTGGGCTTCCCTGTCTTGGGGGTCCCCTGGCCAGGCTTGGCCATGTCATCCGACCACTTGGGCTGGTAGAGGTGCATCTTCTTCTCGGCATCCGTCAGCACGCACAGGTTGGTGAGCGATTTCTGCTTGCGCAGGTTGGTGGGCACCGGCAGGCGTCCCTCTGAGCTGCCCGCCTTGTACACCTTCAGCTCCGACCTGGAGGTGCTCTGGGGCAGCCCCGACTTGCCCCTCCTGGCTGCCATGCTGCCCGGTCCCCTGGCTTCCTCTTGGCTGTCCGCAGTTTGGGCTTGGGCAGCCCCGCTGTGGTCACTCTCCGGCTCTACTCTGCTCTTGGGGCTACCCCCAGGCATTCTTCCTGTATGGAACCATTTAAAAGCATTGGGTAAATCAAAGAACTGAATGGGAACAGAAATAATCTAGCAAGCAAATGCGACTGCGAATGTCGCTCCAGTCTCTCTGTCTGTCTGTCTGTTTGTCTGTCTCTCTCTGTCTCCCAGCTTCGCCCTTAGCTCACAGGCACCTGTGAACAGTGCTGCTCTGTAAAAATAAATCCCTTCTGAGCAACAGCAGCAGCACAGCCAGGCACAGAGGAAGCTCTTGTGCTGCTTGACAGTGTAATCCTCGTATTGGGTTTATTCCGCATGTAAATCCAGTCTCTTCCAAGTCTCTCTGCCTCTCTCAGCCTTGGTCAGGAGGCTTGCTTCTATGCCTGCAGTTGTTTCTATGCTGCTCAGCCCCTGTCTCTCTCTCTCGCTCTTTCCCTCCCTCTTTCTCTCTATCTCTCTGTCACACACACTCACACACTCGCTTCCTCTCTCTCTCTCTCCCCCACTCTGTCTCTCTCTCTCTCGCTGGCTTCCTCCTCTCTCTCGCACTAGTCCCAGTGTGTCTCCTCCCTCCAGTCCACAGCGAAACCTCCTGCTGCTGCCTCCTGCAGCAGGCGAATGCCGAATGGCAGGGGAGACAGACGCAGAAACAATCCCTCCCCCTTCTCCCTTGTGCTCATTCAACCTTGCTCCCTCCCCCTTCTCTCTATCTCTCTCTCTTCCTCCCTCCCTGCCTCCCTGCCTCCCTTCCTCCCTCTCTCTTTCTCACTCTCTCTCTCTCTCCCTCTCTCCTTCTCACTCACACACATTCTCGTCACATACACCCACTTTAAAGATGCTACCCTATCCTGCTCACTAGCACACCAGAGTGCAAACATTAGGGGTCAGGATAAAATTACCAACCTTTTGTAAAAACAGGTTGTATTAGCCCCTTATCGGTGCTTATCATATGTACCAGGCATCACTATAGCCTCCCTTTGTTCATCTATCCCCTCCACCTTTAACAGCGTTAATATTAACCCAGTGAGCTTTCAATGGAGGCTAGAGAATGAAACAGCTAATATTTACCTTTTTTCTTTTGTTGAATCAGATTCTTTTTTTACTTAGAGAAATGATTCTTATTACAGTGGTGCATCAATTATTGTGCTGATTGATATATGAAAGGTGTGGTCTGCCTCTATGGGTTTTAATTCTAGTTCTTGTGAGGTATATAATTTTAAAGAATAAGGATACATGTATGTGCTAAATGGCTAATAAGAATACGTAATTGGATTTGCATTAGTGGGCTAAAAGGTCCTGTTTCTATCTCTGTGTCCTGAACAAGCGATTAACTCTTCTTTGTCATTCACTGCTGGATGCTAGGCTCATTTGAAACCATTCAAGTCAACTGTGACTTGATGGTTGTGGACAAATTGATTGACAATTAGGGATATTGGCCACAGTTCCATTTAACCACATCCAGTGCTTGTTTCCCGAACACAGCAGGGCTTCGGTTCTATCCTAGCATAGCCATACTCTATCCTAGAAGAGGGATGGGCACGTCAGATTAATATGGCAGCGAATCTAATGCTTGCCCCCACTACAGTAAAAAGGAGCACAGGCACGTTTTAATCATACGCTACAATGGTCACTCGCCTTTTCTTTTCCTCTTGAAAAAAAGACCCCGAAGCAGGACTTCCAATAACATTTGATTTGGCTTACATTCTATTGAAAGTTTCTTTTCACACACACACACACACACACACACACACACACACACACACACACACACACACACACACACAGAGTTTTAAGCAAGATGATAACCCAAGAAACCCAAGATTGCCAAACTGTTAAGAGCCTTTTCATATGTAATGTACCTAACTGATACTTACTGTACTTACTGTGCTAATGTCCACTTTATCCTCTCCGAGAACAGTGCTAATGTTGTTTTCTGCTAAACATTTTAAACCCAAGACTGAGAGCAAGGTCAGTCGCCTCAGTAGAGCTCACAGATCATTAACAAGGTATTTGCCCCCTATGTAAACTGTATGGCCATTGTTGCATGGTTAATGGTAAAAGAAAACCATTCAAGCAACTCCAGCTTTCTGCCAGGGTAATAACCGAGGAGCGTCTAGGAATAGTTATTCATTGACACCTTGGGTATGTGCAGGGGTAGTATCTCAGAGAATTTAGCAAAGTGTAAATGAAGTGACATAGTGAGAGACATTTTACTTTTAGTTACTAAAGATATTCATGTATCTCAAAATATGTGTTTTTGGAATTTCTTAGGTCTGTTCTTACAAAAGGTTAATGTTATGCCAGCTTCTTCACATGTGCCTGTGTTTGGAGTGGTATCTCACATTATACAAACTCGTGTGGTGATACAAGCTAACAGTAAGAAGTAACTGATGTCATTAACTGTCATTATAAAAATTAGGGGCTAAAGCAGGTACCCTTAAATTAATGACAAGTTATTAATGCCGTGTTTTAGCTTTTTACTCAGTGTTTTTGCCCAATGCAGCACAGCAAAAATCTGACGGATGTATAATCCAGTAATCCACTCAGAGAGCGACTACAGAAACATGGAGAAGCAGCCCAGACAGCACAGACTAACTGTAAATTTGAATGCCTTGTCTACTTTATTTCAAGAATTTATAAGTTGAAGCAATGCAGTGCAGTGCAGATATTACTGAATGTGTTAGTCCACGGTTGCTAATTTCAAGTTCTGTGGCTCCCCATGGAGATATTAAAGCTTTGGAGCACATAAAATGCTGTGAGGATACCGTACAAGGCTGGTTTTGTTTTCTGGGGGGAGTTCGGGCGTAAACAGTTGCTTATTTGTGCACACGCTCGTCACGGCGGCTCCGGCTACCTAAGGTCGGGAGCGAGACTGACCGCAGGTCGAGGGAGAGCCCAACAGTGATGACTTTCATGCATGCTGACATTGACTCATCAGTAAATCATCATGGAAACCAGATGCGTAGGCCAAACGACTAAATGACGGCTAAACGATATGCACTCTTACGCAAAGATGCCGTGAACAGAGGCATTGAGAGTGTGAGTGTGCAATGTGTGAATCACACTGAAAAATGTATGCACTGTGAAAAACATACATACGTCCTACGGCTCATGTGCATTTCTGAAGATTCCTGGCGCTGGTTCCCACTGACTAAGCGGCTCATGTTTGTAACACACTGAGACTAAGGTCAGGTCAATAGTACATGGAAAAACACAACATGTGAGAGCCTAGTTAGCACAGTTGAAAAATGCCTCATATATACCAACATGTCAACATACACAGAAGACTTTGTCAAAGAAATGTATTCTGTGCACTTTAAATGAACCCTAAGTAGAATGTACAGCTTTGTTAAACACATACCCTACCATACCATTGGATATTCCTTAGAGAAAATGTGCTGTTTTAGCCTAGAAAATAATATGTAATATCTTTGACTGCAAAACATCAAAGACACTCTACTCCCTTTCTGTCAGTTATAATAACAACCTTCAGGCCCCCACCCCTGTGTCTAAAAATCAGTTAGTCCTTCTGACACTCCACCCAACGCATGAGTCAACCAGGCCCAAAGCAGGACAAAAAGAGTCCCCCAAAAAGAGGGAAGCTGTGACTACAAAAGGATTTCCTTTCTCTTTTTTATAAGTCTAAAACCAGCTCAATGCAGTTTTTTGCAGTCGGCCATGAAATGGTTTCCCCAAACAGGAATAATAATATAGACCATGACAGAGGATATCCTGTTGATGGCTCAGACGACCCGGCCGACTTACACAGCTGAAAGGTCTGATTCACCTTTCAAAAAGGCTGAGCCATATCAGGTCGGATTGTTCAAACAATTCAAACTAACTGACCCGTGAATCATCTGGCTATTCATTTTGCTTACCCCTGCCTACCACTGAAAAAAAGGCTGTTGTTTAAGGAATTACAGGTATTCTGTTCCCTCTCACTCCCTCTGATATGTGACTAATACCATTTAGGTTTTGTTGGTTTCGATTGAATACCGTTTAGTTAGTACAGGACCGAAACAGATGCATATTACAAATCAGCTTAAATACATCTAAACATAACATTGTAGAGAATTGGATATAATAAATATAAGAGTTTAGTGTTTGGTCTACAGTCAATAGGACTAGTTGATAAGGATTTATGTAGCAGAAAACTGGTGTGAAACATTGTGTTAAGGTAGTTTAACTCACTAGTTGCACATGGGCATCTTAGGCATCACCCATATTGTTAGAATACAACGCTGTACTGTTGTAACTCTGGTGGTTCCCAGCTAGAGACTTAGAGGGGTGTTTGACCCACTGTTAGGATACAGTAAATCTGAACCTACAGCAGGGACTGAGACTTTTACGGCTTCTTAGGATTTACCATTTTCATCTAATCACTGTTTTTCTTATCTCTGCATGACATTCATACCCCAAGCACTGTGACAGAGGGTCATGCTCTTTGCCCTCTAATGACCTAAAGTCAAGACCACTGGAGGGCATGATTGAGAGATGAAGGTGTTTCCAATGTTTGTTCAATGTTTGAATGTTCACAAAGGAATGTGCCATAGACACACACACACACACACACACACACACACACACACACACACACACACACACTCATATGTACACACACTCACAAGGACACACACTGTATCTAATAAAAGGGAGCGAAATGGGTCATTAATTCTAAGAGATGCAGTGTTCTTCCCTGTGTGTGTGTGTGTGTGTGTGTGCCCAGCCACCTCCTCCTCCACCACCAGGCTATGACAAGCAGAGCCTGGGACAACCCACCACCCACAGAGAGGTTGCTCACCATGTCGCTCTGCTCCCCCAGGTTTGGGGTGTGGTGGGGTTGGGGGGGGGGGGGGGGGGGCGTGTAGGTGAAGGGATTTCCCACAGGCCAATTAACTTTCACTGTGCAGTGAGGAAGAGCGGGAGCACAAGGGTCGGGGTGTAATTACAACCACTGGCCTTGGACGACGCTTAAGGTGGAAGGCTGAGCAGAGCAGATCAGGCTGGCCAGTGACTGCATTGTTAAAGTAATACATGGAGTGGAATCATATGGAGATGCTTAGTTAAGTTGAGGACACGTTATGAAAGTTGTGCAAACAGTCTCTATTTTGTAAGGGATTTTGATTTGATCAAGCGTAAAATGGCGCTTGGAAAGAGGCCTGTACAGCAGTGGGATTTGAAAAGGGTGGAGTAGCAACGCACTCACTGGGCACTCACAACTCACTGAGCAAAACACAGGAGGACGAGAATTTTCTGGGACGTTTCTAAGCAGATGCATGTGCTTTATGTTCTATCCGCTTGGCTTTTTGTTCACAGGAAGTGCGACAGTATCCCCACAGAATTACTGTGAAGTCCCATGTAAGCTTTACACATTGGTGTGCCAAATGAAGCTTTATGGTATTTACAATTGTGCGAATCAACAGCTTGCATGTTGGGCAGTTTCATATGTAGAAATGCTATATACTGTATGTGTGTGTGTGTGTGTGTGTGTGTGTGTGTGTGTGTGTGTGGTTTCACACAGCGGTATCCTTGGTGATTCATGGCAAAATCACATTGAGCAAACGTCCAGGGGAGCTTCTAATTTATTACTGATTTCCCAAGAAATATTGTGAAAAATTGCAGATGTTTGAAAATTGTGTCATACTTTCAAGTCTAAAAAACTGTTGTTGCTTCATGATAAACGGCAGCAATAACTTTGTCACAGATCATAACTTCCATATTATATTACCATTTATTATATTTCCATCTACCAAATCTACCAAAAGATATATTACCATTTATTATATTTCCATCTACCATATCTATAAAAAAAAGATTTTAACAAAAGAGAATCTCTTACTTCTCTTTAAAAAGAAAGAATGATATTCCTTATGTTGGCCTAACATGGTATTTATGCAGCTTTGTGGATAACAAGACTAATGTTAAAAAACAGGTAAGAATAATATGAACAACAGGAAGTGAAAAAGCTGTTGTTCTGCCTCAGTTGCTCTGATGTCTCAATCATGAGTTCCCTTTAACTTTAGTATTTCCCACAAAAGACAGCTTGGCAGTGTTACATTTAACCTCCTTTGACCTTTCTACGATAGATGGCTCCAAAATAAGATAGAAAAGAAATCTTTGTTCAGAAATCTATTATCTAAAGCCCACTGTCTGCCATTTTAAGATAATTCCAATTTGCTACGTTTAAGGGTTTTTGGTGAGGACCAATCAGAGTGAATCTGTATAAGTCTGAGCTGATTGTGTCTGAGTGTTGTTCCCCGTGGCGTAAGGCGTAGTGTAGGGAGGGAGGCCAACTGTGGAATGCCGGAGTGAGACTGTGAGGTTCTAGTCCACTTCCCTTTAGATGGTGTCTGCAGACCATGAAGTCATTAATCAATGCATCCACAGCCCTGCGCTGAGAGACTCTCAAAAGTGGACCCTTGAGTCGCACTTGCAGAGAGAGTGTGTGTGGGTGTGTGTGTGTGTCTGTGTCTGTGTCTGTGCATGTGTGCATGTGTGCATGTGCATGTGTATGTGTGTGTGTGTGTGTGTGTGTGTGTGTGTGTGTGTGTGTGTGTGTGTGTGTGTGTGTGTGTTTGGGGGGGAAGGGGGGGTGCATGTGTGTAAGACCCACCCCTGTGACAGACGAAAGATGATCTGCAGATCGAATCACACATCTCTCACTGGCCTGCATCTGTCCAAGGGTCTCAAATGCTCCAAATGCATATGGCAACCCAGACATATGTTCTCATTCCTCTGGGGAGCCAGGGCAGGGGCTTGGAGGTCAGTATGCAAAGATGATTTGTCTAATTGAAAGAGCAACAGGGAGTCGCTCATGGCAGCGTGCCTTGCTGCCTCACTGAAGTCTTAATGCTGAGTTTGAACTTGGGCGCTGGCACAAAGGGTTTTTTGTAGGTTGTTTAGAAGACCCACCTTGACGACTGGACACTGGGGAAGGCTTGGCAACATATTAAAGAGCACATTTATGCAGCCCAATGGAGCTGCTCACTAGAAACAAGTTAGCCTGAAGTACCCTAAAGCTATCCACCCTGGCAGACAAAGGCTCTTTCATACATTCCTCATTTATCTAGCAACAGATATAGTTTTGATTTATGCAATAATGTCATTACATATGTAGCCCTATGAGAAAGTGAATAGATTTAGGTAGTTGGTCTTTACATTTTACATTTATATGTTATATCTTATATGTATATACAGTACATAGCTTAACACAAAATGTTTAATAAAGTTTTTAGGGCTTGTATTAAGGGTACAAATCTGAATTAATGATGTAATTTAATTCATTAAACAGTTATAAATACATTAAATTGTGCTGGATTTCTTATTTGACTATTAGTTTATTTCAGTAAGACGTTCCAATGCAATCCTCTATTTCCAAAGATGTCTGTTTTTTGGTTCCCTTTTCCTGTCTTAAATCAGCTATTGCAACATCAGTCGTCTCACCCAGTACAAAAGCCTTCAGTGGAAACATCAGAGGAGGAACTAAGAATCTACACTCTATGATGCCAATTTAGAGACTGTCTGACTTTGGGGCCAGCAGGCAAAGCTGTGGGTCTGTGTGAAATCTTACAAAACCAACTGTGAAAGTGTCACCTCTTGTTCCTATCTAAAGCACTGCAAAGAAAGTGATCCGTACTCAGGATAATTGCTTCTGACTGCCTGAGGTTGACGAAACATGCAACACAGCAAGAAATCCCCAAAAACCAATCCTGCAATCTCTCAGCCAAGACACATGCGGTATGTGATATTCAGTGTTATACTTCTGAATCAGAAGCAAACCACATGGCTGCTTCAGAGCCAGATTGAGAGTGTTAAAAGGGCAGTAAACCATCGTAGTCTGCATATGCACACTTCTCCTCAGCAAACGTGACGTAGCCACTTTTGAATTTAAAGAGAATGTTTGCATCTAATTGCATGCCTTTAAATACTAAATAAAATACATGTTCGTGCTGGAACCAAAACATACACATTTAAGTAGAGGATTAGTTGTAGTTAAATAGAAAAAACTACATCTACATTTACGTAATACAACTATGACACTTAAATTAATATATGCAATTCAAGCTGGGAGATGTTTTATGTAAAAACAACTGTGGAATTAAGAAATGTAAGTTGGTATAATACAAAAACCTAAGAAGTGCTTCACATATTCGTATTCTAATTATTCTACATTATTTCAGTGTTACTTTATTTGATGTTCTTTGTTGTTTCTGTCAAATTAATGATCACCTTGAGTGCACACTGTTTGAACATAGATGAAGGAAGCAGCAGGGTCCAGTTTAAATCCAGAGCCTCTGTTTTAAATCTAAAGTGCCCTAATCCTGTCAAACACCCTGAAAAGCTTGCATCCTCCACAACAGGCCCTCTTCAAAGAGACAGATAGAGGATGCTCTGCAGTTTGGGATCTGAGTAGTTGTGGCTGGCAAAAACATCAAAGAGCAAATTTACAGCGAGATAACTTCCTAAGACCTGCACTGGTGGCTGTCTAACGTCACCTCTGCCTGTCTCAGAACCTGACCCCAGCACAGCCTCACCACAGGGGTCACACAGGGTGCTGTTGGTCAGTGTCCACTGGGCTCTGCCCTTGATTGCTCCATTGTGGGGTGGGAAGGGGATGTGATGGGAGGCACTCCCCTTTCATCTCCATCTATCTGTGTGAGGCTGAGGCTGAGGCTAAGTAGCAGGCACCATCGCCGCGGGCAGCCAAGGACACGTAGGAGCAGAAACAGGACAAATGAAGATGGGCCAGCACTTATCTGTGCAGTCCATGTCTCATGTGCAATTCATAGTCTCGTGCAGACATGCTGTCACCTCAGGCCTCCATGTACACGTATCAGCCAGTGTGACACATTTCTTATACATACCACCCAGGATTATGCCTATTTTTGTGATTACGTTTGCAATCAAAATGACTGATTTTGTGGCAATCTTTTTTCAGAATGTGTTTTTTGTGATTTTTATTCTCTCTGTAAATACCATCCAAGGTCTACAAAACACAGAATGTATACATTTTGGATACCTTATTAGCTCCTGAGGGAAATTCTAATTTCTTGCAACTTCAGCGAAATGTTTAACACTCTTTTTATATACGTCCTCAAATGGTACATCATGTGTAATATAAAGTAAAGTGTAAAGGTTAATTAAACACGGACCACCCTCTGAAATACTGAACCCATGCTGGTGTCCTATTTGTGTCATATTTGTGCTCATATTTGTGTCATTGAACACACAATGATATATGAGACTCATAATAAAAGATGACTCACCAGTTGACAAGTCGTCACAGCAAACCTCAATGGAGTCTGAAGAGTCACTGAAATCATCCAAGGATGACATTTCCTCCTGAATCTGCAGCCTGGGTCAAGAAGGACACAAGATATGAGATCATACGTACCACTGGCAACAACCTAAGCAGCAGGCACCCTGTTTGTTCTACACTCGCTTTCGCATCTAAAAAAGGAAGCACAGGTCACTGAAGGCGGCAGACATAACCACAATAAATCATCTTCAGAGTGGCATGTGGGCACAGACAATTCTACACCATTCATCATTTGGACATCATCTGTCTATAAATGTCTGGGATGCTTGAGATCTCTCTCGTCTTGGCACGCCGACGTCTCCTTAAAAACCCTGGCCCTACATGCCCGCTGCCCACAGGCCTATGCTGCCCAGTCATCAGAGCATGTAATCTGGCAGGCTTTGGGCAAGAAGAACCTTTCATTCCCCTCACCCTTGCCATCCACCAGCCTCCACCCGCCTCCTCCTTCCAGGCCCGCCAGCTATGACGAGTGGTGCTGCTTTAAAAACTGCTCGTCCAATTGGCCCGCTTGACTGATCCAATGTTTGGGGGATACAGAGCATAAAAAGAGGAGGCAGTGGAGGACGCACAATGAACAATACAGTACAGGCGAGGCGCAAATCCAGGCAGAGAAAATAAAAAAGAGAGACCACCTTGCAAAAAATAAATGGACTAATTTTATGACAGGGAAATAATGGTATCCTGGCAAAGAGGAAACAACTGTAATATCGTAAAAGTGTTTTTCCCAGGATCGTTTTGGGGTAATTTAGTTTTAAAGCAACATATGAAAACAAATGCTTTTATATCCAACACTGTAATAATTCCCAGATTTGTTTTGGCTTTTTTATTATTTCTTTACTTAGTTTTTGTTTTACGTTGCTTTGTTATTTTTTATTAAATATGCAAAGCGATCTTCAGCGAACATGTTGTTGAATGTAGCAGCTCAGAGCACCTTACCTGTACCTGAATGGAGGCACAGTGGCCATGTTCACTCTGGAATTCTGCTTCCCTCTAAGCAGGTCCACACTGCGGGGATCCTCCGGGGCAGGGGCAGCCGGGGCAGCAGGGGCAGAGTCCAGCTCCAGGGTCTCAGGGTCTGGGGTCCCCGGGACCTCAGGGGCTGGGCCTGAGGGACTCAGATCCTCTGGCGTGTACATCTCCTCGTCTGAAAAGCTACTAGAAACACTCTGCCTCAGATGCATCCTCCTCCTTTTCAGTCCAGAACTTTCCTCCACCACAGGGTTGGCTGCGCACACAGCACTGGTGGCGGTGGCAGTGGCGGTGGTGCTGGAAGCATCTGGAACGTGCCTGAGGTTGACGTTGTTCGATTTGTTCAATGGAAAAGTCATGTCACTGCCATTTGATGTCGAGCTGTTAGCCTCATCAAGGTTAGCAGGGATGTCACGAGTGTTCAGGTTGGGGCTATTGTCTGTCTTCCTGGACGGGGGCCTCAAGTTGCCATAAAGGAAGTTCTGGTTGTCATTTGACCTTGAGTACTGAAGGTTGTCATGTGCTCGGGTGCACACATCCAGAGTGTCTTTGCAACGAGGCGCCTCTTTGCGACGCACTTGGGGGCTACTAAAGGCCGAGCGCACTCCCTGAGGCTTGGCGTGCACTTTGGCGGAGACGCGAGGAGCAGGCAGCCCACCCCTGAGCAGCAGATGCTGGTTCCTCAAGGTGGTGTCCCTAAGGAGGTCCTTCGAGGACGAGCTGCTGCCCCCGCCACCAGTGGAAGGGCCGGTCGTGGTGCTGGAGTAAGCGCTGGCAGGGATCTGGGTGGTTGGCCGAGGCAGGCCTCGAGTCGGGTTTTTGGGGTCAGGTTTTGGTGAGGGCAGCTTGCTACGGGGAAGAGGGATGCCAGAACCAGCCTGGCCCCTCGGCATGGTCTTCACATTGACCCCTCCGCTCATGGTGGACTGCATTCAGCTACACGTCCTCTGGAAAAAAGAGACAGGTGTAAGCATACCATGAAAAACTAAAAGCTGTCCCTTTATCAGATCTGTATCAAATATCACTTTACCCAGCATGATTTGTAAATAACTGCACATAAGAGGTTTTTGTTTTGTTTATTTGTTGGCTTGCTAGCTTGTTTGTTTGTAATTACTTAAATTTGGCTGACAGAAATGCATGGCCAGGAACTAAATGCAAAAATATTTGCTACATAGCCTTATGCATTATTTCAACTTCTGATGGCACAGTGACTGATGTTTTGGCAGTGTGTTTTGATAAAGTGTAAACGGTACATTATACTCTGATTACCTATGAGTTATGATGCATTATTATAAGACAATACCATTTTTATGATGTTTCATATGTTTACTGTGTATTCAAACGTCCCTAACTATTCCATCTGAATTTATCACTCCTGATTCCACATGTTGAAGTTATCAACTGTACATGACAAAGACTGACTGGTAAAGTCTTCAGACAGCACAAAAGTTTATTTGCCTTGAAATATTTTATTTATCATTTTTTCAAGTGCATATGGACCAGTATACACAAAGGGGAAACATCAATTTCTTTCTCACGTCGATTTGGCAGCAAATGAAAACCACAGCGCTGAATTCAATCTGCACAAAAAGGAGAGAGAGTAGAATAATGTTTATGTTTTTACCAGGCTCTTCGGAAACCAAGAGCTAAAAGTAACCTTGTACTGAAGAGCCTCTCAGCGGCCTATTAGCTCACCATCTGTTCGCATTCAGACAGAAATAAAGGAGGGAAGCTTGGACAAATCTGGGAAAATCCTCCCAAAAATACCCTTAAAGCTTTAAGATGAAATCAAGCCAAGGACACAAATAAGAAATAAGCATTCCTCTGGCATTGACAGACAGTGCACCACACATATGTTCGTTGGGATCTTCAGGAATAGTCTGCTCACGTTCCACTGGTCCACAGTGTTTGTGTGGCCCTCTTATGGAGAAAAAAGACTGCCTGGGCTACTGTGTGGCATCTGATCAAGTAAAAACAGGCCACAATCTGAGGACTTTTTGACTGATGTTACGCTGCTATCATTCTGTAACAGCAGGACACTAAAGACACTATGGTCATGGGTTTTAATGATGGTAGAGCTTAAGGAGAAGTAGTATTATATGCTCACATGTACTAAGTACAAAAATAACGTAAAGCACCACTAAGTTTTCCTGTTGAAGCCTTCAGCTTAATATGGTGGCCATGATCGTTCAACTTTATTTCAGACTTCACCATGAACCACATCTCATTTCTCTTAGTCTCAAGTCATGAGCCAGCACCATGTTACTCCTCAGTGCAAAGGAATGTCAGCTGCCCACCACAATGTCAATGTCCAGGCATTAACTGACATGCTAATGACAGGCGCTGGCCTTTCTGTGGGGCTGACATTGCCTTGCCATGTCATAAACAAACTGTTTACATCTCAGCAGGGGGGCCGTTAGGCCCTGCCAGCTCAGCCTGTTTGAAGCAGGAGTCCTCTACTCTACTCCACGCCACATTCACCCTTCACTCCAAAGAGCCATTGAATGACGAGAGAGTTTCTTCATTGCACTCCCGTTGCTGCAGGGTGAAAACGTAAGCCAGATCTGTGTACAAATACTCCCATGGCAACATTGTCTCCCACCAGTGTATATACAATGCAAGTCCACAAAACACTACCACCATCCCACCCCACCCCTTACGCCCCACAACACACACATACACACAAACAGAAACACACACAAACATACAAATACACACATACACACACACGCGTGCACACATACACACACACACACACACACACACACACACATCTGAGGCAAGAGAGGTTATTGTCAGTTTTTCCAAGAAGTCTTCTCCATCCATCCTGAGTTCAGTGGCCTTGCGGCAACTTCGCTGATGCCAGTCACGATAAAGCAAACCCAAAGACTGCACCACACTCTATCTGCCCACAGGCACGGGCATTGTCAGTGTTTCCAAGGTGCCAGTCAATAGACGATGCTGGCCCATTCAGCGCCAGTGTTGCCAGGTTGTGCGGAGGGACCTCACGCATGCTGAACTAAGCATGAGCCCAACTAGGACAGCTGCTGCCTTGCAACCTCCAACCAAGCCACAAGTGGTGGAAAGAAATGAGTGTGGGGGCGAAGAGTTGTACTTTCTAAAGGGGTTTATTCATATTCTGTTTTGTCAGAGAAATACAAAAAGCCATAATGTGGTATCTGCAAATTGACTGCTATTGACCTACAATGCTAAAATAGCTTCAACAAAAAACAAAACGTGTGTGTGTGTGTGCGTGTGCGTGTGTGCGTGTGTGTGTGTGTGTGTGTGTGTGTGTGTGTGTGTGTGTGTGTGTGTGTGTGTGTGTGTGTTTGTGTGTATGTGCATCTTGGTGTGTGTTGCATTGGTTGAGGGTCTGGAAATATATGATAAACCATTGTCTCTTGCCATGATTTTACTCTGGCACTTTCAGAAAGATCTCACAGCAGTCCACACATAACCACCTACTCCTCTCATTTCATTGATGTACCAGAATAATCCATGGAAACAGCTGGCCACACAACATCCAGTGTTACCATCCCATGCGTTTGGTTTGCTGTCCTCTCCCCTGGCTATGGCACGAAAACAAGATTGCACCCAGGAACAGAAGGAATTACGAAGTAGCCAAAAATTACTCCCTTTGTACTTAAAGAGGTCTAAACCAATTCAGTCACATTCACTGGACAACAAACCAGTAACGCTGGGTAATTTGGGGACCTGTTTACATTTAGAGACCCCATGACAAGTAACTGTTTACTAGTAACATCTGAGAATGTTGAATACAAACCCCCAGACCGCACAATATAACGGACTAATTTGGTGTGCACAAAGGCGTATTCATCGCATCCTGAACATAAATTAAGCCCAGAACATAGGGGCAAATTGAGTCATGACGAATAAGAAGCCTAACTTATTTGGAGCAGCGCTCTAAATTCCCATGTAATGTAATTGGCCTGTAGGACTTGAAAACATGCAACGGCTTTCTCACACTCTTCCCTCACACTGACTCACTGAAATCACTGACGCAAAACAGAAAATCTGCCATGGAAAATGCACGAATCACACCAAATGCTGACATTTGAGTGCCTAGGCAAGTACAACCATTCAAGATGCATGGCACGTGAAGGTTAATAGGATTAACTTGAATGGTTGCTTTGCATCTGTTATGCTACACAAATATTAAACTGTGATACACTTTCTAGTCTGAAAGTATCAAAGTAGATAACAGATTGTCTAAACAGTTCTTTTGGTGCACTATGATCATGCATGCATTGAACAGTGTATGCTTAGACAGTGGAACTCACATACATAATTATGTGTTTAAGTCAACCATCCAGCCACACAGAACACAGGGCATGTATAAAGGTCAGACAACAAATAGAACATTATCCCTGAGCTAGAAGGGAAACTAGTTGCAAGTATGTGCGTACCAGAGACTGATCCATGCACAAAAGAAAACAAAGATAGCAGGAACTTACACAGCTGCTTACACCACACAGTTGAACTCACACCTACTCACATTTCACTCATGTCACACAGGCACAAAAGGCAGTCATTCTGGTATGCAAGTTGAGAAGACTTGAGAGATAACAAAATCAAACTGACAAGAGCACTAGATAGACACGAGACACACACATAAAGAAAAGCCCTCCACCTCACCGGCAGTGTGCTGGTCTGACACCGCTGTTCTTCCCTGCAGCAAGAGGGTAGTGACTGTCTGTGCATGTGCATCTGAGCATCAGTGCTGTGTGTGCATGTGTGTGTATGTGTGTGCGCACGCGTGTGTGTAAGGGTGTGTGCGACTAATTGTTTGGGTATGTTTCCTCTCTTCCAAATATTATCTGTTGCAGGTGGATGAACTCTGTAATGCAATGTTACACCCATAAACTCCCCATGTCATCTCATTACCTTCAACAGAAAAGTTGTGTCTGTGTGCGCCTGCGAACATGCCTGTGTACATGTACCATATGTGCGTGGGGATACTGTAGCGATTGACTTGGATCGGGTACAGCTAATGAGGAACTAAGGACACTTAGTGAGGAAGCCATGTGAGCAGAGGGAGGGTCACGAGGTCTGACAGCGCAAGGGAACAAGTACACACAGATCCCTTTAGCCAGCACCCCACCCTTTTCTGTCACATGCTGTCTGAACACAACTCAACTCATCTGGCTAGCTGCACCTCATCTGCCTAGATAGATAGATAGATAGATAGATAGATAGATAGATAGATAGATAGATAGATAGATAGATAGATAGATAGATAGATAGATAGATAGATAGATAGATAGATAGATAGATAGATAGATAGATAGATAGATAGATAGATAGATAGATAGATAGATAGATAGATAGATAGATAGATAGACGCATGGACAGACAGACAGATACTTTATTCATCATGAAGAAAGTACACACATCTACATCAGATTAACATAAAGGGAGGCAACAGGCTTCAAACTCATGAACTGATTTTAGTTGCGCAACAACTTAACTGTTGTGTATGTTTTGATGTCATGTAATTCATTTATACACTATAATGGTTCTGCCCCCACTACCCAAACACACATACACACAAATACAGAAACTTCTGGCCACTTGCCAGCTGTACTGTTCCATTAAAAAAGGTTAAGATGTACTTAGCTCTTGTACACCAACAGCGGCTGATTTGGCTAATGTTTTCTGCTCTCATGACCCGCAGAGCTCATGGCAGCTGTAGTTATTTACATGTGCCAGGACCTATGGCAGCATTCTGCTCTACATCAGAGTCACATTGTACACACAGCTGCACGGTGCATAAATATGGGCCTGTGTGCTGATATTAATCCAAATAGTTGAGCTCATACCTTCACTGGCTATACACATTGGAAAGCATACCATAAACATGGATTTTATATGGTTTGTACAACGCACAGAATGCAAATTGTTATGCTTACTCAGAGGACACCATGTTAGTCGTAATGTTTTACACGACTTTCTCTTTCTGTGTTTCTAGCTGTCTATCACAGAATATATAATGCCTGAAAAACGCATAATCCCAGGCTAACCATTTTGTGCTTATATGGCTGTGTGAACCGTGTGACACAGCCATTGTCCTAAATACAAAATCATCAACAGCTGTTGACACTGATGTAGGCAAATCCACACAGTGGAAAACCCTGGAGGATTTTGGCTGGATAAGGTCAGATAAGTGATCCTACTAGAAGAAACCTCGCATCTTCTAGGAATTGTGGTGCAATACGGCAACTTTGCATTTGCCATTGTTAGGCTTGCTATACTGTCAATAATAAAATTCTGGCTGCAACTACAAATGTAAGGTTTTTTTTTATCTCTGTTCAAAGATTCTTTATTTGGAATCAAATGAATTCAGCACCACATCAATAACAGCTTCATCACATTTGCAGTCAATTTTGATCAGCTCATTTCTATGAGGGATTAATAAAAGACAAGTCTACAATAGCTTAGTGTCAAAAAAACAAGCCTACCCGAAAACACCACCCACCCCCACCCCCTAGAGCCATCCATTACACCACTAGAGAGCCTGAGGGATGTTACATAATGACTGGTCCCTAGTTACTGAGAAATGGATTATCAAAGAGGGCTTGTCCTAATGTAAAGAATGTGCCCTTAATGTAGCAAGACTCAGCTGACCACCTACACTACACTGTAGTTCTGTGTTCTACTCAACAGCATCCTGAGCTCATGTTGTGATACCAGTTTTGGCCACTAGACTGTACGGTTTGAATGTCCTAAATCATGACTGAACAATGGATGCTGCCTTTGTCTTGACTATTTCTGGACATCATGCAGCATGTAATTTACAAGATTTCAGTCACTCTCTACCATGTCATGTAACCCCTTTTTATAACTTGTTTTGGAAAAAAGGAAAACAAAAATCAGCAAACAGATTATAATTTAGCAGCCAGTGTGAACCACGGAGATGGTGCAAACCAAACTGCAGCAGGCAGCGTTCTCATTTGCCCTCCCAGTGATGATGGCGTTACCTAGTGGGCATGTTAATTCCACTGGCACCTTACAGGAGTGGGTGGAGGAAGAGCTGAGAGTGTCTAGTCTCTGTCTGCACTTCATATAAACTGTGGAGAAGTGCTAAAGTGCAGCGCGTGGGCAGGAAATATGGGTCAGCAAAATATCGATGCTTTAAGGCAGGCACTGGCAACAAGTCAGCTAATATTTTAACACCTGCTTGGAATTAAGGGTAAAAGTGCGTCAAGGTGACATCCTCTGCAAATACAGGAAGTCATCTCTGCTCCCCTGTCAAGCTCTTAGATGTTTGATGGATGGAGCTGGATTGTCACTGGTTATGTTTTTTGTATTATTATTATTATTATTATTTAAAAATATTGGCTCTTTACAGAGCCTTTACTGTCAGATGTAGCCATTAGCTTCATGTTTCACCATGCATTATCCACCACTTTCAGGTTTTAAAGTTCACCAGCATTTTTTCTCCTATGTCATTTGGGAAACGTGGCATATGTAACTGTCAGCAGTCAGGGGTTGGATAAAAGCTGAAGTTGGCACTATAGTCACATAAACTATAAGAGCTAAAACTGAGGGAAAAGTGCTGTGGTCCAGCATGATTTGTAAGTGTCTTTGTGAAGCACAATTTTAAAATGGCACAAAACACAAAACAAATAAACAACAACAACAACACCACAGGCCAGTCAGCCTTCAAGTCTTCACACTTTTAAACTAATTGTGCACTATTCCACCCCGGCAGACAGACAGCTAAGCTATAAAACTATACAGTCAAGCTGAAGGTCAACACAAAGGAACCTCTAATTATGGATAAGGGGTTTCAGAGTTAGACTGTGCTTTCTGTAGAGATTTACAGCATAGGCGCCCCACAGATTGAAAAAATGGG
This sequence comes from Setipinna tenuifilis, assembly GCA_030347295.1. Lineage (NCBI taxonomy): Eukaryota > Metazoa > Chordata > Actinopteri > Clupeiformes > Engraulidae > Setipinna > Setipinna tenuifilis. The sequence goes on from CM059270.1 coordinate 20,472,866, forward strand.
GGCATTTTAAATGTACTTGTCATTTCTTTCCATCCAACATTTGAATGAGGGGTCAAAATAAAGTTGGAAAATAAAGCAAAATGACAATTGCACCAAACGAAACCAGAATGTTTATTCACACAGCATTTAGCTATCAAGAATTTTGGATTCTAACTCCACAACAGCTCACGCTCAAAATAATTTAATTGTTGTGTGTGTACCTGAAAAAATGGTTTGACTTACAAACTGAAACAAGAAACTGTAGGGAAGATGAAATTACTTTTCATGGCCATCCAAAACAGTCACATCTAGTCATTTCTGAGGCAATCTACTCTGTAGGGAGATCTGGTGTTTGTTACATAAATGTACCAACAACCGTGCTATTTTGTTGACTGTGAATGGCAAATAGCAGTATGTAATTGCCATTTCCATCTGGTTTGAATTCTAAATGAATGCAATAACCATATAAAACTTCAGCTCCAATGGGTTACTTAGAATATTTCAAATTAACAAGCATTTGACACATAACTGAAATGTCTGCTCATCTTCCCATAAGCTTAGTCCATAGGAGCTTTGGTATGGTAAGCTCTACAGCACCATCTGCTGGAAAACAGGTACTCTCACAATGTGTCATAATGCTCATAAGAACCTGAGAACATAGATACAAGTGAAGGACAGGGGAAGGGGCACACACACACACACACACACACACACACATACACACACACACACACACACACACACACACACACACACATGCACACACAGACTCTCTAACACACACACACACACACACACACAACACACACACACACACACACACAGACTCTCTAACACACACACACACACACACACACACACACACACACACATACACACACACACACCACTAGGCTGAGTGTACCACTTACAGTATATAAACACTAATGCGGCATATCAATAAAACTAGCTATAGGGCTCCTCTGATTCATCAATCACCAGACCCTAAACAATGACGATGCTATGTGTGTGGATCAGCGGGGCCACCTCTGTGTGAGTTGGTGAATATAGCTCTTCCTGTCCTCATCTGGGGTGACCTTCCTCTTCCTGAAAGCTCATGTGACATCAGTCTGACACCTGCTGGTGACTCCAGCGTGACTCATCTCATTGTTTCAAGTCGCTTGTTTTTTTCCATGAGAATGGAGAAAGTTTCATTGGCGAGGCAAACAGTACTTTCGTCTTTGACCTTCTCTCATGTCTAGGACAAGTACTGTGCAATTACCTTCACTTTCAGTCTCAGTCACTATAGCATGTCACCCACACTGTCGTTTTTAGATACAGTATATAAGGATTGTGTTCCTTCCCCATAGAACACACAGCACACAGGTCTCACAGTTTCAAAAGGCTGATGGGTGAAATTAGTTCTTGAGCATGATGCTGCCAGATGTTGTTGTCAGATTGTGTTAAGCTAATATTTGTAGATACAGTACATACAGTATGTTCAGTCGTGGTGACAGTACACTAAATGTCCCTTAAAACACAGATTAAGATCAAGCAAAACAAGTTGATTCAGTTCCTTAAATAAAATTAACAAAAACCCTCAGACAATCATTTTATGCCAAACCAAAATGCAACGTAAGCTTCACATCCCATGTCCCTGAGCTTAAGCAATCTTTCCACTGAAAGTCAAAATAATGACGCCAGTCTTTAATTCATTTTTCTGTTTAGACACATTTTTTTGTCAAAATGACAGCAGTATTTTACCATTTATATTTCACTACCGAGAGAAGGAATAATTGAAAAAACAGACAGAAACCCGAGACACTGTTCTTGGAAGGTGGTCTATAATCTAAAACAGCCACTTGCACCGCAGTCCCACCTGTTAGTCACCACACACACTCCCACATGGATGCCATACACCCAAGCAAAGGGACGTAGTGTGTGTGTGTGTGTGTGTGTGTGTGTGTGTGTGTGTGTGAGAGAGAGAGAGAGAGAGAGAGAGAGAGAGAGAAAGAGAGAGAGAGAGGGAGAGAGAGAGAGAGATCAGTGGCTGGGCAGAGAAATGACAGTGCCCCACAACGCCTTTCAGTGGTGTAAAGTAAAGTAACGCTTCAGCTAAACACTAAACTGTCAATTATCCTGGCATACTGGGCGGCACCACCACCTCTGAGATTCCAGTTTGCTTTTCCTACTCAGTCTAACCGCCGTGCCACACTATTTCCATATAAACTCTAGATTGGCAAAAAATAACCCAGAACACTACAATTACACCCTGCGCCATGTAGCGCAGTAGTATTACACTGGTACATAAAAATACAGAGTATAGCTAGCGTATGGATTCCTTACCTGCTCGTCCCAAAGCTGCTGTCACACACAAGAGAGCGAGAACCAAGAATGAGGTTAGATGGTCAACGGTTCTGCTCACAGTGAGCGGGGTGTTTTTTCCTGGATTACAGTTGCATCCATAGCCCAGCTGTTTCATTGGTGCACGGAACACACTGGGAGGAAACAGGAAGGCCTCACAAAAGCGTAACAATGGTGCCGGCCGCTCAGTGGCTCACTTTTGGCTGGCTCACTCAATGACAAATTTTTCAAATTCCATATAAAATCCATTCAAATGTGTCAGAGGTAATTTTTAGAATAACCCCCAACAGATGTACTTGAAAAAAAAAAAACAAATAGAATGGAATGACTGAACCACATTTTTTCATCTAGGAAATATTTTATATGTTACATAACACCAAACTATTCAGGAAGTGAAACTTCTGTGATATGAAAAACAAAAGTAAAAATATAATGAATTGAAAAAGGAACTTAACAAAAAAAAAGTCACAATGACTCCAAAGAAGTGAAATCTGTACTCACATTCCCTCAAGAAGTAGTCACACATAACAGCAACAGCAGCAGCTCTCTCTCTGGGTCTCTGAGTTACGTGTGTGTCCAGGTGGGACTGCCACTGATATCACATGCAACTCCTTAACAAGTGAAGCACTGAGTCATCCATCCCCTGTGCACCACCAGCGCTGACTCAGTCAGTGAGACTGACCTCCGATAGCGGACAGCAACAACAACAACAGCAGCGACAACTACACATCCTCATCTCATCTTTGCTGCTGCCTGATGTTAAACACTCCCGCCAGTGGACTGGGAGAGTGCCGCTAGTCTGAGAGAACCTAATGCGCCGGCCGCTTGGAGTTCATTCATTAGCGAGGCTCTACACTTCATCTGCCCACTTCCATATTCACGCACACCGCTAGGGAGAGGTCTATCCGGCTCAGTGCTACTAAGCTAGGCTGTGCTTCAGTGGCTACAGCCAGTCCGAGGGGGTGGGGGGGCTCTCCATGTCAGTCCTCTCATCATCTCTCGCTCTTGCTCTCTCTCCCCCTCTCTCTCCTACTCTCTCTTTCCCAAACACACACGTCACTCCCTGCTGCCGCAGTCTGCCTGCAGTCTAAGCCCCCCCCCTTTCCCTCGTTCTCTCTCTTTCTCTCTCTCGCTATCTCTCTGTCTGACTCTCTCTCTCTCTCTCCCTCCCTCTCTGTCACACTCTCTCTCCCTCCCCCTCTTTATGCTAGTAAATGGACCTGTTGGCTCAGTTCCTGTTCAGTTTGAAATATTAGCCCCTATCCCTGCTGTAAAGCAGAGGATACCTGGACCATTAGCTGAATGAGGTATCTAGATTAAAAAAGGAATAGTCTGACAATTGGTGTTACAAAGGAGGCACAAAACGGTGATTTGTATGTGGATGTAAACCCTCACTCCATCTGAAGGTTCATCTACCTGTTATGTGCACGTGTGTGTGTGTGATAGTGTGTGTGTGTGTGTGTGTGAGAGAGAGAGAGACAGAGACAGAGACAGAGACAGAGAGAGAGAGAGGAAGATAGATGGAGTTATGCATGTCTATACCAAGGACACTGAGGCTATATGAAAATAATGGATAAACAGCAAGGTGAAAGATACCATGGGAGGGATTTTGTCATTTCAGTGCTCACAGGGTTGTGGAGGTATGACAAACAGGTGTGTATTTTATAAACAGAGATATGTTTTATGGAGTGAGCATCTCAGATAAAAAAAAATATATTTGCTTGCTTATATGCTTCCATTAGTGTGGGACTATTTCTTTGCCATCTTTCCTTATTTATTGTTGTTTGGAAGAGTGGTTAGCCAACTGTTCCACAACAGCAAAGTGCATCTCCTGCAAACAACCGATCTGCTGTAGTGCAGTGTGCAACCACTGTGCAGCAAGTTCACAGCTAAAACCATTTGGGAAACATTCAAGATAAATGTGTGGAAATAAAAAAAGCCACACACATGCACTTGAGAGTAATAAATCTGCGCAGCTGTGAAGTGTAAAGGCATGTTTATATATGCTGTACAACAGCTTTGCTAAGAATATTTCATGTTGCCATTTAGATGCTAAGTGCCCTGCTGTCCTTACCCTACAGGAGGATCATCTTGTCTCTTCTGCTCAGCCATGCTTTAATGAATTGATGGCCCCTGAGGTGAAAAAAATTAGCATCCAAGCACTTGTCTGTCATTTAAAAGAGTTATGAATTACTCCCATGAACCATTAGCAACATGAAGTGGCTAGCTGTTAAATAAGACCAAATCAATTAAGTAATACATCTGCTCGTTTTATTTTTTTCATTACTAAAACTGGGTTTGCTAGCAGCTTGGCAACATCTGGTAAAAAGGCCAGACATGATAACTAGCTGTCACAGACACCACCATTGGGTGAACATGGTGGAGGGGTTTTTAATGGGAGCCTGCAGGAGAGCTTTATAGAGAGAGGCCCAGCTGCAGTGGAGGAGCGGGAGAGCGGACCCCATCTCTTTTCACGGCAGCGTGGAGGAAAAGGAGGTGCTAATTTAAGTCTCCCTGTAATGAGGGGGAACTGACAGAGCCAGAGCTACGAGCTCTGCCAGCTGGGCGCAGCCCGACGCCCATTCGTGCCACCCACCCAGCCGCTTGATCTAATGGGATTTTATTGTGTTTTAAAAGGTGAAGAGAGCTACGATGCTAATGGCGTCTCGCTCTGCTTACAAAGGCCACCCAAAAAAGACCCAGATGCAGTGTGTGTGACGCACAAGCTTTATTGCCATTTTGAGGAAGAGAGCCACTCAGGGACACCATGAGTCTTCCGTGAGCCTGTCTACAGTTGCCAGCACAGAGGCTGATGTCAGCAGTATTAAAATTCATTTGTGGTAAGTTGTAGTAGTATGACTATTACCACAAAGCAGCCAAGCTAATATCAACAGCAGATTTGGTCAAACTGACCATTTAAAATGTTGCCATTTTAATAAGGTGTACAACAATAATCATTAAGGGATTAAAATAGATGTAAGGGGAAATTCTGTGTTTAAACATTAACAGAAAAAGGAGAAGAAAAGGCATGTGAGTGGACTTGACACCACAAGTGAGGCATTCAGTGACACTCCAGTGGAATGTTAGTCATTCCATTAACTGTCATTCATGTTCCCTCTATTTCATTCACCTGTCAAATATTTCCTGACTAAAAGCAAAGGCTCTATCTTACACTGTGTCACTTTTGACAGTCCAGCACCAACAGTGTCAAGGTCTATATATTGACAGTGGTTTACATAGCTGAGCAAACAGCACTGTTTGTCTGCCCCAGATTTTCACACGGGATCTGACTGAAAGATGGGCAAAACAGTGCAAAGATTTTTTTTGCTGTGCTCGTACAAAGCTGTCTCGGCTTCAATTTCTGTGATGATGGTGCCAAGACAGACCTGGCCGGCACTGTCTTTCACTATGTGTTTTGAAATGCAATTCTTGGAAACATATCCACATTTACAGCTCAGTGTCTGGGGAAGCATTATCCTAAATTTAATTTAATTATTAGTCCCAGAATACATGCAGAATTCGCTATGAACTCCAATGCATTTATTTGTCTCATTAAATATGGGCTATGTTTAATAAGTCGTGTCTAAGAGGCCCAACAGTTCAATCACCGGATCCACTAAATACAATTAAAAAGAAACAAATTGGTTTAATATATGAGAGGGCCTGATAGTCCCTTTTATAGTGATTAATGGATGAGACAGCGCACCCCCTGCCTCTCGTATTGTTTAGTAAGCCATAAACCAAAGCACTTAGTATTCCCAAAATATCGATTTTGTTATGCAGAGCGTGTGCCTGAGTCAAGATCTAGTGAGCAGCATTTTAGTTTACGTTTGTCAATTCAAGACTGTTACACTGTTCGACTGACTGCGTACATCTATTCCACTGTTCAGAGCGTTTAGCTAATCTTTGTAATGAAATGAGTATTTACTGTTTAGCCTGTCTTAACCCCCCAGCCTAATTTATTCTCTTTTCCTGTTTTTTTTTACAGTATGTGTTAGGTGATGTACAGTTGGCTATCACACACACATGCAATCCCCAAATGGCTTGAGCGTGGACATGTGACTGACCCAAGCCAATGAAATCCATTAATCACGATGGACGTTGTCCTGCTTCGGTAATATATGGTGTCATTGCTCACGGCCTTAACAGGGGGAAAACACTCTGCTGTAATCAAGAGATATGAGAGAGACTAGAAGACACTCGTACTAGTAGAGTCAGTAAAAGAGATAATAGAAAAGACATGCGCTTCTATTTTGCCAAAATTTGGAGCATTTAGAATATATTATTCACATAGAATGATGGTTGTTTACTTGTGTTCTAGACATTTTAGTCACTATGTGTATGTAAATAATGCATTTCAGCATTATCTTCAATAATAAATGGGACAAAGAATAGCTTAGTACCTTAGAGACGTTTTCAAATGAAGGATTAGGATCAAGGACAGTTTATTTCATGAATATTCATGGGAAATGCCTGTTTATATCAACCCCATTGTTTGTCCCATAAACAGTTTTTAAATTAGACATGAGTTCTACGTGCACTCTTCTTATTTGAAACTTATGTGTTTACACTGCCACTGACTTTAAATGCACACTTCAAGTGCGACTCAAAACAATAGGATGTGTGACACTAGTTATAGTATAACACAGATTCTTCATCCCTCACCAGAGCTATTTAAGCAAAGTGTTAGTCATCCTCTGTGACCAGTGTATTGCTCATCTACACAGCCATAATGACATGCTGTAAATGAGAACAAGACCTCAATAACACAACTAAAAATGTCCACACACTTAATACGTGTTTCTCGGTGGTGTAAGCAGGTACGAACCTGGTTTCTTTGTAGCAGACATTACATCGATGATGATGTAAGGTCAACATGTGGTTGTGTGGACCACTGTTGTAAACATGATGTGACACTCTCTTAATCCTGTATAAATGCACACATACGCCACTCTTGAGAACAATGCTAGCACTATGAGAACAGTAGCCACTGAGGCTGGTGTAACACTAGCTGACCATCTGCTGGGTTTTTCTCTTCTCTCTGCTGCAGTGAGGCTGGGTTGCACCTCATCAGAGATATAGCAGCACCATGGCGTATTTCCAGACAGGAGGTTCCGGCAGCTCTGACCCACTTTATACACACTTCAGAGATGTGCTCTTACACACACTTTTACTCGGCCAAACTGCAGACTGGTTTGATAAGCAGCATTTACACTGTTTCAGAGACACCACCATTGAGAAATCACCACTGTGATTTCAAAGTGACCCTCCCGGGAGATGAACTGAACTGGGCTACCAGATACAAAGGCACAAATGAGTGTCACTCGCAGCCTGTGGGAAGTGTGGGCCAGGCTGATTATTAAACCAGTGTATACAGCATCAACAGACAGACAGATTATTAGGCCAGCGTATACAGCACCAACAGACAGACAGTGGAGAGAGAGGAAGTCACAGGGGAAACCAAGGGAGGAGTTTGATTAGCTTAATGTAAATACTCAGAAATAAATATTAAATAAATAAATAAATCACAGCATTGTGAAAGGTCCCACAGAGGCCACATGTAATGGAGGGAAAACTCAAGCAAATGTGTATCCGGATACGCAGCTGATACCCTGCCAATAACTGGTCACAATCAACAGTAATTTGAATTACTGTATTGTTGGGTGTTCTAAAACTGAAATTGCTCACTTATCACTGTCAAGTTGTTTAAATGGTAAATTGCATTCTGCTAGCTAAAACACCATCCATATTTATGTTTTCTATCCCCTTCAGAATGAGAGCGGAGGATGAGAGCATCATTGCGAGTGAGACTGTATGCGCCTCAGGGAGTGGTCTCTCCGTCCGCAGTGCTCCGAGCCTGCTCTCAGATGTCAGTTGGCTGTCACCGATACCGTCTCTGCACTTCTCGGACTGAAGTAAGAGTGCCTTTTATAGCTCTGCAGTGCTAGCAATTTTGTTTTGGCCCGAGTCTGGCACCGCTGGCATTGAACAGGGTAAGAGGAGATTTACGCAGCTAAATTAATTTCCCTCAAGGTTTTGCACTTGTGGGAAATTCAGATAATTGAGCGCCACGTGCAAAAACTGCTCTGACAAACGGTCTGCACTGTAAATCTACGCCAACTACACTTGATGTAAATCACAATTGCAATTTGCACGGATGGTTAGGCAGAGACAAAGAGAGCTTAACCAACCTGAACAAAAGCATATGCTATAAACAAGCACAATATACCACCCAAGCTGCCCTAAAAAAAATTACTGGCCGCTGTTGACAGAATGTATTGTCCTTTTTTGACAAAAGTTTTCACAAAATATTAGCCATCATACCAACTGTTTCATCTACTGTCTGGACATTTGGCCACATTCCAAGGCCCACCATCTTTGTTGTTTTAGGGTTATTTGTACTCATGAAATGACAGACAGATATATAAAGTACAACTTACTCACAGGACTTTGTTTCCACACCCGCTTCATAGAGGTCGTCGAGGCTGTCAAAATTTCCTTTCTTCTGGTGTGTTTTTCCACAGGGATGGAAGTGGTGTGTGTCTGTGTCTGTGTCAGTCGCTGTGGGGAACTCAGGCAGAGGGATAGGGAGGATCTGTTGTGGAGGGTCCAGCAGACTGTTACGCACAAAGGCCTGGGGAAAGAATCAGCAGGCACTACAACAGTGTGGCTAGACTACTGTGCGTGTGCGTGTGTGTGTGTGTGTGCATGTATGTATCTGTCTGTGTGCGTGTCTGTGTGCATGTGTGTGTTTGTGTGTGTGTCTGTGTGTGTTGTCAAATCAGTTCAGTTTGAACAGGACTACTCATGTGAGCGTATGCATGTTTTTTTAAGAACTGGGAATAATGACTTGTGTATGTGGTTGTGTGTTCGTGTGTGTGTTGTGCATGTGTGTTTGTGCCTTTATGTGTGTGTGTGTGTGTGTGTGTGTGTGTGTGTGCGTGCGTGTGTGTGTTTGTCTGTGCATATGATGGCAGGGTTGAAAGTCAGTCCACGCCAAGACACTTGTGACACCCCCACCCACTGGCGTCTTTGTACCCCCCCTCCGCCTACGGCTGCCTGTGGCGGGTAAGGAAAGCCCCGGCAGACGACACCACAATGGGGCACTTGTGCCAGTGTCACCCCTGAGGCCGCTGGAGGGGAGGGGGCCGAGGAGGGGGCCCCTCTCTTCCTACCCGTCATGGCCGATTCAAACACCACCATCTGTTTGACTCAGGCCGTGAGCCCACTGGGACCTGCGTGCATGGGGAGAGAAAGAAAGAAAAAGAGAGAGATAGGAAGAGAGGGAGATGGAGAGAGAATGAAGGAGACAAAGGCGAAAGGAGGAGGGAGGAAAAGCGATAGAGAGGGTGCACGTCAGAGCTCTATGGATGTGAGTTCCTGTCTTTGAATGGGCGTTTCGGAACTACAGGAAGGGGGCCCGCAGGGTCATGCCTCATTGCATCATTTAGCATGTTGGATAACACGCAGACTAGCCCCTGCTAAGCTGCTCTCACACTGGGATCCTCACAGCAGGTTAGTGAAGGAGAGAAGCGGGTCACAGCTGCCAACCCCCCTCCCGACAAAAAAAAAAAAAAACATTCATTAGACAGCCTCTAACAAATGAGCTCCTACAACCGAGAGCCAGGCAATGCACCAAGACAGCTTTAAGGGTCGACTGTAGTATCACTGAGGCCCACTTTCTTCCCTGGTGTTTTGAGACATCACAGTGCCATCTACTGGTTGATTTGAAAATTACAAGACTGAATGTTGCGATTAATTCCATGCAAACTGGTGCCTGTAAAAACTATAGGGTGGAATTTTTTTACATATTGCCTAGATTTCTTTGACCAATTTGTTTTTTTAACATTTGTAGTTGTTAAATAATACACACAATTATGTTAGCCACAGATGCTGTAGTAGTCTACACAGGTTTATTTCCAAAGGAATTGACTTTAGCTCACAGACTTTGTTGGCTGAAGATATGGCAGTCACAACTTACATCACTGGTCAGATATCAGACTGTGTTCAGGGGAGAAAAACAAGATAACAGTGTTAAATATAGTGCATTTGGTCATGAACGCTAACAAGCAGCCACTTCACCTTAGTCTGTTTCTGTACTCTCAAAACCTATTTGCACCATCTAAATACTACTACTTAAGAACTCATTTTGCAGGGGCCTTCAAGAAGTAACATGCTGTATGCAAGAAATGACAATCAAGCCCCATATCTCTGCTGAATATCTATACAGAGATTCTAAGAGAATGTCTCTACCTTTTATGTGCAAAGTTGTTGTCCCCCATTGACAATACAGTACATCTCTGCATTTGCACCATATCAGGAGTTTAAGTCTAACACCACAATCATGTTTACCAGTAAATTTCATTCGTGATAGAAATCTGTGAGATCCAGTGGAGCACCTCTTGCATACCCTGAGGGTATATGCCTGGACATGTCTCCTATGGGCTGGTCTCCCCTTAGGCTGTGTCCTAAAAGGGGTCTACTGAGGGGCCCATTATGGCAGAGTATCTAAATATTTACACTGTTTCATACATGTTTATCTCTTTAAGTAATCCACCAGCTCTTTGTTCTATGGTATGCCACAAACTAATTAGGCTATTAAGTACTTTTATCTTTAAATGTACTAGATAAAGTCTGCTGTAGGTGACTGCTTCTTAATTTGAATGTTTGTTGTGACTTCCACACTCTTTCTACTTTGCTAAAACTGTTCCGTAAATAAAGATGGACAATTACAAACCAATTTTTAAAAATAGATTTCCAAAAAATAGTTTGTATTGAGTGACATCACATACATGGAAATTTCAACATTATGTAGTTTTGTGTTGTCAACATTACACAGCGTTACCCTGGCAACCTGGCTCTTATCGATCTGGCTGCAGAATGTGTTTAAAACCCTGGCTGTGCTCAGTGGAAGCAGAACTGAGGTAGGTCTGAAACATTACGGTCATTTTTCAAATGTATACACCAAACCACTGACAGGAACCTAAACAAATCTAAACTTGCAAGGCAGCAAGCATGAGCAAAACACCACCTGTTTATTTCTCTGTGAAGGCTGAGTTTATATCTGGATTTAGTATGATGAATAATGCATGAGTTTATTCTGATTCTAAGTGCAACATGAATTAAAACTAATGGTATTTATTGATTTGACAGGATAATATGCACGAGAAGAAGAATGGAGGCTTGTTTTTTGCCCTTTTAGCTTATATTCACACGTAGCTGGAAACTGTTTATGAATACCAAAAGAGTGAAGTGCATCTTGATTTGTATCTGATGTTGCTTGTCCTGCAGATGCCTTTGTGCCTTTGAACTTTCACTGCTTGTTTACGCTTATGGATAATGGACTGTCAGTTAAATCTTCAACGGCAGACCTTATCTAACTCATTTAGAGGAAACATTTTAGTTGTGCTTCACACTGAAAGTAACTGCACAACTTTTTTGAGCCCTTTAAATCTCCACACCGTTCAATTATATCACAGCTAAAAGTCAATAGCCTGAGTCAGTAAATGGTTTTCACAGATTAAAATGTGAGTCATAGCATGGGTCACTCTGTCCCCTTTTCATTTGCACAGTCTAGAGAGCATCAAATGGCTGTCTGTCTGTTTCGCATGACCTTTCTGAAATACTCCAGGCATGGCATTGTGAAGGTCAAAGCAGTCACTTTCAGATCTATCTGCCCAGACATTTTACAACCTGTCCCCTCTCAGAAAAATGAGACCTTAAATATCGACCATCATAATCCCATTCATCTCTCAATAAAAAAAAATAATCTCTGAGTTTATATCTCTGAGTTTCACAGAAATGACAGCATTTTCTTGTTCTTCTGACGGGAGGTACTTAACTAAGTGTTGCAATGGCCCAGTATCACATCCTGGCTATGTCATGAAAGGAAACAAGTCTTGACAAAAGCAGGAGGTTAACCTCAACAAATGTCCATATTTGTCTTTGGTGCATGAGTGAATAGCCAATGGGAAGCAGATGCAGTCCACGTGGCCCTGCCGAGTCAAACCAGGGGCAATGTTGCTTTAAAGTTTCACCACCAGAGCAGGCAGACCAGACAGGCTGATTTCCTCCACCCCTTCTCTCCCTCTGTCTCTGTCTCTGTCTCTCTCTCTGTCCCTCTCTCTTTCTCTCCCTCCCTCCCTTTTGCACTGCTCTCTCCTCCACACACACATAACTCAGCCCCACCCTCCTTTTAGTTCCTGTTGCTCACGCAGCTACAGACCACTTGTTCAGTTCCTTACAGTGGGGAAGCAAAGTTACGGGCCTTCAACTGTGCAGCATCTGGGACCTCATCTGGATTTCTGCTCTGCTATACTCGATCTTCAAAGAAAATCAGACTCTCAGGTAATGGGGGACATTTTGCAGCTACATGCACCTTTTGTCAGGTTGCAATCTCTTTTTCTCTCTCCATCTTATTCTCATCTTCCGAACTTGCTTTGGTTGTCACTCAGCGAAACTGAGGTGAGAAGGGACCAAATTCTCAGGAAGACGTACCAAATCTTGTTGACAGTTCTCACTTCCTACTTAGCACAAGTTAACATTCCTCTGACTACTGTTGGTTACAGGTTTGTGGCATACATGTATCAGCATGACTATAGCTCTATCTAGGATAGACTATGGCTCTATCCTTATCTGGCTTGCCCTGGGCCTGTTTGTACATTTGTACAACACAAAGTACTAAACAAAGACCTAAGTATGTACAGCCCAACCACATGTGAGCTTGCAGCTGTGGACAGTGGGCATTTCTGTGGTGTTCTGGGTGGTACTCTTAGCTGTGTTTGGAAAGGGATGTCATAAAGCAAATTGTAATTTTCTTTGGAAGTATGTTCCTTAGCCAGAGATTTTTGTGTCTCTTATAGGCATCCTACATAACTTTGATGTAGCATACACACAAGATGCTGTTGTTGCCTTTTCCTAAAATGTCTACTATAAATGAAGGGGAAGCCTTTTAACTTGAGAACAGAATGACAAACTGTTGGAGCTACAGTGAGTTGGGAAGCAATAGTGCAGTATGTCTCTTAGGGTGGCTGTGCCTGAGACTCACAGCACCATGGAATGAGACACCATGGAATCCCCTAAAGCTTCTAGAAATGTTTAGTCTGGCTAGAGTTAAAGCATGCAGGAATGTACCCTCCAGCCTCAAACCAAACACAGGCAGTTGCACCCTACATAGTCTTTTTTTATAATAAAGGGTTTCATTTGCCATTAATGTACAAATGAAAGCCATATGGACGTTGCTGTTTCACGTGTTTAATGAAGTGGTTCAGTCTTTATTTACGAGAACCAAAGAACTTGGAAAACAATTTGCTGCAGTGACTGGTCAGGCTAATGAATTCAAGAGAATATGACTCCATAATGACAGACTGGGACACGTATCTGTATTATTTATGATACACTTCTTGGGAAGTGTGCAGCATACAGCAAAGCCAGTATGAGTCATCAGTCGGGGTGCTCCGGGGTGCTGGTATTTGTAGTAATATGCAGGAAACGTGGGGAGGCTGGAGCATGACTGTGGTAAAAGCCCAGGACTCTGTTGACAGAAAGCACCAGCAATATCAGGGATGGATGGGATCCAAGCATTCCACAGTAATGATGTGTGATGTGTGCGAGCAAATGGTTTACAAACTGTTGACCATATTAGTACAAAATGAGAGCAATTAACAGTAATGGCCCAAGTTTACACAGTGTGTTGTTTTACTTAGATCGAAAGGCCATAACAGACACGTATACACAACCACTACTATTTTATGACCATTTAACAAAATATAGATAGAATTTTTTTTTTTTTATTCTCTATTTGGCATTGAGAAGGTAGCTGGAAACACAGAGAAGCTCTATAATTCCATTCCAAAACGGTTTTGTGTATCTAGTATATCACTGTTTTTCCACAAATGCATGACAGAAAACCCTCCAGCTCTGCCCTAATAGGTGTTCCAGAATATATTTACATCGAGCAGTATACTGCTGGCATGACTGGAATGCAATCTTGGGGTTGCAACCTGCATTTAAATACTTTTGCGCCGAGGACACTAAACCCAAGGGAAATGGATAGTTTTTTTGACACAAACTGGATCTGGCAAGGAGCCCATTCCTGCAAGTCAAGATGCTCTTTAAGCTTTCGCATCTGCCTACATGAATATATAACACATGTAGTGTCTACACATGACCCGTTAGCCTATGTTTGACTCGTTTCTTCTTTTCCCCCTCTACTCTCTTCTTTTCCTCTCATCTCCTCACCTGGATCCATTCCATGTCTTCTTACTCCCCTCTTCTTTTTATTATCTCACCTACTTTCACCTCTCATATGTCCTCCTTTCTCTTTTCTGTTCTTTTTACTTATCATGCTTACCCATTGATCATACACGTTCAAGTGCACACACGCACTAACACTTACAAACACAGACACACACATGCAGGCAAACGCGCGCACGCAGGCGCACACACACACAAACACACACATACACACACACACATACACACAGAAACACATTGTTTGAATGTCTGAATATTGTTATCTGTTAATAACAGGATGCCTTTTGGGGGTGGAAATAAGTGTGGAGCCTGTCAGAAGACTGTGTACTTCGCAGAGGAAGTGCAGTGCGATGGGCGGAGCTTCCACAAGAGCTGCTTCCTATGCAGTGAGTGCACCAGCAGAAGCACTGACCAATCACTGAACAGCTAACCTGTTGATAACGCTCAACACAATTACATGTTGGCAAACATCCACTGAATGCTTTTCAGATCAATCTACTTGAAATGGGTGGAGATGTTTCATTGTCTTAGGCAATAGAATTGGGGGTGTAACGTTGGGTGTAACTCAGAACACTATTTTATTGATAGATATTTCATTTCATATGTCACTTAGTGAAGTTAGGTAGAACAGCAGTTAACTTGAAGCCTATTTGTAATTAGATAAAACCAAGCATGTGAAAGTCCTTACAAACATTTAGGCAAAGCAGACTTCTATTTCCTCAGAAAGATCTTGTGATTGTGTATTAGAAGGGGAACATCAGTTCTGCATAATTTAATATCATGTGAGTTTCAAATACAGGAAATGTATTCAGCATTGACATTACAGAGGGAGAAGGAGAGAGAGAGAGACAGACAGACAGACAGACAGACAGAAAGAGAGAGAGAGAGAAAGAGAGAGAGAGAGAGAGAGAGAGAGAGAGAGAGAGAGAGAAATACTTACTACATAATGCCACCATGTGGTCAACAAGAAATATTACATAGGACTGATATGGCCTTTGTGTGTATGTGTGTGTGTGTGTGTGTCTGTGTGTGTGTGTGTCTGTGTGTGTGTGTGTGTGTGTGTGTGTGTGTGTGTGTGTGCGTGCATCTGAGGGAGTACATTCCAGAAAGGAGGGGTCGGTTCAGTCCAGGCTCCCTAATGTGCAGTTAATAACTAAATTTCCCTCTGAAGGCATCCATCCCCACTTGAGTCAACTCTGATAGGAGGGCAAGGAAAGCATGTAGAGCATTTAGATGAAGAAAAACAAAACACAGAGGAATTCTAATGGTTTCTTTAAGAACAAATCTTTAGGAATTGATAACTACGCACCTGTGCTCTCTGCTATGCTCTCTCTGATCTGATAAGTTCCGCCTCCTTATATGGAAGTGTTGGTAGTCTGCTCAACACAGAGGAATGTAGTGGACACGCATTCTGTGAATTCTCCAAAACACACCCTCTTCCTTCTGTGTTCTTAGCTATGCAGATCAGAAAAGTATGAAATGGGGACATCTAAGATCAAATGAACCGCAAATTGAAGAGGTTTAATGATTTACAGTCAAGACAGTCTCCTTTGCAAGTATTTGGCACTGTTCTTTAGAATTCTAATAGAATAGAATCTAAATAATATTACATTATAATATATTATAGTCATTTTTTATTTTCAGTCTCGTTTGTTTCTCTCATTGTATCAAAATTGGTATAACTAGTATGGATTTAATATACTCCTCACATAACTGATTCAATCTTGTCTGATTAATTGATTTCTGTCCTGTCACAGTGGTGTGTAGGAAGAATCTAGACAGCACAACAGTAGCTGTGCATGAGAATGAGGTGTACTGCAAGTCCTGCTACGGCAAGAAGTATGGGCCAAAAGGGTACGGCTATGGAGGAGGAGCTGGGACACTAAGCATGGACAAAGGAGAGGCGCTGGGGATCAAGCATGACGAGTAAGCTCTCATCAGTCAGATACTGCATATGCACAATATTGACTCAGCACAACAAACTGATGAGTAGAACAGCAAACAATATTTTTGAACACAATTTTTTAAAAAAATAAAATACTGTAAGCTCCCAGTGGCAGGGGCATAGCCAGGGGGAATAGTGAAGACGATTCTAAGAGCCAAGCATTGGCAGGGGCCACTTTGTGGACACTATTAACATTATCATTAGTAATAACAAGGCCCATAGCAAACAATATGTTTGTGCACACACATGTTTTACTAATACGTACTGTAAGCTTCTACTCATGGGCATAGCCAGGGGGGGGAAGTTAAGATAATTCTAAGAGCCCAGTATTGCCGGGACAGTATTTGAGGACACTATATTACCTATCTATAAATGCAAGGAACATCTGTGTGTGTGTGTGTGTGTGTGTGTGTGTGTGTGTGTGTGTGTGTGTGTGTGTGTGTGTGTGTGTGTGTGTGTGTGTGTGTGTGTGTGTGTGTGTGTGTCACTTTTGTCTGTTTCACACACAACTCTCCATTTGTTTCACTGAGCTCAAATTTAGTGGGTGTCTTACTAATGGTACGAGTGAGTGCAGTGACATGTTGCATCAGTTGCATCAGGCTCTGCACTAGTAATGATGGAGCCTAAAATTGCATTCCTTCATACAGCTCAAAATGTCAGGCCTTGTCCCTGCTCCTGGTACTTGTGACTCAGATATGACCACTCTTGACACTGCATGAATTTCAGTATTTTTCTTTTTCCTACAGTCAAGCTGAACATCGCCCCACAAATAACCCAAATACATCAAAATTCGCCCAGAAGTTTGGGGGCTCCGACTCCTGCCCGCGGTGTGGCAAGGCTGTTTATGCTGCTGAGAAGGTCATAGGTGCTGGCAATGTAAGTGCCAGAAAGTGAAAAAAAAAATTCCAATCATGCACAGTTTACATTTAAGAAAGTGTGTTAACTCATCCTAGCAAACCCAATACATAGAACAACTCGTTAAAGCAATGCAATGAACTCATATAATTCGTATGCAAATCTACTTAATTTTACTCTTTTGGTGGTAAACTTCCACTACTTGTGTGATAGGCACCGTACACATGCTATTTTGATTCTTTGTTTGTTTGCTGTTTTGTGGTACACATTTGTTTTAAGCATGTAAGAGGATGTGGTGACCAGTCTCTGATGGTGTTATTTTATCCTCCACAGTCTTGGCACAAGGGCTGCTTTCGCTGTGCAAAGTGTGGCAAAGGTCTAGAGTCCACAACTCTAGCTGACAAGGATGGAGAAATTTATTGCAAAGGTACTATACACAAACCTCCAAAAACATCCTTTCGGATGTGACACAATATTTGTTCTCACTCATAGATTTTTTTATTGCTTGTCATGCAGGATGCTATGCCAAGAACTTTGGACCTAAAGGCTTTGGCTATGGCCAAGGAGCTGGGGCTTTGGCACATGCTCAGTAGGCCCCAGGGGCGAGGAAGCTCAAAGCGCTGACATCACACCCACCCAGCAAGACTACAGTCACCTTTGCTTTCACTAGACACTCAAGCTTCTTTCTTCAAATGACCCTGCATTCTATGCCATGTTATGGTGTTATGGGACCAATGACATTTCAAGGGCTTTTTAAAAATCTTACCTCTTTTCAGTACTCTTCTTATACTCAGTTTATGTGGCTGCAAAGTGTTACTAAAAATATGCCAAGACTGTCAGCCACACTTTATCTGTCAAACACTTTTGAGTTCAGTAACATAATGGGTCTACTGACCTATATCACAGCATGTATTGCACTAATAGTACCTGATGCATAGGGGTACCATTGTTTATACAGTACTTCACATCATTCCTTATCAAATGAGCAAAGCTTGAATATGAAGAACAAATATGTAATGTATTGATCAAACCGTTATGCTTTCTGCACATAGTATGCACAGTTCAGGCTGTTGTAACAGTACAACATGCAAAAATAAACGTTAAGGATTGTGAGAATCTTTCATACAAAGACATCTGATAATATTGTCTACTCAAGTCCTTCAGTCTATTTGAACAAAAAAGTCAGTGTGTAAATATTTTGCTATGACATTCCATTCATATTATTCTCGTGACTTAGTGCATAAATGTGGAACCTTCTGGTCACACAGTAAATATGCGACTTATATAACACAAGAAACACCTCTGCTTTCCGCTTGTGATTTTTTTTATCCTGATCATTAGACTCTTTTCCTTCTTTGTTTGTACAACATACTCTCTGTGTCTTTAAGTCCATCCACATCATTGTTTTTGTTCATCATTTCTATTGCGATTTAGTGTGAATTAGTGGTGCAAATGTTCTGTTCTCTATGTTCTCTGTTTGGAATAGCAGTGAGAGCACATCCTTAACTGTAGTGATGGCACGGCATAATACTGGCCATCATCCCAGTATAACACTGGGGAGCTTGTAGGTGAAGACTACAAATGTTCCAAAGATAGTGAGCATTTTTACAAAGCATAAAGAGCCTTATCCCAGAATTCAAATCCTTGAACCATAAACTTAGCGGTGATCACGGATGATCAGAGGTCAGAGGTCAAGATAACTAAAGTTAACTGAGTTTTGCTCCAAAATGCTGGTCCTTAAAACACCAGCCAAAGAGCCTTACTCAGATTACACTCCACACCACATGTACTTAAAAGTGTCACCTAAAATAACAATTGTGTAATAAATGTTTCCTCTTTAAGGCTTTATTGCATGCCCCGTACGTGAAGAATGCTATGCATTAAAAGCACGCAGCATGTTCTGACCATGGTTATGACTGAGTGGAAGTGGGGAAGTGGAGGAGGGCTCCTCTTGTGACGCCTGCATGTAACGGTTGAGAAAGAGCAGCAGGATTTTAGCCAAACCTTCTATTAACATCTGCCTCCCACACACATTCCAGCTGCCAGGGAACATGGAGCAAAAATATTTATATTAAACACAGAGCTGAGAGTAATGCAAGACAGCCACCCACCACTGTTTTAAGCAAATGAAAAATGGGGGCCTTACACAGTCTTTAGCCAGTCCAGAAAGACTTATCAGGGCACTCCACTTAAACTTGAAAACTGAATGAAACTCACACATAGCAGCTGTAGCAGCAAACTCTTAAATAATGTCCAGTTGTACAACGGGTAGCCTATGTGTGAGACCTTAATAATGTCCAGATATTCTACTGGCTTGTGAAAGACTGCTGATCCCAAAATCTCAGTGAAAAAGGAGGGCAGAATCTGTCCTCATAATCATACACTAACATGCTTACAACTGTTTTAGCCAACTTCCAAATTGTTGTTATTGAAATTTAATGTTAAAGTGCTTAATTATTTGATGACTACATTGTCATTGTCTTAGCGTTTGCAATTGCTGCATCAGAATTTGGTCTGATGGTGTAGGCTATTCTTCAGGATAACCAGAATTCTGTTGAAAACATGTATCCGGTAATGCTAAAACATCATGGTCTGCTTCAGTTTTCTCCAACTAGATATGTTTTTTCTTTAAATAGCTAACACCTAAAATATGCAGAAAACATAGCTAGTTTGTGTGGTGATCAGCTTTATCAATATCTAACTGTACAAGTGATACCTTTCAAACTTCACACATTCTGCAATTTTTGAGTTAATGATGAAACATATATTTGAATGAAATGATGATGCATGATAAAATAATGGGGCAAAACTCGAAATAGTCCATTTTACTTTCGAGCATAGCATGAAGTTTGCGTGATTGTAGACACATAATAAGACACATTAAGTTTCCCACGAGGCTTACCAATACGGGCATACCTTACAGTAGGTTTGTGAATGAACAGATTGTAGAGATCTCGAAAGAAACACCGCCCTTTTCCTGGCAGTGGCATATAAACATTGGACTGGTGTGGATGACATCACGGTCTAAGGGGGCTGGATCGGCGGTAACCGGAGAAGTCAAGTAGCTCTGCTTGAACAAGTACAAACATGCCCAGCACATCAGACAGATCGGGTTGCATGTACTTTTAGTTATAATAACCATAATTGTTTTGCATGCTGCGAAACGCACTGTGTCCGAACGAGCGGAAAATGCTTAAAGTCAGTTTTGGGCACAGGGATTGTAAGATATTTAATTTATCTTCGTTTATTCTATAAAACGCGTATTAGAAATTTGATTTATTAGAAGGAGATGCCGACTCGTCACCTCTGACTTTTAATCTACCTCATCATGCTCAGGTCTTGGTCTTAGAACATCTCACCGCTGGACATGTGAAGTGTTATTTTTATCCTTTCTATGTCTGAAAAAATGAACCCAGTCCAAGTGATGAAGGAAGGATACCTAGAAAAAAGAAGCAACGGACTGCTTCAGCTTTGGAAGAAAAAGCATTGCCTCATGACAGAAGACGGGCTGCACTTATTTGACTATAAGCGCAAAAATGGGAGCACCGGAACAGGATTAAAAGAAAAACAGATTCTTTTTGAAGATATGGCCACTGTGGATTGCGTGGAGCACAAACGAGGTCTTGTTTACTTCACCATTGTGATGTCTGGGGGCGAAGAGATTGATTTCAGGTGTCAACAGGAAGGTACAGCTTGGAACGCTGAGATTGCCTTGGCTCTGGTGCGCTTCAAAAACCGCGTCGCTGTTCAAACGGGGAAGAGTCGGTATCTGTCTCACAACAGCAGCAGCGATGAGGATTTCATTAGCTCCGGATCAGGATAGGAATTATCCAACAGAGAAGTAAGTATTCCCTCATGCTAGTGATTAAATAAAATAATAGAAGTAGTCCATCCAGTTGGTGGCGCTATTTTAATATAGTCGGATATAGCGCAAGAGAGATGTGGTGTAAATTATGTTCATTTGCCATGGCTGTTGTGACATGTACGTTTATGCAGAATACTGAATTGCAGGACTGTATGCACTTGGAGATAGTTTAATGGCAAAGCAGTGACATTTCAAAACTATGTTTTATTCAGAGGATTTTGTGCAAATTAATCCTAAAAGTTACGTACAGCTATCAGAAAGAATGTTTATAAAAGGGCCACTGAACACTGAAAAGACCACTGAACATAATGATTTTGCATTTTTACTGTTATTCTTTCGTCTGTATTCTTCACATCTGTAACACATTTACTTGGTGTTTCTAAACCCACAGACCCAGACTCATTTGGGGTGACCACTCCATCCCCAAGGCTCTCCCACAACGGATCTGGGACAGGGTCCAGAGATACAGAAGGATCCAGACAAAGGTGGAGTTAAAGGAAGGACAACGGAAACCGCGCTCATAAAAGTCTGAGAGATGCGTATTTTTTGTCCAGGTTCGTTTACAAGGACACTAAAAGATGTCTTGTACCATAGGGGTTGCCAAGCCCCCTTTTGCACTCTCTGCAAGGAAATATGGACAAGAAGTTGTTTGTCACTATTTTTACCATGGAGTGGTTTTAAACTTATTTCAAATAAAGTTATACAAGGGTATGAATCATATGAAAACTGCATGTTAAGATAATTTTTCTGTTCTGTTTAATGTTATTCTTAAGAATATTATGTAATGATGAAGTAAGCAATATTTTGGTCGCAATATGCTTCTATGCAGTGAAGGTATTGATTCATATACTCATGCTGTGGCAATGCTAATGCTACTTGTTTACGTATTTTAAAAATGCATTATCACAACTAAATGCTTTGCTTCTGAATGTTGTCAGAAAAACACAAATATGGAAGACACGAGACACTTGAACTGAAGGTCTTGGATTGAAATACTGTGTATCATCTTTCACATTCTAAGAGATAAATGTTCTTGGTTGAAAATTCTGACAAATATGTCTTCCATGCTCTTTTGTGGTGTCCCATTTTTTTTTTTTTTTTGAGAGAAACATCTATCCTGCCAGCTGCTGCTATATGAGTGTTAATAGTGCAAACAGTGTTCTTTGTGTAGCTTCTCCAGTGTGCTATACTGAATGGTTGTGAGAACTAATATACATGCACACTAATACATGCATACAAACCTCACCTGTCTGCTTTGTCATGCTCAGGTGGTTCATTTTTTGTGTGACTCACACAGTAATCTGTGCGATTAAAGAGTCGGTGACAATCCCATCCTTTTATCCAAATTGTGTTGTGTAATGAAGTCTCTTCCTGTTGTTTCACACGCTCTTGTTTTGGTAAGCCTCTACGGATACTCCTACTGCACAGTTCATTGAAACAGTGTCCTTTGAGGGTTTGCATCACCAACTGCTTTTCTGTCCTTTTAACCCATGCGGCTTAAAGGCATGTCTTGACGATGTCCCCAATGACTAAGCAAAACTCAGCCTGTGTGCTTTTTAAAACTTGCAACAGGTTCACAATATACACTGGGAACACACCTTTATTTTTATTTAAGAAGGCAAAATAAACCAGACACAGTGTATAAAGGGGAAATGCTACCATTCAGTTGCAAAGCATGTAATAGTATGTTTTACTTGTTTTACTTGTTCATTTTTGGAATATATTTGTACACTCCCCAAAGAAAGTCGTGAACTCTTAGTGCAGCTGCCTTAGTATTTCCCATGGGAGTCTGGCTTTAGTCATACTATCGTAAGCTATCAAACAAGCCACAGTTTATTTTCTAAGCTTGTGTGAATGCAACGCACGTGGTTTGTGTTGCTCTTTTTGCTCCGCTGCTCAGAGGGCATGCGAGGTGGCACTTTCTCCATCTGTAGGTTCAGGACCCACAGTCTGTGTGCCAGGCAGGGACATAATGAATCGATTGTGTTCCTTGGAAAGTCCCAAATGTGAGGGAACTGTGAAAGCACAGTTATGGCACAGTAAACAGTAAAGTATGGCGCGTAATATGACTCAGCTTCTTGGCAGATACAACAGCTTCTCGTCCCAGAACTTCAGCTGCCCAGCATCTTTCAACATTTCCTGGGCCGTTTGAAGACACAGGAGGTGATCAGATGCGTGCATTTGCATGTGTTTGATTCATGGGCTGCAGTCACTGGGTTCCATTAATGTGCTTTACAACTGTAAGTCAAAAGCAGGTGATTTATAATACCAGCTGTGTTCAACATCGGCCAATAGACTGTTATCCCTATTAAAGATGCCATTAGTCAATGTTAGTTTGAAACATTTCCTGGGATTTTGACACAAATCATTAAATATGTAAATGATCAAAGCCATAAAAATATTTGCCTTAAGTGAAAAAGAATATTGTTTCTCGACTCTTAGGAGCCAAATGCGATCAAGCTGCAAATAGAGTTAGAGTTATTACAAAAATAGAAATGGTAATTAGAGGAAGAATGCCAGTTCACAGGTCGCCCAAATAAATGCAATTATTTATGGCCAGACATATCCCAAAAGGGAAAAAAATCCCACATTTCTCTTAATGACACACAGAGACACTGCACCTGTTTCCAAAAATAATGAAGAACACAAGTACATGGACCCAAATTCATCCCTCTTGCACTCTCATTCTTTGCGCCTCTCGTCCAGGCAGGCAGGCAGTCTGGATAGCCTTAGCCTTTAACAACATGCGTCATGGGAGAAGTTACAGCTGTCTGTTAATGCTGCAGGCTATGGAGGCGTGACATAACAGCTGACCAGTTTGCTGGCAGACAATGGGAGGTAAGGACCCCCCAACGGAAACTACAGTACATGGAATATATTCAACAATAAGAGATTAATCTGAGGTATTGAATGTGTGTATCAAGATATTATCTGTGCAAATGTCTTCTTAATGTTTGTATGCAGGTATTTTACCATTATGTTCTATTAAGTGCCACCTATTGCTAAGTAAATGAATTCTAGGTACAGTACACAGAGGTTTTCAGTCTATGCTATTGAAAAACATATATATTGTGGATAAATACAAATGCTGGCATTGATGTTGGCTATCCAATTTTGATTAATTCCAAAATACTTCTTGGAACATGATGTGCAGTTGAGCAGTGGGCTCTTGTAAAAGCTACTGTCCAAATACACACACAGTCACACACACACACACACACACACACACACACACACACACACACACAGAGAGAGAGACAGATTCCAGGAGCTGTTTCCCGTTACTGACAGCATGGTGTCAGGCTGCAGAAAGGTGTTATAAAGTCTCTGCTAACTGTGAAATTGTGAGAATGTCAACAGCATTCCAGGTATACGATATTTTTCTTATAGTATTTTCATAGCCAAGTGGCCCAAATGCAAAATTAATCTATTTTCTTGTTTTTACCTTAGCTAGGGCTAGACATACCTCAATAAATTCACAGTCATTACAATAATGTTTTGTTGATTGAAAGAAAGTATTACTATAAAATTTATATTGCAAATAACATCTATTAGTCTGAAGTCTGTTGGTGACACATTCACTACAGCTAACATCCAGAAGAGGGCAAACTTTCTTTGATTGTTCAGATGAGCATAAACTATTCCACACCACACCATTGCAAAAAAGAAGAAAAAAGATTTCAGTTAGAAACACTGGAAACGTTTTACTTTCCTTTAAACATTTACTTCTTTTACATTTTAATTCTATCACTACAAGAAGTACGGTTTGACCTCAGGAAACACATGTCTACCCACTCACTCAGTCATCCCAGTTCAACCCAATTGGATTCAGGTTTCAGAGCTGCCCAGGCTTTTATATACAGTAGGGACAACTCATCAAGCTATGTCTATGCCTAGAATAGACAGCCTTGCTCAGACAAATGCGCTCCACTAATCCAATGTGATTCTGCAGCGCTGATTGCCTTTTGTGGGTGCCGGGGAAACAAAAGTGGGCTTTAGCCTGGGTCTCTCTCAGGTCAGGGGCACTGACATGGTCTTTGAAGGTCCTCCAGAGTCTGGTGTCCATCAGAAGTACAGAGAAAGTGTTTCTGTTTTCCAAGGATCTGTCTGTAAATCTCTGATAGCTAGAGATGATCTAAATCTAAATGTAATTTTCCGGAGCAATGTTCAGTCAAAAGAGAACTTGCACACATACATATTCAAAAACAAAACTTATACTTTTCTTTTGTTACATTGTTAATTTTATGTGATAAATCCATATTTGTTAGACAGATATGTATGATAACACAGAATTTAAATAAGACTCTAAAATAGTCTTACAAGAAAACTAATACTTTATTTTAATGGTCTCTGTTACAATCTATGTACATCATTAATTACAGTGCAACAAAGTATGTCAGAACATGTAAAATTATTTACTTTCACGGTACAGTATATGCCTAATCCGAACCCTGACTCTAGGCCTAAGCTTTACACAGTGTAAGTACAAACCACAACCTTGGTAAAGTACACAATCATAAATCTATTGCTTTTTTTCTCACACACTAGAGTAAGCATATTTAAAACAAGAAACATAAGTATCTAGGACAAAATTAACTACATTAGCAAACACAGGCAATTACAAAGCATACACAGGCAGACATTTTCATTAGAGGAGAAGTGAAAATAGTTCCTCTAACAATAAACGCCTGTCTCCCTCTCTGAAATTGGAAAGCATACATTATACCCCTATCATCGCCATGTGTTGGGTTAACATCATCATTAATAACACAATGCTAAAAATATGTTGTGAGATTGTTATCCATGTTATAAGTTTACAGCTGGCCATACCATCTGATAGCACCACCGGCAGGACCTGGGGGTATGTAATTGTGGAAACATGACCAAAGCATTGTGGCAAAGGACAGCCATGTTTTGGCAGCAGTCATGCCCAGTGCTGTCAACATGGGCCAAAATGAATAGCGAGGATGTTTTTCTGGAGAGCAGGGCCATCGATGGATCCCTGCCTGCCATCACCTCTGAGTTATAGCCGTGTAGCAAACAGGCTTCCCCTGCCTGGGCCAACACACACACACACACACACACACACACACACACACACACACACACACACACACACACATATACACACACACACAGGTACAGTGTGTGTGTGTGTGTGTGTGTGTGTGTGTGTGTGTGTGTGTGTGTGTGTGTGTGTTGGCCCATGCATACATTACTTAGCATTCTATTGTTCTTGCCACTGAACTGTCGCATTATAATCACAAACAGATGCCGAAGCCTCCAAGACAAGAAGCGGTGACAGATTCTTTGGCACTCCTGCTGGAGGTTTTGGGAAAGCTTGACAGAAGTGGGCTGCACTGTAGCTGAACAGGTGCTAGCTGTTGATATGTAGCCAAACAACACAATGTGCATGAGTGGTTAGGTAGATCTCTCAGCGCAGTGTGTTTTATTGCACACTTTATTATATCTGACTCTTCTCACAGAGGTTTGGCATAGCAGATGTGACCTAAAGTAAACAAAAACATTTAACTAAAACTTCATATAAATAGGACAATTGTCCAAAAAGTGACATATTTTGTTTGTGTCATGCTTTAGTGGCTTCTTCCTATGTTTTCAGCCTTGTTTACCTGAATGTGTGAAATGCTTTTAATCTACAGCACTCTTGCACCCATGTCCACTGATAAACATCACCCATAATGGAAGCTATGTTTACTTGGTAGTCGGTATTTACTCATCTCATTTTGCTGTAATCACTCTGTCGTACATGTCTTTTGTAAAAGCAACAAGACAGACCTCTGATCTTGACACATGGTGCTTGAGTTGTGCCTTGACTATGGTAAGTATGCTAAGCTCACAGTCCCTCATGTAATGACGCTCCCCTGCCAAGGCCAGAGCAGCCGAGAGGGGCAGAGTGTTGGTGAGGAACTGATAGAGTCAAGGTATTCCACTCATCTGTGAAGTCATTCCATTCATGATAAAAAATAATCTAATTAACTATGCTTTTGTTGCTGGGGTGTGTGCCTGTGCGACTGGAGCTTGGAGGCTTTGTGCTGTGATGAAAACTGTCGATAACCACATCAGGGTGTCTGCTAGGACAAGCTCCAGTTACTGTTTTGTTTGGACTTATTTTGTTTTAGGTCACACTTTATTTGAAGGTGTCAGAGTGGCAGGAGCATGTTATAGACATGACATAACACATATCATGAACATTAATGTTAATAACACTTCATTTCTGTTATTGACTGTTGTCATTAAGTGTTACTTGTTTTTTGTAATGTTGATATGTTTTGGGATGCAGGCAATGCAAAAACCGAATGACAATGACAACAGTCATAAACATAAATGAAGTGTCATTAATGTTCATGATATGTGTCATGCAATGTTTATAAAAGGCTCATGTCATTATGTAGACACCTTCAAAAAAAAGTCTTTACCTTGTTTTGTGTTGTTTTTATAGCTTAGTTTTTGTATCTATTAGAAATTTGGAAATACTTTTGTTTCTAATTTGTACAGACCTTGTTTGTAGTGCCAGACAGGTTTGTTCTTCTTGTCATAGGTAGAACGTCATGATAACATTTGAAAGACACAAAATATCAGTGGTGCACACTGCACATACTAATGTGACCCAAGCCAGCCTCTTAAAAAGTAATTCAAATAATACTGTATGTACAATATTGTATGAAACTCCAGCAAAACTAGAGCACAACATCCTTATTCACACTACATCTGAGAAGAATTGTGTCCATGTTTGTTATTGTAAAATGTTCCGCTATATGCCTGTTTGCTATTTATATAAAATGGCCCAAGAGCACAGTAGGCATGCATAGAACGTAGATGCCTGATCAGAGGCTGTAGTAATGGATTTCGTTGCTGTTATAACTTTGTGTATACTGTGATGATGGCGAAGAGATTTACTACTATAAATAACTATCAAAATATCACAGGCATTGTCTATCAAGTCATTCAATGCACATTGTAAAAACAAAACAAAGATCAGTGTTATGTATCTTCCACTATGGAGAGTTTAACTGTTCTCAGCTTATCCCTCCAGGGATTTTCTGATGCCATAATAAGTTTTTGGCGAAGCCACCATCCCATCCCTGACATGGTCCCCTCTCTCTGTCTCTCTCTCCTGTTCTGTGTGTGTGTGTGTGTGTGTGTGTGTGTGTGTCTGTGTGTGTGTGTTTGTGTGTGTGTGTGAAGGTGTGTGAGTGTAAGTGTGAGTGAGAGTGAGAGAGAAAGCGAGAGAGAGAGAGAGAATGTGTATCAGGCTGATTCTGTGTTGGCTGGAGATGTTGTAGTTGAAAAGAGGAATGGGAGAGTGGGCTTCTCTAAAAATACCCTCCAGTGGCAGATTAGAGAGACAAAGGGAGACGATGTTTAAATAGTGCCCCACGATCATTCTTCTGTATCTTGACGGTCTGAAGACACCGCTTACCAGCATACTTCTCCACAGAAAGGTAGGATTCTTCTGTCTGATTTGTAAACACCTGAATACTATCCACATGCTTTCTAGTAAAACATTGGTAGAATGAATTGAGTGTAGCTCAGTTAACATGATAATTCATGTTTCCCAGTAATTACCTATAAGTTACGTGTAGTTTTGATGAATCTGAAGAACTAAACCACATGCTTGTTTGTAACACGAAATTCTCTGTATAATATGATTTTTTTTAAACTGTACTTTATGATTTAATAATGTCTGAACCATTCATCAGTAGGTATTGTCACTAATCTTACATGTGATTCAAACTAAAAAGAAAAGAAACAAATATAGAAATGCCCTTTTGTTACATCATTTTCTAAATGCATTATTTATTAGTAACTCTGCCCTATTAGTTTTTTATATATATATAGTGTGTAGTGCATAAATCCATTTTCTGAAACTCAAATACAGCGTTACTAGAATGGGCAATTTGTCCATTTTAGATTTCTTTGCCTTAAAGCAATCCCCGATCAGTAACCAGTCCATGTGCCACAGTCCTTGACAAGCCCCAATCTACAGCAGGAAGAGCGGGTGTAAAGAGCGCAACAAAGCCCCGTCTGTGGAGGGTGATGCTCACATTTCGCTATCTAGTATCAAGCCCTAAGCCTGCCCTATCTATTGTCCATCGCCGCTCCTATGCGTGCCGCCCTGGACATCTATTTCGGGTGTTAGACCACTCCAGATTCCAGCAGAGGAGATAATCCGTGGCAGCAAGCAGGTGATGGCAATCTTTCTGGAATTGCTCAAAGTCCCGGGAAAGCCTTTAACTCTCCGATGTCTTTGGGTCAGATGTGATGGCTTTCCTTTTTTGGGATGTAGGCTTGGCTGGTTGGAGGAAGACAATCTGTCGAGAATATACTGCTAAGGGGGGAAAAAAAGGCTTCAGACACAGACCAGACATTTTCTGTTAATGTGTACTAATGGCAAAAGTATCCAGGCAGAATGGGTCCCTAATTGAAAATACAAAGTTAGAATTATTCTTGAAGGTGATAATAGCACAATAGTACATTTTTAACTTGATGTTAATGGACCAAAAACATACCAAAGTGTGTAGGCGTTCACCTCCATCAGGCTGCACTTCACATCACTTTACATGTACTAAAATGGCACAGCTCATTACAATTCTCGAAACACAGTGAGAAAGAAAAGGAACACATTATAGACCATCTACATGCCTGTGTATTTGACTATGTGAAGAATGTAGCACCTGGTTGGAGTTGGCTTTGATGGTCTTGCTGCTTATTTTCTGTCTTTTAGAAGCCACACAGCCAGTCACCATGCCAGAGCAACCGTAAGTAGAAAGTCCTACATACTGTACTACTTAATGCTTTTGAATTTAGCAACAGCATATGTTTTCTCTAAATGCAATAAAGTTTTTTCTTCATGTTTCTCTTTACAGGCAAGAGGTAAGTCTTCATATTCCACATTTGGATATGATCTTAATACAATAAATGAGATTTTATGGCTAGAGTTAAAAATGTCAAGTAATAACATTTCTTCTGAATAATATCTCCTTTTTCCAGAGGAAGTCAAAGATCTCAGCCTCCCGGAAGTTAATGCTGAAGGTATGTTGATTAAATGAATGTGCAATATCATGAGCAATATTAGCCACCAGAGGTCAGTCGTGTTCGCTGTTCAGACTACTGAAGTGGTAAAAGAGAAAGAGGTGGGAAATGATATAGCTGTTAGAGTAATTGGACTGTGTGTGTGTGTTTGTGTGTTTATGTGTGCATGCGTGCATACATGCGGGTGTGTGTGTGTGTGTGTGTGTGTGTATGTGTGTGTGTGTGTGTGTTTGTGTGTGTGTGTGGTGTGCGTGTGTGTGCGTGCATGTGGGTGTGTGCGTGTGTGTGTGTGTGTGTGTGTGTGTGTTTCCAGAGTCTGATGGTGGCCAAGGCAAAGGAGGAACTTGAGCAAGAGATTCTGGACAAGGAGGAAGAGAAGCAGAGATATTTGGCCGAGAGGGTTCCTCCTCTAAAAACAAGTGGCTTATCATTTGCTGACCTGCAGGTAGCTGTTCAAAACATGTAACGACCAAATCTA
This sequence comes from Setipinna tenuifilis, assembly GCA_030347295.1. Classification (NCBI taxonomy): domain Eukaryota; kingdom Metazoa; phylum Chordata; class Actinopteri; order Clupeiformes; family Engraulidae; genus Setipinna; species Setipinna tenuifilis. The sequence continues at coordinate 20,503,640 of CM059270.1, forward strand.
TTCACATAAATGTAGCCCCCATTTAGCACAAATGCCTGTCAGTGTGCAATTAGTAAATATGGTGATCAAAAGACAATTTCAAGTTTGGTTGCCACTGTTTTCTCAGAAACTCTGCGAAGAACTCCATGCAAAGATTGATGTTGTGGATGAGGAGCGCTACGACATTGAGGCCAAAGTCAATCTCAACACTCGTGAGGTACCTCAGCTTACACCACCTTACACCAGCTTACAGTAAAAACGGTACAGGTGCAGCTCCCCTGTAGCAATGTGGGGTTAGATGCCGTGTTGAAGAACATCTCAGCTAAGAATGAGGGTGCAGGAGAGCACTGGTTGTTCACTCCCCCAACCACATTTTTCATTTTGGAACCACACCTATGCTTCTCAGATCCAAGACCACCTTCATGTAGACTTACATATTTATGGTGCACAAACACATCTTTACTATGTAACTACTCTTACATTACATTACATTATTACATTATATTACAGACGCTAAGCGACTTACAAAAAGGAGGACTCTCTGCTATCTGTTATAGTGATTGTCTGCATCTATTCTTATCTTGTGAGGTGTATACTGTGTGCTGCACTGTAGTTTGTAATTTATGCATTCATGGCAAACTGTGTGTAAAATTACTTGTGTTTTCCTATAAAAAATGTTAATCACAAACAAAATGGTGTTGAAACACAAAATGCATCTCCACTCCTGGTTCTGACCCCCACACAGATCAAGGATCTGAGCATCAAAGTGCTGGATCTGAGGGGCAAGTTCAAGCGGCCGACCCTGAGGAGGGTGAGGGTGTCTGCGGATGCCATCCTGCGCTCCCTCCTGGGCTCCAAACACAAGGTGTCCATGGATCTCCGTGCCAACCTCAAGTCTGTCAAGAAGGAGGACACTGAGAAGGTGTGTGTGTGTGAGAGAGAAACAGTGTGTTCATACCCCCGAATGAGTGAGCAGTGTATCCCTCTGAGTGTGTGTGTGTGTGTGTGTGTGTGTGTGTGCATGAAATCAAGTCTGTTTCTTCGTGTGGTGTGCTTGTGAGTGTGAGGTGATTAATACATTCCCTCACTCTAATCACCAAACCCCATGCCAACAGCCAGTGAATGAGAAAATAATTGCAAAATCTCCAAAGATGAAGCACTCATAATACGCCTGTAATCTGATTCTACCCCCCCCCCCCCCCCCCCCCCCTCCAACACACACACACACACACACACACACACACATAGCCACCAAGTCTGGGGTCTGGATGTCTCCACAGCGCATCGTTGCCCTAAGCTTAACACCCCTTGGCGACATGAAATGACATCACTCTCACATTGTTTGGACACACCAGCTCACAGATGGGATGGGTTGAAATACAGCACGGCAGGGACAGACAAAGGAGACGCTCCCCAGGAGTTTTGGCCCCGCTGGCCGATTATCAGGAGCACAATGAAGGGTGGGAGGTAGGCAAGAAGGGTCAGGCTGGGGAGAGAAAAACAAGAAAACAAAAATCAACAATGTGTTGGTAAATATGTGCTTGCTTTTCTATTTCTTTTCTGTGCTTGCTATGACTTCTTGTCTGATGATCCTGACAACTCCTGCCTTGGAGTGTGTGCCATTTGTTGGATTTCGTGTTTCACAGACATGATAAACTGGTGTGGATGTTATCCAGGATTTTTTATTGATTCTTTTCTCTCCTACGCAAATAAAAAACAAACAAACTTGCCCCCACTCTCCTCCCCAACCCCCTTTGCGTGCCCTGTGGCTGCATCTCAGGCATATCACATTATCCTGCTGGCCGTAACAAAATGCTGTCAAAACATTGCATAAACCCGGCACCGTGAATAGCTTTCCCTTCTCTTTTTCTTCCTAACAGAAAAGGCCAGTGGAGGATAGCGACTGGAGGAAGAACGTGGAGGCCATGTCTGGCATGGAGGGCAGGAAGAAGATGTTCGATGCTGCCAAAAGTCCAACCCAGTGAGCCTGGTGTGCCTGAGGTAAGTAGAGTCTCTATAGGGGGAAGGCTTGCAAACTAGGCTGGCTCTTTTAATGGTGATCATACCCCTATGTGTATTTGGTATACGGGAACCCATTGATCTCGTTTGTCTGCCTTTTTGAAGTCAAGTACAAAAAACATATAGTAGTTATACTAATTGTGGGCACTGTTGTACTTACTTTGTGGATTTGATTTAACATACACAGTAGTCTATTTTGCACTTTAAGTTTAGTGTTAGTCACTTAAAATGATTGATGTATAAACACTGCTTTCTTTTTCATAGGTCTCTCCCAGGTCTTGTGTAGATCTCTGAATGTTCATCATAAGCATGAGAACCAAGGAGGCGTGTTCACCCAAGTTACTGTGGGCCTTCCTCTTATGTGCAACAATAGTTATGCTACTTCAAACTCTGTCTGGTGTCTGTGATCGTGATTTTAAGATATAATTACATCCCAATAAACAATACTCTAACTTCCTTTTTTCAAGTGGGTCAGTTGATGATTCACATGAGTTGATGTGTTAAGCATTAAAACACATTGAGCAGAAGAAAACATGATGCAATGGTTCTGTAATTTTGTGGAAATGTCAGGACACATTCAGAATACATGTGCTAGGCAGTACAGTGGCTACATGGACATTTCTAGAAAAGGGGAATGGTAGAAACCAGCACTTGTGCAAACAGGATGCCGGTATTATGTTGAAGGTATCAAACCTGTTTTGCATGGACATCTTAAACCGCTCCACTCAAACTTCATGACTTCATCGTCTTATCCATTTACATGCAAAAGAGCTTTACAACAGAGCTGCTGCAGCTGACTGGCAAGGAGTTAAAGATGGCAAACTGTGATAAGGCGCACAATGCCAGCTTCCAATGAAGCCATGACTTCCGTCATGTCTATTTGCTTAGCCATATCTCAGTATAGGGCCTATGAGCAATGGCAGCACAGCGTTTAGGGCAATGCAAATTCGAGCTTTTGAATGTAAGCACCATATTTCAGACTTGAAAGCACCAGGATGACAGACAGAGACAGGAAACTGTCAAAGCATGCGCTAAAATAGGGTGTTTAAAAAATAGATGACGAGGAACGTGGGCACACAGTGAATAGAGTGGCTCAGAGTTTGTAACTAGTGTATTGATCTCAGACACAAAGACAGTTGTGGTTCAGTGACGGAATGAATGCTGAAGGTGCCTTAGTTTTCACACATATGTACCACTTCTTCCACTTCATCTGCCTATGCCTGAGGAGAGCATTATTTTCACCTTCATTAAAAAGAGGGGTAATGTAAATGGTCACACTCTGTGTAAGCTTAACAAAACATGCCACTTTATGATGATCTCATTTTCAAATTAATAGTTGAAGAAAATTGGTATGCTTCACATAACTCCAAAAGTTGAGTTTTTTTAAGATGTAGGCATTAGGCAAACATATTATGCTCCTATGAAACTCGCCTCAGAGATGGCCCATGTGAACACATTGCCCTGGTCAAAGTACAATAGGCGCTCATAATAAAGGTGTGGTTTCGGGCGTAAAAGCAAACATGACTGAGTCACTGCTTGACATGGTGCATTCTGGAAATTTCACCTTAGGTGTTTTTTTACTCATCACTGTAACATACGTTATTCTTTACTAAATATAACATAGCCTACGCTATTCTTTTCTAAATGCACACACCATCCCCCTCACTACTTCAGATTAGTATATTTTCATTAAATCTCTTCTGCGTAATACAGTTTACAACTCGACCAACTCCACAACTTCAGCAGTTTATACAATGCTGTTACTTATCCTTTAATGGCCACTAGTGTCAAACCATTCAAGGCAAAAAGAAAATGCCGCCTGCCTGCCATAAACGATTTGCATGCAAATTAGCCTACATTAGCCTACCTTTTATTTTTTTATAATCGCGCTGGACGGTCATGTGACCTAGCAAAGGTGCGGGGTAAAGGTGGATATGCAGTGTCTTTCGTCGACAACTGACAGGACTTATCCGGGGCACTCCTGCCTACGACTGAGAACGTCCAGATTCCATAATTTGGGATAAAGAAAATATGTCTGTCAGTCGTAAGAATTGGGCTGCACTGTCCAGGTAAGTTCTTCTGTTTCTTTTCGCAGCTTTATTTTACACCTGCAAAGGATAAACTCACAACAAAAACAGCTGTGCTTACATTTTGTGAAGACTGTAGTGCAGTAATTCTCAAAATTCTCCGTGTGTCAGTGTCATTATTAAATGAAACTTTTTTCTGTTTTAAACCACCGTATGCCACCTGTTACCCATGGGATAGTAAGACATGTATACTACACGCTACTGTAACTTTTGCTACATTTGTTGAAGCAGGTGGCAAACGAAATAGCAATAGCGCAAAATTAAGCGCCTGTAAATTATAAAAATCCCGTTAACTTACTTTCTTGATTTGGTAACTAATAACTTTTAGCCTTGAGCCTAATGAGCCTTTTCGTTGCTGCAATGTAAGTCAACCCCTTGCCTTGGGGGAGACTGGACAGATACAGTTTCATTAAGGAGTACAATCATGTCATTGTGCTTTGAAATGCTGGAGTTAATTTTCGTTCTCTCTGATCAGTGCTTTTGTGAATATGAATACACACCTACACTGAAAGAGCAGATCTTGAAGTCTCTCTGACAGCTGTAGCGCTATGATGTCATGAAGCAAAACATTGTGCCATGCTTGTGGTTTTTATGCTTGACTAATCCCATTGATGTGAGAGGAGAAAAGTATTGCTTGCAGTTTCTGCAGGCAAGCTCAGTAGTTACAGTCCTCAGCATGGCATTGCATGGTAACATGTATGATAAGACCTAGCATTGTATTTGCAATTCATCATGATTATAGATAAATGATCCTCGTATGCAGCTGTGGAATGGCTTAGAATATTGTAGTATATTGTAAGTTATATGCTGTAGAATATGTAAATCGTGCATATATTTGTACGTTTAATCTGCATGGTTTATAAATATGTTGCATTTATCATAAAAGAAGGAAAGCTGGAGAAAACACTAAACAAATCCAAAAAGTTTGGTGCAACACTGAGCATAGTGGGAGGAAAGAACCGGTGCTTCCCCAACAAGCTCCAAAATAAGAAATACAAAACAATGCTTAAGTTATTCAAATTTCTGGAGTTTTGCATAAACATGCCCTGTGGCTAGACACCAAATTAATGTTGTGATATACGTTGTGATAAAGCCTCCTTTCTTTTCGTCTGGCTCGTAGCCTGGCTCGGCAGTGGACAATGGAGGACGAGGAAGAGCTGGAACGAGAGCAGCGAAGGAAGACGCGGGACCCCAGTGTCAGCGCAGAGCCAGACGATGATGAGGGCCTGGCTAGTGCGAAGAGCCCGGGCTCGAGAAGGTCAGAGAGTACTCATACAGACCAGCTGCTGTTGCTTGACTGTGACTGTTGCTTGATTATGTTGGGACACTGAATGTACAATGGAAAACTTAAAAGCCTGGGGAAAAGTTTAGAATGGAAACTAGAAATGAATGGCTACAGCAACACAAGCATACAGTGACGTGTTTGCCTGGAGGTTAACTGTGTTTTCATATTCACACTTTTCTAAGCATAGAAAGCAAATAGGTCTCTCTTTTGCACACCAATACATCAACCACACCAAATGGGTTAGAAGTGGTTGCTGTAGACAAGCAATTCACAATTAAAAACAAACCTATGTTGTGTAGATATATTCATGGTCATCTGTACATGTTGATGATTTTATCAGCAAAGATGAACACCTTTACATCTGTATGTTCAGGATTTTTTCAGAAGAGACCCAAGAAATATTGCACATGTCTGGAGAACTCCGAGTTCATATGTACACCACTTTCACACCTTGCCAACCAAACTACCAGCTAATATATTTTCATAGTTGCTTCAATAGCATGAGACCATCTCACCAAAACACACACTAACAATGAAACAACACACTCATTTCCTGATGTCTTCTGACCTGATGTCTGCCAGTGTGAGCAGTGGCCGGCAGGACTCCTCCGAGCGCGGTGGTGACGACGATGGCGCCATGCAGCTGCAGATGGACTTTGTGGAGATGCTGCGCTCCCGAGACGAGAAGCGCAGGGCCCGACACGTGGAGACGCTGAGGCGGCAGAAGCAGGAGGAGGAAGGGGAGGGGGACGGGGGCGAGGCGCAGGGTGAGCCCCAGGCCAGGGTGGAGCTGCTGGGCGATGTGGAGGTGGAGGAGGCCTTTCTCAGTCCCCTCCTCAGCCTGCTGTCCAAGGGGGGTGCCTCTAGCCCCACCAGCCCAGCCAGCCCTACCAGCAGCAGCAGCAGCAGGTCCCACAGCCGCCACTCGAGCAACTCTGTGGTTGAGGGTCAGGTAAGGGGGGCATAAATACATACATACATCAGGAGATGGGGCAAATCAAATTCATTCACTATAGAGGGCAATAAGTAGTAAATTAGCCAATTTAACTGACACAGTATGTAGTGCACCACATAGTGAACACAAACCACATAGTTCACATTTTTGGACAGAGCCTGGATGTGCTTCGAGTATCAGTGGATAGTTTGGGTTGTGATATGGAGAGATTTTTGGTCTTGTAAGTACAGCTCTCATGTCACAGATATATAATGGAGAAACTGGTACATTTGCTAGCTAGCCTTATACAGGCATATTACAGTTTAATGAGGCCTCTAAGCCTCTAAGTTCCTTTGTTCCTTCAAATTTATTTACAGTATCTGCTTAAAATGTCACATCACTGACAAAGCATGTAACATGCTGAATGATGCATTGTATAAAAACAAACACAAGCAACATGGTATGAAAAGCTATGGGGTGGATCTATGGGTGTGCATTGTCCAAGTCGTTCATTTACACTATGTCCTTACAATCTTTCTGTACATTCTGCTGTACATCATGTTAGACCTCTTACATTTATTCTATCTCTCTGGAGATTTAGTAGTAGTACTGTATTTCTGAACTACACAAGCTGTGTGTGTGTGTGTGTGTGTGTGTGTGTGTGTGTGTGTGTGTGTGCCACTCCACAGAGGGCTGGTAGGGTTAGTGTGTCAGGTTAAACTAAAGCAGGTGTGAGATCTCTGAGGGTGGCACACCTCCCTCAGCTCAGAGGGGGAAGTCAGTCACCTGCTACCACCCGCTGAGACTCCACTTTTAATCATCTACAGCATTAACAGAGAACATGGAGCCGTGACGTGACTACCACAACATATTGGAAGTGTTTGGATCAGAAAAAAAAGATGTGACTATGTGTCATGCCACTTTTTAATGGCAAACATTTTGTGTAGGGAAAGTGAGATAAGTGGAATTGAGCAATGAAGGAAGTGTAAAGGACACACACATGATAGATTTGTTTTGGTGCATTTCTTGACACATTTTCTTTATATGCATTCAAACTAGAGTGAAAATGGCAATGCAGGGTCCACCCAGTCATCTCAACAGAAGGCAGCCAGGAAGTTTGTCAGGTAACAAGAAGCCCTTTCTTACCGTAACTCCTTGTGGCACCGCCACACACATATCAATACTCTGCCAAGCTCTGCCCACCAATATTTATTCTTTATCAGTATCATTGAAGTTGCCTCTTTGTTTGAAGTCACCTTTGTCCTGTTCAGAGTCCACCAGCAGTTAAGCTACTGTAGGTATGGATTTCACTTTCTGATACTTGCTGTCTCCTAACAGCTCGGTCTCCATATCGTTTGACAAGGGCCCCATGTCGCCCCCACCCCAGAGGGTAGTGTCCCCCCTCAGCCCCAAAAGTCCCTCCCAGAGGCCCTTTAGCCCCACCTTTGGGAGCCCCTACAGCCCCACACAAAATGGGGGTGCAGAGGTCAGTGTACAGATGTTTCAAAGGCAACATATTCTGCTGCTGAGAAATATTATTGTCAATGTTTTTTTTTTTAGTTTTTGTTAGTATGTTGAAGTGAAACTGTATAATCACTTACTGTAAATTTCCATTGAACTTAGACATTAAACTGTATGGCAGAGTCATTTGTCAAAGTGATTAGCCCTGTGCACAGTTCACCCTGTCGTCTGTCATGTCAATGTTGATGAGGTAGCGCCCCCTGGAGTTAAAAATCAATCAACAGTTCTCTTGCTGAGTTGTCATATTAGCAAAAGACTTGTGATGAAAGGACCGTAATAAAGGAATGCCCTTTCTTCATGGCAGAATGACTCACCTTCTAACTTCGAGCCTGCAGAAAGACCGGCCTTCATAAGACAAAGCTCCAGAACCACATCATTCAGGGTAAGGATCGCCTTCATTACTTTGCTACCACTGAACAGCAGTAGCCAGGAACAGAAAGCCTCTTTTATGCTGGGAAGTAGCACAACTTGTATTCCAATTACGTCATGAAGAATTTGCTTAGGTCAATTTGAAGTCAAGACATATCACTCAACTCATCTCTCACTGGTGCTTCAAACATCAATATCCTTTTATTTAACTGCATATGGTGTTGCCTCACCTGTCACAGGGATGGGGATCATATTTGCCTATGCAAGCACATAAGTGCAATGTGAAATGACTTTTCCCCTCATTCAGCCATATATTTGAGTCTGCGTTTTGTTTCATCGCAGATGCTGAAGAAGAAAGAGGAGCAAAAAATGCCATTGCAACGGAGGTAATTTCACGTTTGCATTCACACTTTTAACAATGACTGTGTTAAATGTATTTGGAATACTGAATGATTTTAATTGATGAAGTATCTACAGAGTTTTGAAGTATCTACAGAGTTTTAATTGATGAAGTATCTACAGAGTTACATACTGCATAATCACCTGTAGCCTCAGATGTTTAAAAAAGCTTGCTTTTTGCTACTCATTTATTGTAAAGCAGTAGAAAAGATAAAAATAATCTCCATCTCCATTTATTCACCTCAACAGTGCCAGCGTTCGGGTTACAAGCCAAACTGAGTCCAATAAGGTAATGCTTTCTTTTTTCATTGTTGTCTATCACCACCTGCCATTCCTGGTTTAAGTCCATCAAATTAACCAAACTTCTTTCTTTTCCTGTTTTTAAAGGATGATCAAGATGAGCAACAGGAGTCACCGTTTAAGAGAAAGTAAGTTAGTTCTTTTTATAATATATGTCAGAGGTTTGGTGGGGAATGAAGCAAATATTGTACTATTTGTTATTTAAAGATGTTCAGACAGAAGATATGCTGTTACATCCAGGGTGTTTTAAGTTGGTTAGATTTTAAGAAGTTGAGTTGCATTACGTAATCGCTACGAAGGGGGGACAGGTCTTGTCCCCACTGCAGAAAAAAATAATTTAGCACAGGTGGGGATATGAAGGGTGAGATCCCACCATCCCTTTCTACAAATCAATAGCTGTACTGTAATCATGAGGGTTAAATAAAGTGTCATCGTGAATAATGTCATAGCATTGCAATAATATTTGTGTCCTCTATTGCAAGTGGCTTTGGATGAAAAAATAAATTATATCTCTTCAATCAGTGCCTCTTATTTTGCCTCTCAAATTTCATGCAAGATTTTTTTGCCTTTAATTATCTAGCTCTAAACAGAGAATATCAGCTCGTACCATCCAAGAGACGATGGACAGACTTAACCAAGCTGCACAGGTGTGCTGCCATTTTCTTCACTATTACTGTCTTAACATTTTAAATGTTCACACGTTACATGTCAGATTCTGGTGCATGTCTGTCATGTAATTTGTACAAATATTTAAAGGTCCATTCATTTCCATCCATCTCCCTTGTACAGAAACAAACAAGTAAGTCGCCCTATCAGCCAGAGAGGACTCTGTTTCTGAATGATGAGGTCTTGAGGAAGAAGAATCTCTTTGAGACGGAGCATCCAAAGGGAGAGAAGGAGGCTGGAATAAGCAGACAGGTAACAAACAACTGTTTACATTCAAGTCATGGTTTAAAGCAGTGGCATTCACTCATCTTTCCCATTTCGTGCCAGCAATATGCATGCCTTTATCATTTTCTTCACCTTTGTCAGTTATCTATTTGATTACATACTTACCCCTTTGCAGATGAATAAAGTAAAATGAATTGAATTGAATTGAGTTGAATTGAATTGAATTTAAATGAAAGTAAAGGCAGGAACTATAACATGGAAATTAGATCTATTTGTTCCTCTGATCTCATAGTGGTCCAAGGTGGTTTACTGTTGCAGTTTATATTGTCATACTAGAGACAAAGCAGTGATGCAGTGTGTGACACACACACGCACTCTGAATGCAGTACCACCTGTAATTTGATTGGTCTTTTTCTTCATTAAGGAATTTCGCAACTTTTCATCTGGGATTGGTGATCGGATTAACCGTTGGGTGCAGAAGCAATCAAAGCCTAGTACTAGTTCCCCCTCAACAGTACGTATTTACATTTTTTACTGTACTATACTATTCTATACACCATTCTGTAGTATATGATTTAAAGCAACACTATGTAGTTTTTCAGCTTTCAAACTATATTTTCAAAATCATACTGATGGTACAACAACTCAAAATGGATTTAATTACACACTGGCACTATGCCACTTTTGGCCCCGGGTAGAGACCATGTCACCATAAAAACTACCTTTTTTGACTGCCCTATGGCATACATCACATCCCTCCCCCTTCAAAGGATGAGGTAGGTGAAAGGAGTTAGAACCATAGACAGTAAAAGAAATGAGAATGTAAGTGCAGTTGTAAGTGTGTATTCAGAAGATGCAAAGAAAAGAAAGTGATAACTAGAGCCTGGACTAGAGTGAATATTGGCTCTGCTTTTACTCGCTGAAGTGAGGTGAAAGAGGAGGAGGAATACCCCACCGATGGTGTCTTTGCATTGTTACTGTTGGACAAGTATAAATTCTTTGCCTTCTAATAGATAACTATGGTAGATTACAATTGTATTGTTCTTTTTTTTTCGTAGACCGTGTTTCATTTCTAAAAAATAACTATAAAATAACTATTATTTACAACATTATTTAACGTTTTTGTAACGTTCCCTGTTAGCTTTGTTTACCTCACCAGATATGGTTGAACGCAGACATGTAGTTGAACGTGAATCAGTCCTGTCCGCATGGAATTCCGCCAGCATCAACATGCACACGATACAGATACAGATACAGATACCACAGTTGCTACAGACAATACGGTTTCTCGTCTGTAGGGGGACCCCGTGAGTAAATTCACATAGTGTTGCTTTAAGTACAATGCTGAGAGAGAGACAGACAGAGAGAGGCATTTTTTTGCTTATCCTTTCATTTTGAATAAACGTCATGTATGTTTGAACTTTAATGTGTCTGAATGGTATCTGCTGTCCTGATTATTTGTTTGTTTGTGTATTTACTGCAATGTCAGCAAAACGTTGTTACCGCTCCCTTCATTTATCAAGGCAAGGTGCAGCAGCCAGGGGGCAGTGTTACTCTTTAAAGTGTTTTAGTCGAAGAGGTAAACAGACCAGACCGCAGTGACGCATCAAGAAAATATTACAGCATGAACGTGATCATCTCACATGATCATTTCAGAAATCACAGAGGCATTACATTTGATATATGTGGTACAAGAACTGATTGGTACACATTCATGTATTAAAGAAAATAAAACAGTTACAGCATTGCATTTTTGGAAATGCTTTCAATAAAATGGTAAAGGGTAAATTATACTTCATTACTGACCATTTTTACCTTTTTCTCACAGATGTGTTGTTTCTCTATTCACACATTTGTTGCAGCCCTTATCTATAATAATGTCACACCCTCTGATCTAGGATTTCCGGACTATGGACTTCTTAACTAAGAAGATTCTCTTTGAACGTGGAAAAGATGAAAGGCCAATGTCTCCTACTCCGAAAAGCAAGACAAACTAGTGGCATATGTTGCTGCCTGAGAGAGTAAGCAGTTTGTTCAATTTCAGAGATACCTGCCACAGAGGTGGAACACCCTAACCGCTTCTTAAGTGTCCTGCCTTGTATTGATTCTACCTGTAAGCAGCACTCGTGCTATTTGAACAGTGAACTCATCTACCTGGCTAAAGCACTGTGGTTATTAAGGTCAGCTGGTTTTGTGTGTGGTTGGAACTAATATGTGGTATGGCCTTTTACTTTTTTTAACTGGTCTTTGAAGCCAGATTTCCCACCTTCAATGTGGTAAAAACCAGAAGCTGTGTTTGTGCTAATTGTGGCTCTGTGAGCTGTACTCAGTTGCCTTTGAACTTTTAGAGCGACTGGTTATGGTAGCTTGCTGAACACATCCATTGTCTCACCATAGGGGTGCTAAAATAAGTCCACACGGTATTTTGGATTGTGGAAAATCATGACGTTACCTATGACATTAAAAATGTCTTCACCTGGAGCTACATACCTTTCTGTGCTACATATCTTCATGCTGGTGTGTGAATGCTGAGGTTAATCTGTCAATCAGTGGCAGGTTAATCCGTCAGTTGACAAATTGTTATGTTGGATTGTTTCTCATTTGAAGTAACTGATGTAGGTGCATTTCTTTTACAGGACTCCAGGACTTTGAAGACAGCGTGACTACACAGACCAGCACTATGGATTGTACATTTTTATATTCTGGTAATTTGAAACATTTTAGCAAAGAGTTAAGGGGCTTTTGACCTTGTCTACTTCCACTCTAAATCATACATTTGCATTATTTGCATATCATGTCATTACATTATTTACATAAAACACATACAACCATATAGTACATACATATCTTCTGTTTAAAGACAGTTTCAAACAAACATCCAGAAGGTAAAACTAATACAAACTCAGTACATCTGCACTATTTGCATAGCATTATTGCATAGCATTATATTGCATTATTTACATGAATACATCATCTATAGATTTCCTTTGTGTGAAAACACAATCAGAAAAAACATACACAAACTTATTTCAGTTTTTAGTTGCAATGTCCATAGAATTTAGAAATTCCACATAAATCTCACACTTTAAGTCAAGTGGTAAACTACAGATGTTATATTATTGTAAAAATTACAGAGAAACAGTCTCCAGCTTCTTTACTAAAATGTTCACAACTCACCAAACAAAAGGCTTTATGACCAACACATGTGTATTCATTATACTTTTGTAATGCGTACCAAACATTCAATGAAAATTACAAGTATGCCATATTTTTACAGGAATGGGATGAATTATTTCATTTGAGAATGTTTCTACTTACATCAATCATCAAGATACACAGTAGTAAATGACTGTTAGAGCATCAGAAAGCTAACCTGTGTGTTTATGTATGTTCACAAATGGCAAAAAATGGTTGGACCTTTTTATCTGCAATAATAAACAATGGTTCACAGTGGGGCCTGCTGATTAAAGAAAAACAAACAAACAAACACAATGCTAATTTATGGGTGTGGCTTATACTATGTTTACTTTTTGGACATACATACACAATAGAGAGAATGGGTTTGGAGATGTTTGGTAAATAATAAACTCTATATGCTCAACTGTTTAATTGGAGAGTTTTTTTCTGATAAATCATTTTTACTGACACACTTGACCTATGGTTCTTCTGTGTACCTATAAATGGAGTATTCTTAATGGCGAAATACCATGAATTACTTTAATGATTCAGCATCAGTGAAGGAACAAGCAATGTTTTCTTTTGGCAGGTGTTTTCCTGCTGAGAGAAAGTCAGCCATTTTAGGTGATCAGACATTTTAAACAGTGCCACAAATAAAGATGCCACAACAAAGGGCAGTGTGTTATCTGTGACAGTTCTTCAGAGTGAATAAGTACTTGGTTTCAGATTTGACCAGTAGAACAGATTAACTCGCCTTTTTTGGGATTGGAGATAGAGAGTGTGAGGACTATCTTTGGAGTTAAAAATAAATAATGTGTGTCTGTGTGTGTGTGTGTGTGCGTGCGTGCGTGCGTGCGTACCTCAAAATGACCGGACAATCTTTGCCTCTAAGTGTGTGAATGTACGTGTGTACTTGTGTGTGTATGTGTGTTTTTGTGTGTATGTGCATACCTTAAAATGAGCAAGCAATCTTTGCCTCTGAGTTGTGTGTGTATCTTGTGTGTGTGTGTGTGTGTGTGTGTGTGTGTGTGTGTGTGTTTGTGCGTGCACGTGTGACTGTAGTGGTGACAGTGGGTGATTTGGGTGGGCTGGCATGATCAGATAAATAGCCATTGTCATCCAGCCCCCTCCGTGCCCTTACTTTAAAGTCTCAAGGCTCAAAGGGTTCCCCACTTCCACTCTCACATCTCCACATCGGACTGTCCTTGTATTTCTGTCACTTAACTTCAGGTGAGAACATTTAATTCCATTGAAACATTAGTAATATTACTTTTATTTTTCGACAAGCAGAGATATTGGTCATATATTTGTAGATTGGCTTAGGTTGATCCTCATAACCGCAGACTTTAAAGCAACTATGATTTATTTAGTTAAATCTAACATTTACCTCAGTAAATTAGTGCATTTAAGATGCCATAGTTTTTAGGTCTACCTCAAGTAATTTTGAAACGATGGCTATCTCAACAGCTGTTCCTGCTCTCAGTTCAGTTAAGACGAAAAAGAGATGTCGGACAACGAAGAAATTGAGGAATATGAGTAAGTGAACTCATTCAAAACACTGTATACGAGAACTCATTTAAAATATGCACAGGACAATATTGTGACAACCTGCCTCCATTAAACCATAGACTGCTTGGTTACATGGCTACGAATAATTAAAAAACATTTTTAATGTTTTCATGTTGAACAGGGAGCAGGAGGCGGGTGAGTTTGAACATGTTTTTGTCACATTTGTCATTGTGCTCCATTGAGCATATCATATAATCATGACCTCTTGGTCTGACTTTTTGGCATGTCAAAAGGTATTACAATATGTTTTAGGGTATGTTCCAGTTTGTGTAAGAGTACAATATGTCTAAGAGTATATTATGGTATGTTTCAGGCTATTTAACAATATGTTTAATGGCATGTTAAATTGTTTAAGAGTATGTTATAGGAGGTTTAAGGGTACACTATAGTATGTTTAAGGATATGTTACAGTATGGTTAAGGGTATGATATAGGTTTAGGGTACGCTATGGTATACTTAAGGGTATGTTACAGTATGGTTAGGGGTATGTTATAGGTTAAAGGGTATGCTATAGTATGGTTAAGACTATGTTTTAGGCTTAAAGGTGGTGCAAAAGGGATGGCCATTAGTTGGTTCTCATGTGAATCTACTGTATACTGGTATGTTGGCCTCCATACATCCCTTACTGAAAAAGCAGATTATCATGCTATGAATGTACAGATATACGGTACATGGTGAACTTTCTAACAAAGAAAGTCCTAGACACAGGATTAGCACTTTGCAAATCTTTTGTGTACACAGGACTTACGTGTTGTTTGCCCATTTTGATACTGTCTGATTTATAACTGAAATGTTTCTATCTGATCCATGTTCTTATAAACACTGCTCAGAAGAGGAAGTGATTGAAGGTATGGCTTTGTTTAATACAATAGTCTGTCCTCTCCACCACGGCAGTAGTATTAATCACCCTATTGGTCATCAAGTTGGCTCATTTTTCACTCAATCAACAGAAGGGCATACGCCTGAGCTAGCACAAACAGACAGACATATGACTAGATCTCTTCTCAATATTTACTTCGATGGGTTTCTCAATGATCTCATCGTTCGAAAAATTCCAACCAGCCGTGCAGCCCTTGAGTCGCTTGAACCCTGTTACCTTCCCTATCTCACATGTTCCCACCACACACATGTGGGCAATCTTGTTCAATCTTGTTCTTATCCACATATATCCAGATATGTCATTCAAAGTGTTTTTTTAGGACACAAGGTCATATTCACAAAGTCACCGTCAACATATTCACAAGGAAACCAGAAACCTGTGCCACCATAAGATAATCAGACCAAAAGGCATTGTGTGTAATCATATCAGCATGCCATGTAATATGATACTGATGCCTCGGCTTTACTCATTGGTTGGGCGGCTGAGCCTGTGTTTGTGTATGATGCGCTCTGATGCTCTGCTTACTAACAGTTTGCTCTTGCTTTGGCCAGACGAAGCGCAGGAGGAGGAGGAGGTGGTGGAGGAGGAGGTGGCGGAGGAGGTGGAAGGTAGAGCCTTTTGCTGTTGATGTTGTTCCTGCTTGTTGCGATTTGCTTATCTGTCGTTATCACAGATCAAATGCAAAGTAGTGAACTTTGCACGGCTGATCAAGAATCAGAAACTGCACAATAGGGGCACCTGTTGCTTTCATAATGAGAGTGGTGTGGGTGTGGATTTGGAATTTTTTTATGACATGCAAAAAATAACATGCATGTCCGTGAACACTCACACACACCCTCAAACACACACTCACACACAAACACATGGTCACACATGCATACACAGACAGACAGACAGACACACACACACACACACACACACACACACACACACAAACACAGACACATACACAAAAACACACACTCATTTTAATACTTTTATTTGGATCTCAACAGGGGAGGAATTACAGATCCAAACAGTAATGCAAATATGCTGTAGGTTTGGACAAACCACACACACACACACACACACACACACACACACACACACACACACACACACACACACACACATAAAGGCTGTTGGCGGTGTAGTGTAAATGCTGTATATGTGCCTCTTTTAATTGCACAATACCATTTACATGCCTTTTTATGATCTCCAGTGCTAAAGGTTTGTATACCTTACTGCTGTGACTATTGTGTACCTTCCTTTTATTTTTTACCAATACACAACTGGGTGCCTTTGTCTATACATGGACATGTAAAGAACAGTTAATGAACTGTCACGTAATTACGCCATAATAAACACCTCTTATCATTACACCTGTCATCCACAAAGAGCCATTGGAAGATACGGTAAACTCAAGTGTTGTTATCTCTGTCCATTAACATGGCCACACTAGCCGCTCCACACACCCCTGTGTGTCTTTAGTCAAGTATGGTGTTGCAATGGCAGAGTAGAATGGTGCCATTGTTTGTCCAGACCTGGCCATTGTTTCACATGCTTTCACTAGCTTTATGCATGAGGGAGAAGGAACTTCAATTTTTTCTTTTTTTTTCTAAAAGGGGCTTCCCACTGCCTTTTTTGAAACTGAAACTGTGTATCATGACATTAGGTGTGTTGTATTTTTTAAATCTGAGAGACATTCAAATTTTGCTTTGGAGATTAACTTTAAATTGACATGTTGTATCATTCAGTGAGTAACCAGAGGGCATAAAAACATAGCAAAGCCTGACTGCAGTCTGTTCCCATACAGAAGCCCAAGAGGAGGAGGTGGAGGAGGAGGCAACGGCAGAGGCAGAGGAGGAAGCAGGGGAGGTGGCAACACAGGAGCCTGGTACATAGTGCACCCACACTCTCAGATTCACACACATAACAACTATTCTGGAATGAAAGCATGACTTGACTTGACTCAATTTAAAATTAATTAATATGTAACTCTTCAGGCGAATAGTGAAATTAGTGAGGTATGTGACATAAAACATTCACATAGCAATTCTGAGAAGTAAAGAAGAGAGTAGAGAAAATAAGTAATTTGGGAAGATTTTGTAGAGGTAATAAAAAGCCTGCACTCTTTTATAACCTGGAATTCTTTAAAAATGGGAGAAAAAAGCTTTAAGCCCTTGTTCTGCCCAAATGTCTACATCCTCATCACTTGGTCGACAACAACAAATACTGCAGCTTCACATAACTGTCAGAGTCAACATCAGTTCATATACAGATAACTACAAAAACATAACCATAAACATTCATTTGATTTATTAATACATCTGACCTTGAAATCATCGTACACAAGTCTGACATGACATTAGACTGAGAACAGACATACAGACAGAAAGTGAAAAAAAGAAAAGAAGAGTGTGTGTGGGTTTATGAGAGTATGTCTTTATGTGTGTTTGCAAACACAATGTTGGTGCATGCCTGTCGTTACATGTGTATGTCTGCAGTATGTGAAGGAGTATGAGTCACACCCATGGGTCTCGCCCCTGTTCTGATGCACTGGACCCCATGCTTAACATTCCAGTTCTGATCCAGCCTCTCGGGAGGTGCACAATTGTCCTCACTTGTGCACGACTCATTTCCTTTGCACAGGCGCGCACAGATTCCTTTCCATGTTTGGCTAGTGCTGTCAGAGGACTGCTGTCTTCATTCGCCAGCTTATCACTTCACTAACCTTACCCCATCCCAGCCAGGCCAGCCTATCACCCCTCTCGCACACACTCCCATGAACACCCTCCACTCATCTTATCAGCATGCTATTTTTGCATTCCCCCTCCTCAAATCTCCCCTACCACCACAACCAGCACCCCTCACCCCCCATTACCCCCTTCCCCCCCATCCTCTATGGGCCTTTCATTGTTGTCATCCCTGCCCCATCATTGCTTGGTTAACACTCTCCCTTCATTCCAGAGGCAGATGAGGATCAGGAGGATGGAGAAGGTAAAGGCTTTGATTTGCCTCTGCCTCTGTGATTGGCCAAGACAAATGTGGGGAGGGGTGGGAGGGAAAGCACTGTACCTTTTTATATTTCGTAAGCGCTGGTTAAAAGATCCTCACACACATTGCATACTTAGTTTGGTAGAAGCCTTTGGTAGAAGAAGTTAGTGCTAAAGGGTGTACCATGGGTCATGAGGGTTAGTTCATTGTCACTCTTGTATCAATACACACAATACACATTGCTGTTGTGTCACAACAGCATCAACTAATAGCATGAGAGACATTTTTAAAGATCTAAATGGGCCTCAACTGAAGTGTTGTTAAGTTGTGTACTACATAAGGCGTTGCCTTTGCTCTTTGATAGAAATAAAACTGCTGTCAGAGGGATTATTGTGTTTGGCATAGTCATGTTTCACGGGACATTCTGTGTCATGGCTTCTATATCATGATATGTATTGTATAGTGAGGTTGTTGACATTTCCCAGCCATAGTGTTTATATCAGTAAAACACACAACACTTAACATGATCCTTTTATTGTTTAGGTTGACATAATTACGTCCCTTCAGCTGCTCTTACCTGTCATTAGTCATCGTGGTCTTTGTGCTGTAACTGTGCTGTATAAAATAATGGTGATTTGACATATCTATGGGAAACTGCACAAACATTTTTATAATAATGTATATACAGTATTAGTCAGAACATGTCTAAAACACATTAGTCTTTGTTGGTTCAAGTGAAGGTCAAAGAGAAGGGTCACCTGAATGTAAATTGTCTTCTCCGATATCTGTTTTGACAGCATAACGATTCCTGGTAGTTCAGCTGTTTTGAATTACAACCAATTACTGTCGATTTGCAAAAGTTATAGCACTTGGGTGACATTTAAAACCAAATAGAGAGAAATCCACACACATTTCTGTTAATTTTATGTAAAACTTACAAATCTCTGTAAGAACATTGGTGAAAAACCCATACAATGGCTAGGCGTAAAGCAAGCTCCCTTTACAACACCTAGAATATGTTAGAGAACACCATACAGTTGAGGGTGGGGAAAGGAACAATACGGTAGTTTAAACGTCTGTCTTAAGGTGCAAATGAGATGTTATTTTACAGATTATGGGCTATGGTATTTATGTACACAAGACAAAATGGACACAAAGGATGTGAACAACAGTACGCATTTGATACTATTTAAATTAATCAGGTATAGCCAAAATGCTTGTTTTTTTTTCAAGATTTTCGGTGTCTCTTTATAAGATTGGAGTTTACAGATTTCAGTGAGGTTTTAAAACAGATACCTAGTTTTGTTTAAATGATTTTGTAATTTTATTCCATTCAACATTATCTCTTACTCTCTCCTCCTTCCATCATACCCCCACCCTACCATACCCTACCCCTTACCCAACTCTACCTTTCTCCCCACATAAACAGAAGAGACAAAACCAAAATTTAAGTAAGTCTGCTATAAGAACAAGTTTAAAATATCTGTCTAGTGACTATAAACAGGTTACCATGATGTTTCTTTGTGTTCTCTCCACAGGCCGTTCATGCTGCCCAACCTGGTGCCTCCAAAGATTCCAGATGGGGAGAAAGTCGACTTTGACGTAAGAACGTACAAGTAAAGGCCTTCTTGACAGCACCCCATCATGATTTGACAGCACGCTAAAAGTATCTGTCATGAGTTGTATACGTTAAAATCATTCCTGCATATACAGCTGACATGCTGCTGTTGTCATTCATGTCAAACATTTGGCTTATTCCATAAACATAAACACATATCTCTCTACTTGTCCATATTGCATGATGAAATGCGAGGAGAGATGGATGAGTTTGACTGAAGGCATGTATATCTTTTGGGGGTTTGTGGTGAAGGATATCCACCGTAAACGTATGGAGAAAGACCTGATTGAGCTGCAGACACTGATTGAAGCTCACTTTGAAAACCGCAAGAAGGAAGAGGATGAGCTGATCAACCTAACAGACAGGATTGTGAGTCCACACCCAATTTCATAATGGAACTTGAATAACTTCTCCATAACCGTTTTAATTAGAAGATTTTTACAGCTGTTCTCTAGCTGATGTGTTACTTCAGGTATTGTCAAGATAACAGACTGTACAAATTGTTTTTTTTTTTTTTCATTTTATGGCTACAAGGTATGCTTTTAAAAAATGCATAAAAAGTGTGAAATACTGATGTGTTTACCCTATTAAACATAGGCAACTATAACCTATAAGTTATGGTGAAGCATGGAGAGTTTATGTAATGCAATTCTTTTGTAAAAGACAGTCATAAATACCTAAGTTGTACATGGATTACATGGTGTCTGTGTCAACACATCTCACTGTGTGTTTGTGTGGCATTTAGTCTCTTCCATCAGCACGAGCTCATAACCTGGGCTTGTCGAAGCTTTAAAGGGATGTATGTGAAACACAATACTACAGCAGATGATTAAACTTTTACAGTGAGTGTGAAGGTGTGGGCAGGGCATTTCTTTTGAAAGTGTAAGCGTATGTATACAACCAGTTTAGCAAACTGTGTTACTGTGGTCGCTCGAGACCAGAACACACAGACGAGACAAATAAATGGAACTTGATATAATGTATCCCTATTAAGATGATGCCATTGACTGTCTGGTGGATGATGGTGCCACCGATATTTCCATGTGTGTGTGTGTCTGTTGGATGTCTGATCTCTTAATTGCAGGAGAAGCGCCGATCTGAGCGGGCAGAGCAGCAGCGAATCCGCAGCGAGCGTGAGAAAGAGAGGCAGAAGCGCGTTGAAGTGAGTCATCACGGAAAGGCATCCTTTTCCCTGTGTGCCAGCACATAGCTGGCTAATTACTGTCGCCACACCAGCGACACAACAACAAAGGCCCTGGTCTCCTTTGGGTCATGGAAGAGGTTATCAAACAGGGATTTGGTTTGACCCCAAAATCATTTATCTCTCCTCTCCAAATAATGCAGCTATAAAGGTCAAGTTAGCCCCATTTACTATGAAAAAGTGGACAACAGCATTTTGAATTTTGAAGTTGACTAAGATCTTGAATACAGTTTTTTATGAAGTTAATTTATTTGCCTTTTTTATTGTTTTCAACAGGAGGAAAGGACAAGAAAAGAGGAGGAGGAGGCGAGAAAGAGAGCGGAGGAAGATGCCAAGAAGAAGAAGACTCTCACCAGCTTACATTTTGGAGGTTACATGCAGAGAGTAAGCACTGGGGTCATCATTGGTGTTTATTATTCTCATCAAAGGTTATTAACACCAGTGATTGGGCCAATCAAATACAATCCGTCTCTCCAAGGCTCTAAAATGACATGTTGATTGGCTGTTATAGTTTGTGGTTTGGCTTGAATAAAAATATGAAGAATTCACTAAATATAGCTCAAAAAGAACCAGGCGGCCCTGAACAACAGTTCTGCCCCTGCAGTGTTAATGGGATAGGTGGCCTTGGGATATTTGCTATTTTGGAACCAACATGTTTTGGTGCTAGCCTAGCAAATCCATCATCGTCCACCAAAGCCAATCCTCCCTCCCAACTCCAACTGCACTTTATGCCTCCCCCCTCCCCCCACAACCCATTCTACCTCCCTTTATCAGGTAGCCATCCTCAAACTACATTCTATGCACTTTACTCCCCCGTCCCCATGCACAGTTTTAGACAAACAATCACTATTTTCACTGCATGTCCTACTTTACGCAGTATGCCTATGCAAGTGACAATAAAACATCCTTGTATCCTCAAATCTGCTAGGCATAGACAATAGCTTTCAGATTCTGGATACAGTGCACATGTATTTTTTCCTTTATGGATAAGTTACTGAGCCACTTATTAATTAGGAGTAGGTAAAGACACCGTATACATCTGCTCTGTAGAACTACACCATGCCAGGTCTAGGTATATCACATATTTCAGCTGCATTACATAAAAAAGAACTGTCTCCGATGAGGTTTTCCTGTGAATAGTAGTGGTGTTGTTTCACCACATTGCCACCTTTTTAATTACATTACTGCTAATGAATGTGAAATAGTGGTTTAGTGGTTAGTGGTTTCCAGGTTGTTTACATTGCACCAACCCACCATTGCTCTAAGTGTTTTGGAATCAAAGACTGCCCCCAGTTCTTCACAAAATGAATACATTAAGGGGCCAAATCTGTGTGCTAAAGAATCAAATCTAGAAACTCTTCAAGCCTAAGGCATGCTCACATGTGTATATATCTAACCATGGCAGACAGACAAGCGAGGGGGAAAGAAACAGACAGAGCGGGAGAAGAAGAAGAAAATCCTCAATGAGCGCCGCAAGCCATGTGATGTTGACAGCATGAATGAGAACAGCCTCAGGTGAGACTGGGTTTAAAAGAACATCTTTACAGCAGACACATATGTGCCACTGTATGGAGCTAGGGAGGCGGCAGTAGTGCAGTTGTGTAATGCATCCATACCATACATCTGGGGACCAGGGGCCCTGTAACTCAAAGTACTCAAAACAAAAAAAAAGACTGTTTTCATTTGCTTCCATAGTCCTCCAAGCCAAGAACGTTTATTACATGAGCAATTCTTTCAGGTTCTGGCTGGATAAAGAGATAGGCCCGCTGGGAAACCCCTCATCTTTGTGTTATTACTCAAAGGGCGGCCACCTTGCAGAGCCCTGTGGGAACGTGTATCCATAGTGATTCATGCCTTCGAATACCACACAATTGAAAACACACTTATGATGGTATCAATTGCCTGATGTTATTGGTGATTCCCTTTGAATTCGTTTTTTTTTTTATTATTTTACTGAGATTCGTCAGAGCAAAACAGTACAAGTCAGGGCATGGCTGGCACTCTTCAATGTCGTTTTTTGTCAATATCTGCTTTATTACACTCTGTGTCTCAACTGCTCCCTCTTTGTTCATTTCATTCCAAATCACCACCACCACCTCCACCACTCTTCCCTTGGTCTCACCTGCAGGGAAAAGGCTAAAGAGCTGTGGAATTGGATGTTTCAGTTAGAGGCTGAGAAATTTGACCTGCGGTATCAGTTTACACAGCAGCGTTACGAAGTAAGTGTAACAGAAAAACATTAACACCTTAATACCTGGGTTGCAGGATTTGTTTTTTTTTTGTCGTGCTTTCCACTCCATTAAAAAAATTAGAACTCATTCATACTCATACTCATACTCATACTCATACTCATATTCATACATATTTTTTTCCGTCTATAGATTACAGTGTTGAGGAACCGAGTAAGCGACCACCAAAAAACGTGAGTATAAATGGGTCCTTGTCAGTGTGTGTGTGTTTGTGTGTGTGTGTGTGTGTGTGTGTGGGGCGGGTTGGGGGCGGGGGGTGGCGGCATGTTCCAAAGTTTCTGCCAGAATCCCCCTAGTATTAACAGAGGTCGTTTGAGGGATTGTCAAATAGGCCAATTAGACCCTCATATCTCAAGAGGAGAAATACTTCAAGTGCCTCCCTGCATTTCTAAAGTATTGATAAAATGCCAGCTTTGTGGCCAAAGCGCATTTCCCTTCGAGTGCTAAACCCCTGTTGCCACAACTAATCTCCTAACAGCCTGATGGGATTAGACTATACCACTGCTGTTATACCTGCCTTTCTCTTAAGCTGTCACTCACAATGCATAGACAGGTGGCCTGGGTTGGGTACAGTTACCACATACAGTTAGGAATATGAAAAGACCCAGAAAAAAGCAACACTTTAAGTTGTCAGACATTAGAAGAGGGGTTAACTGAGTGTGCACCATGAAAGCCTGGCATACCATGAACATTTCTATGGTCTGCATGGCTTTTTATGTTATTTTAAAATCTTGGGGGTCATGGGTGAGTAGCGATTTTGTTGTTTGTAATTGATTTGTAATTGAAGTTATAATTCCAGTGTCAAATATTTATTGAACATTAGCAGAACAGCTGCATTGCCCTAATGTCATATGCATATACTGTACAGCACATTCAAGAACACCATGTTCTAAGTGGTCATTTTACCTCTCTGTAATTCAGATTGGGAAGTGTGGTGTTGTTTACATTGCTATGCAGTGCTAAATGCCACTCATGTCTATTTGGATCTAGTCCAAAACAAGCTCTATATTTTAAGAGCCTTGTCTGCCAATGGGCAGAAAATAGTCATAGGAGTCAAGTATGTAATGGATCCCAGGTAAAGCTACCGTGCTCTTCCTGTTAACAAATCATAGCAAAAAAAAAACTATGAAAACATTACCTCAAAGTAAATTATGAGTGTCCAACTGCTCCTAATCTTGCCACAGATCTGAAAAAGCCCTTCTGTACTGTGCCATGAAAACATGTTCTGCCATCATAACAGACATAAGGAAACAGTTGTGGTCTTTAGATACACAGCATCTACACAAAATACAATGTCTTTGTTAACATTTGGTAACATGAAACAAGAACAACAGGTTCACTACCAAAGCCCTTGGCTATTTCCTGCTGCAGCTTTTGTAGAACATCTTCATATAATACTTCCTTTGGTAAAAAAAAATGCACACAATTCTTTTATTATCTTCTTTTCTTCATGTTTCTAGGTCAAAGCGAACCAAGAGGGGCCTGAGGAAGTAGATGTTCACCGGTGGCCATCTGCTTCAAAGACACCTTCATCTCACTTTTCATCACTTTGAAGCCTTTGTAAAGTCCCCAAAACTTTTAGCTTGCATATCATTTCTGTCTTTTCTTATGCTCAAAAAACAAATTACTTAGAAACTGATAAATAAAAATAAATTAGCTGTAAATTTGGCAGCTAATCAAATAACCCAACTGAATTCTTCTTACTGTAATATGACATTGCATGCAATAACAAGTTCATTCAAATGGACTTAATTGTTCTGTCATATAGTCTTTATATAATCCATTATCATGTCATCAAAAAGATAAATAAATGATGCAATCCCTAGCCATGGCAGTTTTTGACAAATTAAAAAAAGCCGGAACCGGTTTTGGATTAAACTACCAATAACCCCATGGCCAGCAAAGGGAGAGTGGCAGTCTGTGTGTGTGAGGCTGAGAAAGCCTACGAGGTCTGCACCAACATGCAGGAGTGCTGTGGGGCACTGACTCATGCACGGAGCACAGCGTGCTCAGACAGGGTTCTCACAACACCATCTTTCGACACACCACACCCATGTGGTCTGAGAAACACTTTTATCAGGCACACATTACCGAAATCATGCACACTCCCTTTTATGAGTGCCCACAGGTAATGGACAGAAATCATTATGCATTCTTGCTGTGTAACAGAATGGCAGGCACAAAAAGTAATTTTTAAAAAACTATTGCTGATTTATGTTTGGTGATAGAAGAGAAAATTGCCACTGTTTTTTGTTCTTGTTTTGGCCTTTGTTCTTTTATCAGTTTGTGTTTTTAAAAAATCCACCCTTAGACTAATGACTCCTCTCCTGACTCTTGATGTCGTCATTATTATTGGAAGCAGCTGTGCCTGAAGGCATTGTCTGACAGACACATCACAGCTTTAAAGTGGGCCATCTGCACACTCTGAATTCTGCTCTGCTGCGATACATATCTCTGCACAACTCTTGACCTCTTCTGTAACTTTCAAAAAGTTCTATTCATTCTTTCAAAAAGGCATTAGTTAACCACCAAGAAAGAATCCTACCGCAGTAGACAGCTCTAAATGCTTACCTTATAATAAGCTCTGAGAATAATCATTTCCTATTCCTGCTTTAAAAGGATATGAAGGAAGAATGGTAAGACTTTATCCTGCATGTCCTCAGTGATAAAGCTCGTAGGAAAGCAGGCAGGCTTCTAACCACAAAGCAATTGAGCATATTGCATGTCCATAGGTGGCTGAAGCTGTGCCAATTCAACACAACCCTATGGTCTGCCTATCTCCACTATTACCTAAACCTTATCAGTGGGCTGCTGCAATGCAGAGATACATCACTATCTATCTGTATCAAAATGATCTGTCCCTGTGTACATGCCGTCAGTTTTTATGTTCCTGTGCAATACTGGTAGAGGTAGTTAACATCAGAGTTGCATAAAGTAGAAGTAGAAGTACTGTTTTGGATGTAATTACAACACAAGTAGTACGGTACTACGCAGTTGCAACTGCATAATACCATACTACCAGTGTTGTAATTACATCCAAAACAGTACTTCTACTTCTACTTTATACAACTCTGGTTAACATGAACTCACTTTAAATTATCGGGTTAATGTTGCATTCTAATTTAACATTGATTGGCAATGCAACTATTGTTACTTGTAAACAGCAAAGCGATTTACTGCAATATTGGAATGTAAATAATGACTAAATGCTGTATATCCGAAACTCCCATACTAATTTCTTTACATCTGTTATATTGAGGAATAACAGAGCCCTGGAGCTGTCATGGAAAAATCTTTGGACATTAAGAAAATGAATGAAGCGTGCATTCACTTTACTAAATACAGCTCGCATTTCCCTAAATTACCCTCTCATTTTCCTTCTCCTGCAGTTTAATAAAGTGAGAGCACAGTTTTGTACACAGACTGCGTAGTTTCAAAATAAGGCATATTTTATGCAAATTGTGCACTTAATTTAGGAAATGTTGCTTTCACTTTCTGAAATCGCGCAAAGATTAAAATAATAAATACTATTTTCCACTATTCTTACCCACTATTCAAAAAGGGAAGAGTCAGTGAAAATTATTTAAACTTTTTATTTGTTCTTTTAAGACATTTCCTGTAACTTTACATGGAAAGAAGCATTTAACATTTGTTTGCATAAAAAACAACACCGGGCTAAAGTTTTTGTAATGTTATGTATAATGTCTATGAGAACCAACCAACCCCCCACAAATTCTTATGAGCTTTGTATAATCTTGTAATAGTTGATGCGGTGAGAATTCAAATACATAAACAGTTTTCACTTTTAGTTTTTACTAAAGCCAAAGCATATTGGATAGGTCTACATTAAATACAGGGATTACACACCTACAACACTGTGTGACGTACTCATTTACATTCAATCTTTGGCATAAATAATAAGATGTTCCAAGGAATGGGTAAGTTGGCATGCTAAACACAATTTTATGTGTAATACAAATTTATGTTCATCCATCAAGAACAGAAACAAAAAGCAAAAAAACTAAAAACACAGACAAAAAAGCATCTTGGTGGTCTTTACAATGCAAAAACACATCTTGGAGGCCTTCAAAATGCGAAAAAAGCATCTTGATTGTCTGCAAAATGTAAACAGTGAAAAGGAATTGCTACACCAGTTTGTGCCTGGACTGATACACTAAGCAACTAAAGGAAAGAGAGAATACAGTGATTTCTGTGCAAGCACCACAACCCAGGTTAAAGTAGCTGTAAGCCTTTTTTATGCTCCATTTTCATTTTCTAGTTTTGCATTTTGATAGATGTCATAAAGATACTGTGCATGGTCTAAGATTTTGGCATCTCATATTTCAACATAGTCTGGCTACACGGATCAATCAAGAAACCTAAAAAGACATCAGCATCATGTCATCAATTAATATTTCTGTACACTGCACATATAAGAAGAGACATGCATTGGTAGTACTGGAGTTATTGTTTAGCATTCTTAACACTGTCATGATCATCACAGAATGCATCTTAGACTTGTCCAGGGGTATACCCAGAGTGTGTGCCAAAGTACACTGCTCAAAAAGTGTAAGAGAACACTTCAATCACCATAGACAAACTGTTAAACTTGAAATAGACAATAGATACACGCTATCTAACCTACTGGGAACACAATCTTTATACTAATGAGGGCTGAATTTAAAACTGTACTGAAAATGAAATTGATGGCTAATACAACCTGTGTAAATATCATCCTGGGGCTTTTTGAAATGTGACTCAGTAATCCATACACCCTGCCACATCACTGTGTGCATTCAAAAAAAAAAAAAAACCCTCCCAAGATTCTGGTAATGAGGCGGTGAATGATGTGCTAGGGGATTTTCTCCACACCTGCATCAGGGCAACTCTTAAGCTCCTGGGCAGTCCCTGGCACCACTCTGTGGAGTTGGATGCACCAACACATAATGTCTCTGAGGTTCTCAGTTGGATTCCGGTTAGTTAAGTTAAAGGCATCAACGCCATTGTCATCCTGAAACTGTGCACATTCTCTGATCACACAAGTCGGGGCACTGCCCTACACTAAAAAGAACCCAGGGTGAACTACACCACCATAAGGTCTGAGAATAGTTTTGAAGACTTTATACAAGTACCTACAAATGGTCAATATGCAATTGACTAGCCTGTAGAGATCTGTATAATCCTCCAAGTGTTTGCCCACCCAGTCCCTCACTGATCCATCAACAAACTGGTCATCCTTGCCTGAGGCAAAACCAGACTTCTGAACATATCTCAAATATGACCAGTGTGAGCCAGTTCTTATCTGTGAAGTGATAAGGTTACCTGACAAACCTGCCTATTCTGTTTGTAAAATACCAATTCAGCTGCACCGTAGATGGGAAGCAAGCTCAGGGCCCATTTAAGGGTGTTGGGCCCTCATGCCTATTTCTGACAGTCTGATCAGAAACATGCACACTCATATCCCACTGAAGGTCAAACTGTGGGGCTGTAGCAGCCCCCCTCATTGTCCTTCTTGTGCAGCAGCGCAGATAAGGGTCCGACCACTAGACTTCTAGTAGCCGTGTCCAGCTTTTCTCACGCAACCTCCTGTCTGCCCTGGTGTATCCTGCGTGCCCTTCAGACTGTGCTGCAACCTGTAGCATCAGGGGGACTAGGAACACACTAGGCAGACATGAACCAGTTGTGGCCACCACAAACATTTTTATAGACCATTATATAGAGATTGTTATCTGTGAAGTTCAACTGACTTATCGATGATTGAGTGTTCCCTTTTTGAGCAGCATATTTATGGCTTATACGTAGTGTCCTTATTTAAAATATGGCTCACCATTTACTTATATTTTCATGCTTATCTGTTTGCAGTACAGCCTTAATATGTTTTTCTAATATATCCATGAAGACGTGTGTGTCCATATTAAAATCAGAGTGCGTCCCCATGCTGACATATAGGTATCCATGGCGACTGGACTGTACCAAATGTAAGATAAAAAAAGAATGACAGAACGGAACGCAGGTCTCTTGCCAGAAATGTAAAAAAAAAAGTTCCATGATGGTGCATATGTTTTGATCTTCAAGATAGCAATTATCTCAGAAATAGAGAAGTTGGAATCCTTTCAGAAGGTGTGTGTATGTGTGTGTGTATCACTCTCCAGCACACAAGTCTTCACCTGCAAGGAGGAGGCCATACAAAAGTTTGATTATTTGGGCAGTATCCAGTGTTTTTTTTCCTTTATACTATCTTGTTAAATGTAGAGCTGTGCTGTCAGTACAAGTAAAACTATAAAATATGGAGCTGGCACAAAGAAAGAAAACGCTACATAGTGAGAGAGAAAAAGTGATAGAGGAGGGGCAGGGAGATAGAGAGATAAAGGGAAAGAAGCTTGTGGAAGGTTAAAACAAGAAGGTGAAACCTAGATGACAGAACGCACGTAATTTGGTAATGGTGCCAACAATATTTCACAACTATGTGTTCCTCTTCTGGTGTGACTTGTAAGTAAATACTTCTGTTGGAGCGGTTGAAAAAATGAAACCTACTGTGTGTCTTCTGTGAGTCCCATACAATCTGCTGTCACTCAATAACCTGGACCGACCGGTGAGCATCTGTTGTGGCTTGGTTCACAAATGTGGACTTGTTCATCCCTTGCTGTAATATACAAATAAATAAGCCAACAACAACAACCGCAGTAATACAAATACTATACTACAGTACTATAATAAAAATAATCATCATCATCATCATCATCATCATCATCATCAACATCATCAACATCATCAGTTATTAAATTAGTTTAGCACATTTCAAGGTACTTAAGGATGTTTTAGACACTCACACATACACACACATGCAAAGACGTAGAGCAGCATTCACAGGAATGATACACTAGAGGTCATGGTAATGTTTAAGCGCCGAAGACTAAAAACACTGGCATTATGCCAAGGCAGAGTGTGAGACGGCTTGACTGAAACCCCAGGGCTGTCTTCATGCCATTTCCCTCAACACATACCAGCTGGAAATCTACACTTGCAGTTCAACAGCACAACAAAACTGTCTACACTCAACTGTCAATGATTCTGTGTGACGGCCAGGTTCTCACGATTGTTCGTCAAGCTGACTTAACATTAACTTTTTCTTCCACACACTTCCTCAAGATTGGAATGATTCAGGGGCCATAAACACAGTGCATTGTGGGAAGTAGGTTACAGGAGGTTGTTAAATACAGATGTCACTGTGGCAGTTTAAATTCATGTTACAAAAAATAAAAACCTAAAAATGAATTAAATCCTATGGTGCTTCTAGGATAAAATGGGAATAGCAAAATAGTAATACTGTGTATATGAAAGAATAGTAAGGATAGTATGTGTATGATGTATAAGATAGGAATAGATGTGTATAATATGTGAAAAAGAAAGTAGGCAGTCTGGCTCTCTTCACTTTTTTTTCCCCCTTTTTCCCTTCTCATACAACTGAAAACTTGCCTCCCTGGATTCCTCTCTGATTTTGTTTCACTGCTTCCACAAAGGGTGTGGCCATAGATAAAATGTGTGTATTTTAGCTGTGTGTTCATGTGTGTGTGTGTCTCCAGTGTGAGTGTGTATGGGAAAGACACAGGAACAGTGAAAGTTGTTTTGTGGGTGTGCACATGCATGAGGACAAGGTAAGTGTACACGTGTGTGTGTGTGTGTGTGTGTGTATGTGTGTGTGTGTGTGTGTGTGTGTGTGTGTGTGTGTGTAAATTGGACATTCGCACCAGCCAAATGTTGGTAAAATGTGAAAGTGGCTGGTAGATTTTGTACACAAAATAATAACTTACTGTTGATTTTACAATTTATTTGACAGTGGCTGGTAAATTTCCACATTTTACAAACTTAATTTTCACACCTGGTGTGTTGTGGGTGTGTGTGTGGGGACTACATGATGGGGGAGGAAAGAATGGGCTTTATGAGTGAGTGAGTGAGTGAGTGTGTGTCCGTGATTAAGTTAGTGAGTGAGTGAGTCAGTAAGTGAGCAAGTGAGTGAGTGAGCAAGCCAATGAATAAGAAGAGAGGGTGTGTGTGTGTATTTGTATCCTCATGAGAATAATGAAAAGATCACTCACACAAATAATGGATTGAAAAAACACCACACTGACAGACACAGACATGTCTCTGCACCACACCCATCCACTCCCAGTTATAGTTATCTACCCCATCTACGTGTCTGCACTGACAACAGCCTGCAGAGAACCTATCAGGATGACAGTTCCTCCAAGAGCCAGGCCAAGAGTACAAGAAGTACGATATTTTTATTGGGCAAAATATGCTGTGGTGACTACCAGTGCAAAAAGTTTAGTAGTGATTTCTGTGACAACTCCCTGTAATGTCTTGTAATGACTAATGAGAGTAGGTTTTAGGATTACCTTTTTTAGGTGGCCCTGAATGTCCTTGTCATCCCACAAGCTGTACAGGAGAAGGGCTGCTGCTTTTTTAGCCTTTGGAAACTTGCTATTAAGGAGAAACAAGTATTTATTTATATTTTATTTTAATACAAAATTATTTTCCCTACAATGCAATGTATAATGTCATACAATGCATGTCTGGCTGTCTGTCTGTCTCTCTGTCTAAACATGTACATCTATTAGGTTGAAACATTAAAAAATGACTATAAAGTTAGACATAACTCATAACCATTAAGGGTTGTGCCTCATTCACAAGCATATTTCATGGCAATGTTTATGTGTTACTGTAACATAATAAAACCACAGAGCACCATTAGCCCTGAACGTGTGTTCTTCACACCTTAGCTGCGCATACTGCCTGTGCTTAATAGCAACAAAATGTGATACCCAACCCCAAACTTCTAATTTAAATGTCAAAGGAAAGTGATGACACCAAATGCAGAGTAGCCGTTTAGTCTTGAGTCCACCAATGAAAGCCTTTTCATGGTGATTTCATCCAACTGTGTTTTAATGCACTCTAACACAACAGCAATTGTCTTTACGTGTTTTTTTTTCCTACACACCACATATTAAACCAGAAGAACAGTCCAATGACAGCAAAGGGCTTTCTCACAGCGCACCACACCTATCTTGTTTGTCCAGACCTTCATGCCCTCTTTAAGAAGGTTTGGAGAAAATCAGTTTGGACCCTAGAAGTCACAAACTCTCCTGTTACTACATTTTTATATATGTTTTTATTTCTTTTCTTCTGATCAGTGTTAAAGCCATTTATCTTGGAGCCCAAAAAGCCTAGGGCCTAATTTTACAAAACGCCCTGACACTACAAGTTACTCCAATTTGCACGATTTAGGAAAAACTCTTGAAAATAAGGGTTAACCATTACCCTTAACTTTCCATCTATAAGAAGCACTGCACGCTGGTAAGGCTAAGAGTAAAAAGGAGGACTCCTAAGTCGATGAGACCAATTCAAAAACAATCTTAATGCAGATATATGACTTTATATTCACAAGGCAGTGATCCTACTCCTTTTTCAAAGAATGCCACCAAAAATCCAAAAAAATGTTTATCAAAATGTAAACCAAATGTAATGTTTTATCAATGAAATGATTGCCTGTCCAAGCAAAGATCTTATCATAAAAAGGTCCACTTTAAAATCATTCCGATAATACCATGTCAATCCCAAATGTATTCTGCTGCATTCAACTGTGCTGATTTATTTGTAGCCTGTCTGATTGATTTATTTCTCATGTCAACCCAGCAGTACAGACATGTCACCTGTTGGACATTATCCAGCCACTGCTGACTGCATGCAAGTCTGTGCATGGCAATATATGGGAACTACAGCACTGGAGCTCTTTTTTTCTGGTTAGTTTTAGTTGTCCTTTTTCTAAAAAGCAAAAAGGTGCTCTCGGAAGCTTTGTGAATAGTAACTCTTAGGTAAAAACACTTGATGCAGTTCGGTCTGGCTTCATGCATGAAGTAAAACATACAAAGGGAAATACAAACATGAGGGGAAAAAACAAAACAAAAGCAAAAAAACAAAACGGGTGTGGGCGACCATCAGTTTGATTGTGTAACAAAAGAGAAGAATCTTTACGTAGATAACTTACTCATTTTCACTCAGTGTGCTGAGAGTGTCGACCAGGCCGCTGGTCAGCACCTTTTTGGCCGCCTCAGTGTCAGACATCAGCAGGGTGCGTGCAGTGTTGCACGCCGTCACGATGGTTTCATCACAGTTGCCCATCTCCTTAGGCCCAGACGTCAGGAGTAAGGCAAGCTGGGGCAGGATTTGCCGCACTGGACACACACAGACACAGACACATACACACACACACACACACACACACACACATACACACGAGAGAGAGAGACAGAGAAAGAGGGAGAGAGAGAGAGAGACAGAGAAAGAGAGAGAGAAAGAGAGATACAAACACAAACACATACACACACCAGGCAGAAAAAATGGATGACATTAACAGTTTTTCACTCATAAAAAACAGCTAATGTATCAATAACTAAAAATCAAAAATCTGTGTGATGACAGACAACTGAGTGTTGTCCTTACCCATGCTCTTGTGTAGCGATGTGGTCCTGCTAAGGTTGCCCATTAGGGACATGGCTGTCTTCTGTAGGCTGCGGGTAGGTGACTGGAGTAGGGGCGAGATCTGCTGCAAGCCGTTCAGCTTCACCGCAATGATCTGACTCATCAGACTGGACACCTGCAAGAACCCGTAGCCAGTCAGTCGTTTACCACACTTGAGCCTAAATACAGCAATGGTACCATAATTTGAATGTCTCATTTATTAGTAAATTAGAAATCAGTCTTGACTGTCACAAACAGCTGTTTGTGTTAAAGTCTTGAATGACACATGGTGAAACTTTTCACTTTAAACACATTTTAGAGAGACTTTTATTATATATGACAATACATAAACCAAAACTTCCAAGTATGGTAGATTCTCCAAATGTCAAGTAATTGCTGCACAGCCGTTTATTTTAATGTTTGGAAATCCAGTTTGCAAGTGGCCTCAGGGGTAAATATAATATATTAAATTATGATGTTCACATGTTTAATGGGGCCATTTTCAATTTGCTCTCAAAAAAGAACACTGTTCTCATGGAAAAAATGCATTGGAGCAGAGGTTGATATATCCATCAAAAGTTCCTAATCGCTAACTACACTTTACGTGCAAGTTAACAAGCACAGGGTGTACCCAGTGAGCTTAAATACAAACAAACTATACAGTGATTTATCATGCGTCAAACCACTTCCTCTTATATGTGAAGCACCTTACCGAGCTCTTGTTTGCCGTGAGGTTTTGCAGAGCGCCACAGCAGGCCTCCAGCGTCGCGTCCTTCTGGCTGGAACCCAGCAGGGACAGGTATGTCTGGATGGTCTTGGAGTGGGAGAGTAAACCTAGGCCCTCTGGATCGCTCTCCTCCACCACGGGAATGCTAAAGGAACTCTGCTGTTAACACAAATTTTCATAGTTAGGGCCCATTCACACCAAAAACTATTAATACAACTATAACTACATCTCTCTATAATCGTTCTCTTTTTTATGAATGGGTTATCAATAACAAAAACTATAAAAATACTAGCATCCAATCAGAATTAAGTAGATTTGACATCACGTCATGTTTTATTAGTTGTTTGAATCCTGACAGGAATATTGCCATTAAACAGCAATCTTCAGTGTGGACACTCTGTTATAGTTACAGTTGTTGTTATTATTATAGTTCTTGGTGGGAACGGACCAATTAGGGTGGC
Source organism: Setipinna tenuifilis (assembly GCA_030347295.1). Taxonomy (NCBI): domain Eukaryota; kingdom Metazoa; phylum Chordata; class Actinopteri; order Clupeiformes; family Engraulidae; genus Setipinna; species Setipinna tenuifilis. The sequence continues at coordinate 20,538,800 of CM059270.1, forward strand.
CTGAAGTAGTAGGCCGAAATGGCCTGAAATGCACTTTAGTGGCCTGAAATGAGCTTCCCACACGTGTAATACACAGTCCAAATGGGGCAGGTTTGATGACCTAAACTGGCCAAAAGGTATTATTATACAATCTGTGCTGTGCATATATTTATTGTTAATACTACAGATTGTCCATATTCCTATAAAGGCTGAGACTGATAAAATACAATACGTTTTTTTCTTTGTTAATGATAACAGTGACAGGCACACATGTATATTGAACCTTACAAAACACAGATTTGATTTTAGGTTACCTCCTGTATCTTTTTGCTCTTAGGACTAAAGCAACCCATGGTTGGAGATTTCTTGTTGGCACTGGCCCTCACTTCAGATGACTCTGTGTACTTAGAAAACTGCTCAGGTGCCTCCGTCTCTAGCTGGTATGTCAAGTTGTGCAGAATACAAACACAGTTCTCCACCGACTGTATGAAAAAAAGCACGACATAAATTCTCAAGACAAACAATATAAGTTACGAGAGCTGAATACAAAATGCCTCTGTATAAAAAAACAGCTTTAATTAGTGTAAACATGCTTGATGCCTTCCCTGATAATGTGGTAGAAATTGATAACACTGTATGATAACACTGTCCGACTTAATGTTTAAACTAAATTTGCTCTTTAAAAAAGGCTGAATTGGGAATTTACTGGCAATGCCACATGACTACAGATAAGACAAGACTGGCTTGGCATGTGTTAGTATGTGGGCTTACCATGTCATCTGGGCTGTCAACGGTGACATAGGACTGCACATACATGACAATGGCATCGATAAGGCCATGACAATTCCGCATAGCCTGCCTCTCCTCCACACTGGCACAGCTCAGGTTGCTGCCGGGAAGATTTAGTCAGGGCTTAGTAATAACACTAGCGTGTTACCATAGATACTGCATATACAACAACACTTCATAGCTACACCATTCCACTTTATACCTCGACATTGTGTTCTTTGTATGACTGTGAAAATCTTTATTTTTTAATTATTTATTTTGTTCACAATTTTTTTTTTGTCTGGGTGACTAAGAGGACATGTTAAATGCGTAGTCATAGGGATTTGGTAGTATTGTCATACTCACACAACATTTTACCAAATTATCTCAGTTACAGTTTGTTAACATTTCCTGTTGTGTCTCCTGACAAGGTAATACAGTACATTTAGTTGTGGAAGAGTTTAGAAAACAGATCAAAGACAGTCAGTTAGAAGCACACAACTTTTCACAGACAGCTGGCATTTCCTGGTTTAGGTTGCATGGTGAGAACCTTTGCCAACTTATCAACAGGAAAATCAACTGAAGGAAATAGAATTAATGTCTCTGTCAACATCAACATGTATCTCATTGTTATATGTCACTCAGTTTTGCTGTTCAAAAAAACATCCACCCTCCAGGTTTTTTAAAAGGCAGATGCAATGCTTGGCAGCTTGGTATCTTGGTGGACATTAACTCAAAAACCATGTAAGGTTTTTGTAGTCTTTAAAACTTTATCTCAAGTCATAATATTAGTTCCACCGAGCTCACGTTAACCATAAAGCAGTGATGGCATATAAAACAGAAAATGTAAAAAGATTGAAGCCATGCACGAACCATCAACATGGTCATGCACTACAACTTTTAGCTATGCACACAAACCAAAGTTTCACAAACCACATTTCTTAGGCACTTGGCACTTGTGATTTGGAGACTTCCCACATCAACCTAATCTCTATGTTACAATTCTAAAGCCAAACGGCGTGCATTAAAACAACAACTTAATCTCTATGACAAAGTCCTAAAGCCAAACAGCGTGTATTAATACAACAACACCATGCCCTTCAGGTGCCATACTTATAATTGAGGTAGTTAACAATACAACAAGACAACAAAGATGCCACTTTCATTGGGGTTGTCACGTTGGCACCTCTATTCATCCACATTTCACTCAATCTTACAGAAGACCAACCTCCAGAAGATTTAACAGTGGTGCCTGGCATCTAAGACCTACCCCCAGTGACATGTTAGGACATCTGATATCTAATATGGCACAAATAATACCAGAAGAATAGCCATTTACTATTTAATCAAAACATGCTTTTACTCAGCTGAATGTTTGGCCATGCATCTTTGTGACTAAGAATGGAAAGCTCAGTTGTGGATTCACTAACCCCAAAATCTGTTTTGACTAAGCAGTCAAGGATGTGAATAAGATGAGACTAATTAAAGCCGAACCGCCAAGTCGAGACTAAGATGGGTGGTGACACAGCTGAAACCAATCCAACACCAGCCTGAGTCACTCACACAGGCTTTGCCAAGGAGCCGTGAAATGCCATCCATTCACTCTCACTTGACATTCCCACAAACAGCTATAATAATGTCAGTGACAGCAACAGCAACAGCAACACAGCCCACCCTTGCCTCAAGCAGCAGGCGGCACAGTGGAACCCCACAGTGTACAGCACATATACAGGATTGGAATTACATTACTTTTAGACCCGCAATGCAGCAATATAGATAAGATACAAAATATAACAATAGAAAAGTAAACACCAAGTGAATATAAAATTAACAAATAACAACAACGTCTGTGACAGCAGCACCAGTCATCCTTACCGCAGACAGCCGGTGGCGCTGTGGAACACCTCCGGGTCTCCATTGTTACTCGCGCTGGTGTCGGACCAGCCGGTGTGAGGCACCACAATGCTCTCAGTCAGGACAGGTAGGGCGCTCTTTATCAGGCTGGGCTTCAGCTCGTCCGCAGAGGACAGATTCCACAGAAGGCCTGGCCAACAACAATGGAGCACACCTTCATCTTGCGCAAACTAAATGACATCTGATTACAGCAATTATAATCATTCTTATTTAATTGCGAATTACAAAAACACTACAGGTGAACATTTACAGAGGTTGTGGAAATATCATTCTCTTCATAATTATTAAATTATTAACCTGTAATTTATTGTAGTAATACTCTCTAACATACTAATGTGCTGTTTACCATATCATCTTCTCTAGTTAGCATTTGCTGCACAACAACTAGGCCAGGTGACTTTCCTATTAGGTGTAGATAGCAGGCCTGTTTTCTTTTCTCTACAAGTCAATACTGGCTCCTCCAAAGACCACATTTACTGTTTCTTTACATCCTGGCAGGTTTTATGCATGTCTATATGGTTACACCTTCAGATAGGAACCATCTGTATTTGGAAGGCAAATAAAACCACTGACTTGAACCACTGCATGTCCTACTCTACCCAGTATGTCTATGCATGTGACAATAAACCATCCTTGTATCCTTGTATATACTACCACACTGCAAAAAAAAACTATGCAAATACAAAAACTTTCATAATTAATTTTCAGCGCATTTACTCATGTGCTAGTGCCCTTGATATTACAGGTGCAGTTCATGTTCTGTACTTCCCACTGTAGCTTGTTCAGCTGCGTACCTGTTAGCTGTTTCTGAGTGAAGGTGGAGTTGGTCTCCTTGAGGAGGTTCAGTGCCTCGTCTGTGCCGCCACAGTTGTTGACCTCCAGCTTGTTGGCGTTGTTCTTGAAGACAAGGTTCCTCAGCGCAGCAGCTGCTGTCTGCTGTACCTGAGAGTCGGAGTGCTGCAGGAGGGCTACTAGAGGAGGGATCCCACCCAGCTGCAGGACCTGGTATGAACATGGCATGAATGAGTTCTCATATTCTACTAGCATTAAAAATAAGTATACATATTATATGTGAAAAAAGGTCTTACATTCTAGCTACTGTATTCCCTATACAACCTGGTTGGGTCTACATTATTATATACCATATAATATGCACAGTTATTATGCAAGAAAATACTCATAGCAAGCTGGGGATACTTGGTAGGCCATAGTACAAAACAGTTAAAAGTTGAGGAACCACTGGTCTAAAACCACTGGTCTAGAACAATCGTGCAAATTTCAAACATTTATAGCAATTCAGTACATTTATAACAAGAAACATCCACAAAACTCCACAATAGCAGCACATCTGTAATATCTGCAAATCTCTTGCAACACACTGCAACATTAAAAATAATTTTAGGAATTATATGATCTAATGTTTGTGGCTATATTTTGACTAATGCTGTATTTAGGCATCTGAAAAGTGTGCTTATACTTGTTCATGAGATAAACTGACCCCAAGCAGTTCACAGTAAAGTCTGTTTACAATGGACAGGTGACCGTAAATTGCTACTGTACATGCACAAACAAATGTGTCAAAACTGCAACGCCTAGGGTAAACAAATATTATCCCATGCTCTATGGAAACAGACTATCTTTAAAAACAATGGCACTGAAATAAATTTCCCTAAAACACATTAAACAAAAGGAGGTTTATTCCTATTGAATCCCATGTAGTACGGGAAGGAATTATCTTTACAAGTAATGATTCTAAAATACAATTAGCCTAAAACACATTAAACCAAAGATAAAACAGTCGCTCCCTCGTGAAACTCAACTAACGTCTAATGTCTTGACTAACACAACACACACACACACACACACACACACACACACACACACCCACATCCACACCCACAGTTTCAGTGAGGCGAACAGCAGAGACAGCACTACTCTGGTATCAGTACCCTGCATTTTATGAGACAAGCAAACACGGCTAAATTGCGCCCCGCCAAACAGCAAACAGCAGCGTATTTGACATCTAGCCAACTAGCCAGTCAGTGAGCCAGTCAGCCATACCTCTTGCTTAGACTTGTCCTCCTTAAAGGTGGCGTGCTGGATGAAGGATGCTCCCCACAGCTGATAATTCCCCTCCTCTTTTGAAAGGTACTCAACCGCCTCCTTAAGTGTTATGTCTGGGATATTGCTAAGGGGGTTGGCCCTGCCCATGGGACCACAAAAGAACACAGTTTTAAAATGTTACTGGTAATGGTGGATGAATAGACTATGCTATGACAAGGATGAACAACACAGTGCAAAAAGCCAAACAAACACTTTTTCAGTCTGGGCTGTCAGGTCTGTAAACCCATGAAACTCTTCCTTTTGTGTTTTTTGTTCAGACTATACTATGTTGTCATAAGTGGAGACACCCATATGACAACATATCTCCAATCAGGTAACTCTCTCATCACGCAGTTGCGATAAAACTTAACTGATCAAAAGCAAAACCAGGCATACGGTTGAGATGTGCTTGCACACTAGAAACCCAGATTTTATCATGACACTGTCGCAGAAAAGGGTTGGAAACTTAAAAAATGTATGACCAACTGGTAGAGCATTAGTCATCACAGTCCTCAAGCAGTCATGACATGGTCTGGAAACTTTACAAAATGCCTAACTTACCCGGCTACTTCAGTTTTAGTTTTGGCGACAGATATCTTCTGCGTCTCCGTCTGGACGGGGGTTGGTGGCGTTGGCATGATTTGAGAGCGGCTCTGTTTGGTGGTGGTGGTGGTGATGATCTGGTTGGAGGACATGTTGTTGGTGGCCGACTCGCTGGTCATGGAGTATACGGAGTTGTTGGCAATGCCTCGCTTGGTGGCCGAGGTCTGCCCTGTGGCACGCTTCTGCACGCCGTTGACCGCCAGGGCCGGGTCGCTCAGGCTGGGCTTGACCCCATTGCTGACCTTCCCCTGGGGTTGCAGGGGCCAGTTGGAAGCCTGGAACTGTTGCTCCCATTGGCTGGTGCTTTTGACCTCCCTCCTGGAGGACTTTCTGGCAGAAAGGGTGCGGCTCTTCGCCTGGCTGATCTAAAGTCAGGCAGGACATTTTTTTGTTATTCATTCCTTTGTTGGCATACAACCATTGAAACATAGAAAAAAGTACAGACTGTAATACAGTGATCCCCTGCACAGTGATTCACCTTTCGCAGTCCCACTATATCACTGATTGCTAAAGAAAGGTTTGTCAGAACAATAATTTATGATAACTATACTGTAACATATAAATATTGATTAAAATGCAGTAATAATTCAATAATGCAGAGTAAATGTATTAAAATAAAATAAAATGTTTTTTTATATGATCTCGGTATATCATAACATAACTATTGTAATAGATGGGGGAATATCGTACTCAGTAATCTTAGTTCACTATTTAAATAACTAAAAAGTAATGTCTAAGTAGGTACCTCAAAGAAGTATATTGGAGGGAAAATCTAGCTCTGTCATACATTAACTATTACAAATATTAAGAATAAAGGAATGGTCTGTCTGTTGTCGCACTTATGCTAAGCACGCCTATGGCATTACAGAGAACCATTTTTGAGTGTTTGTGAGAGAACAAGAGGGCTTTGGTTGGTTTCTTTGCCATTTGCCAATGCCAAAGTAAATACTTTCTGCCAATATTTTTGCCACTAAGAATCTTTCAAGTAATTAATAAACACACAGCCATTCCATGTCCATTATGTAATAAAGAAATGAAATGAACACTGTAAAACACAATGCAGAATGCACTTCTTACAAAAGAAAAACTAATATTAATTAATATCTTAGATGGGATTAATTCAATCTCTCCACCACAACATTTGCAACTTTCTCTTGAACATGAACCATCAAAAAAAAAAGCTAGTTTTCATGATAGTATGACTCTGAAAATGAACTTTTTTGGTTTAATAACCCCACTGTACACAAACTTTTACAAATCCAAATTATTATGTATGTACAACCCAAAGTCTATCAAAAGCAACCTCATCTTTGACAAAGAAGATGTTAAATTCCCTCGGTATTCTCTTTAACCAGACGCTAGTTGGCACTAGTGATGGCACTGTACTAACTTAAGCTTTGTGCAGACAGCAAACAGGCCCTACATTCAGCATACAGTATAGACAGACAAATAAACAGACAAACAAAATAATTTAAATAATGACCAGACAGCCGTCACTTAGGGACATTTTGTTACTAAACACACACATGCTTATTTACACACACGTATGTAAGTGTTGTGGTTTACATGCACTCGAAACTACCCATGATCCCTTTAAGAGCAGCACCATAATGGTGGCAATAGGATGGCAAGTTGGCCTACTACACGACAGCTGTCTTTTTTTTAAAGACTTAAACTCATATGATTATAAAACCACAAACCTAGAGACTGCCAGCCAATTCAAGCATCCCAGCACCAAAAGTTATTCTGACATCAGTTCGATTTTTTCAGTTAATGCCAGTATAACTAATTTGTGCACATGAACTGTTTTGCTGTTAAATATATTTAAAACCTTGCAGTCAAGCATGACTACAACTTTTATGCAAATACAATTTTGGTAGTGGACGGCACTGAATTTTGCTGGTTAAAAGGCAATATCTATAGGTTTACAACCAACACCAGTGTTACAGACACACCAAAACTGTTTATTATAAGTTTAATTAAATCTCATTTAGCCATGGTTATCTCCACAAGTTCTCAACTACTTTTGCCGCAAGGCTATGGCAACCCACCATATTTTATAATAAATACTCACAACCACTCAACTTCACAAATTAGCTTGCTTGGAAAAATTAAAGATATGCTTTATGAGTCATGAGTGAGTAGTCTAGCCCTCATCACATCAGTGATATAAGAGAAACACCTGACTGTCACTAATTGGGTTTCAAAGGAACTTTTAATGCACATTTTAGTCAGTCCGATAGGAAATCCTCACTTGGATCATTTTTAATTCATGGTCAAAAATGGCTGCTGATGTGCATGCCATTAGGTGGAGCTGATGAAAAATAAGTTGAACAGAAACCCAAACATGCTCAAGCATACCAATTCTGAAGCACCTTCACATTCACATTCAGCCAAGTGTTGTGACAATACATAAAGTAAAGACAGCATTTCAAAAATCAACTTAATAAATAACATAAAGGCCAACAGTCAGTGTAAATGCCGGCTGGATTATGCCCTGGTATCCTTAGAGTTGAGTGTAATGCTCCATAACCTATAAGTAACTTCTGATGAGCCAAAAGTTCTGCATGACATAAGGTAACTGTTATAGTTATAACATTAATCATAATAGTTGGCAGGTACTTTTGTCCTGAGTGGCTTGGCTTGTTTGAAAACTGAATACTACCACCAAACAAAAGGATTTGTCAACAAGGTTGATGTGCATGGTGTGTGTGTGTGTGTGTGTGTGTGTGTGTGTGTGCATGGTGATTGTGTAGCAAATGGTACTGTCGCAGCAAGGCTTGGAAATCTGCCTTCAGAGCATAAAAGATTACATACACTACAATTTTTCCATATCAATAGCAAAAACAGCTGAATTTATGGGCCAAGCACAGGTATATCATTACTGGAATAATCTGTGATGATTGCACAGGTAGAGGCACTACGCTGTAGGACTTTTACTGACTTTTTTGAAAACAGTGTTTCCCACCCCTTAGTCCAAACCAGTATCCAACAACTAAGGTCTATGCAAGAAGGAGCTGCATGTCATTACCGTTTTACTGTGGCCGCCCACAACAGTGGATTTGCTTCTTCCAAAGACACTGCCATTCATCGTAGCAGGTGTAAACCTGAAGGCTGTAGACTCAGAAATTGATGTTGGTGTGAGTGGACCTGGGTGAAACAATGTAGAGCGAAAGGGAAGAATATGAGATGGAGACAATCTGGCTTTTAAATTTCTTGTTAGATTTCTGTCATTTTAAGTAAAAAGCAGCAAAACCTAGAGAATTGGATGGGAACAGGGTTATCTAAACAGCTTGGATTTGGCCCTGTAATGTACTACTTCAAGGGCCATTGGTATTATTAAGAAAGGAGCAGGGAATTATGTTTCTGATTTACCTGCTAAGTTACATTTGTTAATTTTAAATGCTGCTATAGCCTAATGTTTTTTACACATAATATGGGGTCCTTAAACAGCAGCCAGTTTCATACAGTTCATCTGATTTTAGAGTATGCATGTAAGTGCGACAATGATGTTCAAATACAAAAATACAAATACAAAACTTAAGCCTACTACGGCAAATATGAAACCTAGAAAACAAGTTATTTTAATATTAAAGGCTGTCTCGAAACACGTTTATTGGCATAGTTTTAAACCAGATTCGAATGACAGTGCCTTGCCAAAACGCTTGCGTTGCACATTACATAAATCACAACGCTACCAAGCTGTAGCCTACAATGAGGACAGCCTTCTTTAAAAGGCTTTCTTTCTTCTAAACCAAACGTGACGCGCTTTCCAAATTGCACCGGCTGCCACTGAACTTTTTAATGCCTTTTTGCATAGGCTATATAACTCGTTCTGTAGTTTAAAATGCCTATTGTAAAATGTCCTGAGCGTAAGGAATATTTAGAAATTAACTTACTTGTGGGCGAGAGTGATCCATTTTTCAGTTGTTTCGATTTACTTCTCTTTAAAGTGTAAACCTGGTCGAGTACACGTTGCTGTCCTGTGCGCAGTTTGTCATCAGACGGCAATGCAAGGGACGTGTCCTCAATCTTTACCACGGACATCGCTGAACGCAACGGCTCAACCGTCATTTTTTCGGTTAAGTTATTTTGGCCGTTACCGAATAAACGTCCTTTTCACCACAAATCGTCGACCGAATGACTTTTCATGGGAATAAGAGTAGGGAAATGTCCTTATAGTCTAGCCTACCTATGTGCGCGCCACACCTCTGCCACGCCTCGGGTAGATAGGTGTGGCAAACAACTTTGCTGAAGAAGAACAGTTGACAGCGGCCTCTTCTGTAAGATTAACAGATGTGAGTATTGCACTGCGCAATAGTCTTGCGGTTGTCTAGTATTTCGGGATATTACAGGTGTAGTGTAGGTTCACACCAGCTGTGTCATAGATTTAGACACATATGTAAAATCACTAGGATTCTTGGACCACACTTTTATGTGGTTCAGTGCAAAACTGTATCCAGTGTAGCCATAACATTTCCACAGTGGAGTGGCATTTTCTACATGTAGGTAAATGATACTGTCATTCCTGGATTTGATCTAAAATCGGAGACAGCCGGTCCACGTCTGGCCTTCAACATTGGCTGTAACTGAACTGTACAGTCTGATGTCTTTTCATGTCTTCACTGTAGGCCTGCATGTTGGCATCTGTGAAAGATGTGTTACGTAGCTATCATACTTCACACAGCTATGAGACGCGAAAGGACATTTAAAGTTATGTCAGAGGTGCAGATCAAATTCCCAGATCCCCCACCCCCACACCCTTCGCCCATAACATGATAGGCCCTGCTGTTATTGTTTTTGTTCAGTTGAAAAATGATATCATGCCTATGTTAATTTCACTTAAATGCATTTTAATTATTATTAACTTTTTACTACCAACTACCAAGTGCTATGTATATTGTTATGTTATTGGTATGTTTTATTGTCATGTTTATAAGATGTTTACTGTTCACTGTGGGCCTAAGGAGCGCTGTCTTTTCAAATCCTGTGTACAACCTGTACATGTGGCTTTTAAGTACAACCTGTACATATGACTGACTTTGACCTTGGCTTTAAAATACGGAAAATTAACTTGTTTCACGACATTTTAGCCTATTATGGCGTAAAGGTAAACTGGCTGAAAGCCATAATACCACCTCCACTTATTGTTAAGCAAATGAGGGTAAAGGTGGGTTGGATTGTAAACTGCTAATTCCAGCCAATAGCGAGCTACACACCTCTGTATGAATCCATCTGCCACAGATTACGCTCTGCAAGTCAGGAAAGGTCTGGCAGCATAGGCTGATAAGGAACTACGTACTGACATTAAACCTTTAAAACAATCAGTACCATGGCTTAAGGAGGTTTAGATTTTGCTTGATAGTACTATAAAAGTTATATCTTCAACATTATGTGCAACTTGTAAGCTTGTCACTGATAATGTTGGCTCTGGCTATTGTAGGCTTTTTCTTCGTTATGGAGACCTGCTGCACGTTTTTAACAGGCGCAACCATGGTAGGGTCACACGGGCCCACAGTGTATGAAAAGATGCCATCTTGTGGAGATTCCGGACAATTGCACACATGTTACATAGAAGATTACTCCAGAACAACCCCCATCCTTGCCATTTCATAGATCTGCATGATATTTGTGTTTTATTTTATTTAAAAAAATGCATAATAAGATGCATAATGGTTAAGACACGCTTTCATTAAAGTTGCATTGTAAATGTTATTATTTATCTAAGACTACAATCTATCTATGGAAATAAACACTTGCTTAGTTTTTACACTTGTAAGTTAGAAGTGTTAGGCACTGTCTTTCAGTTTATTACAGATCTCTGTAGAGTGAAAGGAAGTCATTTGGACTAGCAAGGGTTGAAAGAGGACATATTCCATGAAGTTATTGGTGTGCAAGGTGTGCCACCCTCGTTCTGTCTCTTCATTTCCACCAGGTTCAGTGTGACGGTCTAAGCCTCTCAGTCACCAGGCCTAAAAACCCCTCCACTGTGCACCTACAGGGGAAGGACAGACAGACAACGAAGGGCATGAGCTTGTCTAGTCCTCGCAGTCTAGTGGGGTCGGCTGCTGAGATGTGGTGGCGGATGTGACAGTGACGCTGGCGCTTCCGTCTCCGTCCCCTCTCCTTCCTCCCAGCACCCTCCGCTGCTTCCCCGCAGGTTAGCGGTGGCCAGCTTCATGCTGGCCTCAGTCCCGCTCAAGGCCTTCAGCTGGGTGGTGAAGAGGATGTAGAGCAGAGCACCGGACACCACCATGGCCAGGCCCAGCGCTCCCAGCAGGCCCAGGAGAGCATAGGAGAGCGCGCAGTGGCCATGCGGGTAGAACCAGGGCAGGGCGGTGGCAGGGAGCAGCAGGAGGGCCAGGCCCACAGCCAGCACACACATGGCCAGCAGCCGCAGTCGCTCCGTCTGGTGGAGGCCCTCTTTGACCACGCCACGAGCCTCACTGACCACCTCTGCCCGCTCATGCACAGGAGCACCTGGGAATCGGAATCAGAATCAGAATTAGAATCAGAATGCCCTGTATTGTCACTATATACACCAAATACAATGAGATTAAAAGCAGCTCATTGTCTAGTGCAGACATGTATGTAGAATATTCACATGCATAGAATAAACTAAATAATAGTGCAAGATAAGATAAAGATTAAAAGGGGGTAGGGTGCACAGTTCTGAGACACTATACATTTGCAAAAAGAACAAATGCCGTTTTATATACAGTGTGATATTGCACACTGGAAAACAAACATGCATTTAACTTATCTGGAATTTAAAAAAAAAAGAAAATCAGTTCAGTGATTCATGATTCAAGAGTGATTGACGAAGTGATCCATAAAGACCACATGCTGTACCAGGGTGGCCTGGGGTGGACAGTGCCCCCGAGGGACAAGCCCTGCCCACCCTGAGAAATGCTCTATCCATCGAAAAATTTAAAAAATGGCATTAATTTTGCCCCCCAGCTGATCCAAATGCCCACCCACACGTGACATTGTGGTCACACCTCTGTGCTGTACCTGTGTCTGAGGAGGGGTGCCTTTGCCTCACAGTGCCATCCATGCAGGCAGAGGGCTGGAGGAGGAGCTGGGAGGTGAGGGACTCGTGGTCGGAGTACGGGAAAGGCTTGTCAGGCACAGAGCCCTTGGTGGTCGACATGGACTCACATCTCACACACACCCTGTCTGAGCCCTGGAAAACAATCCATACAGAGAAATAAACATGGAAATTATACAAGTAATAAAGTGCGCAGAAAACAAACTTTTTTTGTTGTCGTACTTCATTTCATAATAGGAGGAAAGTCTACGGTATTTATTGTATTGGTGGTGTCATGCCCATTCCTCAGATGGTATTACCTTTATTAGAATGTAGTCGATTCGGATACCTTTCTCAAAAGGAAGCAAGTCTTTCTTTTTTGTGAAAGGGTTATCAGCGATAAGTGTAATGCCATCTTCACAACCCTATAGGAAATATAGTATGGGAAATTAGTTTCATTTTGGACTTGAATGTCTAGACAAAATAATACTTTAACAAACAAACAGCATACCAGGGTAATGCATCCCGAATTAATATTTTTGGCAAGCATATATTTTGTCAGTACATATGCTTTCAGTTAAGAGTTAAGCAAGCAACTACTACCACTGCCATACAGCAGCTGTATGGAATTATACTAATTTGGCAAAGGAATCATGAGTCTGTTTACAGATGCTTTGTTGAAATTCAACTTGAATCTGTCTATTGGTCCATGACCATCCCCCTTAACTGAACCCAACCACTGACCCTTACCTTACCCATACACTTTTATTAACAGACTTTCAATGTATAGTTTAATGACAATCACAGCATCTGTAGGTAGTCTACAGGGGACCATCTAAATAAAGTGTGGCCAGAGGAACTCACATGGAAGCTGTCTGTCTCAGCGTAGCAGTCCCTGAGTCCTGTGTGAGCCCTGAGAGTCGGGTGCCCAGGTCTTGGGGGTGCATGTTCAGGTCTCCACCTAAAACCACGAGGTCGGCATCAGCAGACGTGTGACTGAGGTGGATGGGGACAAACAGACAATCACACCACCCATATGACAAAGACATACAAGTAACTTACATGAACTTTCAGTGCTTGCTATATGATTTACTCACAGATTATGGTCACTTTCAGATGTTGGTCATACAATTTAATTATGAGACTTTTTATATAAGTTATAAATGATGTACGTTTCACACAAATAGACCAAGGATTTTGTATGTGGTTCACCATAATATAATTTGCCTTCAAGTTTCAGATAAAATGTATAAAAAATGTGTATGATGTATTTATACATTTTCCATATGGGAAGAGGGTTAATGAGCACCCAGTGAAGCTGTCATCTGAACATCAGTGTTATAATAATGCTATGGAATATCTGGCTTCTCAATACAAAGTCTTTTCAATACTGATACTGATATTTCTTTGGAGTGTTAATGCATATGCAATACTGAATATTTGTTTATCAGCATCCTTAATCTATTACACAATCAATATATCATAATAAGTTTGTGTAAGACCTGGATAGTTTTAAAAACATTCCTATGATACTGGAGAATAGGATTTGTTATTTTCTTACCGAATAAAGTTGAGAGCTCCCAAGCCTGCACCGTTCTATGGGGAAGATAGTCATCTTTTGCCCTACAGTATTCTGCATGCAGCTGAAACACATGACAAGTTCTCAGCCAGCACTATGCAGCGAATCATGATTGAGCAGTAACATCTCTCAAACTAATCATGCTGAAGACAGCAGTGATTTCAGCAGGCAAAGCCATGATACTTTAACTGGACCTTGGTCTCATCACTGTAATTATAGAGGGAAAAAAAACATTTTTTGGGCAAAAAACAATTTTTTTTGGCACTTACATGTGTGACATAAACATGGGCTTTCATTCCACAGACGTTCAAGATGACCAGGCCCACAGCTTTGCCTCCAAACCAGTCGCCATGGTGAACCTGAGGCACAGGTGAAAGATAGGCATGGCTGAATTGTAAGGATATCCTCACAAATGACTAAAAGATGTGTTAAAGCATTTCATTCTTTATGTTGCCAACATTGTCAAAAAAGTTGAGATACTACGGCACAGCTTTAGGTTAAACCAAATAGCCGAGTCATATAATCATAGATAGCAGTAAGATTTATAGGTTTACGTACGCTTAGTCATAACATTATTGATCTATATAGCATAGCATGACAAAAAACATAGCATTTCAACAAAATAGAAACTGTATAGTAGTAAGTGCAATGTACTCCCAGCCAGCAAAACACTTATTTTGATGAAATCTTTTGGAAGCTGCCATTTATCATTGCATTTCATGTTAAAAGTATCTGAATTTGTGTATTGTATCTGAAACTGAAATACAAACATATTCTTGCACTGATACAGGAGAATCGTTTTGTGTTTACCCACCATATATGGGTAACCATTGAGGGAGTACTGGTAAAGCAGGGCATCTTCAATTTGGTGTTTGGCGAACACTGCCAGTCCACTACCGATGACCCCACTGGAAATACACAAATATAGCTGTATGTGGTAATGACCATTAGTGAGACAAAAGGATACCTGTATGTCTGTTGTTAAGAGATGTATATGAGCTAAAGTTTCATAAAATCATGTATGGTAGCAGTCCTGCAGTAGATAGTTCATCTTAGGTCAAAGAACTCTATACTATACTACATACTTTAGATACCAGGTGGCAGAGAGAAAACTGAAGCCACTAGTGACAACTGAAGCCATGGGGCACAGGTTTAGTATCACTTAGGAAGTATCACCTTCCAAACATTTAAACATATCTTGTTACGTGCACACAAAGTAAATGCTATTTGTTACTGTTGACATTTTCATTGAGGATGTAAATACCAAGCAATGTGTGTGTGTGAGAGAGAGAGAGAAAGAGAGAGAGAAAGAAAGAGAGAGAGAGAGTGTGTCTGTAAATAAGTGTGTGTGTGTGTGTGTTTCTGTGTGTGTATGTGTGTGTGTTTCTGTGTGTGTGTGTGTGTGTGTGTGTGTGTGTGTGTGTGTGTGTGTGTGTGTGTGTGTGTGTGTGTGTGTGTGTACGTGTATGTGTATATGTGTGTACGTGCATGTGTGTATGTCTGTTTTCAAAGGATTTAAGACCCTTTCTTATGAGTTGAGACAAGGCTGTACTTATAAATTCCATTCCATTCACACAGTTGTGAAGTAGGTCATGTCTGACTACCCCGATTAATCGCCCCACACTGCTCAAGTCCTAGGAGAGAGCCTGTGCAAGCACCTTAAATCTCAGTGTGAACTTCAGGTTTTTGCCCTGCTTTCAAGTTTAAAGTGTGTACTTCAGACAGCCTCCCGCCTCTCCACCCCAGCCTAATAACCCTCCTTTGTGTGGAGATGAAGATAGCCACTCCACTCTTACAGTAAGGCTACAACTGGGGAGTATACTACAGGTGGCTAAATAATAGTTCTGGTTTAGTTACCCAGAGCTACTTGAAAACCTGTTAGTTAGTTAGTGCACAAAGTCGATTGGCTACAATTAGAGAAGCTAAATACACCAGATGCACTGCAAAGCCCAGGGCTTCATTCTCTTATCTGAATAAATACCTATGGGCTCTTCACAGGGTCAAATAGTAGATATTATCAGATGTTCTTTGGGGGAATAGTCTAAGGCACTTTGATACTTTCAAAATCCTTTAATTTAATACATACGCCACATGTAGGCCTATACTTTACACTACTGACACTTGACAACTGACACTACTGCCAACAGGCTCTTCTTCTATCATATTTATGACTACGGACTTACCCCCTACCTCCTTTCACCTACTGGGTTAAATATATTATATTTATATTTATAAATATATTATACCAACTGGATTACACATGTCAATATGAGCGTTGAGATACTGCTGTGCTTGACCTTAATGTCAACAACCTTTGAACCCTTATGTGCGTGAGACTGACAGCTAACGATGGACAGCTACCTTCTGAAGTAGTGGGTGAAAGGATGAGAGGTAGTCAGGGCCCGTTTTAAGAAGAGGTAGTCATTCTCACTCCACACCTTTACAAAACATTAATAAATAAATAGATTAGTAACTCAATATAAAATACAAATAAACACATGAAAAAGACAATCAATTTACATGTATCCAATGTATGCAAAATTTCAAATGCTGTGAAATTTTAACAGCTAAAATGGCCCATTTTTCAAGTTAATTTAACCACATTGTCTGTCTTAACTGACATATTATAAAAGTGGATACTGCAGTGGATACTTTAGCATGATGGGATGTGCTGCTCTGACATACGGTACCTCCTGCAACAGTGCAATGTCATGCTGCTCCCTGTCCAGCAACTCTGCAATCATCTCGTAACGCTGAGCACAGTGGCGACTGAGGTAGCGGATCCCCCTTAAAGAGGATGAAACCAGTGTGTGAATATGCCAACATGCTTATAAAATTATTTAATACAAATGTGCTTGTAAACCATCACTTGTAACTAATCATTCATAAGCCAAGACAGAGACACACACTCACACATTACACACATGCACATGCACCCACCCGCCCACACACACACACACACATAAACACACACAATAGTAATATTGTATTGGCTGAAATCTGGGATTTTTAGTGAATGGGCTCAAACACTGAAGTTTGTAACCCACTTTACTTTCTCATAATAGGATAGTAGGGACAATGATCCAAATATAAAAATGCAATGAAGCTCTTATGAATAAGAGGCATTTGCTTGTGATGGATTTTCCTGAATACTGCACAAACCCTTTGAGAATGTGATGATAAAGCGTATAGCATCTAACTCAGTGACCTCCACAAATACTAAAAATACACACACAGACACATACACACAAAGCAAAATAAATGCACAAAACAGACATGTGTAGTTTACAAATAAACAGAGAGCAACAAACAAACAGACTGACACAATGACAACCAATCCCATCTATCCAAAACAGTGGTGTTGTTGACTAAAGAGTGCATTAGACGTATAAAAAAAAAACAGCACGACACTCAGTCTAGGCTTTGACAGTGATGAGGGCATTTAGAAGTTTAATTGTTTGACCTCTTCCCCAGAGTTCTAGAACACAGCGCTGACAATGCAGCCATCAGCGCACTGGGAGGCCCAGACCTCGCATCATGTGACTGGAGAGTGCTGACTAAAGCGACACAGTTTTGCTCTCAGCTCAAAACGTGTAGTTTGAAAGGCATTTCACCTTCCTGTTTTTATCTAGGCTAAATTAAAAAAGAACAATCCTCACTGCTGCCAATTTATCCTTCCCTGTGAATTGTTTATGACACTGAAATCCAGTGACTTCTTTATCATGCAGACAGACTACTGAGTATTATCAACAAACTATAATTAAACTGAAATAAAATAATAATCGGTAATACCAGTAATTCATATTTCAGATTAAACAAAGTAACGCATGCACATACAAAAACCCAGCAAGACAAAGGAAGAAAACTCTGAAAAAGAGGGAGAGAGAGAAACAGGAGGAATGGACAGAAAGAATGTGCGAGAACAAGGGAGCAAAACCACAGTGGTAAAACAACAAATAAGCATGGACAAAAAAAACTGTGAACACTTACCAGCAATTGAGGGAAAAGACTCGCAGTCTGACAGACTGTGAAGATGACATGGTGATGGACACAAGTGGACACGCACAGCACAGCTGAAGAAACAACCTTCAGGCTCCAGTCAGCCACTGCTGCCTGCCAACCAACACACAGTCAGAGCACAACCAGGACACTGGTGCTGCAGTGGTCAGTTGGAGGGAAATAGCCCGCCTGGCCACCAATACAACACACACACACACGCACACATTTCATCATCAAATTTGAAGGTGGAGCTTTTTAATCCTTATTCTCAGCAAAACTGCCATGACCTTGTCAAACAATAATCAATTATGGTAGGTAAGCAAATTCCAAATACATTTAGACATTGACAAAAGATAAAAGGTCTCAGTAACCGTAACGACCTGTACTTGACAACATTGAAGTTATTGGGCCGTGGGATATCTGCGCAGTTGAAAACAGTGGAGATCTAACCGGACAGCCCTGACGTAAGAGGGATATTCGCTCGAAAGCAGGCAGTCGGGCAATCTGGGATGAGAACAAATCCAAGTTTTATGATAACCCGTGCCGCGTGATAGCTTACCTTGTGAACCCTCGTCAAATGCAATCCTCATGAGACTGCCGACAGGCTTATCTCCGTTTGATTTGGCTTGGCTGCATCGTACTTGTCTGGTCAAAGCCTCACCAACATCCTCTCAAATCCATCCTGTCCCTATGCAGGTGCTGCGGAGTACGTAATGCGCATGACATTTGAGAGGCATAGACAACATTGCAGATCAATACTTTCTAGCAAAGTTCGCCCATCACAGCACACTTTGGACGCGGATCGGTGCAGTATACAACACAGTAATCCATCAACAAATTTGTTATTTGTCGATATTTGTTCGACCTACAAATATATGTCACGACATCCCTGCGTTCACACAGCACACTCGCATGTCCATTCTCTAAACTATGGATTATTGTGTCGATAAATAATGTTGATAGTGTGCGCTCTGGTTATTTTAAGGAGACAGTGGGTATGCAGCCAATTTAGAGACGATTAGAAAAATTATTTTCATGTAGGCTATGATTGTTTTCACCCAAATGAGACTGTGCTGGCTATCTCACCGGAGCTGCACACCTCTTCGCTGGTCGTTGCTGTGCGAAGTCACTTTGCTAAACTGGGCTTTGTCCATGACATGCTCTGGCCAACTGGTGCAGGCACACTCGTGATCACAACAATTTGGCAAGTTTCAGATCAGCTAAGAAAGACTGGAGGATGTAATTCGCATACTACTGCTTTACTCCGAATTGCATACACTTTCAAAAAAACATTTAATATTAAGTTTAGCTGCCATTCTTCTAATCCTGTCCCTTGTAGCTCCTAATTCATGATATATGCTCTTTAGTAATCACGTTTATCACATCAGAAGTCATTACAAAAATGCCTTTTTTTTTGCTAATTTCAGTGCCCCCCAGTGGTCAAATGGAACAATTGTGTCCCCTGTCCTTACAGTTTGGTGTCAATGCATTAGCCTGGCAAACAGGCCCTCGTACTTGATTTCATTTTGTCCCAAATGAAATGGAGTACGAGGGGCTGGTTTACTTGCTGAGATAAAAGCTCAGATTTGTATTGGATGTGATGGGTGACCACTTAAATAGTAAAAAAAAAAGGTTGCTGTGAAGATTTTTTGTGGCAATTTTGGTGGATGTTGAATAAAGTTGTGGTTTCTGAAAAACTAAGGAAATAGTGGTAATATAAGAAAAACTACACTACCCTAGGGGCTATCATACACACCCTAAGCAAAATAATAGGAATGTACAGACATAATTGGTACCTGCACAGATTTTTTTGCTTGGTCTACAGTTCCTGAAGTCACCATCATAACACTTCACAACTTTGAAAATTCTCTTTCTATGACATTGCTTTGTTATTACAGTGCTCTCCTTCTTCATTTTGGCATTTAGAGGGTTTATGACAACATGAAGTCAGTAAATTGTGAACAGTCATAACATGGTTCAAATGGCCCGTCTGTGCATTCAGCCACCTTGTTGAAATGATTCCAGGGGTTGCAAGCGTTGTCAGCAAACAATGGCTCAATCGAACCTGCCGTTTTATTGGTAAAATCCACAAAAAACAAAAACACAGTTTAATGTTAACCACCCTCACAATATAAACAGAAAAGTACCAATGGTATTGAAAGCACCAATGCATGAAGGCAAAAATTAAATGGTAAATGAAAAAATATACAAAAATGGGCAACAGCTGTACCATGTTGAATTTTAACATCACACAAGCAAATGTCACTGATGTAATAGCTTAAACCCAGAGCTGCAGAGTTAGACTAACGACATGAAGTCTTTAATTTAGCATACTATACAGAAGGCCAGTCCCAGACAGTTCTTGGGATGACTTCACATAAACAGACACAATGCTTTCTGAATGATTAAGGGCACTGAAACCTGCCAGATGCATTTTAGAAACCTGCCTCGGGCCAGGGAGTGTTCCTGCCAAATCTAAGGGACTTAAACACGGTACAAATCTAAAGGCCTTTCATAAAAAAATCACATGCCCACAAAAATAGAAAACAAGCAAATGTAATGGTTCTTTCACACCTTAATGGAACACAATGTCGATAGGAAGTCAAAAGTAACTTTTTTCCTCAGATAAGCCCAAATGATTTTACTTGACCACAATCCTGAGTACTGCTGAAGAAGCCAACAAGAAAACAGCTGACTCTTGTGTAGGACCTGATCCAGTAGCTCTCAACAAATGGATAAGGGTCGGATCCCTTTCCAGTGACAACTACTTTCTGGAGATAAAGTACTATGCTAAAGTTTTAGGCACTTCTGTTATTTCACTAAACCTTTGTATGCTGTTATTTGATGAGGAAAAGCTATCCATATGATTACGTTTGAAAGCGTCATCACATTACAGCTTAAAAACAAAAATGCCTAAAGCTTTTGCACAGTGGTATACACATCATGTTGAGCAGGTCAGTGTTGTGAACTGTGCCTTTGTATGTTTAGAGTACTTAGCAAAATACAGTCTCAGCTCTGTAAAAACTCGGGGTACTGTTACTGGAAAAGAACAATAACACCTTTGGAGTATCAAATTCAGACACGGGCAGAGCAAAAGACGGTGGGGAGTGGGGGTATCAGATACTTGGCTGTCACAACGCTCCATTCTGTAACATAATTTGACAACATTTGAAACAAACTGTTCATATACTTTTGTGATCATGTCTGTGGTAGCTAATTTTGCAAACTTGAATGTTGAATGTTCCCAAGAACAGTGGCTTGTCATATTTCTTTGTACATTTCACAAAATTCTGGTCAGAAATCCATAGTGCCCACATCAATGCTGATCCAATGCTGATCCCGGTAGAAAAACCTGAGGCTTCAGGCTCCGATCATGCCTCCTGGCACACAGAGAGCTGTGTTGATGACGATAAGGCCTTTGCGGCCATGCATAGTAAATACACAAGACCAGGAGGTAGAAAGAGTCACCTGACACATTTGCAGTTTTAACAATAATGGTTAAAGATGTCAAACTTAAAAAAGAATAAGAAAAACAAAAAACATAATAACCCTATGTACGGTAACTGACTTGTTATCACTTAGTGATAACCTTCTTCTCTCTTGCAGTGATGTAGACAACAACACACCAATAAAACCTCGGCACTGCATCATGTCTTACTGTAACACGTACCATTTTAAACACATATGACGTGTTTCTGTCCATTACTCAATCAAAGTCAACTTTTGTTTCCTCCAAAAAAGTGTATTAAACACTTTGAAGTGTATACTCTATCTCAAGTTAGGAGGTAGTGGAACATTTTGGCAGGAAACTCAACTCTTTGCACCATGCTGGGAGTGAGATTGCACAAGAAGATAACTGATGACACCAACACCAATTCTCAAACTCTACAGTCAATGACTGAGGGTAGAGCAATTAATTCAAATGTGCTCTGAGAATTTCCTTTTGTCCATCTACTACCCAAACTCCATATCAAACGACATAAGTTACCCTCTTACAAAAATTCTCTTCACTATTTCAACTTTGCATTCCATATGTTTAAAAAGTAAGAAGCATCATCCCTAAAAATATATCTCCATTTAAGGCACGAGACCAATTCAACCTTTTTTTGCAAGTTTCAAACAATTAAATAGGTTCATAAAAAATTGCCCTTACACAACATAGTGCATAACATCGCTTGCTTGCTTTGTTTTGCCTCTCTTGAATTTCATACAGTTCCTATTTTACAAAACCTGCAGTGATTTTCATAGAAAAATACCCACTGTTCTATAAAATATACACACTTTTATTTCATTATTCTTGGCAGCTTCACTCTATGTCAGCGTTGTCGGAGGAGCTTAGCATCCCTTTTGTGTTCTCTTATGTGGTTGTGACTGATTGACTGAAGCAGTTTGTTTATGAGAAGCTGGATTCCAGTCCGGCCAGTAGGTAGGCCAGTTGCCCACTGCAGGGGGAGCGTCAGTTAGTCCTTTACAAGCCGGTAGACATGGTACTGCGCCCCATGCTCACTTGTGGACACTTCAAAAACAAAAGCTATGCACAGGAGGGTCTCCTGGGTTTCTCTGTTTGTTACAACCTAGGGAGAGGGGGGAGGGAGGGGGAGGGAGGGAGAGAGAGAGAGAGAGAGAGAGAAAAGAAAGAGAGACTTTGTTAGGAAAGTCCAAGTGCCGCTAGGGGTGATAAAATGGAATCAGCACTTTTTCTTCACATTTCCTAAGTGGACCTGTCATCAAAAGCCTGGAAATCTCTAGGTTGGATCATTCATTCATTAATTCATTCATTCATTTATTAATTCATTTGTTTTGTTTGCTCGTTGTCAATGTGTAACAAATATCCATGGCAAAATTCCAATAAAGTCCACCTCTGTGACAAACGGTTATGAGGGCTCCTGGCTACGCTAGTACTCCTGAAATAGTCACAACTATTCTCCCACCTTGAGGGCCACTGCCCCAGTATGCTAGATATAAATTTTGATTAACTAACACATGCCATTTTAAGTGCATACTGTACATCGAGGATTCTGGCATATCCGTCACAGTCATTTATAACCCACGGAAATTACCTGTAAGATGGTGAAGTTCTCCAGCACGCTGTTCATCATGTACTTCTCGGGCAGGTGCCTGAGCTTGTGGATGAAGTTGATCATGTACTCACACATGGGTGAGCGGTGGATGCGGTATAAGTACCTCCCTCCTTCCATACGAGCGTACTCCGTCTGATAGGGCAATGGTGATCACGTGAGAGTTACAAATAGTAGACAAATAGCTAAATGGAAAAATGTACAATGTGCTAACTTAAATGTTTGTAATCTGTAAGTTTTGTGGCGGCTTCAAATAAGTCCATCCGGCATTCTGCCTCTCCCTGGATTCTATTTTTGTTTCTTTTCTGTATGCTTTTACTTTAACCTGTACAAAATGAAAACCTAAACCTTAAGCCTATATGTGCACAGATGAGATGAAATCCTTTGTTCTTACCTCCACTTTTTCCACCACTTGTTTGCCAAACGAGCAGACCTTTGTGGAGACAGTGATAGTCATGTTCTCTGAGCTACTGTACTGGCTGCTGACGCCGTAGAAAGAGCCAGGACCATCCTGGATTCCACTGCTGTTCAGGTCAGCCTGGGGGAGCCAAATATACCATATATATATATGTCCCATACACACACCATAAATATATAGATGTATAACCATTTTATGTTTAAATATAACCCAAAGTCAAGTCTGTCTTAGAGCAACTCTTTAGCTCAGGAAAATAGCTCTGAGTGCAACAAAAGTGTTTAAATATTTAATGTGTTCGAGGAAGGAGGGAGGGAGATTCCTGTTCCTGTTACTAAAAGGTATGATGTAAAAGTACTCCCACACCTGAAGGGGGAAGAGTAGAGTTGATCATACACTACACTCACCCAAAACTTAACCAGGAAGAAGGAGTTCTGCGGTCCTTTCTCGTACAGCTCCTTCAGGCCTCCCTTCTTCTCTGGGAACTTGTCATATATCTGCCGAATGTCCACTGCCTCCAGGAGGGGGTCGCTGTAGGAGGGGTTCGTCTGCCCGATGTGGACAAACAGATGTTTGCTGTACTGTAGAGGGAGGACATAAAGTGTTTAAGGTGATGCAGCAGGACACATGTTGTGCATGGTAACTAGGAGTCAGATGCGCTTCCACCTCGTTGGTGCTCACGGTCCAGGACACAATGTTCAATATTAAGACCTTTGGTCCAACTGTGGACTAAGAAACAAGACCAGAGCACTCAGTTTGAACCTACATGTTTTGCATGTTTGTGACATTGTTGTTAGAGATTTAAGTTTTACTGAACACCATCCTGCTTTGGAATATAAAGTGACATGGGATAAGACTCTCTTCTCTCTATTCTACATCTGACAAACTAGATATGTAGCAAGAGGCTTTTTATGGGGATATACTGAGGTCCATTCCCATGTATGTATGTATGCTAAACTTCTAAGCCTTTCAAGATCGACAAGTGTTTTTTTTTTTTTTTCAAAATGGCATGATTTAGTTGATCAGAAGCAAATTGCAAATTATGTACAATGGACAGGACATTTGACTTGGTCCAGGTTTATTACAGATAGCATGAAAATATAACATAAACATAAGATAAAGGATAAAAAAGCAAGTAGGCCTACTTAAGTTTATTTAAAATAAGGTAACACTTTATTTTGCGGAGTTGGTGTATCATGTACTACTGTTGTAGTTACTTAATGACAAAAACACCAACACTGTAAAATAAAATGTTACCAAAATTAAAAAGTAATAGAAATAGAGAAATCTGATCGACTTACTGTGTCAGGATCTCGCTGCACCTCCATGAAGGCGGAGTATTCGAGCATACGCAGTTTGGACGAGGCAATGGTCCGGTCCTGCCACACTGGCACTGCTGTTGCCGCCGGAGGGAGAGGGGTGGGTAAAGGGTCGTAACCTTATTGCAAGAACAGAGAACAACCCTGAATACCACAGGCCTAATGCACTAAAAATATATAATTACATAAACATAATTATTGTAACTGCATGGCATAAAATATGGACACATATAATGCACACAATAAATAATATTAAAGATTACTTCTGGAGTAATAACGTGTGTAACATGAATAAATGTTTGTACCTTAACTTGAGTATTTAAAATGTGCGCATACGTGGATATTACTGCATATGCCTGTTAGTACCTGTCAGTAGAGAAACACTTACTTGTTATGGGTGTGGGCACCGGGGGTGGCAGGTTGGGGTATGGGCTTTGTGCGAATGGTTTGATGCTGAAACAGAGAAGATAAGTGGTTTAAAAAAAGTCATTAAAACTACACCTACAGATAAGTGCTCTGACAGATGCTTACACTTCTGTCTCCATATATACAGATACCCACTGTAACGATAGTAGTTCTGACAAATGTAAAAATATTGTTTTACTATACTTACTCCTGAGAGGGTCCAGGTTGTCCTGGGATGGGTCCAGGCCAAAACTGAAGATGAGAACACATACATGTTACAGGATAAGGTCAAAATGGCTTACCATTACCACAGCCTACTGTTGACATACTGTAACAGCTAATAGGTCAATACATACGTATCACATTTGTCATGGGTTGTGTGGGGCATGTGTGAGAGTCTTAATCTTGAATTACCCTTTAAATCATGCTAGTATTCTTGGGACAACTCTGTTGTATGTATGTATGTATGTAAATGTATTTAACAAATAAAATGACTTGACTACCCTGGCAGGGGGAGGGTAGGGGGGCTAGGACATGTGTGAAAGTGTTACACTGGCGGTGGGAAAGGGGGGTTAGTCTAGTGTAAGGGGGCTGGGGCATACACACCACCGTGGAACTGGACTCACACCTGCACTTTAAATCAACTGCTGCTATGTGCCCTGCTGCTGCTTAAATTTCATCATTTCAGCTAAAATCTACACAACATCTTGTGTTATACTTATTTGTATTATATACAAGTTTTAACTTATTGTTCTTAATGTATGATGTATAGTGTAACAATGCTGACCTAGTAGGGAGCACTGCAATTTCAAATCCTGTGTATGACCTGTACATATGTTTTTTGACAGTAAAGCCGACTTTGACTTTGACTTGACTTTGGCATGTGTGTTGGTCTTACCCTGGCGGGGGGAGCGTAAGGGGGTTGGGGCATGTGGGTTAGCTGGCTCTTCATCACACTCGCCGAGACGATCTGAGCCGAGGAAAGAGCAGCCATGCTTTGCAGGGCCTTGTCTTTGGAAGCCTGATCCTGTAGAAGACCAGAGGAAAGGTTGTTCCCAAAAAACTGTCAGTAGTACATACAATCGGCAATACATTTAACATATAATGTGTAGTGTATATACTGTATTTTAAATGCTGTAGCATGTGAACATAATACATTTACTTAAACACATTTATTGTTATTATAAAAAAAGTGAAAGACAACATGCTTTCCTTGTTAATTGTGAGAAGTACCAATGCAAGTTAAAAACTTGCAAATACAGTATGCAAAAAGTGATAGTATATTAAAGGAGGGGTAAATTTGAAATGTGACAGATGGAAAGAAAAAGTGGGACAGAAGGGAGATGGACAGAAAAGCATAGAGTGTCTGCAGGAAGGGAAGTATTTGAGGATATTTTGGTCAAGTGTAGAGCCATATGAGAATACAGGTCACAGCCAGAGCATTTTTAATCTTTAATCAGATTTAACCAGCCCCAGAGACTTATAGCAATAAAGCGTGTATGTATCCAACACAGAGGGCTATCATAAGCTACTGTCCTATTTATGTTGTGTGAAAGCCAGTATAACTTGTAAGGGATATGAATCTTAATAGCCCTTTCACATGCTGAGATGGTTTCATATCAAGAGAACAACTGTCAAGAATGAAGTAGCGAGTTTTTCTAACATACATTTTCTTTTTTAAAGTCTGTCAATGTTCAATGTCTTTTACTAAATAAGGGGTTTTAAGTACTCAACTATTTAACTCAGGTCCTATACCCTAAAGGCCAACTCTATCTCAGAAAATACAGTGACTTCTAAACATCCACTGACAGTTTCACCTGACGATGTCTGAAACCACCACACCCTCTCGTTCACCTCGGAACAGCACATAAGTAACCAAACTGGTTGCAGTGTTTTTATTTCTAGGTGTGGCAAGTCAAGTCCCCTACACAGAGCACTAACGATACAGGTCAAGCAGAAGCCAAGCCAGAAGCTCGCATCAATCCTACAGAAGCAGGGACAGCCATTTTTTTTTTGTTTGCAGTGGTCAGACTGCAGCAAAACAGGCAAAGCTATTCAAAGCAATACCACTTACCAAGTTCATGGCCTAAATTTAAGGGAAGAAAAAAACATTATCGTGATTAAGTAATATTTGGCCTAGTAATAGGAAAGATAACTTTTATTTGTACTAGTATGTGAAGTGTGTGACAACTACAAAGTGATAATAACAATCACTTTGTTGATGGCTGAATTCTGATATTTTGAAATATGTGTACATGTCTAACAATACACACTTTGTGTTTGCTTGTTATATGTTCACATGTTCAATATCATACTGTGGTTTAAGTCAAAGCTGTTTGGTCAATGAGTTAGGCATCAGACTGTAATGCTATCTTGAGACAGTCCTTGTGTCTTGCATGCAGTCATTATGCTAAAAAACATATCTAACGATACCTAAGACGCCAGCTATGTAGAGGTATTTCGGCTCATAAGTTACATGTGTGCTTTGCTGACATTTAAGCTCACATACATCAAATTCAAGACATGAAAAAAATGGTAATGCATAAAAAGTAAACATTTATGATGTACTTCTATTATACATACATGTATACTCAGAGGGGGCTTACAAATATAATCAGTTTCACTTGTTTACCGGTTTATCTGTTTATGTGTTGTCTGTTCATCTATGCATAAGCATCACACGATTTTTCAAAATATTTCATAGGCTACTTCACAATTATACAGGTTTGTAAACGAAATACAAAACATAAAATTTAAAATTGAATTGAATTGAAAAGCAAAAATGAAAAGGATATATGTGCTAAAATGTGAAATATACCCATACGAGGGTTTTGGACTAATGACAACACTCTCTTAAAACAACCTAATGCTAAAAAGCACTACAAATAAACTGGGGAGTGTTGTTAATGTTACCATCATATAATCGTAATAACCACAGGGATATCAGTAAAAAAGGTAACATATATAGGCAGATAAAATATAGGCTTTTGGTGTAAACAATGGAGGAGAGAAAGTCTGTAAGAAAGGCAAGGAGGAGATGGGTAGGTCTGTAGTAAGATTAGAGCAGATACTGTTAGTGTATGAATAGTTACATGTTAGTGTATGCCATAGCATAGCCAGCTGGCAGCAACAGCACAGATAGATGAGTCACAGGAATGGACTCAACGGTATGGGAAACATACACACACACACTCGCTCTCTCTCTATCTGTCTGTCTGTCTCTCTCTCACACTCGCACTCACACACACACACACACACACACACACACACACACACACACACACACACACACACACACACACACACACACACACACACACACACACACACACACCAAACTCCAGTATGCATACACACACTTCTAGGGTTATCTGAGGGTTAGACAACCATGTCATGAGGTATTACATGCAGGCCAAAGCAATTTAGGCAGCCACTGGTAACGCCACATCCTCATACACCACTACAAAGCTCCTGGCAAAAGTTGTCATAGCATTTCTGGGTTGTTTTAATAGCTATTTGGAGTCAGCTTTTCCATTATGGCCTAGTAAAGTGTATGATCCTCATGTCACCAGCCAATGTATCATTTTGCATTACTCTTTGCTGAACAATGCAATATCCTCCTATTGTTTTTTTTTTACCAGACTTAACACAAACCATCTCAGCAATGAAATATAAGCATGGGTTAAAACTCTGCTTTTATAGTGATGTCAGCACATTCAATTGTTTTCATCTTGTCTTCTGTTAAGTCTGCTGCAGTCAAGCTGAGTTAGCCCAGACACAAGCAACTAGAAGCCTTCCATCAGCCTGCCGACAAGCGCATACCTTCAGCTTTGACTGAATCTCGCGTGACTTTCTCCGCGCAAGAACCTGCAAATGGCTAGAAACCTGCACAAGAAGGAGCGAAGGAGGAGAGGCCAGGGAAAGGAAAAGTGGAGAAACAAGGAAAGAGAAAGAGAGAGAGAGGAAAAGGAAGGGTAGTAAACAAAGAGGCTCTTTTCAAGCCCTGGCCACTAGGTGGCAGGAGAGCCCTACCTTTATGCCAGCTTGGTATTCCCGTACTTTCTTCCGTGCTAACACCTGTATGTGACTAGACACCTGAGGTGTGTGACACAGGGGGATAGACATTGAGCCAGGACAACATAGTGGTTTATTTCAAATGCTCATCTGCATTAGAAACCTTAGTATCGACTTAGCTGTGTTCATATGTTCATATGATATAATAAAGACAAGTATTCACAAGCATGCATGTTGACTCATTAAAATCCTCTGAGATAGTACTCTAAATTTCTGATAATACTTTCTTGAAGCTGACTTAAATTATGAAAACTACTGATCATATTTGTGTAGTTACATAGTGATTACTATTAGCTTTAATTTCAGACATTTCAAAACTCTCTTTAAAATGTTTGTGAAGTGAAGTGAACAAAAGTGGCTTAATGAAGAGTAGCTGCATTGTATTATGGTGTGCAACAGTTGTCTACAAGTCTGCAACTGCAGACTGGCCGATGAATAAACTCACCTGCTTCCTTGTACGTGTCTTTCCAGTACGGAGCTTAATATATCTTGCTATCAGCTCATTGCGACCTGCAAAACATAAAGAGGAAAGAAAAACTAAGCCACATGCACTCAGCTGTCATGACCAGATGATGGCGCCAGACACGAAATGGAAGCCCATAGGAATATACTCCACCGCTTCCACAGTATTTACACTGTGAGGACAGAATACATTTATGACTGACTGAAAAAAGTAGACAAACCACATTCTCTGAGCACACAGTTCATGACTGACCAAGCACCCTTTCCTCTCAGTTTGCAGGAGTGCGTTTCAGCCCGTAGTGTGGCCGCTCTAACAAAATTATGAGTAGTTTAAAATGACTCAGCATTAATATACAAGTGACCTAAGACAGGAGTATTTCCAAGGTGCAAATGATTTTATTTACCTGAAACAATCTCGTCTCGTCAAAATAGCATTTGCTTTCCTAAACATACCCCATTTTGTCAGAAATCCTGTCTTGGCTAAACCCTTTAAACACGACACTTTTTGAATGTCCCTGTTGATGCACATTTGCAGAAATTGCACAACAAAGCCAGACTGAATAATGATTCATTCAGACTTGTCATATGTGAATACGGCTACACCAGTTATACATTTTCTTGAACACTGACTCAAGTGCTACGCATGGCCCTACAGCCTCGTAAAACTCTGTTTTGGACGACTATGTTATTGCATCAAACCAGGCAGAGGAAGAGTGTGGGGCGAGCCGTCATCTGGCTATTTATAGACTATTGAAAGATCAAGGCTGTGGCAAATCTGTGTAACGGATAGGTCAGGTGATTCGGGTGGTGACTGTAAAAAACATGACGAAAGACCGGCGCGCGCGCTCCCATTACCAGCGACGATGTCTGGGTGTCTGAGTGACCAGTGCCAAACACTTCCCTCACTGTTACAACTGCTTGGCTGTGAAACACTTGTGAGAGCCACTCTGGTTGTGTTAAGAGAAGAGGGCCTGTTTGTGCTGCAGAGCACGAGTGTAACAAGATGGAGAAAGGGAGGGAAAAAGCTGCTGCAGACTGCCGCTGACACACACACACACATGGAGCTCCCTCTCTCTCCCCCCGTGACCGACCGACCTTGGAAACAGCTGTGGGTTTGTGGTCCTGAATCTTGTCCGCACCCCCACGCACACTGACAACCAAATGGCCAGTTTCTTTCACCCGCCAGACCCCTCCACCCCTCCACCCCTCCACCCCTACGACACCCTCCACGCCCCCCCCACCCAGTCGCTGTTCCGCCAAAGACCTCTGGTAGCCCACTCCCGTGTGTACAACAACAAAAACAATACAAATAAAAGGTTGTGCAAATCACGGCTTTTACAACTGTGCCAGCGAAGCAGCAAAGGGCTGCAGGCTTTGGCCAAGGCTACTTTCAGCCCTGTGTGTCTGGGACACTTAAGATGCTGAGCACAGTGGAAATCAAAACACTGGAAAAGTTTCGCTAATAGCATGGAGAGCCCGCTGACTAGTTCACAGGACAGACCTCAAACTGTATTTCCTGTACAGCAGCAAGTGAGGTTGACTGAATGATGTATGCATTTCACACCATTAAGATTCTAAACCAAACAGATGCAGAATCATTGCATTAGCTGGGCATTTGTACCCTTTTTTGTACTTCTAAACAGTGTCCAGTGACGTTTGTAGTATAATTTAACCTAGATTACTTTAGCCACAAAGTCACTACATAATTCATTTTCACACCTAAAGGGAGAGGACAGTTGCCCACCAGTTTTCCTGTTTTGAGAAAGGTCTGTTTTGACACCTGTGGTCAAGTCAAAACACTCCTCATTTCCTGCTAAACAGTGGCTTGTCTCATGTGCCTCCAAAAGGGCTAGCAGTATCGCCTGCCTCTGTTCTTGCCATGACCCCTGCCCTGAAGGGACACGGCCACGCCCGACCACATACCCCCCACGTGCTGCTCATTCCAAGCGGCCCATCACCTCCATGCTAACCGACCTCACAGTCCAGCAATGAGGACGCCCTTCCACTTCCGCTGACTTGCCCACCACCATCAACACCATAAGACCATTCCCTTCCCTAATGCCATTAATGCCAGCACTAAAGACTAAAAACACCTTATTTGTCTCATCTATAAGGCACTGATAGTGGCAAGTAGTGAGGGGGATAAAAAAAAAACATATATAGGCCATCATGACATTTGTGACCTTTTTGACACAGTAAGTTGTTTAAGAGATGACACATAGGATAGCTGACCTAATCAGTGGCACCCACATGGGGACTCTAAATCAGCTGTTATGAGACAGTGAGGCCAGAGCACATAGACACAACGACAGATAAGAGAGAGAAGAGGAGAGAAAACTGAGGTCTGAGTAGAAGAAGACAAGCAGATAGGAGTGACAGGCCCACTGTTATGGCAAGAGTTTAATTATGGGCACACAAAAAAACATGAACGCTAAGTCAAGGATATAAGACTGAAAGTAAGGGTAGGCTAGTATCTAAGTGGATTGAAAAGCCAAAGGGAAGTTAAAAGCAAGGAAAAGGGCCAAAAGTAAAAGAAAGAAAGAAAGAAAGAAAGAAAGAAAGAAAGAAAGCAAAAGAAAGACAAAAAAGGAACGATACATGATTGAGTAATTAAGCACCTGTAATACATACACACCCACACACACATAGATCACCAACTAGGCCTGGGGACCTGAATACAGCCTCTTCACTCGACCCTCCCACCCCAAACCCCCCGTGGGGATAGGAAGAGAGAGAGGGACCCTTTTGAATCTTTGAAGCGGCTCCAAGACACACAGGACACAGAGTGATCTACAGGGTGGCTCGTTTTGAGTTCTGCTGGCACGGGTCCAGTGTCTGTGCCGGCTCTGAAGTCACCGCCAGGCTTCTTTACAGGCACCTTGCACACAGTAGCCTCTGAGGGGCGAATCGGGAGCAGCAAACTGCATTTATGTCTCACAGGAAGAATGTAGGAAGGACAGGGGTGGGTGTTATGCAAGGGGGTTGCAGAGGGTCGACACGAGTGAGACACAAAATGTGGGCTCTGACAAAGGTGTTCAACCATCACGGTCCCACTTACGGATTACTGTCAACGGCTGAATAATTATGGATAGTGAAAAGTATTTGCCCCAGCAGAATTTCTTGACAAAATAGTGCTCTTCCTATGCACAAATGTATTCTATCTGACTGGCATTTGTTTAACATTTGACCAATGTTGTGCTTGTTGAAGGTCTTGATTAGTTTGTTTGCATGTCAACAAAGTGGGCGTTTATTTTTAGAATAGACTATTTAAAAACTGTTCAAACTAAGCCCCATGTTAATAACCAAAAAAGAATTGCACAACTAGATTTATGTGGCCTTTAAAAAGTGCTTTGTGTTCCATGGAGTTTTCCATGACTAAATGTCAGGTGAACAGCTACTCCTTAAACTCCATGCTCCCACCCTATAACAGCCTACCCATAAACACCACCACAGAACAGCAGGGCCGTTTAGAACATCAAAGAGCAAAATATCTTAAAGGTGGTGATTTTTAAATCCAAAACTACTTTAATGTGTGTCCTTTTTCATGTATTGCCACTTATTCATGGAGCTTAACGTTGCTCCTTAGCAACATGTGTAAATGCCAAAACAACAAAGTATATATGATATATTTAAAAAAAAATAAACATTGAATAACTATATATTTTTAAAATCTTTTGCTTATGTTACGGGCTTTTTCTTTCAGTTCCACAACTGAATTCTGTTTCACTGAAATGTCACTGTGCCGTGAAGGGTTAAGAGCAGCTGCTGCCGTTTCAGTAGCAAATGGCCAACACAGGGCAGCACCATTGTGCTCCAAAGCTGTGAGGGGTATAGGGGAGGGTGGGAAGGGGTATGCCAAGGAGCCTCACACATCAGTCAAACAGAAGAGGAAGACCAACAGCTGTCTCTATCCCCCCCCCACCCCACCCACCCCTCTCTCTCTCTCTTCTGTCTCTCTTCTCTCTCTCTTTCTGAAGTGTACCCCTTCAGGAAGCTGCTATCATCACATGCAGTAAATCAATCTATCCTTTACTGGGCTGTGCACTATACATTGTTTCCAGATTCAAGTTCTACAGATTCCCTTAAAAGAAATCAAGATTGATTTTTATTGTCATTATTTTATTTTAAATCAGCCTTCATCTCAATGCAATGCAGACATAGTGCTGACTCCAAAGCCCTCGATTAAACCCACGCCGTATCAAGGTCTGGATAAATAGTAGACTTGACTGAGCCCCTGCCAAAGGAAAGTGCTGATTTGCATTCAGACTCTTTCATGCAGAAGCCAGGAGAGAGAGAGAGAGAGGAAAGGAATAAAATTCAATCACCATGTCCCACTTGCTCTGAAACACGTCCAGAAGAACGTGCTTCCCTCAACTGTTCCTACCAGAGGCCTTGCCTTTGCCTTGCCTCTGTCTTTCTCCAAAACGGAAGACACACTTCTCACCAAGGCCTGGAAATAGAACTGAACAGAAAGACTCGGGACTGGAAGAGCCACAAGAGGCCCATACATGCATTTGTAGATATGTAAAGCACTAACAGCTCCTCTGCAGCTCCCAGGTCTACTGAGGAGCACTCACCACAATTCTTTACACAACCATAAATATTTGACATTTAACATT
Organism: Setipinna tenuifilis; assembly: GCA_030347295.1. Lineage (NCBI taxonomy): Eukaryota > Metazoa > Chordata > Actinopteri > Clupeiformes > Engraulidae > Setipinna > Setipinna tenuifilis. The sequence continues at coordinate 20,573,147 of CM059270.1, forward strand.
AAAGGATGTGTATTGTCTGCTTCCAAAGAATAAACCCCTCTCGCTTTTCATTCTTCAGTGACCTCCTCATTAACAGCCCACTCACCGCCACCCCAACCCACTCTCACCCCCTGAGGAAAGCTGGATATGCCATTGTGTATTAAGTTCACTTCCCTTCCTATTAAAGGAGGTTCCTTTTAGGATAGTCATCTGAGTTTTGCATCAATACATTCACGTCAATGCTAAAACTGGTCCGGATTAGCATCTGCTTACTAAATGGAAAAGCCCTAAATTCAAACCAACTCTCCCGACCACTCTCTCTCTCTCTCGCTCTTTCTCTCTGCCCCCCCCCCCCCCGCCCTGTTTGTGTGTGTCAGAGAGAGAGAGACGTGGCTTACACCTGCACTTTAACAGCTTCACCACCCACATCTTGAAGAAGGAAAAGAAAGGAAGCCCCAGGGGTTTCCTATTATAGCTGATACAGTATATGAGCAAAACGCAATTAGCCAAACAAAAGCAGGCTCAAAGACCAAAGATTCAAACTATCCCCAGTTCACGAAACAAGAACATCACAACAGCCTGCTTCAGTGCAACCAGTAAAAAGGGAAAATGTTTACATCATCGCAGCTAATGTGAACAGTGAAACAACTCACAGTCAATCTCATCACTCAAAAGGAAACTATAAAGTCCAGACATGCTTTTAAAACCTTTGTACCCCCCACACCTTTTTTTGTTCGCAAACTAAGTTCTAAAACTAGCATGTAGACAGATTTATTGATTTATAGACACAAAGCAAGCTAAGGAGGGAGTGGAGGAATTTCACAACCTCTCTCTCTCTCTCTCTCTCTCTCTCTCATTTCCAAAAAACATGCTTATCCAGTCAGACAGTACCAACAGGCACTGCTGAAGATGGCCGATAAGAAACTAACCTGTCAGGAAGAGCAAATCACAGCCTTTCTTCTTTGAAGCTCTCATTTCTGTCTTTACAACATAAATGTAGGTGTTTCAGTTAGCAGGCAGACCGGCTTAGAATTGTGTGTGTGTGTGTGAGAGAGAGAGAGTCTTTGCGTGTGTGTGGCTGTGTGTGTTTTCATGTGAAGAGTCACCCATTTCTCACCAAGCTCTGCACGGCTGCGACACCCAATCAATGTGGCTAAAACATGTTGCTTAAACATGTTCAGTCTTGTTTTCTCTGCATGTGTGTTAGGAGTTGCACTGATTTGAGGCATACACTTGACTAGAGTGAGGCAGAGAGAGAAAGAGAAAGAGGTACAGGAAGATGTGGCCATTACCTACGCTTGACCTTTCAGACCCAGAGGGGTCAAAGGTTAACTCCTTTGACTAAACCGAAGCATACACTCCCTCAGGCTACCTCTGCATAAGCTCCTAAGACTCTGAGTCACAGACTTCCCAGACCCAGAATCTACTGCAGCTTAAAACAGACAAACAGGGTGGGAGAGAGAAAGGCCAAAGTAGGGAGGGAGGGAGACAGAAAGAGGGAGAAAGAGCGAGAGAAAGAACTGTGTGTGCGAGAGAGACAGAGAGAGAGAAAGAGTAAGAGAAAGAGCGAGAGAGAAGAGAGAGAGATAGCAAGAGAGTAGTAATATCCTAGATCTCTCCTGGGAGAAGCCCTCGGTGAAATATGGCCCACGCAGCGAGCAAGCTGTGCTTCTGGTAAGAGCCGTGCAGCTGAGGGTGATGTCATACCTTCATACCAGAGCCTATTCTCATTTCTGTTTGTGAGCGCGCCAAGTCATTGCACTCAAAATAGAGGAGTCAGACGGAGAGGACACAGGCAAAGCAAGGCTAACCAAAATAAAACACTCTCTGCAGTTCACATTTGCCATAAACTGACTGAAACAAACAATTAAAAAGAAAAAAACATCAGAACTTGTCAAAGTATTCCCGACAAAACAACCTGGCAGCACATCACAGGTATGGGATGGTACATAAGTCTCATTAACACAGCCGGGTTGCTGGGTGAGACCTGGGAACGGAGTCGTTAAATGAACTTTCACGCAGCAAACTTGGTGGTGACTCAATTACATCCTCTGCTTTCCATTACGACTCAGCAGGAGATATGCGTTCATTACAGCCGTGAAGGACGGGTCTTAGCCCAGCACAGCTTTCTCTCCTCTGGGCTGCACAACAGACACATCAACACTATCCATTCAATCACTTCCTCCACAGCACGCCATTCATCCCTCACACAAGCCCTGTCACATGTTTAAGGCCGTGAGTTTCAGAACATTCTATAAAAACACTGCACTGTACAATAATGTAGGATTCTGAAATTCCACATTATGGACACCAACATTGTTTATAACTTTCCTTCCTCCCAACATCCTCAAAACACTAGTGTAATGGTGTACCCATAAGGGTTAAAGGTCTTAGCAACACTCTGGTAAGCTCCATAGCCTGGAGATCAAGGGCAACCAAACCACACTGTAATGATTGCCCTATGATGACAGCTTTCTGGAGAAAACCATGGGGATCTATGGCCAGATCCTTACACATACAATGTAAAACTACGAGGAACACTACTACTGAGAATAATTGGACTGTAATTGTAATTTATTTCTCCCATATATTGTGTTTTGTGCACTGGGTGTCTGCAGCCATTTTGGCACAAAACATTTGTTTTTGACTCTTACCTTTTCAATGGCCCAATAAGAAAATCAGGCCTTGAGCCGATTTGTGAACTGTGACCAGAGATAGAGGTATTGTCAGATTAAATGAATGCAATAAATATAGTAAGAATAACTTTAACTTCATAACATTAAATTAATAAATATTGCAAAACTTGGAGCTGCTGTGCCAGTACAATTCTGTGCCAAAAGTATTGCACATTAAATCAAATTATAAAATACTAGTGACACTGGTCACTGATGGATATCTCACAACACATAAAATAACTGTCTTTCACAGCATTGATGATCCATTGGTCTATTGTTCAACATACTATGACAAAGTGGTGTAAAGCAATGGGAATCAGACTGCATCATATAAAACGTGGAAAGACACTTGTTGTAAAATATGTGTCATTACATCATTATTAAAAGGCTTTCCAGTTGGGAAAATAGCAAAATTTAATAGCACTAAGTGCACACTCAACCTAATGGCAACATCCTGACATTCCCAGCAGTTTATCTGTGGAGTGTTGACACCGAGTATCTCGGGACACTGATCTGGCAGGGACAATAACACGACGAATAAAATAAGAAAGCTCAGTGGCTTTATTATGCTTTGCATGTTTCCTCCAGATGCTGCTATTTATTCCCCCGTCTGAGCCCTAGCATGCCCCGTGCAAGTATGCTGAACTTGAGCCCACAGGGGAGGGTGCTGAGTGGTGCTGGGGGTGGGGGTGGGGGGGGACGTAGGGGCCCAATTTGGATCCTTACATCATGGCACCCACCACTCAGCTGAGGCTGATGTTGGGCTGACAGGGCCAGTCAGGGAGAGAGAAACAGGGAGAGAGAGAGAGAAGGAGAGAATGAAAGAGAAAGAGAGAGAGAATGAAAGAGAAAGAGAAAGAGAGAAAAAGAGACGGATACAGAGCACAAGGAAGTTGAGAAAAAGAGAAGGATAGAGAAAAAGGTGAACTACAGGGAGAGATAGAAAGTATAGAAAGTGATATAGACAGAAGCAGGGCAGGGAGAGAGAGAGAGCAAGGGAGGGAGGGAAAGAGAGAGAGAGAGAGAGAGAGAGAGAGAGAGGGGTGCACATGCTCGCCAGTGGCAGGCATGGTGGGCACTGAAAGGGGATAGTCTCACTAGGAGACACTGGGAGGGAGGGGTGAGAGAGTGGGGGAGGGGGACTGGAGTGGAGTGGAGAGGAGAGGAGAGGACGGCCTCGTCAGCTAGCACTACCACAAAAGGAGAAAATGCTTGGCCGCTGAAACAAACCTTCCCCTTCTGTCGCCTCAGGATTATGTATCCTGACATGGCGGGTTCAGAGCGCACGGGCCACGGCCGGACCCCGGCCTGCGTTTCTTCGGAATGCCTGCCTGTCCCCTCTCTCTCGCGCAGGGAAAAATGATCGGAATCTCGGCCCCATTCCAAGTAACTTTTCTAGAGCTGGAGACAAGGAGGTCAAAATACCACCCCCTTACAGAGCCCTAACAGAGCTCTTGGACACTAACTCTCTCATACACCCCCAGCACACAGACACGTACAAACAGAGACACACACACACACAGACACACACACACACACACACACACACAATTTAAAGTCAGTCACATATCATGCACAGACACAACTGACATAAACACAGGCATACAAACACAGATGCACTCGCAACACACCCACCCACCCACACACACACAGTTCTAAGCTGGTCTGCCTGCTAACTGAAACAGCTATATTTATGTTGTAAAGACATAAATGAGAGAACCTTTGTTGAGAGTATTATTGTTTGGGCCAGATAAGAGCAAACACTAAGTAATAGAAGCCAGTTAAAAAGGCCTCTATCAAGACTCTGGCTTTTCATGAGTCTAGATCCTTGGTGTCACCCATGGCATGACATGAAATGACCGGCTACAACATGGCACCCCAGAGTTCATCCGACCCGTTTGGCCCAACAACCGAGACCTGAATGTCTCACATTGAGGGATTTAAGAGGCTGCAACTGTCGGGGAGGTGTTGAATCATTAACAGTGACACAGCAGTGACTGTTCAATAATGGGAAACGGGCCTCTGCTCAGAGACCCCCCATAGGGAGGGTGAGTCAGAGCTTTTTTACTGCTCTGAGGCCACAGACCTACAGCTTTACCGCGAGGGAACGATCTGTCTAAGCCCAGAGACACACAGTGCTTCTATCTGTGCACTGTCACCTGAGAGAAGAAGGAGGCCCTCCAACTTACTGTCACGTCAGAAACCTGAAACACGCAGAGACCTATTAGAAACCCGAAGCATGTATCACAAAGCTGGAGCACCTAAGATTAGCCATGTCCATTTAAAAAAAAAATCAGTGTTACTATATCAGTAGCCTTAGCAGAACTGACCCTCTACTCACTGTTATGTTAGAAACCTAAAACATGCATCAAAAAGTTGGAACACAAAGTTATGCATGTCCATTTTTTAATAATATATCACAGTCCTACTACATAAGTAGTCTTCAGTAAACTCACCTGTCCTTTTCTGTAAACCCACTATAACAGACTACTTTGTTTATTGTGGTCTGACAAAATGAACACTAGGAGGGCAATAACCGTGCAATGTGTACAACAAGTGGAGCGTATTTTTTTTCTGAATTAGTGGAACCTCTATCACCTCTGCAGTCCCTTTTTTGTCATGCTTGGACCACGAAACATACTTGTGGTTCTCTGCACTCCGTCAACTCACCATACATCTTTCCCTCGTCGGAGAGGATAATTTTCCGGCGTCCACAGGGAGGGTAGATGGCGAGCGCCTCCTGGAAGCTCTGCTCAATGTCGGGGCTCCACACTCCCTCGGCGTCCCCGTCCATGGCCTTGTCCAGCCCGTCAGCCCCATCCTCGCGGCCCTCCTCTGGGCTGCCGTTGGCTCTCCACTCGTTGGATGCAATGGTGGCGGCTCCCCCTGGGCCCAACCAAGAGCCCCACACTCAGGACTGCTCAAGGAGAGAGAGAGAAAAAGAGAAGAGAGAGATAGATAGATAGATAGATAGATAGATAGATAGATAGATAGATAGATAGATAGATAGATAGATAGATAGATAGATACAAACAGGGAGATCGCAAGGGAAGATGGACAAGCAAGTAGACACAAGGAGAGACAGAGAGAGAGAGAAAAAAAGAAAAAAGGAGGAGAATCCTACATTTAATATCACAACCATTGCATAATGGAACTTTCACTTAAGCCTATCAAACAGACCTCCTTGAGGAGATGAGCTCCCTCACTTCTACTCAGAAGATAACTGGTTGATTGGAATCAGTTAACCTGAAGAGAAGGTCAAGTGATAGTTGACTATAATTCCAGATGGGCAGAGCTGTTCCAAGCTAAAGATTTCCTGACATACCAACATACCACCACCTGGAGCCCTGCATCATTGAACACAAGTGATGTGCATCAGTCTGTCTACTTATGCAACCACAGAAAGGGGAGACCAGAAGAGGAAACAACAACGAAAATAAAAAAAAATATATATATACACATTACGGTCTGTCTGGACAGGCACAACGAGCACGACCAGACCTGCCAAGCAAGGTGACAAATTTTTAAGACTCTTGATGTCAACTGCAATTCAGGTGGTAAGATATCAGATTCGCTGGCAGCACTTTACAGCTTTCACGAGATGAGCCGGTAAAAATAGCTCTGGCATTGGGAAACCGTCTAGGCCATCATGGGTAAATGCACTGACCATGAGGCACTCATAAATATCCTGATGGACAGTCCTGAAGGGTCAACAAAAGACTTAAGAGAACCTCCACAATACAAGATGACGCAGCACCTTTTTTTTTCTTGACAGTTATCCCATCGCAAATTTCGCAGTGGCACAAAATGTCACAGACATGACGTTCAGTATTTTGTGAGAGATTCAGCGACAGGATCCCAGTTATGACAACACAACACCACATCCACACCTCATACCAGGGCCATGAGCACCCTCTGTTTTACACTTCTCTAGCTGTGGTCATCGCTTTTTCACCGGCGTACGCAATACGGTATTCCCCCTACTACTAAAGCCTTGTCCGGAGACTCTGCACCCTCTTCTTGGAGGAAATTGCGAATTCTTAAGCCCTTGCTGTAGTTCGCTCTCTGTGATTGGGGCCACATGTAAAACAAATCCGAAATATTGTGAGACAGAGTTTACAGAGGACGTTAATAGGCCCCGCACCACAGAGGATTTTTGTGGTCATTTGATTTCATCCCATTGTGGCGTTCCTGCTGCCGAAGCGCCTTTTTAAAGGGGCTGCACATTTCTGGAGCCATATCCTTAAAAAAAATCTACATTGCCTGCTAGACGAAGAGGGAAAAAGTAAGGGCTTCGGGGTTAACATTTTTGCTGATTCTTGAGGAAACGAACAAACAGAATATAAGTACATGCTGCCATTTGGGGTTACAGAACATAGGACTGTACCACATCATGATTTATTGTGTGCTGTCTTCAACAACCAGTTGAATAAAGAGAGGAGGAAGAAAGAGAAGAAATGAAACGAACTCAAAAAGAAATTGATAGGGCCTCAAAAGTAGCGGTTACCTTCTCTGCACTTGTGCCACTCAACGTGCTTACACTCTAAAAGTGGTTCACTGATACTCTTGTCTGATACCTTTCTGATGCAGTCTTAAGAGGATACACTCCACTGCAGCCAACAGATTCTAAGTCAGATGCTCTCAGAGGCACAGATGCTTTACAATTACTGCAAGATGTCTTCAGTTTTGCAATGCAGATGAATAAAAAAATACAATTGTAAAGACAAAGACAGAACAAACAAACAACGAAGCAACCCTGACTTGATAAATGTTTTCATTGCCTTTATTTACACATTTGTAATAAGGCACTTTCTGCCATGACTAGCTGGGGGGAAGGGGTAAAAACTGTGCTTGCCACCTCAAAGTTGGTGTAAGTTTATGGCCAAGTGCTAAACACCGCTATTTGCTGGAGAGGCATCGGCATGGATCAACAGTGTTGGGGAGCGCGTCTGAAATTCCAGACATGCCCTTATTAAGAAAGCAACAGTGCTTCGAGCTACAAACCTCCCCTCTTCTCCTTCTGCGACCCCCCCCCCCCTCTCCCCAACACTCACACACCCCGACTACCCCACCAACCCCTTGGGAGCTCCCCCGTGTCACCCTCACACCCCTCCCTCCCTCCTTCCTTCGCTGTCTCTCTCTCTCTCTCTCTCTCTCTCTCTCACTCCCTCTTGCTCACTCTCAGCTTAAGTACAGCCCTGTCCAAAAAAGGGCAGGAGACTTAAGGAGTCATGAGGGGCGTGAATGAAAGGAGGAAGGGGGTGTGTGGTTCGTCTGACCAATTTAGGTGACCACAAGGGCACAGAAAACTTAAGGATCTCTCCCCGAAGACATGAGCTCGTCTAGCTGTCTTGGTCCTGTCCAGTACCGCAAGCTAAGAGAAACACTAAACGCTTAACCATCATTGCTTGAGAGAGAGAGAGAGAGAGAGAGAGAGAGAGAGAGAGAGAGAGAGAGAGAGAGAGAGAGAGAGAGAGAAAGAGAGGAAGATAGAAGAGAGAGCAGAAGAATTCATGGCCGAGTCCTTAAACAGTTGTGACAAGGAGCAAGAAGAATATAAAAGATGCTGGCCAAAGCCCAGTGCCCACAGAGCAAGAGAGCAAACAATGAAAATCGTTTCCATTTTATCCTTCAGCCCCAACTTTCCCCCAACAAAGACAGTTTAGAATTTCCTAACAGAATTTTTCCCTTTGGCTGAGAAGAAAAAAAGTAAAGAATTGCTTTTTCATAAAGTGCCGTCACTGGAAGGGCCAAATCATGACTTGTTTTTATATTAGCTTACCAGAACACAGCCTGAAATGCTCATAGAGTGGTTTGCACCGGGAGTCAAGTAGCTAATAAATCTTCATAAAATTCAATGAGTTATAGCATTAAGAATTTCCACATCATAAGTAGACTACTTTTAAGATGGAAAAGAAAAAGAAGGGTTCTCCGCAATGCAGTAAGTCTTCCTACTTGGGCAAGTGTTAGAATGCACTGTTTCCATATAACACGTGAAGGGAATGTAATATACTGGGCATTTTTTTCCTCTTATCTAATATAAAAAAGTATCACATTAAACACTTCCTTTTTGTTGCAACATTTTAATAAATAAAGTGTATTCGGTCTTGTCAAAACCTGTTTAACCTCTGAGACCTAGCCATTACATTTAAACACCACTGGCTGTGAAGAAAGGCTCAGTTTACAATTGAACCCCAGCAAAAACCAACAAAAGGTGTGTGAGCCTGTTTGAACAAGTCCAATTTGGCCTGAGCTACCCTCTAAGTGAGAAGTAAACATTGACCTGCAGGTCAACTGCGCACCCACATCTGTGAGCAGTGTCCAGCCCTGATTCACAGATCAAGATTTAAGGGCTCCTGAAGTTAAGCTTCTGACCTCTGTGAAAGCTAAGCAGCAAAATGTCAGGAACGCCAAATCTTTGCTAATAAGCAGATAGTAGGAGAGCTTTTAATCTTTCTCATTCCCTTGAACACATTGGTCAAAAGCAGGAACAAGTACTTACAGAAATAATTTTATCATTCTTTGCTTTTCTCCTTTAAAACAGCATTTTCACCACTATATTTGACGTTGAAAACTGAAAAAATGCTTGACTGCACGTATCTTTACTGTGCAGATATTTTAAACAGCCCTGTATTTTGTACATTGTGCCATATATAATTCTGTTCAATTTTGATCCTCTGTCGTAATTGGCCAACTTACGTTTGCCATTTCATTAGAGGCCCAACACTTTCAGAGAGCATATATAGCCACATAATATGTGTCATTTGTAATACATGGCAACTTACAGACTGGAAAATTACAGTCTTGGTTCATTCAAAATACAGACCATGAGCTGCTGTAAGGCAAAGAGCAGACCACTCTTTTAGTTTTTTTTTCTCTTTCTTTGTATTCGAAGAAGCAGTAACACCTGTCAGGGAGCAAGCCTTCAGCCATACACACCCACACCCTAACCCTAATACATACACACAAGTGAGCACACACACACACACACACACACACACACACACACACACACACACACACACACACACACAAGCATATGCCCTCTGACAAAGAACAACAGGACCAGCATTCAAGGAGCAGCTGTTCTCTGCGGTCAGATTACAGATAAGGAAGACATTTTAAGGCCTGGGCAAGCAGGACTGCCCTGTCTGTTGGGCCTGATGGGGCTAAGAGGACCCAAAAAGCCAGAATGCCCTCCTGACACTGGTTACACAGCATTAGAATTTAGCCTGAGGAAAAACACTTAAGGCCCCAACACAACGACACATTTTACTATCCAGGAGGACACATTATACCCACTTCACTATCGTACTGATTATACTGAATGAATTTACATGAATTGTACATGCCTGCTGGAAATAGCAGACATATATCACCTCGAGTGCTGCAACGTAATTTATTTCATGTAAAATCAATATCAAATAAAAGTTAAAATAAACTAATCAGATAGTTTACATGGAAACTGAACATGTGTCCAGGGTCAACGCAGCAATTGTCAATTGTTTACTAGATGATTCTGGAGGAGAGCAGAGAAAAGCCTTCCTGTATTTATGTGGCACAGTTTTCTTGTATGCATATCACTCTGTCATGTAGAGCTATAAAACCTGATGACTTGTGTCTCACCTGCCGCCACCTCCACCCACCCACTAAGGACCAGAAAAACAAGTCTGACCTCAGAGAGGGAAAAAGAGTGATCACCAGATCAAGAGTCTGCTCAGCTGCCTCGTCAAATCAACTCAAGAGGGATTTGCTTTGCATGCAGCGCAACCTGTCTTTTAAATAATAATCAGTGCAAGGAGTAGCTTGCACATCAAAAGCATCATAACTGATATAACTACAAGAAGGTCAATTCAACTCCAATTCAAATTTCTGCATGTAAAAACTTTGACTCCAAACACAATTACTTGGTTACATTTTATTTATGTAGGCTACATACACAGTACCTCAGGTTTAGGATGAGGGTTAGTATTAAAGTTTAAGTTAAGTATGTGCAGGTTAAGTCCACGTTACATGTAGATACATTGTAACATTGACTATTAAAACACTGTAAAAAAGTGTAACTGTGTATTTTTCTGCATAATTTCTACCTCTTCTTCTTGGACTTCTGCACTATCATATGCTTAACCTTAGTCGATCACTCTGCTCCTCAATCTTGGATCCTAAGTTTTCCCAGAGCTCAAAACCATCGTCCTACAAGATTTTACAACAGGACCGTCCGGAGAAGCTCTTCACTTCCCCTCATACTCTCCCATGATTAACAAGACACGAGAGGCCAAACAGTATCTCTGTACTCTCCAACAACTTCCTCTTACTTCCTGTATGATTACACACACAGGAAATGGACACAGATGCTCAGCCTGTGCAGATGCTTCTATGCTAGTTTTTTCTTCAAAAAATGTTTACAGAAATAAATTAATAAACTGTAAGTTTTGCCGTTCTTACAGTATGTGTTTCTTCTGTTTCACTTCTTTTTATTTTGGAGGTAAAACGAAACTTCAACAGATCAACCGTTTTAACTGCACTGTATTGATAACACAGATTAAAATTGTGCATCCTTTCTTCTTTTCGTTCTTTTTCCTCACATAAGGAGAACTGTGTGCCATGTCTATTTGACTGACCCAACTCCTTACCTCATGGGTTAGGCAGCGACTGCTCATTTTGACACACACACACACATCTGCAATCTAAACTTTACTGATACTACTGCATAGATCATGCATAAGACATTACAGCGTACCACAACAGCAGTGCAACACTACTGTATTAACTTGTGCATAAGCAGTTTTTAATTCTAAGGAACATAGAAAATGTAAGGCACAGCGTGGGAAAGCTTATGAGCCATTAGCACGATTGGTATAATATATGTTTCAATACGTGAACCACGATCTAATTTAGGTCACAACAGACTTAAAGGTTCTTACACTGTGCTCAGTGCCAACAAGAGATTTCAAGTCACAGAGTCCATTTAGTGAACTCCACATATAAGAAGTCATATGTAATAAATAAAGGCACAGCTGGTGTATAGAGGTTTGTGAGTATTTTTCTCCTTAATGGGATTTTTTGGGCATGATTAAATAATAATCTGTGGATACACAAAACGCATGTGGTGTGAATCAGACACGCACACGTCCCAAGAGCAAATGAAAAAAAAAAAAACAGTGCCACAGGCTGACAGGAGGCTACGGAAATGAGCCCATCTATATCCCCAACAGAATGAATGGACATCATTTTAAAGGTCTGGGAAGGGAGACATACCTGTGTCTGACACAGGACAAGAGAGTATGTTTGTTTTAATCCGTGCTGGAAGGCCTACAGATGTGTGGTGCGATGATAATGCTGGTCAATGGCACTGATGTACCTGTCCAAAGCTATCATATGTTTCATGACATGACGATACCCCTCCTACTGATCCGGGACTAACTGCTTATACCCGTAAAGCCATTCCTGTTTTACACCACCAACTGAAAATCGTCAAGGGGGATAGCAAAAATAATAATTAATCCCTGACTTGTGCACACATGGGCATTTGAATAGGGTGATACCAGGACACTGGAGATCTACTGTGAAACCCCAACCTAAACAAAATCATGTTTTATTTTAATATACATTTGCCATACTTTCTGAACCATTCTTGCCTTAATACCTTTTTCGTACATTGATTATTACAATCTGTAAACCACATGCAAAACTATGGGACGTAATAAACTGATGATTCAAATGAGATTCCTAAGCATGATGTTTCACAAATATGTTGGCCTCTTTTAGACTGACAACTGTGATGGAGGAAGTTACTGTGATTCTGCAGTGATTCCTGTAGTCACTTGTCAAAGAAAATGTTATCAGTATAGTTATAACACTGTAATGGTATGTGTGACTTGAAAAACCTGTTCATTGCACAGATACACATAATCAAAATGATGCCTTGTCTCTTGGGCACATTGAAGATCATTCAACAAGAATGGCAACCGAGATGAACTAAACATCCCTTCATGCAAACACGGAAACACACACACACAAATGGACAATTCCTCTGATGATAGGACAAAATTACAACTTTCCAATAGAAATTTACACTGATTTGAAAAATCAAACTGTTTAACTTGCCAAGAAAAGCGGGTGTTCAGTGGTTAGGGATTTTTATATCAGATAGCATTGATCTGACATTATAATACCTGAAAAAGGTCCCCTTAACCTTGGTAACCTAAGTGCTCATTAGTGAAGAAAGTGAGGTAAATATTTCCAGTTGATTATTATGGAAATATTTACCTCACTTTCTTCACTAAGGAGCCTTATAATATATAGATGTATAGCAACTGAAAATATTTTACCACACTTTCTTCACTAAGGAGCCTTTAAAAAAAATATGCACATCGTTTGATCTGTTCTTTTCAATTCAAATATACAAAATAATTAATCTTGTGTTAATAGTCCTTTATAAAGGACCTACCCCTTTAACGTTGCTTGCAGCACAAAACATTACAACCCTTACAAGAGGACCTCTGCTTTGCGATGGTCGGCCTAGCTGGCCTACTGTCTCGGCACTTAAGACGAACAGCAAAGAGTACGTCCAGTGAATTGTTGAATGACATTCCTAAATACCATCTCGACTACTAGAAGTTAAGAATGTCAAGAATCCTTAACACACTCAAAGATACCGAGGTAAATACATTAGGATGTACGCTACCATGTCGACTAAGTTTGTAATGCCGACCAAGCCCTTTCACGTGTATGGAGACGGTATGATGAAATAATGAAAGCTTGTTTTCCAAGTTTTCCAAAGTTGATGCCACATCGTAGTCGATGGCGATAAGCGAACAACGGTAGGTTTCATTAAAACAAGAAACTTCCTACGGCGATTTTTGTAGAGGTCTGAAATGTTTCCAGCATTTTTCCTTAAAATGGAAATCGATCTCATGTAGAATAGCCGTAATTTCGATGACTTCAGCAGGAAAGGTCCGACAAAATGTAACATTACGAGTGAAGGGGAAAGATTATCAAGCTCAGCGAGATGCTGTTTCACAAAGTGGGTTGTGTTGTAAGCTGTACGATGATATCTATAAACAAAATTCCTATCATAGAAGTGGTCATGAAAATCCTTGTAGGTTTGTTTTGTTACCGTCACAGGAAGTAGAAAGGAAAAATCTCAAATATGGCAAAGATTTGAAAACTTCAATACAACTGCGCCCGATCCCACAAAGCCGTAGAAACAAAGGAATGAATTAGTTTTTAAAACACGTACCTTTGACCGATATCACCTCTGACGACTGTAGCAAGGTCTTGAATGATTTGTGCATGCACTTGAGCGGTGCGTTGTTTTGGAAGAATATTTGTTCTGGTTTGACAGTAAGGGTGGAATTCAAAGTATGGCTTTGGTATGAAATCAACGCACGCCACTGAAAAACGAAGAAAAAATGCGCAAGGTGGAGCCATGGGCGAGCGTCAGTCAGTAAAGTTGTGGGCAGATACTTTTTCTGAATCCCCTCCCCCAGTTCGTTGTTTGGAGTGGAGCCTACGAAGTCACCCATGATTTAATGAACTTTTAAGTTTGCTAATAAAACTGGTAGAACATCGGAGAAAAGTCGAAGGCTCCGCTGAAATCCAATGGATAAACAAAGTTGGTACATTAAGAACCGTTTGCGCGCCAAGCTTTGCAGGTAGGGCTTGCGCTTAAATCCATGGGCATTTTTTATGAATTATACAATGTATCCGTTCATTATTTCTTGGACACACTCGTTATTTTAAGTATGCCTGTGGTTCCCATCACGTTGTACTTGTAATACCAGTTTCTCCTACACCGTCAATCCATGGCAATTATAAATCATGGCCTAGCGCTGCTACTTCTTCAACTAGAGAGACAGCGCCATCTTCTGGACATACTAGTTTACAGTAATGGCTATGACCTCATGGGTTGTAGCACCGATAAAATAACAAGACATTTACTTCTCTCCAGTGGCCTACCTCACACCGGCCTCCTGGCGACACACACACACTTCACTTTTTTAGATTTTATTTTAAAAAAATATTTCAGAATACGACAAATAAATGTAACATATTTTTTAAAAATCATCAGTAGGCCTACATGTAAGACCATAGACCCACCAAAAGTGAATAACTGTCAAACAATTACTGAGTAACTTAAAGCAATAAAAAGAAGGCTAAATCAAAAAGAAGGCTAAATCAAAATGAGGGCATGATGAAACATGACAAAATAAACATGTCCACTCCACAACATATTTTCTGTTAATTTCTTATAACAAATAAAATCTCTACACTACAGTATGTAAGGTCGCCTTGCCTTGTCTTAACTACAAGGAATACATTTTTTCTATAAAACAAAATATTATATTTGAACAGTCACACCAAAAAACATTATTTAGAAGGTAAACAAATACAACATGATTGCACCCCATGGTTGTGCTTTGGAGCAAAAACAAATATCAATCAAGTACCAGGTTGTGTAATAACAATATGGCCTCATAAGTAAGTTGTATCAAAATTAGAAATATTATAGTGTAGTACTTACGCTTTTCCAGTATTTAAAAGAGTAATGTCACACACACACACAGTCAGTGGTAATCTTGATGAAACTGATGTCAAAAACATTCTACCAGTTTGGCAGACACAGAATTATCAGGGACAGAAGTGCATATGACCCCGTACTGTCAGTTCAGACTCTCTATAAACTTGTGTATCTGAGATGAAGGATTTTTTTGGTAGAGTCTTTTTTGTGTGATTGAGCTTTTGAACTGTAACCACAGTCTATTCACAAACCAGTTTTCCATCAAAACTGGACAGAGCGATGGCAAAGGCCTGCACAGCACACATGGGATATTTATAGTCCAGCGTGAAGGTGTCATCCGCTACTCTTCCAAACTGCATCACTATGTAACTGTCTAAAAACAAAAACAACATGGTGAGGCATTTGTGGTATATATAGCAGTATAAAATAGGCCTATATCCCTGTATATATTTTCATTGTCCAAGTGAATATTGATCAAAGTATATGACTGCATGGATGCATTACATACAGTATTTTTGTAACTATGAGTGATTGTGAAATTGCCTTTAGAAAAAGATTAGTTTTTGGCAGAGGATTGTGTGACGTGGCCATTGAAGTTGAGTACAGTACATAAGATACGCTTTTGTCACTCCAAACCGGAGTCTTGTTGTCTAGCTTGATCAGGTTGTCTATCTCCCTGTTCTGGTAACGCATTAGTAGTCCATCGTACTCCTGGAGCACAAATGCAAAAAAAAGAATCAGCACAATAACACATGAAAGCTGGTTTTGAAAAACTATCTGTGTAAATACATGCATGTAAATAAATGCTAAAAATATTTTCCAGCTCAGATGCTTATGACAAGAATAGTAATAAAGTTGTAATTGAATGCAAATGTGTTTTTGGTCTTCCTGTTATGATAGCGGCTCAATTAATTTAACCCACAAAACATGTTATACAGGAAACATTATACTTAAGTTCCATGATTTTCAAAAACAGAAGTTCCTCATCACTCACACGGGCCTGGATTGGCACTCGTTCATTGTCCTCATCCATGCTTGATATGATCACAGTCATCTTCCTTGGGCCTCTGAAGCCCAGAACATTAGTGTCATGTGAGGTTAAATATGCTATATGTTAGTTAAAGGTGTTATATGAAAGAAATTTATTACAGCAGAATTTACAAAATGTTTTCTTTTTGAAACTTTATTTACAGCATGCAACTTCTGTTTATGTTTGTTGTTTGTGTTTTGCCTCTTTCCGCGCGGCAGGCGGGGAAAGTTTAGCTAAACGGCCCTAAACCGTTTCCCATTCATTTTCAATGGTAGTCCTAAACCACTACGGATGCAATATATTTTTGGCCTCTACGCATTTTTGGCGCTGTTCCGAGTTTGATAAAGAGGCGCACTCTTTTAAAAGTCACTCACTCTCGACTGCATCTGGATACGGGACAGCTACTCTGCTACGATTTCAACCGTACAGTCTACGATTTCCACTCTGTGTTCTTCTTTGATTCAAGGTAAGATTTTAAACCACGTGAAAACAAAGTAATGTCGCCGTGTCTACTTAATCGTTTTTCCGTTTATATTGACTTTTGCAGTTCGTTGCTAATCTTGCAATTCAGTGTTGCAAAGTCGACCGGCTTTTCGTTCTGAGATGTTTTGTGTCATAACGTGGCAAATTATGAATGAACACGAACAAATTCATTGATAATGTGTCTAGTCTTCGTGTTGTAGAGTGATGATATCTTGTCAGTGAGATACTGATACAGATGTTTTGTGTTCGTTGGCTAGCTTCGCCCAACGGGGGGCTTCTTAAAATTAAGGGGCTTTTGTGAAATAGCGTATACGGTCATGAATAAACATGACTATATTTTATGTTGAGCTATGTAGTTTTCATTTCAGGATCGGGTGAAATCTTGTCGTTATGTTTCTGATGGCGTCGCTTGTTCGTAGTAGTAAAGCTCCCGCTGTTGCGCTGCGTGACCTCAGTTCACCTCAGCATCGCTTGATTTACATGGCTGGATACTTTGTATCCAAGTAGAGAGTACTTTACAAGTTGGTGCTGTATTCTTTCTGACAATGATTGTGTAGTGTCGTCTTCATATATCTATATTTAAATGTAATGTATGCCTTTATATGTATATATCAAAATCTATAACATCTGTCTTTAGATAATTAGGTAGATAAAGAGATAGATGTCTTCTACAAAATGCCTCTATATTCATGTATAATAAAGGTATTTGGCTATGTTCTCTGGTGGAGAATGAGAATGGAAAGTTGACATCTGACAAGAGCAGATATGTTGTTTGAACATACATTTATTTCTACATGCCCCTTCACATCTCTCTCACACAGACACACACGCACACACACACACACACACACACACACACACACACACACACACACACACACACACACACACACTCTCTCACACACACACACACGCACACACACAGTGTTTTTCCACTCCTTAAGTGCCCCACCTCCCCCTCTATTGTAACACCTAGACAGGCAGACATTCGGCACCGTTTCTAGCCCTCTCAGCAGGCCCTCTCAGCAGGCGCACAGATAAGAATCTTGAGTGTGAAAAACTATTGTCTTTTTCTGCCTTTCATCTCTCTGACTAAAGTTTAGAAATCAGGGCATAGCTGTAAGACTTGAGAAATGGCAGATAAATAAGTATTTCTTTGACAATGATTTGAAAAAAAATTTGTAATTTTTTATAACCTGTTTTGGTAGATCAATATGCAAAAGAAGGTGATGTTCTACCCTGGGAGAATGACTGTGGTGTTCCGCAAGGGACCACGGGGATTTCTTCTCCAGGACCCGTCTGCTGAAGCCAGGCGCATAAAGGACAACCCTGCACTGCAGGACCGGTCTGCACCCATAAAGGAGGACCAGGTACACCAGAATGCTCTGGCTGAGGTCCGCCGGCGAGGAGGGGATGCCTCAGATAGGATGGAGGTGCTGGGCGACTATGTCCTGCAGTTTGGAAAGTATAAAGGGAAGGTATTTAGGTGGCTCTTACAAAATGATGTTGGGTACACCTTATACCTGATCAAGAGCCTTGACAAAGAGGAGGCTGCAGGTATTACTATGGGTGAGGGCCATGGTAAGGACAGCCTCCAATCCTTTGTTAGATACGCTCAGACTTTCCGAGAAATTCAGGGTGTCCTAGCCTATGAGGCTAGTAGGGTGGGTGCTGCTGTGGCCTCGTCAGAAGATGACCAGCTGGTTGGCTTTGGGTCCCGTGCTAAAAGCACTTGGAAGGAGATTTGGGACAGTAGAGCTGATGGATATGCAGGCTTCATCCTTCAGCAGAACTGCGCCCCAGGGACTCGGATGTTCAAGCTGCAGCAGTACCTGCGAAAAAGACAGCAGAAAGAGGATCCCCCAGGCACTGCAGCTAAAGCCCCAGGTAAGTTGCTACATTTGTACACAATTGTATGTATTGGGGTGTTATCATATACACATAACCAAAAGAGGCATGATTTTTTAACATATCTATATGGCCATTCACATGGTGTGAGATATTTAATTTATTCTGATCTTGTTTGTGCCACAGTGATGGACGAGGATGAGGAGCTGGAGAGGGCGATGCTCAGCATGTCACCGTCTAAGCTGCAAGTGCAGAGTGGTAAGTACACTGTTGTTACACAGAATGAAAATCAAAATTATTCATCACAACATTTTGTTTAAATTACTGTCTTGTGTTTGACGTGTCCCCTGTTTGTCTTTCTCCGTTTTGGGTAAGCAGGTGTGGTGCCAGTAGCAGGACCTGCAGCAGCACCTGCCATGCCAGTGGTGTCACCAGGAGTGTCATCCCGCACAAAGACAGGTTTTAAACTAAAAAGGGTCTCAGGGCCGGATGCAATTCTTTACATGATGAATTGCGCTCCAAACTGGACCTTAACTTTTGTTCTGTTCTTTGTGTTCGGGGACCATGAGTTCACCCCTCCCATGATGAATTGCCTCAAAGGGACCATGAATTTATCCCTGCCATGATGAACTTACTCTCAAAGGGACCATGAATCCCTGCCATGATGAACTAACTCTCAAAGGGACCATGAATCCCTGCCATGATGAACTAACTCTCAAAGGGACCATGAATCCCTGCCATGATGAACTAACTCTCAAAGGGACCATGAATCCCTGCCATGATGAACTGATTCCACGATGAGGGTGAGTATGTATTTTTTATTCTACGTACCCATGTCATAACAAATGAGGTGGGTACAAACACTTTTTTGGTCAGTCATATTGCTACTCCTCCTTATCACAGTCCAATAAATATAATAAATAATATGGTAGTAAATCTGGAAGGTGGGTCAAACACAGACGGTTTCTAAATTTGTGAGAGGATGTCTTACACTCTATTTATATTTGTGACAATAAGGGGGTGTAAAATGATGACTGTTGTTCAGTTCTTATCTTGTTCAGTTATTAACAAAGTAGAGATTCTAGCTTCAGAAAGGACAAGAAAAAAAGCCTGCCATGTATTCCTTTTGCCTCTGCACTTATATGAAGATATGTGTGCTTATGAGGGTCAGCTGGTTCAGAAATTGGTTGGATAAAATGCGTGGCAGGCTTTTTACTTCCTTAAGTCAGGATCTCTACCTATGGTTGTACTAACACGAACGCATGCATGAATTGTGAACCCTGAAATGACTAAACATTTTGTCTGTTGTAGTTCCATCTGCGACACTGTCCAGACCCAAAACTGTCCAGACTGTTTCCACACTGCGGGCATCCCCAGTTGATGGTAAGAACCATGTCATCACATATTTCAATGTTTTATTTTTCCATTCAGTACCATAAATAATGATTGACATAAATTGGTTTATTTGCTTGACTGTATAGTTCCAGCCCCACCATCTGTGAGGAAGAAGACTCCTGTGCCCCTTCCTCCAGAGCTGGCGTTCCTGGTGAAGAAGACCGCGGGTCCAACAGCCACTCAGAGGCCTGAGTCAGCCCAAGGTACGTGTGTATTTATATGTGGCCCACCTTCTTGGTGCGTAGCTGAGTCATTCATTTTTCATTTTTTTTCATGTCATGTTTGAAGTACAAATGTATAAGATTGGGACTGCACTTCTTTCCAGGACCCAGCATAAGTGCTGCACTTCCCTCCACACCTAAAACACCTGGGCCCAGTGGCCAGCATAGAGGTGGGGATGGTATGTAGAACATGTACATCTGTATGTAGAAAATATATAGAAGTTTATTCAAGTAATGACACTGACCTGCTTCAATCATTGTATTTATTCCAGTAACTGATTTACAAGTATCAGTGCAGTAATTGCTTGTTTGTTGTACTATTTGTTCTTTATCCCAGCTAAGCCACCTGCTCCTGTACCTCTGCCTGGGCGTGACTATGATGTTAGCAACTGGAGTTGCTCTCATCCACAGAAGCAGTGGATGAAGACCGAGCTTGAGAGTCTTGGGCTGTGGCCTGGGTCACGTCCAGTGCGAATTCCAGGCAACACCGTTTCTCTGTGGCGTCATCCTCCTCAACCTGAGCTCATTGACACTGTGGCAGAGCTTCCCTCCCCCAACTTTTTCCAGCTCCACCCCTTTTTTATTTGGAAGCCTGAAAACAGCATCATGGCCAGGTTGAGGAACAATTACGTCCTGCCGTGTCTCCATGGCTGTCTGCATCCACAGGTGAAGACTCCTTTAAATGATACTTTCAAAATGATTAGTTATAGCACACCGACATTTGTGTATGTATTATATGTGCAGTGTAAACTGTGCTATAGGAACTTACCTTACTGTGCCTTTCCAGGTGGTCTCGTCTGGTGTTGGGAGGCCTCGTGTCATTGTTGGCACCAGTGGCCAGTATTATATATTGTCTTCACGACTCACCTGCAAGGTCTGTCGGAAGACCTGGTTTATATATGATATATATGATATATGATTATTGTACATTGATTGCCCTGTTTGCCCTTTTATATATTTTAAAATATATTTGTATATATTTCTTTTTATTACTACTGCTGCCTTTATACTTTCTATGTTTTTTACATTTCATTCGCTTCCCTGTTTTTGTTGTTATTGTTATTTATCTATACTTTGTCTTTGTTTTTTATGTTCTTCAATAAAATCAATCTTTGTAAATTTACATACCGCCTTTTCTCTGGTTATTATATGATAATCAATTCAATTCTGTCCAATTTCCAACTTCATTATACTACTATAACAGTACACATTTATTGCTGGGGAAAAAGTTCATTATACTGTAAATCTTCACAGATGATACTGATCATTCAAAACATTAAAAACATCAATGTCTTACTTTACAATGCAAACTACATTGCCAAAAGCATTTCACCATTACAGTTGCAATAAAACTGTAAAGACTGATTGTTTCCAATCTCCACCTGTTATATTTTCCACGTTTTTGTAGTGCTCCTGACGGGATTCGAACCCGCGCAGTTGCAGGGAAATTCAGACATTTTACGATATGCAGAAAAAAATAAAAAACCAAGGGAAAGCTTCAATTTGATTGGCTGTCACTCCGTTACACCTATTCACGGCTGGCCTCCGCGGGAGGGGGAGCAATAGTTCACAGTAATTTTAATTTGATTGCAGTACCAGTTTTGGCCACAGGCCTACATGTATCCACTTTACAGTAAATATCCACCTGGTTTTGGCCTAGGGTCCTATACTGATCAGTAATGATGACTTTTTAAAGTACTCACATAAATTATTGCAGCGAGCTCTTGCCATGCATTAGACATATCTCTAAGCGCTCGATTAGGATTCAGACCATTGTCAAACACTGTGAACCTGGTGCCTACAAGACTTGACCTGCATCACATGGACAGTTAGGAAGTAATCACTAGTAGTAATTATCTGTCAGTGATCACACTAATGATTGCAAGTCAGTATCAGAAAAGAGATTTCAACTCCCACCCCAACTTCAGAGGAGCACACACATCCTTTTTTACTTGGTAAGAACAGTTTTTTGTGTGTTATATTATTATTATTATTACTATTATTATTACTATTATTATTACTATTATTATTATTATTGCAGCCTTATTAGTCATCTTTTATATGCAGGAATATAAAAATTTGAAATCATAAAATGTTTACCTTAATTTTCCCATGACATTTTTTAGCACTCCATGACAAATCAGTAGCATCTATTGATATCAAGTAGTTCGAGGTGGTGCTTTTCTTACGCTTCCTTCCTGCCAACAGAAAGGTCTGCAAAGATAGTAATCATAGTTTCATGAGATTATGATAAAAGCGTAAAAGTGAATGTTTTAATAACTACTACACTTTTTGTTCATCTTTTTTTCATTGTTCAGGTGTAGGAAGAATGTGGGGTAAAAGCCTCGGTCCATCCCCCTCTTGTCCCTTGTGACCCTGCATTTGACGGTGACCCCTTCAGGGGCAGGCTGCAGGACAAACTCTTCCAGGTCATCAAACTCTATTTGAGGTGATGGTGGACGTTCTTCCTGGGTGGTGTAGGGAGGGCAAACACAGCATCAAAACCCAAACTCGCACAGTTTTTGCATTTGCATTCAGATGTGATTTAAATATGCATAGAAAGTGCTTATATAAGAGAGGGGAGTGAAAGGATATTTAAAATTTTCCATGGAAGCCAAATTTCACTGGAAGCCGTGTAACTGTAGGGTGCAATATGACCTTTTTGCCTTTTTTGCCTTTGCTCTTCTTTTTGTTGCTTCAGTGGTGTCATCAGAACTGTCACTAGCTTTCATTGAACATGCAGAGGAAAAGACAGGTGTGCGTTGGGACCTGGGTTATGACCATATCAACACTATCCCTTCCCTTGTTGCTGATACGGTATTCTTTTACATCCTTACATTTACCTAATTATTTAATATAAAATAATTATTACCTCCGCCAAGGAGGTTATGTTTTCGACGGCGTTGGTTTGTCTGTTTGTTTGTGAACAACATAACTCGAAAAGTTATGGATGGATTTTGATGAAATTTTTAGGATAGGTCAGAAGTGGCCTAACTTAGAACTGATTTGATCTTGGTGGTGATCCGGACAACCATCTGGATCCAGGAATGTTTTATTCAGTGAAGTTACCAGTGTAGCATGGAATCTACAGAGACTTTTATTTTGAAAGGAGGGAATATAGGTTGGAAATGAGGCTCCTGTTGCGGGTCAAGGAGTTGTTGAGTTTTTGGTTAGAGGGTTCAGTGAAAGACAGAGGAGAGTTAGAGTGGTAGTGGTGAGCAGACCAGTAGTTCATGTTGGCAGTGGAAATTAGATGAAGTACTTTCCTGCACCAAAGAGCCAACCAAGTTCGTGTGAGCATGAGTGAACGAACCCACTAGTTAACTATTACACCAGTAATAAAATGTTTTAACACGATTAATGTCTTTTAATTAATAAGGTGGAGACTTAAGCTGCCTTGGCGGAGGTCTGCGCTCTCTGAGTGCTTTTCTAGTTTTGCTTTGTTCGGTTTTCACAAACTAAACACTTAAATGTTAAGATGCCATCTTACCTCTATCATTTGAGAAAGGGCTATATTTACTAAACAGGAAGAGTAGCCTGCTAAGTAACGCATAGACTATTATCCTTGTAATCATGGCATGAAATAATATGCAACATCAAGAAATATAGGTTGGAATAGGTTACCCTTTTTTGGTGGTGAAATCCTTTTTCCCCCCATTTATTGTAAACAGAGGCGGGCTGCTTATTTTACTTGGCTGATTCTCTTTTTGTGAAAAAAGCCCTCATTATTCTCTGGATCCTGTGACCATAGTACTCTCATTCCAATTCACACCTTGACTTATGTTAATGGTTGACTCATGTGACCCTTGTGTTACATACTGAGGGGTGTGGTCTACAGCTCACAGCTCCACCTCCAGTGGTCCAGAGACATAGGTCCTGGTTCTCCATTATCAGGCCAGAACGGAAGAAGCCTTTTAGATCTAAGGTGAAATGTCTTCAAACTCCAAAAGAAGTCCAGTTGCGTACAGCGTAGCTTTTTTGACGATTATGTAGTATAGTTTTTCAGGTGATTTGCCATAATTGAGTACAGTAATGTTGTATTGGATTTAGAGCCATATTTGGAGCTTTGGTGTACTGCAGGTTTGCTGCCTTGTCCTTGAGTGGTTGCCATTCCTAACCGGAAAAGCAGTTGTTGGGGTAGGTTTACTGTAGGAAGCACTTCAATTGTCTTCTAATTTTTGTCACGTTAAAATGTTATGTACGGTGGAAACTTGCATATTATGCATGACAATTTTTTACACATTGTGAGGATATGGGTGGAATTCATCCTACTGATAGGAAGTTTATTAATGTTTACTGCCACAGGTTTATACTGTCAGACTTAGCTTCAATCAATAGGAAGTAGTTCTAACACCACTTGTTGAAAGGACTACAGCGCCACCTAGCATAGCAGAGTCAGCCAGGTCTCTAACCTATATCTGGTTAAGCAAACTCCATGGAATGCTTTTGGATTTTGAGACAGACCATCCGCTAGGTAACAAAATCGGATTCGGAGAAAAACCAATATGATCCTACCATGTGCACGTAGTGATTGTAACATTTTTCTGACTAGTGCAGACGAAAGCAATTGAACTAGAGCGCCCCAACAGAGCAAACTGGAATATCAAATTTCCCGAACCCTGTGTGGAGTAGGGCCATGACGTTTCTTCCACAAATGAAACTCCTCAAACATTCTTCTTGCTCCGACTTTAATTCTTTAATGTTCTGAAGCATTGCCACAACAGACTGAATAGCCTTGCTTATGTTGTTCACTGCTGCCATTGCAGAGCTACATCCAGAAAGTGATATGTAGCGCACAACAACGTCATCGCTCACGAATACAACCTCTGTCCACTGATTGGCTAGGATAGAGTCTGCTATACAACTGCCATTCGTAATGATACAAGCGCCAGACCCTCTGTACAAAACGAAGTGAAGTAAAAAGGGCTGGTTTACCAGGCGACCTCAACCCCAAGCTGGCAATCTCTACTGTACCACACTACAGTATTTTGAATTGCATTGCAGTACCAGTTTTGGCCACAAAATTACATATGGCTCCTTTAACTTAAGCTGTAAACTCCACTGGCACTTCATTCCGTGCACAGTTTAGTTAAGCATGCATAGCAAATTAAGATAAAAAAAAGCAATATGCTTGCTGGGACTTTGCAGTCACACTCTGTGTCTTTTGTGTTTCAAAGGAAATAAATACTATCATGTGAAAAAAATATCTGTCTACCTGAAGTCTCCTTACTGCCCGAAAACCGTTACACATGTCAGAGTGTAGGGGAGACTGGGTATGGTTGTAACACTATCAATTTTACAAAACGGGGACCAGATAGGAGTCACTTGACAATTTCAGCTTTTTACCTTTTCCTTTTTGATCTGGCATGAAGAATGTGCAGTCAATCCAGCACTATATACAGTCACTATACACAGTCACTATATACAGCAGAAAAATTGGAGCTAAACAATGGCTGAAGGGGTTGGGGCATGGATTGGGGCTGGGGTAGGTAACAAGTTTTGCAAAGTGTTGTAGCCATCCAAAAAATAACTGTCACTACTTAAACTTCCTGTTATGTTAGGTCAGAAAGTTTGCATATCAGCTGGATGTGGAGTTCAATGTTCAGTATCAGTACCATGTATCAGAAGTTAACATTTTGCTGTGGATATAGCTCACACTAGCAACACTTTTTCGACAAACAAACGTACACACGCTAGGTAGTAGCAGCTATAGCTTAGCCTACACAGCAACCATGCCTACAGCGGCATGTTCACATCTAGCTACACTGATATTGGGAAACAAAGACACGCAACAACACATGTTCATTCCGTTAAAGCATTTATTTACTAACCAACATAGCGAACAGTGAGATACCCACTGATTCAGCTTC
The DNA here is from genome assembly GCA_030347295.1 of Setipinna tenuifilis. Classification (NCBI taxonomy): domain Eukaryota; kingdom Metazoa; phylum Chordata; class Actinopteri; order Clupeiformes; family Engraulidae; genus Setipinna; species Setipinna tenuifilis. The sequence continues at coordinate 20,599,171 of CM059270.1, forward strand.
ATTATCCATCATTAACAATAGCTCCATGTGCCAAACAAACACTCAGTGTTGCCAGATTGGATTGAGTGATTTCCGCCCAATCGCATTCGAAAACCCGCCCACTTCAGCAAAAAAACGCCCAACAATACTTTGGCCAATAAGTAGCCCACATTTTATCTGCCCGCCCAAGGCGTTTTTCACCCGCCTGACAAAGTCAAAACAAGCCCAATTCTGGCACCACTGCAAACACTACACTCACTTGGTTGCATAGCAGTTCTCTTTCAGTCCGTCAGCAAACATGTCCGATAGGGAAACAAGAGCCACATCGTAGCCAGATTCTTATCAGCTGGCCCGGAACAGTGGAAAGGACTATGTTGCCGCAGGGGGTTAATTAGCCGGTTATGACTATACATCACATGTATTTTTGTGTATGTGTATGAAGCAGTGTTGTGCATTAGTTTTAGTGTTGTGTTTGAAGCATGTATTTGTTTCCCAATGTATTTCAAAGTGTGTTAGTATTTTGTATGATGATATGGGGTGTGTTTTGGAGGGTTTTGCTATGTGTCCCCCTATGTGTGTATGAGCTCTACCAATTATGTGATTATTGTGTGGGCATTAAAAGAGGAGCAAAGCTCAGTGGAGAGAGAGAGTTAGTTTTTTTCTCTCTTTTTCTTTTATTTATTTATTTATAATAAGTATTTCTTTATAAGTAATCAATAAAATCCTTTGGATGACACCTCAGCCCAGTAGATGGCGGTAGTACACACCGTCTGTGAACCGCCAATAAAAGTCACAGAAGAACAAGAAGAAGAAGTGGAGAGAGAGTCTTGGTTATGGAAGGATGTCTCTGTCAGCTTACTGTGAGGCTGGACAAAAGTGAGTTTGTTGAAAAGTGGTTTACCCTTCCCTTTCTGGTGTAAAAGTTAAACTTAAATCTATGTAAGCCAGAAGAACCAGCTACTCCTCCACTTTAGAGCAGTGATGCATGTTATGACTTTACAGTATGCACATCTATTGTAAATAACACTAAAGTTGAGAGACATTATTGCTATTGCTGTATATTGCTGTTTTGAAAACAAGTTGAGTTGTAAACAAAATGCATGCAATGTTTATAAATTTGGCAGCATTTTAAAAAAATGTTTCTGAATAAATTACAGTTATATGCTGATACATACTAAGTTATGAGCTGTTTATGCTGTTATGGGTATAGGGGTAACAACATGCACAATTAAAGTAAAGCATTCTGACTGAGTTTGACTTTATATTGTTACTGCACCCAATGTATCCGTCCTCTAGTATTGGGGCCATGTGCACTTTGGGGTTTGTGTCCATGCTATGCTATTGTACTAATAGGATTTAGGATTTTCTGAGTGAGGTTTTGGAGTAAATTAAAATCCTCTGACAATGCTGAATATGAGCCAAAGTATATCTGAAGACTAAACATTAATACTATGTTGAGACTGAAAATATTAACATCTGCCTTTCCAGTATCATCTCACATTTTCAGCATTACAGTCGAGAATAAGGTGCCAACACATACTCCAGACTCCATACTCTTGCACCTCAGCTGGCGTTTACTGCCCACTCTTAACTACAGCCCACAAGGACAATGTACTATAGTGGCCCAAATGTGCTATGCCACCTCTTACATCAGTGACAAATCTATGCAATTAATCACTACTAGTATTGCACTCAAGGCCTTTTAATCATTTAATTGTCTGGTTTACTTTACTGATCAGTTCCATTTCACTCGCACTGACTCAAAATGATGCTTTTGTGTTTTTCTTGCACTTTAGTCCTAATAAGATACACCGTACTAGATATAAGATACTGATGTTTGTTTTTAGATGAAAATTTTTATAATCTCTGTAGCCTGTAATGTGTTTGAAATGCTTTGCAATACTTGACTATTTTGTTGTTTATCTGCATAACCTGGAGAACCAAAGTTATAATAGTCATAGTCCAACTGTTCTACACACACACACACACAAATATATTGTCACCTTAGCACCTGCTCATAGGAGGAAGAAATCTGAAGTTTACCCATAAAACTGGAGTCAGCATTTACCCTAAAAGTGAAACCGGTGACTATGCTAACACTGAACACACATGTGGTTATAAGTGCCCCATTCCCATCCTTTCCCACTGCCTTACCTTTTCTACCGACATGTTGATGGCACTACCATTGGCTCAAGAGAAGGACCATAGCAATGTGATAAAATAAAATCCCTTTTAGATAAAATGAAATCCGTCTAAGTAGAGAGGAAATTGGTGTGATTCCTGAAGTGTATGGCACCAGGAGAAGTTGATAAAAGGATTCTACAGGCGATCATCTGGTCCAAGTAAGTCAGACATTCAACATTAGCACAGTTTTCAGCATTCAGTTCAAGTACACATACACAAACACAACAACAACAAACATAAAACATACTCACCTGCTGGGATGTGCTTATTCTGGTGACATTGAGCTGGAGGCTGGGTAAACAAAAAATGCTATGCCACAAGTTATTCTCAACAAGTTTCAAGATAATACAAGTACAGAGCAACAGGATTTATTAACATGAAAGAGTCCCTGGTACACTTCTTACTTGTCCATAGTCCAGACCTCCTTGAGAGTTCCCTTTTACACTCTATTTTGCTAATTAGATGAGTCAAATGTGTCCACTATAGCTGCACTGGTTGCCTAAACCAATTACTACTGACTGACTCTTGCATGAAGCCACTACACAGGAGAGACTATTCACTCTCATGGCTCGTCGCAATGCTGCTTTAAAAAAGCACAAAGAAAAGCCACTTTGGATCATTATATGAGTCATATATGATCAAAGTCCCCAAGGCCATCAATCTCCTCCCCTTTTGAGTTTAAGTGGCTTCCTCACAGAGGTGAACCCCTCAGTGGGGTTGAAGGAGACTTTGCTGTGCTTTGTCGTTTGCATGCAGGCTTCACAACGAACCCCCCTCGGAGTCTACGCCCACCAAACCCTCTTACGGGGCGCCCTCAAAGCCCGTGCTCAGGATCACCTATGGAAACCCTTAATAGGATTTGAAGTGGTTTCAGTGGGCCACCACATGGCTCCCTACCAAAACCCTCAGGATGAGGTTGGCTGGGATGGAAGCCTTGGTGGTGATTGAGATCTATATGTACACAACAAAAGAAGGCCGAACTGAAGAAGGGAAATAGTTTGTTTTCCCAAAATATGGAACTGTGTACATAATTATTTGTGTTTATAGAATGAGTATATGTTGTGCATGGTTTACACAAATACCTCCGAACTATTTACAGTACATAATCAATTGCATATTCTAGTTGAAAATAACATAAAATCTTGTATATGCAATGGCATGTATGCATGCATATGCAGTGAAATATTTACAAGGAAGTCACATAGTGGCCACTTGGATTTACCAAATCAGCTCAGTTGGATTTGTGATAAATTATTTTACTGCTAAAATATGTTACTCCCAATATCACCAATATTGTGTTGTATAGGTGAGATCACGCTCATGTGTGTGTCTCTCTCTGGCTCTGATTCTCTTTTACCCTGTAGTCGTAATGTCAATGAGAATGGTAATATTCATTTTTCTGATGATTGCTTTATTTTAGTATATGGTTGTGATATGTGTAAATGACTCTTTTGGCATATTTTCTATTGTTAAAGATTGGGTCATTTCAGATCAGACACCTGTGTGCATTTATCAGCTCTTTAGGAATATTATGAATGCTTTCGGTATACGCAGGAAAAGTGAACATAAAGAATGTTGTGATGAAAATGTAGCTTATTGCTGGAGAATTAATTATATTTGTGCCAAGAATTATTTAAGTTAAATAATAACTTGCAGTGTAGCAGCAATTTTTAGGAGTTACACATTTACATCAGCATAATGTGGAAATGTACTGTTGTAATTTTCCTATCTTACTGTGCGTCAATGTGCACTATTTTCAGTTAAATGGTGGATAAAAAGTTGCAATAGTTACTTTGACCACTAGAGGGAGGGCTGACACAAACCAATACTGAAAGTGCCCATAGTATAACAACACACAGAACTCATTTGCAGGACATAATAGCACATTGGCCCTGTTAGCTGTTAGAATAACACTGCCACTCCTTATAGGAAAAACACAGCACATACGAAATCAATTGCCCAACACTGACGAACCATATAACATTTTTACCTGTTCAGAGTAAAGTCAGATCCACACCCATCCCACACAATTATTTATTTTCTTATATTCTAACTGACACATGTTATGTCAATTTTACAGCAATGTTTTGTGTCCAGTAAATGAGGTAAGAATGTACATTAAACCCCCTTGGTCTCTCCAAGTTCTGTTATAATCCACCAGACTCCCCAGCAAAGCCGGAGTTCAGTGGACTGAATCTGGTTCAGTCCAGCACCCTTTCCCGGCACACAGTCTGATTACCAGAGTCTAGACTAATGGATTTGCTGGCAAGGCTGCAAACTCTTGACAACCACACGACATTTGGCACGATGCCCAAGACAGGCCAATGAACTTGCCCACTGTGGTGCTGGTCTCGGGGCCTTAAAGGGACAGCCTCTATTTCCACATGTCAAATAAACACAGGACCTAGGCTTAGTCAGGTGAGGATAATTAAAAGTGTCAGGGACAGTAAATTTGGAGAGCATTGCTACAAAACATTGACACACATGAGTGATGCAGCTTAATGCTCGATTAAAGCTAGTCGTTGGTAACGATGGCGATGACAATCTTTACAAATAAACATTACTCAGTCAAAGCAGACACACAAAATGTGTCCCAACATACACATAGACAAACAGACAGGCAGACAAGAGACACGCACACAAGCAGAAGAAACCTTTGACTTTTGAACCAGTCACAGCTTTTACTGGACTTCCTATGGGATGGACAGACAGGAAAGCATACAGTGCCATAGGCAACAGAAGCCCTATCCCTTGGGTGCTCCAGTACAATCCAGTGTGTCTCTGGTTTCAAAAAAAGTACAGGGTCTTCTATAGTGAGAGGAAGGAACCATGTGCAAACAAAAGACGCACAAGGAAACATTCTCTGCCCTCTGTTTGTCTTCATTTAATTATTTTTTATTTTTTTTGCTGAGGCTGTTGGATGATTTGTCACGCGTTACTGTACCAGACGTTCCTCACAATTATTGCAGGAACATTTGCTCTGTCTCGTACTGAAATCCCTGAAGAGAACAGATGGGGATTCGTGCGCCATTGCGTGGGGGCACACCGAGGTTCTCACACGTGGCGCTGAGAATGCACAGAGTGGTTTCTCCAGTCACCTCGTGAGACCTCGGCCTGGAATGAAATGTGGTTCTGTCTGTATGCTGCACTGCAGTTCCTCTTACAGGCCGGCTGCCATTACTACTGAGTGTGACAAATGAGTTTCACATTCCTCTAAGGGTCAGAGGTTGATGCAAAGGTTGGCTCTATTGGTTGTTCCATTGTTTACACTGTACTTTTTTTCAGAACCGACTTCTTATCGTGATTTTTTTAACGTGCTATACTTGGCTATGCTATCCATTGTCATAGCAGTAGTATGCACATTAACTAAAACAATGAAATACAACTTCTTTTTGTTCTATTATTACTACTACTGCTGCTGCTAGCAGTATTATTATTATTATTATTATCATTATTATTATTATTATTCAAAAGTGATAGTGAACAACAGCATGTGACCACAGGGGTGTGCATGGGAGGCCTGGTGAGAACTCCCCTATCAATTAGGGGACGTATGCCTACCCACTTAAGCTACTCAAGAGTGAGGACCCCAAGGATATCACAGGACTTCAGTTTGTTGTTGGCAGCAGATGTTATGCCAAGTTACTAAAAGATAACAAAGAGGGCCTCTCCCCAGTGGGTACCCTAAATTTGCATTTGAACATTTGTGTTTGGGGAGACACACACTCTGCCCCTCCTGTAACATAGCTAATTGTTACTGACTGAGGGTTTATTCGCATGTTGCAAATAGGCTACATTTTTAATAATGGGAAAGAACTTTGGGAAATATCCCAAAAACAGACGAAATGTCTGTTTCTTTCCATTTTGATAATAAATCCCAGGCAAAAACAATACTGCAGCCTATTGGGAGACAATTTAGGGATGTGCATCTGGATATCATATGGCTATTTTAAACATAGCTTTAATTTACAGTTTGTGTTTATTAGAAACAATAGATACAAGTAATTTGTTGTGTTTATTAGCAACAATATAGTTTATTAGCCTGTAGGTCACAGATGTATTTGTCTTTGTATGCTTCTTATAATAAAGTCTGTTTTTTAAACAGAAGATAATGAAAGTAGGTCACTTAAAGTCAAAGCAAAAGTTTACATTAAACTGCATGTTTAACAAAAAAGTTCATTTTCCCTCACAGGATCTTTAGCATGCTGCAGTAATTAAATTATTTTCAGTTTATGTCATAAATTAAAATTCAAATAGAATGCAGTGATGTGGTACATCCGGTGAGGCGTTCTTCACGTTATGATACTGTTCACATCAAGTCATGATCAGCTTCAGCATCAGCATCAAGTTCACTGCCTCTGTCGGAAACATAGGTCAGAAATCTCTGATGACAGTGTGACAAAAATGACGTTTGAAGTTGATGCTCTCACAAACATGAAAACAAGGTAATACATGATGTTTTTATTGACAAGCTTTATACGTTTGACGGAGAAACAAAAACAGTTGTGGCTTTATTAATTATGCTAGGCTATATGCTAATTCGCCGCTAGCTCTTAAGTGTGAGTTGGCTATTTTCCTATTAAATATTTAATTTGAACACAGTTTGCGTTAGATAACATAGAGTTAGATCACTATACATTTATAACTAGGCTAGACCATGTGAAAAAAAACACAAAGGTTGTTGTCATAGGCTAATACTAAATTTCCGGTAACTTTACATTACTCACATTTGGTAGCCTTCCAAGACAGTGGCGACCTACGTTTGACCCAGCAGGCCTACCGTTCTAATCACAAAGTAAATGGTAGTGGGTCTAATCCCGGTACTTGGAAAAAAAAATCAATCTAATCAGTCACGACCCAGTCAGTCAGCTGCAGCCTGTGCATAATGCCAAGAGGATGCAAGTCAGGACCCACCTGCGTCTTTGCAACTTTGGGCATCTGGCCTGCGAGCGAACATCGAGAAACCAAGAAGAAAGTTGTCTTGAGGTATGTGGACACTAGTTCAGTTTTCTAATGACTTTAAACTAAATGGGCTAGCTAGGGCAGAGTATATTACTGTAGTAGATAAGATAATTTACATTTTGTTAATCAATAATTAATGTATTTGTGCTGTGTTGTGTTAATCATAGTTGCGTATTGCAATTATGGCTGTTCGTCAAACCATAGCCTACACATTCTGACTTTTTTTTTTTTTTTTTTTTCATTTTTGTCAATTTTGGAGTTTGAAGTGTCTGCTCGTGGTCTGTCAGACATTGTTTGTGGACAGTAGGACACAAATATGTGAAAATATTTAAAATGTTCCTATTTTGCACTATTCGTAATCCAGTGTAACTGAATCACCTCAGAACTGTTCAGCTAAAACAGCCTGTAGCCTAGACAAAAAATAACAATGACTACACAGTCAATCGTGGGTCTATCATTAGGAGACACTGTGATAATCCGGAGCATGTCACACTTTTCCATGCAGCGGTGGCAATCTGAAGGGTCAGGGTACACTTGCAGATACCACACAGATACTGATAGCATATCCACAGTTCTTACTGGGAGATCTGGGGCAGTGGTGGTGTGTGTGTGTGTGTGTGTGTGCGTGTGTGTGTGTGTGTGTCCTGATTTGACCACTATCCTCTCCAGAGCCGCTGGGGTGTGGTCACTGTAAATGAGTAACAGCAATATTCTGAACAATTGGTGTGTCTGTTGTCTGCACAGAGGGCCTATTGAGCGGGCATAATCGTCAAGCTATGTACCATATGAGGTTATCCCTTGGGAGAGTTACAGAGAATTTTCCCTCAACAAGAGAGAGAAATAGAGAGAGAGACAGAAAGAGAGAGAGAGCAGTGACTGTCACATTCCAGACTAAACCTGAATGTTGATTGTAATGTTATTAATCAGAGAGGGAGACAGTCTGTGTATAACATAGATGACTGCTTGCTCCACTATCGCGGTGTGACTGTGTGCATTTATAAATTATGAACACTTTAGGTCAACACCAGCCAAGGAAGAGTAGGTCATTTCTTAGGAATCTGCTTCGTATGAAAAGGGTTTGTGTGAGTTTCAATGTGTGTGAGTATGCGTGCGTGCGTGCGTGCATGCGCCCGCGCGTGTGTGTGCTCGTGTGTCTGTACTGAGGTCATGTTGATCGGCCTACTCAAAGGGCTTGTGCATGTCACCCAGGGAATGTGAAGACACTCATGCTATGCAGTGCACCAGCACCACCTTCGCCAGGGTACTTAGGGCCACTTATCAGGTTTATATTTCAAAAGGTGCCCAAGAGGCAGGAGCAGCACACTCAGTCTCTACAGGCCTGAGATAGACAGACAGACGGTCAGGCACTTTGGAAAACGGCCACTATAGGCCCCCATATATAGTAGACCTATAGGCTGGCTTGCAGCTAAAGCCGGTCCTCAGCTGTGTGACTGGGCGTCGTGTACATAAAGGCCTGTTTTGTGCCACAGCTTGAGCACCTGTGTGAGGGAGAGGGCCAAAGTAAATAGCCATGGATAGAGAGTAAAATGAATGAAAGACTGCAGACCCAAAATAAATAAAGGAGCGACATCACTTCCCATGCGTGACAGACAGGTTGCTGAGAGAGAACAGGGCAGGGACAAGACCTTTAAGATTGTCTTGACTGTAAGGCTAGAGCAAACATTAAAAATGTGAAGCAATTGTCCTCTAAATTTGCCGGTGTAAACAAAACATGTAAACTCTAGCCTTTGTGTAAGTTTTTTTTCACTCCTACTGCCAGGAGTAATGGTTAGTTTAGACAGGGTGGTGGTGAGAGACATGCTGTACATTTCCCCCCTGTCTGCTGCTAACATATGTGAAAGAGCGCCCTCATGCAAACTTTGCGAGGAAAAACAAAGTTAGACTCAGATTTCCCCTCTGACAAAAGCACAAATACCATACAGTAATCCACACACACATACACTTACAGCCTACACAAAGACAAAGTCTGGAAAGAGTGGCTGCAGTTGTGTTGTGCTGCCTGCTCGGCTGGCCTTCGACTCCCCGGCATGGGCGGAGTGTAGCAAGCTCTTTTCAGACACGCTGGGCCGGCTGGTTGGCTTTTGGAAGCAGGCAGCACTTTCTTGAACCAGTGCCAAATGAGGCTGGCCCAGCCGGTGCAGCTGAAACTTTTACAACCTCCCCTTGCTCAAGCAGGAAAAGACACGAGAGCAGTCCGCAGCACAGTGCGAAAGAGAGAGAGGGAGAGAGAGAGAGAGAGAGAGAAAGAGGGAAACATGTAGCGAAAGTTTATCTCTTTCCACCCCCCCTTCACACTCTTGTCGTCGGCTGACAAACCATGACATCCACTTAGATTGTTCTTCCTTCTGGTGTTGAAGTACTTTTAGAAAAAAATCTCGTCTATTTGGAGCGAGTTAAAATGGGTCGGGTCATGTGAGTGTGTATGTGGTTATGAGGGGGGTTAGAGGGGGGCGAGGGAGGGGGGACGAGGGGACAGGGGGTCGGTGAGTTCAGAAGGGGGAAAGGAATAAATTCATAAATAACAAAAGAGCGATGACGTCACACAGAGGGCTGCCCAGGACAATGCCAGAGAGAAGGCAGAGATGGTGTGTGTGTGTGTGTGTGTAGGGGGGGGAATGTACTGTGTGCGATACTCTCGTGCAAGTCTGTGTGTGAGCGTGAATGTCAGCCGTTTAACTTGCGTTAGGACATGCCGTGCAGGAGTAGGAATATGTGAATTCTGGCACAGAAGAGATGGATTCGTTTCAGCCACTTCCTGTTTCGCGGCAAGGAGGGGACCTCAGAGTGCCTTGCCAACATATGGGAATTACTTCAACAGTTGCTGATTGCTACAAGAAGTTGATTTCCCCCTCTGTTGTTTAACATGTACTGTAATTGTAAGCAGCTCCATAGTGGTAGCTGCAGTGAGACAAAGTGTTCTGAATGTCGGACACTTTTTAAAAACTTTAACAGAAAAAAGGACCATCTTGTGTGACCACTGGATCAGGCGAGTGTATGAAAAATGAATGAACCAGATTCATCTCTGTGGCTCCCTTCCAAGCAAAACAGAGACCTGAGTTCACATCTGAACAATTACAAAGGCGTTTTTGGGTGAGAAGGGGATTGACTCGGTGTCTTACCTCAATATCTCCCCAACTGAGGAAAACAAAACAAAAACACAGGCAGCTGCAGAACAGCCCATAGACGTGTGCAATGACCAGGGAGACGGGGACTCTGAGACTCGCGCTGCCTGGGACCAATGCCAAACACTGACAAAAACACTCCTATGTTCTCAGGGTGAGTGCATTGACTCTTCCCCTTTCTCTTTTTTTGGGATTTAATGAAGTTTTTGGTGGGAGATAGAGAGAGAGAGAGTGAGAGACCTTTGAGATAAACGTTGAATAGACGTAGGAGTTTGACAGCTGGTGGAGTTTTTGGCAAGGAGGCACAGAAAGAAATCACGTAAGTATCGCCCATTTTGGTGAACACTATCTTTCGTCTCATTTATACACTGGGCAACTATTCTGAGCTCATCCTGCTATCTTTGGACAATGTCTGCAAGTGTGATTTGATTCTTGTTAGATACCTAAACAACAGCACTACCAACATAAATGGATAAAACAAGATCTGTCTAAAATGAAGCTAGTTTATCACGACCGGAAGTGACATTCTGCACATAAGCCTATTCAGCTCTGTTCATTTCTCATTGTCCCTTCAAACATCTTTCAATCTCTCACCATCTTCTGCTTTTTTGTCTCTTCACCTTTTTGTCTCTCTGTCTCTTCTCTATCTCTGATTCTCTGTCGCGTTCACCCTCCTGCTTTCTCTCTCCCTGTTGTTTTGTCTTTTTCACTTGGCATCTGTGCCAAAGAGGGCTGGGAGAAAGACGAGAGAGAGCGAGCGAGGGAGCAAGTAAAGACGGGGCTGCTTAGCTTGCTGACTCTTCAGCAACAGCTCCGTGGTATGGTGTGGTTGGTGGTGAGCACATTTCTGTGTCACTTTCTTGCGTGCTCTCTCTCTCTCTCTCTGTTTCTGTCTCTGTCTCTGTCTCACTCTCTTACTCTCTCTTTCTCTCTCTCGCTCTCTTGCGAAACGCACAGTACAGCCTATATATGTGGGGTGGAGAGGGGCTGTGTTACCACCCGTACTCTTTCCCGCCCGCCATGGCCTTTACTCGCCTTCAGCCCCTAACTTCCACACTTAAGGTATTTAGATCTTTTGTTGTTATCGTTGTCGATGGTGTCGATGCTGCCAGTGGCTTTTTTTTTTTAATGCATTTTATGAGTTTTACCGGTTCCTTGATCGCAATTGAAGGCAATTTCTCTCCTCTGCTTTGTCTCTGCTTGCTTGCCTTTTCTCTCCTGTTCTTCCTCTCTTGTTCACCATCGTCTTCCTCTTGCAGACGTGTCGGCCTCACCCCTGTAGCCACGCTTTCCACCATTTCTGTGCCGCCAAACTTAATAAAAGACATGGCAAAGTTTTCTCTTTTCCAAAACAGATGCTAAGAAGCTAAAAGATCAATAATATTCGCATCAGTGCCAGTCGGTACAATGCGAGTAAATGGTGTGCTTTCGAACTGATTTTCCAATCATGGTATTTGCGATATTTAAAGCGGACCAGTGCTTCTTGTGTGCGGATGAAACACACCTATCATTACTTGTGAGAGATGTGTGGTTGGTAGATTTTGATGCCATTGCAGTGCACGAATCTCGTGTTGTGCTCTGGCCACGACTTACAAGTCTTCGAGCACGCAAACGGGACCTGAGGGTTTCGGGGGGGGCAGCGCCGTTGTCTGCGTTGCAGATGGCCTGTAATCAGTGCCCCGGCAATGGGTCCTGCTCGCTGTTTTCAAAACAAAGAAAACTCCTGCACTCCCTGACTCAGCACAAAGTCAAAGGCTTGGCTAAAGAACGTCCATGCAATGTAGAAAAAGTTTTCTCTGGGGTTTACCCAAGGCGTTTATTTCCAGACCTCAGTTGTTCATTTACTCCCTGCCTGCCTTGTGTTGCCTACTGTATTGCCCAGCTCAACAGGCTTAGATCATTGTAAATAGAACATAACATTTACAGTGTTTAGCCAGGGAAAATAGGATGCACGGCCATGTGCATACATTACAGTTGGTGTTTTTGCCCTACATGGCTCTGTCTCTTGCACTGCTAAACCGCTGAACCGAACTGCAACCGCTTGGGTAAGTTATATTTCAAGAGCTTAAAGGCATGAAAGTTATGGTAAAGCTTATATGTCATGTCCCCTGTATTTAGTGTAACAAATTGTTGCTGCAAGCAAGTCAGAATGGAATGTCTTGAAGGCCAGGGCAGGTTAGTATGTTATCGACTTGCGGACAGGCAGACAAAGACGAATTGTATAATTTCATTATTTATAGAACCACAGAGGACTGAATTAGCATGCATTTCAGTAGTTAGTACAGCTAATAAGGATTTAATCAACTTGTAACAAGTGTGTCTGCACAGGAAAAGTTGCTTTGCATTGCAGTTTCTTTGTATGAGTTATGATGGTGCATTTTGTTTTGCATTTGACACACAAATGTCCAGTCTTTTGTGGTATTATGTAAATATTGAGAGTTAGTGTCATAAAGCCTCACTAGGAAACACTTACACGATTTACTGATCGACAAGTCATTTACTTATAAACTGTCAGTGTTAGTTTTGATATGTTCAAGTTATAACATTACATATTTCAAAGATGCTAGTTGAAATAAAATGGCTTGCAGTACTTATACAGTGAAATAAGACAAAAAGATGATAATCAAGATGGCGCTCCTATGCCACGTGTTTGTAGGACACTAAATCTATTTGAAGAACTAGTAATAGGTCGATATTGCATCAGATGACAAAGCCTATGAGGACACTTTCTATTGTGTGCTGTCACTTTAGGTAATGAAGAAGTACTCTTTTTCATTTAAACTGTGACATAGTCAAAAAAACGATGCGATACATGTATATATATGTATGATAAATATATATATGATCGTATATAGGGGATCATAAAGCTTATGGCAGGGGATACAAGGAAGTTTTTTTTATAATGTTCATTTAATTGTGCAAAACAAAACAAAAAATAGATTTTAAGTCTTCTGTACTGCTAACAGGTTTAATACTACTAGCAGGTTTGGGTTGTGTTTTTTCGGCAAAATCAAATCCGTAAGTTGGAAGAAAAGGCTTATTTTGTTTTGTTCAAGGGAAGACAGAGAGGGAGAAAGACTGTGAGAGAGAGAAAAGGAGGTGGGGACAGTTGAAGTCAGTGTAACAGAGGGAGGGAGAAAAGGAGAGGGTTTCCTCCACCCCTTCGCTCTCCTCAGATGAACTTATCATGTTGCTTCATATTTTCTAGTCAGCTACGCTCACTTCCTCAATTCACTCCGGTTCAAACAATTAGCTATAATCTGCACACGAGCCCTACACGGCTTTACTCACATTTACTTTACTTACAACATCTGGCAGTGATACAGATACAGGGGCCTGTAGAAAAGGGTGCTCATAGCTTGCTGCTGTGCTGTGCGTACTGCACACTGCATACTGCTTGCAACGTGCAGCAATGGAACGCAGAGAGACCTTAAGCAGCCTGCTGATCTGCAAGGCCTTGCTGTGTTCCACCGAGGCTCGAAGCGTTATCGCAAACTTTCGGTGGGTATATCAGCCCCCCCTTTGGGAACCGCAACTCGGAGTCAACCAAGGTCAACGGCAGACAGGCTTCCTGTTTTGGGGCCGCTATTTTTGCAGTAAGGGCGTTCACTTGGGTTAGCTTGATGACAGGGATCACTGGAAACATGAATTATATCTACTAATGTAGTAGCGTGAACGTGACAGATTGTGTGCGTTGGATTAGGAAAAAAAAAGTTGGGATATGCGTTAAGAAATCATCAATAGGTGCTGCTTTTATTAACTGTTACTGTCGTTTAAAAAAAACGTCTGTGCGAAAACCAACAAGGTAAGAGGAAAATGTTGCACCCTGTAGTTCATTTTTTACTGAGATCAGACCATTTGGTAATAAGTTGTCTATACTAATGAGTATTAGTATTGAGTGCTATAGTAATCTATTGAAAAACTAAAATTGTTCGAACCTGGCTTATTTACATACAGTATAATTACACTATAGTGGCACACAGTAATCTTCAGTACTCTAAAGAAGAAGCTTCTTGCAGTCAGAGTACCTATTGGTATTTTTGGACACAAGAGTTTGTGATATGTGACTTTGTGACTAGTTTCATGAGGTTAATTTGTTTTTTCTTCGATGTGTAATTTATGCTTTGTGATAGAAATGAAGCTAAAGCTAAAGTGTTTGTGAATCTTTGGAATTCATTAAGACACATTAAGCAATCGTTGGATTAAAATCTCTAATGGTAAGACAATGAGCTAATGAAAACCCATAGTGCATTTATCATTAACTACTTCAAAAGGCCTGTTGACTTCAACAAATAGTGTACTCCATCAGTTTCTTGTGGTAGTAGTGTTTCAGGGAATTTATGCATAGTATTTTAAAATGCTCTGTCATCCCTTTGAAATAACCTAAGGGGTTTGTTTTCTCTAGGTCTGCCGTCAAAACGAACATTAGTGCAGTTCTATGATTTACAGTAGGACTATATGTATAGTAATCCAGGATATCACACTTGCAAAATAGTATGTGTAACTTTGGATCGTAGCTGTGATATACCATTGGCGCCCTGCGTGTATAACATATAATCAGCATACGTGCTTTTAATGTAAGCATCCTTAATTGGAAAGGGACTGTATAATCACATTATGAGCTTGGTGTTTAATGACCTTCGGCTGAACAAACAGAGATGTGCTACAGATTGGGATTGGATAAATGGAGGGGGGATTGCAAAAGGCAGCTGACTGCCTCATTTATGGACAAATTGATGGCAGAGCACGCACGAAAAAAAAGTAATGATTATCCACTGCAATCTGTTTTTATAGCAACTTTTTTTTCTTCAACGGGGCCCTGAGAAGACGCCAGGCGAGGTGACTTCCCTTAGACCCTCAAATGAAAGCCAGACAAAGACATTGTCTAGAGTTCCTCTTTCAAATTGCAGTCTTTCACTCTCAGTCCAACAGTCACATAGATACATGCAGACACAGACAGACACACACACAAATGCACACACACGCATACACAAACACACACAGACAGACAGACACACACATACACACACACACACACACACATACAACCTTGCTACCACTCAATAGTCTCCCCCCACAATCGCCACCTCCTTTTTTCGTTCATTGAAATTCAGCTTGGCAAGTAGGCACTGCCCATTTCTTGGCACCGGGCTCAGAGAGGAAGAAAAAAAAAGAGACAAGAATCTGCACCAATCGTCTTGTTTCACAACCACCGTGGTAGTGCCAAGCGTTGAGCCGGCTTCCAGCTTCGGACTAACACCAGCTCACCAATAGGTATTTCTCGCACATTTATTTTCAATCAGATAGCCTAATCTCAACCTGACCATGCTAGTGCAGGGACCAAAGGTTTTTGGGGGGATGCAGGGAGGTTCATTGATGTGTATTTTTTCACTGGTGGAAGAGCTAAATTGCTGTGGGAGCTTTTTTTGCCGTGTTTTGAGCCTGTGAGATCCCATTGTCCGTCAGACTTGTTTGTTTGTTTTCATGCCTTACGATTTGCAGATCCGAAGAAGAGGGCTGGTAGGTGTTAATGATCTACAAATTGCGTGTCATCTTGTTAGAGTCATAATTGGTTTGGCATTAGTTGTATTAAAAAAATTGAAGAATAGGAAAACGAGCGAGTATAAATTTAGGATGTTTCAAAGCCAGCGCTGCAAAATGTGATATGTTGGTTTTTAGTTTTATTTTTGTTACATTTATCAGCATGTACTTTACATTATGTTGAGGTTTATTGTCTTACTGTAAAACATCTATGTACTGTATTGTATTTAAGAGTTGTGTCGTAAGCCAATAATAGAATTCAAGTAGACATTTCTGTGGCTTGTCTGAACAGGCTCTTTCTTGTTGTTCTGTAAGTTGTCGAGAACGGTTCCTCTGCCTAGTTTTACCAGAGACCAACGTTACTTACAGCAATTCACCTACAAGGAGACTCCAGCACCACATTTCCTATCTTCCTGTTAGTCCCTTGAAGTGGTAGACCGGATTGGACCCAATGTGCTGGCTTTGATGTACTCAACAACACATCTGATCTAGCCATTCAACCCTATGACTAACATGCATTGACTTCAGGCAGGTATAGTGGTGGGGCAAGCAGGGATGGGAAATAGTCTCTTTGCTGCGGGCATGTCTAGCAGAAGTCTGAAGAAGCCCTGGCATGGACTAGTGGGTCTCAGTCAAGTAGGGGAGGGACCGGGCCTTTGTTGGGAGTCAGAAGCAAGTATCGTGCTTGAAATGCGGTGGCCACGGAAATGTGCCCAGAAGAGTGTATCCTGTTTTGCTGTGTTGTACTGTGGGGCGATGACATACTTCAGAAACCAACTGACCAGTTTAAATCCCATTAGTACTTTTAGGTCACCAACATTAACACTTCAGTGTTATTATGTTAGTCCTTAGCTGTACCAGCGGTGTAACTCTTAATTATTCAAGAAATAACTCGTTTGGCATTAGTTTGTAGAAAATGTCTGTTATGGTGCAAGGTGAAGTCTTGGTTTTTGCCAGAAAACCAGAGGAAAATGTTAAATACGGGTGTATACTTTTGCATCCACACCAGGACAAGTGGTCAGCCCCAATCCCAGTGATTAACTCAAATCTCCCCATGCACAGGGCAGACTGGTCTCCAGTTTAATCTGCAAATGATCCAAATGTCACATCTGTCCCACTACATTTGATGTTCATTATCTCCTCTCTCTCTCTCTCTCTCTCTCTCTCTCTCTCTCTCTCTCTCTGTCTCTTTCTCTCTCTCACTCACTCATATACACACACATGTCAATCAGAGCAAGTCAAAACATTCTATATATATATATATGAATATCAAATTAACATTTTTTTTAATTATATGTGGTTTAATGTAACAGAAACTGGCATACAAATAGTTTTTGGTTTTAAAAGATTTAATTTTCTTATGTAGAATTTTCTATACAATACACCTTCTAATAGACCTTCCATCTAAAAAAACAACCATTTAAGCAAACCATTTAAGCATTTAAGCAAATGCAGCAAAATCATCTTGTGTTTTTTAAGCTTTCTGTCACAGTCACCCAAATAAACAAACAAATCACCAAAGAATCACACTTTAGAAAGCATTAACGACATCTCCTACAAAAGTAAAACATAATATAACATAATATAATGATGGTCAATAAATGATTGGGTAAGCCATCCCAGACCTGTTGCTTATCACATTAACTTTCCAGTCAAGGCTAAGAGATACTACTGTCAGTACAGTGAAGGTATGTAGCCAAAATAGCACAGCACAAATGCTCACTAAGACTCACTCACTCACTCATCCACACTCACTCACCCACATACTCAGTCACTCATTCAGTCACATTTGCTCACTCGCTCACTTACTCGCTCACATACTTACCCACTCATTCATTTGCTCAATCACATATATTCACGCATTTATTCCAGCTCACTCACTTATTTACTCACTCACTATAAATTCGTTGACAAATAAACTTGAACATACTATGACATGAAATCTGGAAGGGCAGAGAATAGAGTCGAGCAGAGAGAAGACTAAATGTATTCTTTCTAAAATTAGCTATACTGTATCCATGCAGCTGTGTAGTCAGAGATTAATTGGTCATTGAAAGCTTATCCTGCATGCCTTTTACAATGTACAATTTGTATGCACTTGTGGTTTTAGATAGTGCATTGCAACTCTCAAAATGTACATATAATGTAATACTTATTGATGAAGTTATGATGAAGTATTTAAAGTAACGACTTTTTTTGTTTTTACATAATTCATGCACCTGTTCGTTTTCCTTGTGGATTTTTTTTTTTAATTGGTGGACCTGCATTTAATGTCTCATCTAAAAATATGCTAAATCTGTCATTATCCCTTAAGAACCATTTGAAAAAGCCAGTTTCTTAGATCGTCCATGTCCTTGAAAATTCACAGATGCTCATGCAAATTTATTTTACAGCAGAAACAGAAATGTCTATGCCACTCAAAAATACACAATGGACGTTAAATGCTGACCAAACAACCACTCGCAACCTTCTATAGTGCTTCCCAACGCTTATGTTTAGGTGGACGGTAGTCTAATGAACAAGAACTTGTAGAGCAACTACAGATGTAGTGTGTAGTAGTAGTAGAGCAGTAGAGATGCTTTAGGTATCCCAGAGTAAATTACGGTGTCCAGCAGCATATACACATCAAATACACATCATATATACGTCTACACATATATCATATTTACACATGTATCACGTGTACACACCATTTACACACATATTTTGCATATCATACACCCACACACACAGGCACACGTGCACACAGACATAAGACATAATGTGAACAGATGTGTTCACATTAGAAAAATTATAGGCATACAACATTTGTACACAGCATTTCTGAACACCTGAATCCTATAAATTGGGTGAAATTTTGGCATAATCTGGTGCGCCCTTGTAAAAATTGCTGCTAATTTGATTAATATTTTACCGATATTTGGAGTGTCTCCACAATATTGATTCATCTTTCAAATTGTATCCACGATGTGGATTCAAGGTGGAGAAGTTAATCCAGATAGAAGATGCATGGTAGCAAGTCAAGGCATTTAGCTACTTTTCTACAGGGATATGGCACTGAATGAAAACAAAATGCATGTGGCCAGTTGCTCATCACCCAAAGAGTATGCGCTCGGGTCTTAAACTTTGATGTGTGTGAACTTACAGAAGTTTATAATGAGGTAGCAGCCCCAGTCCATGGAGTCAAGTCTGAGTTGACTGTCAGCATGCACCAACAGATGACGACAATGTCTCAATCACCGTCTGCGCCGCCTAGCCCTTGGCCAGTCCCCCAAATCCCCCCCCCCCGGCCCTTGCCTCCTCCCTCTCAGCTTAGTCGCCTTTGTGAGACTAGGCCCTCCTTTGAGCTGGTCTCGGATCGGGCCCAGCTCCTTGCCAAAACATTTCAATCACTGTCTGGCTTAATTAGGCTAAAAGGAGTTCTGAATGTTAATGAATCGCGGCGCAGCTTTTCAGTGAATGTGGTTCTCATGCTAATTTATGCAAAGCAGGGATCTCCCGCCCCCTCTGTCTGGGGTTAGCCCAGCTCCAGTCAGGGGCTTTAACTCCAAGTGCCCACCACTTTATTGTACCAAGCAGGAGTATGCTCATGAATACACTGTCCTGACGCACACGACTAGTTAGTTAAATAAAAACGAATTACAGCTGCTCCCAAGTATTATTAATACATATGGATTCCCTACTCTACCAGCTTATCCAAAATAATAATTAGCTACTATACTCTACTGCTACTACAGTTACATGATGATGTTTTTAAATGATCATACACTAAAATATGTCTGTAAATGTAACATTAAGGGCTGTGTATACTAACAAAACATTGCTTGTAGTGTACAACAGTACTATTGGCACACTGGATAGCTTTGGGAGTTCTATGTTTGTCATTGTACATACTGGTAAAGACAAAATGCCAGTTTATAGACTGCAGTGTCACACCACATCTTACAAAACAGGTTTTCATGATACTGGAAAAATATTTGTCTTGATGCTAGCTTTAAATCCTTTCCTGCAAAAACATACAATAGACATTATTGTACTATCCGAGAATGATGTGACATGAAACACTTGTAGTTTAAGAAAGGAAACATATCTTGTGTAAAACAGGAAACAACAGCCAACAGCCAACCATCAGGTCACCTCAGTCACATGCACTACAGTAATTTACACTTTAATAATGGATCTTAACATGTATATGTTACTGTGTATGTTAAGATCAGTAGTAGTACCTCACAGTTTCATAAAATCTGCCCTGTATATTTGATCTGTTTTTAGTGCATATAAAGCATATGCACACCCTAAAAAGTTCTGATGTTTTAAATTGTTTTTGTATGTAAATGGATAACATGTCCATGTTCGTGTATGTGGCAACATTTAGTTATTATAGTTGTGTTTAATGTCTGGACAACTTGTCTATGAATAAATCCAGTTTGTCATAGCATTAGTTTATGAGCTCAGCTTTCCAAGCAGCGTATAGTCACATGTTGTAAAGATTTTGTGTCATTACACTCATAATGTAACTATTTGTTATAAAGCAGTGTACAGGGCGTAGCAGTGTCTAGCATACTGTGCATACAGTTATGGTTCTTACAACCTGTTGGTTCAGAATCGTTTTAAATCTTTCATGATAGGACTATTTCAAGGTTCTGGGTACTTGTGGGAAGCACCTTAATAGTCCACAGCCACAAGCAATCCTTGGCATCTTTTGTGTTTGAAACGAAGCCAAGCTCTGTGTTTTTGTATTCGCACAGAAAACAACATCTCTATCGCACATTCAAACCAAACCACATCAGACCCCTGACATTCGTGCGTCTGTTATGATCACCTTGCAGACATTGTCAGACTGGGATGGGAGCCCCCTCATGCCCTAAGATGGCTGAATCACAGCCATTTTGTTTCTTTTCTCCCCTCTTGTGGACTAGCAGAAGCACAAGCTATGGGCTACAAAAGGCAGCCATTGGAAGCTGCATCTGAATTTATCCGTTTCCTTCGGACAGCTAGACATCAAGCTTCTCTTGGGTTGTTATGTCAGAAAAAGCTGTGTTTTTTTTTATTAAATAGACAGTAATTCCTGGCACAACATCAAGACCCCTTTTCTTTCACGATGTAGATTTTGTACCCTCTGAGTCTTTTTTCTTTAAACATTTCTGCTCCTTTAGAGTTTTCGCTTTGCTTTTGCTACACTTTTATGCATGTATATTTTCTTTCTGCTTTTGCCCCAAAAACATTTTATTGTGCTGTCATGTATGTACAACTGTTACAAGAACGCTAAACGAAAATTGCAGGACTGATGTAGGCATGTCTATATCATTAAGACTTCTACTTTTACAGTGTAAAATAAAATAAAAAATACAAAAAAATAGTATTTTTAATTATAACATGCACATTTTAATAGCGTTTTCTAGATATATAATGGAAACAAAAAGGGACCATTTTAATAAACATTTTAGATCTGTATTGCTAACATCTCCATGTGTCCAACAGGTATCTGCCCACCTCTGCTGTGGCCCACTGCCCCATGCAGGGGGCTGCCTGCTTGCTGTCCTTGGGGCTGAGGTAGTAGATTGAATAGTTGTGGGGCTGGACGTGCTCCCTCTGAGATAACTATGCAATCTACTGTCTTTCCTAAGGTGATAGCCAAGTCGTCCTCCCCTTAGCTGCCCGAGACCCACACAGGAGGAGAGCACACAGCAGTGGGCTGAGAAGACAGTGCTATTTCACTCGTGCTATATGACCAGACTGCACAGACTGCAGAGGAATCAATCACTACATGGCCATGTTTCAAGGTCAGGTCATGTGAGATGTGCAGTTGTGCGTACGCAGCTCTCAGCTGTTGAGAGGTGGAGTGATTTAGTGCCTTGTCGAGGTGAGGTAGTAGGTTGTATAGTTTCGATAGGGGGGGTCCTTCCCTGTTCTGGTGATAACTATACAGTCTATTGCCTTCCCCGGGGGGTGCACAAGGCACGGGTCTTCGGCGCAGGACTCAACCGCAGGATTTATGGGTAATCTTAACATGTCAGCAAATGCAGTTGTCTTTGCTCTCTGTGTGCTTTGAATTACTTGACAGTATGCTAAATTATTTCAGTCATATTTTACCTGGACTTGATTTAACCTTAATGTTATATATTGTGTCATAAATTTGCCATTGCGT
Organism: Setipinna tenuifilis; assembly: GCA_030347295.1. NCBI lineage: Eukaryota > Metazoa > Chordata > Actinopteri > Clupeiformes > Engraulidae > Setipinna > Setipinna tenuifilis. The sequence goes on from CM059270.1 coordinate 20,621,128, forward strand.
ACACAGATGTCAGATACTGTCAAATGGTTCCATGACAGATTGTTTGTAATGATAAGAGAGCGTTGTGCTTAATGCTATAACAGTTTATGGTAAGACTTTATTTCATAGTTTCCATTTTCAGTGTATCTACATGTACCGGTAATATTGTGTACTTACACTGTACATATCTAACACTAACTCTAATCCTGTGGTACAGTATAAGTACACAATGTGACATACTTTGTTACACTGTACCTAATTAATGTAAAAGGGACAGTAAAATTAAGTGTAACCCAGTTTATTAGCATGTGACACAGGCTATTAAGACATTTAACTACAATGGTAATAAGGCGCTGCTTTGTAATCTTCATGAATGAATGTTGCCATTTTTTTGAACAAACAAAAGAAAAACACAAAATGACATTTCAGAGAGATGACTTCATCATTAATTGACATTCCACGGAACACTTAGTGGATGACGGATAAATGTGACTGCTTGGCAAGCGAAAAGCAAAACATGTTATAATCAATTGTATTACATGGATCATTTGAACTGATAGAAACTCAAATGCAAAACTGAAAAGCGGTTTATAAACGTGATAATTTGGTCAATAAAATCCTTTTTTGATTTTTACTAACTGCATTTCTGACTTTAATTTGTTCTATCACTGACTCCAAGACTGTAAATGAATGAGGTAATGGATATATGGCATAGCCTGGAAGAGAAATCAGAACAGAAATCATGTTTTGAAAATCTAAAACCCATACAAAAACTCATATAACATACTAGGTGGTCACTGCAAACTTTGTGCTCACAATTTGTCATCTAAACATGACATGAAACAGTTAGGTAGGGAGTTTGTGTGCCTACAAGTAAAAACTAGTATGGTCATTGTAAGCTATTGACATTGTATACCAGGGATACCAAACCAGATAGCGTGCTAGGAGTTTGTGAGATCACATCAATGGATGTTCTAAAAACATTAAGTGACTACTTCAGTGTTGTAATCATTTTTGGTACATTTTTAAAGCAATAAAGTGTTTTTATTGGTTTCATTGACTGTTATGTATTTACTGTTATATAAAAAAACTATAGCTATTTATTCATATTTATTGACTTGTTAATTCAAAGAAAATAATCATACATGGTGTTATAGTAAAGAGTTGTTAAGACTTTCATTTATTTTCAGTAGATTATCTTTGACGAGTAGCCCTTCATATAGTTTCCTATCCTTCAGGTAGCCCTCAGTCTTAAAAAGGTTGGAGACTCCTGGTGTAGATTGTATATGCATACATCCACACACACATACCAAAAGACACAAATTTACACTACATGCTTTAGTATGTGAGAGAGAGAGAGAGACAGAGCACAGACAATGTCATCAGACAGAATTTAAATGGTGTAAGCGAGAGGGCACAGCAGTTTTTCCAGATGTATTTGTTTGTTCGTGTGGGATGTTGTTTACTAGGAGTTATGTCAGCAAAGGAAGGTGCTGAGGCAGATGCATTTACAGTCTGATTGCGTAGCTCAACTTCAAAATCGCTTATACTTTAATGGCATGCAGCTTTAATAAACAGTTCTCTCCACGTAGGCTAAAACAAGTCTTTCAAAGCTCTGATCAGTCCTGTAAACAACATGTACAAGCCTCACAGGCTGCTCCCAGTCTCATGGCTGCCTGGAAGCCCTGCCTGCCAGACATCTGAGTTCCGCCGGCGCTGCCTTTTATGGTGGCACAGGAAGTATCGTCTCAGGATCTCGGCGTAGGCCTCGCGGATCTTGCGGATGCGTAGCGCGTACACCACCGGGTTGATGGCCGAGTTGGCGTGCGACAGGAGGATGCCAGCGTAGAAGGCCCCCTGGGAGACGGCCCCAGGTCCCCGAGAGAAGAGCAGCACGCAGTTCATGATGTGCAGCGGCATCCAGCACACCGCAAACAGCACAAGCACCAGCGCCAGGGAGCTGGCCAGCCGCCTCTCCCGCTTGTAGAAGGCCTTGGAGCCGGGCTCCCCGGACGAGGACTCCCTCTGGAGGCGCACGCGCAGGTTGTGGAAGACCAGGGCGTAGAGCAGCGTCATGACCAGCAGGGGGAGCAGGATGCAGCCAAAGTAGTTGAAGTAGACCATGTAGGGCAGGGAGATCACAGCCAGGAAGGTGCACTCGATGACGGAGGAGTTGGCACCGGCGGAGGGAGGCGGGGCGCTGGCACTGGCGCTTCCGTTGTGCCAGCCGAAAAGCGGCGGGAAGCCGAGCAGGCAGGAGACAAGCCAGCACAGGGCCACGGCTGCCCAGGAGCGGCGCTGAGTGGCCATGCTCTTGTATCTAGAGGAAAGCAACAAAACACGGTCACCTCCCTGTCTAAAAGTCTGGGTGCTGGACCACATAAAACAGGCTTATACAATGAAATTAAGTCTGCAACTCCAATAAGGAAAAAGTCCACAACACCAGTAATAGGCCCCAACATTATTTTAATAGTAACTTTTTAGGGGCATTAACCCTTCATCAGACATCATGATCATCTGATATTGGGAGCATTTTACACGTGTTGCAGAATTTATCTTCTTTAGTAGGCTTTTGTATCTGATCGTCCATGAGAGGATGAGAAGGGAGAGGGTAAAAAAGGAGGAGGAGGAAAAAGGGAGGAGGGTTGGTTATCACATTTGAAACTGATTTTCCAGAATGGCCCAGTTGTGGTCACACATTTTTAAAATGTGGGAAAATGGGTTCTTACAAGCCATGGGGGACATTCGAGCCAAATGTAAAAGAGGCTGCTAGCAAGATTTTTACTGTTGTCAACAAAACCTATGTATGTGACATTGCAACCTTATGATTTCCTGCCCCAGAAAGGATTACTCGCACTGTGGGAAAGTGGGAGAACATGCCAGTGAGATGGCATGGAATGTTTGTATGATGCACCAAAAATATAAAACCTTAAATCACAGTCTTATGTGAAAGATATAAACAGTAGGACTATATCTGCTGAATCTTACTACAATCTGCTGAGAAAACATGTAAATGAAAACTATTTTAGTTAGAGTTAGAAAAGTTAGAAAAGTTAAGTTAGAAAAATGTTAAAATGTTACAATATACTGTAAATTGTGTTCAGAGTGTAGAGTTAGAGAATACTGCTCTGGAGTTTTGAATATGGACCTTCATTACACATGAATTGCTCAGTCTGTAGATAGGTAAAATGATTAATCCTTTATTTTAAAGGCCTTTTACGTTTCCTAGAGACACATGTAGTAATGTTATAAGTAGGACAAAATCTTTCTGTTCTGCCGAGTCTTTCATAAATCAAATTATTCAAATTAAAATTGTTAAAATAAAAGTATTAGTTAATAATATTACCATTACTACATTAGTATTACTTATTAGTTAGTACACATGGTAAGGAAGTGATTTTCTGTTGTTCTCGCAGTCCACTCTGTCCAATTCATGAACCTTCTCTGGCCAGACACTCACTCACCTGAGGGGGATCCGGACGCGCAGGTAGCGGTCCACGGCGATGGCCAGAAGCGAGAGCACCGAGGCCTGGGTCAGCACCAGCACCACGCAGCTGACGGCCAGGCACGCGTGGAAGGACGTCCACACCCAGCCGTCCACCAGCACGGCCAGGGGCACCGCCACCGCACCCACCAGGAAGTCGGCCACGGCCAGCGACACCACGAAGCAGAAGGTGGGCTGCCTGAGCGAGCGCCGCATCTGCACGGCCCACACCACCATCACGTTACCCAGGCAACAGGCCACGGCGATCACGATCTCCAGTGACATGTACACCATCCAGGCCATCGGTGAGGATGAGGAGACGGAGGCAACGAGAGGTAAGAGTGCAGAGCAGAGAAATAGACAAACCAGAGAGTGAGAGAAAAGAGTAAGAAAGAGAGAAGGAAAGATAAAGCCATGGGTGGGGGCGGTGATGTCGAATTCCCTTGTATTGCCTAAAGGGAGAGTTTTTTGACTTAAGGGTCAGTGTTCACAGTTTGTGTGGGAAGCCCAAAGTCTTTGCTGGGATGCACACCCCTCCACACCCCAAAAAGCACACAAAGAAACACAATAGGGGATGCCCACACACACACACGCACACACATACAGACGTACACATGGAGAAACACCCATTAGGGACATACATTCTAGAAAATACACAAAAAAAACACAGACATATAAACACAAACAGTATATACACAAACATCCACATCACACATGCACACACACCCATGCAAGCATCAACTCCACACACAGACACACACACACAAACACACACACACCCACACACACACACAACCTCACTACCACTCAATAGTCTCCAACCACAATCGCCACCTCCTTTTTTTCATCTATTGAACACAAAGGCCATTCATGCAATCACAGACACTGTCGCCCCAAAGTCATTAAATACCATAAGTCTTTGGGTTTGGTGCATGTTTGGAGGAACTCCTGCATAACAAATAGTGCACACACATGCATACCCCTCACATCTGGGCTGCGTCAGGCCCCACCGCTGCGTGTGTGGGCGAGCCATTGTGGACATGGGAGATGGCTAATGATTTATGCTCATTGTGGTAGCATTGTTACTTTTTTTTGTCAGACGGACCCCTTAAGGATGTGTGTAAGCACCAGATGTGGCTATGCTGACCACAGATCACAGGCTACTCTCTCCACCCCACCCTATCCTATCCCCATTCTGCTCCCTGTTCAGCAGCGATTCTCTGGCACCACCTCGTGGCTGTTGCAGGCTCAGTTGCACATTTACTGAGGAGGTAGTAAATGTTAATATTACCCTAGCAGCGAGAGGTCGGCAGATGTGTTGGTTTAGTAGGAAAAGGTTCTCATTGTTTTTGCAGGGCTCTAGCAGGTGGTGTATTGATAGGGAAAGGGGATTTGCATAAAAGCTCCTGCTAAGTATATTGTAATGTAATGCAATGTAATGTTATGGGCCCCAGCATTGGACAAATAGTTTGAAAATCCCAGCAATAATATACATGTATTAAAGGGAGATTTAATAAATAAGGAATTAAATTCACCAGTGATTTTATATGTAGCTACAATCGTACATGCTTATAACATGCTTAAAAGTATTTATATTTATTTGAACTGTTTTGAATCAGACATGGTTTGTATCAGAGTTGAACGGAGCAACAATAATTTATGGTGCCACTCACTATTTTTGTTTACCTCGATGGGTTCCTGTCTGGCTAGGCCACATCCCTGAGGTTAGGTTACACAAAGAGTTGTAGTGATACCTGTCTGTGTACTTTCCAAAGCAATGTTTTCCTGGTGCTGAGATGCACTTAAACACACAAGCAAAAAAAAACACAAACATTCAGCCCTGCAGTATAAAAGCAATGTGCACCATAGTAATCTTACTTCCTTGTTTTTTTTTTTATATTTCTTTTTGTGTATTGTAGGAGGGCAATGTTTGTGTGTGTGTGTGTGTGTGTGTGTGTGTGTGTGTGTGTGTGTGTGTGTGTGTGTTTGTGAGTGTGTGTGTGTGTGTGTGTGTGCGCGCGTTTGTGTGTGTGTGTGTGTGTGTGTGTGTGTGTGTGCGCGCGCGTGCATGCTTGTATGAGTGTGTATTACTTTATTAAGGTGTTTCGCACTTCAGGGCTAGAAGGTTTTTGTTTTCTCCTGTTTCTGTTTGTGTATTTGTAATATGACCTCCAATGTTAGTGTATGTTTGACTGCAGTACTAAGAATAACTTCACAAAAAAAAGGAATCAAAATGGGAAACATATACATGTACACACAAAGACACACGCACACACACACACACACACACACACACACACACACACACACACACAACACCAAACCAAACCAAACTGTTATCAGACAATGCACCCACATAAACGTCTCCCCATGGTGCCCATCTTTTACCAACACTTTGCTTTTTATCTTGTCAATCTCCACCCAGTCCTGTGCTCCCCTGCGAACCAGGCACCCCTTAACGCCACATGCATCTCCCACCAGTGAATCATTAACAGTTCTGTTGCAGTGGCAGTTTTCCAGAGTACACTCGCTTTGCATACGGCCATGCATGTGTGAAAAGAGGAGCAGGGGAGGGTGGCTTAGTCAGGATCGGGAGTTTTGGAAATTATGACCCTAATACTGTCAAATTGCAGGCTGCTAGATGAGAACAGGTTGGAGTAAAACAGGTCTGTCACTTTTATGTGGCTTATCAGATGTGCCTTGAAGGGTGGCTGTGGGTAATGATGTGAAAGAGAGACAAAGAGAGAGTGTGGGAGAACACAGAGCACAATGATGGCTGAGTGATATACAGGAAACACAGTGGCCCATGACATGTTTTACCTAACAGTTGCTGTAGCTGTGTTTGCTCCTCTAGGACATTTTACTCTTCTGGCAATGAACTACTAAGTAATCCATTTTGTAAAATGTCATAAATCCGTAGACCGTTACAAAAGCCTCAGAAACATAGATCAAAAAATCACTGTGAATTTACTTAATTTTAGGTGAAGGTGATGAAAAAAAACAATACAAATATGTTCAAACAGACAAATATGTATAAACAGTCAGATATGTGAAACAGCCAGATTAAACTACTTATAAAGTAGTGCATAAAGTAGCAAATCCTCAGATTTATAAGTTCATAAGTGGACACATTTTCAACCATTTTGATTTTCCACTAATTTCTTGAATTGATTAAAAAATAATTAATCTTTAAAAACTGTTTCCATTATTATCCAGAAATTTCTGAAAAAAAAAAAAACCCACCAACAACACACCTCCATCAGAATCATCATCTTAAATTGGAAAAAGATCCATCTGTAGCAATAATCAAGTCACGTTTGCTCAGGTGACTGTTCTTCACAAATACTCAGTATTCATGTACATCATTATCTGGCAGCTAGGCCTAGCTGGACAAATGAACTGACACTAGCTGCCCACGATGGACTGAGCTTCTCGCTGAAGCCCCTTGAGCGTGTCCGCCGTGAATCGATAGGTGAGTTTGCGCTTCACCTTGTGGATCTCGCCGGTGCGCGAGTAGTTGCGCAGGGCTCGCGCCATCTTTTGGTAGGTCATGGTCTTGCGGTTGCCCTTGCGCTGGCCCCCACATCTGCGCCAGCTGTTCCTTGTTCTGCGAGGAGAACTGGAAGGTTCCGTTGGCCGACTGCACCCACCAGATGCAGCTGCGCATCTCCGGGTTCTCCAGCATCTCGTACAGGAACTGAAACAGGCGCTCCTTCCTCTTGCCTGTCGGCCAACACAAAAATGGACACACGGTAAAATAAACAACGAATGACTAAAATCTCCTAAAGAGAGATGAGATGCAGATGAGAGTAGCTTTAGGGCTGTAGGTGTGAGCAGGATGTGGGAAAAGCCTACTGTATTGAGGTTGTGTTGTGATATGCTGCGATAGGGTTTATGGTCAGAGATAAGGTTTGATACATTGGGCTTAAGAGACATTTACATGTGCCAGGCTTTTTAAAAATTTGTTTTACAGGGGTGTGTAAACCTTTTGTGCAGAATATGCTGAACAGTCAAATTCACATGATACAGTATGTCACAAAAGTGAGTACACCCCTAACATTTTTGTACTTTTTAATTATATCTTTCCATGGGAGAAGTCTAAAGATATACCACTTTTACAATGTAAAGTAGGCACTGTACAGCTTACACCTACTTTACATTGTATCAAACTGTTATATCTTCAGACTTCTCACATGGAAAGATATAATAAAACAATGTACAAAAATGTGAGGGGTGTACTCACTTTTGTGACATACTGTACATGTGGTCATCCAGTGTCTTAAATTAAACACAGACGAGATAGAAGCTCATAAAAGCATTTCTAGTGTTTGTAGCAGGACAAACCCATACCTGATAGGGAGGCCAGAGGCAGAGAGTCGCTGTCATGTCGGCCTGTCCTGTCTGAGGCAGGAGATGAGGGGCATTCGTTGTAGCCTGAGTTGCTGGACTGAGAATCTGAGTCGCTGCAGGCAGCTCCTGTAAACTGGTCATGCACCTGTAGCAAAAAACAAAAATCAAATGTTTATTTTTTTATATGGCAGGCTAATAAGGCAGGCTTTCAGCATGTGCACTATCAGGTTCAGCAATCACTGACGTCGGTGGGCATGGTAGCATGGTAAATAGGGTGATAAGCTGATACTGACCAAAGTCATGGTCTTCACCTCCAGGAAGTACATACACTTCTAAAATGTATACTTGCATTATATGTAGCATTTCACAAAAGCATTTTCTGAATAAAAATTTAGCATAACATGTAATGAAGGTAGTGGTCGACTGATTGATACAATTGGTAAGGTTTTGATCAGATTTGCTGAACATAAACAGGAAGCTTGTCACATGAAAGCACATAGTCAAGTAAACAAAGCAATCCACAGATGAGGAAGAGAGTGTAGACACTCACCCATTCACTGCCAGTGGGGGGAGGGTACCAGTGTGGTTGTGCGATTTGTTGTTCATAACAGGGTTCTTCTGCACTGTGAGGGACCCCACCGCTCCAGGCATAATGCCACTCACATGCGTATGTGTGTGCAACCCAGCTGTTCTCTAAACAGAAACTTGCCACATTAGCCTTTTTTGCATTCTGTGTGAACACCATGCTGTTTAACATACGAACAACACAATTCTGCAGTGAAAGTGTGACGTGAATGTTTAACTCAGCATTGAAGTTAGTCTAGTAGTCATAGCAATGAGTGTGAAGGATGATTATGTTGTTAAAATTCATGAACGTTTCAGATAAACTTTCTATGTCACTCTTATCAATATTTCCACCTCTGAAATAATAACAGCTTATTAACTGTTAATAACTAACAATATTATGGATGAGGCACTGTAAGATTCCTTCAAGACACTAGACACTAGATAAATGGCTTCTTGATTCCCAAACGTGTGTATCTTTGCAGCACAAGACCGCTGTTTGACAACCACCACACCCCGCCCCCGTCTTACCTGCAGCACCTGTATGTGCCTCCTCGCTGCTACTCTGAACACACGTGCCAGGTGAGACCTCCATCGAGTGCTCCTGCAGGTACTCCTCAATCACATCCAGGTCCACCTCCACTCTCTCAGGGGAAGAGGACATGTCCCGAAGCCCATAGTCATGGATGTAGCACCTCTGTGATGCACAGTAGCAGGGCGAGAGTTGTTTTTTTTTTTTTCAATTCAATTTAATTCAATTCAATTTAATCTTTATTTCAGACACACAAGAGGATCATTTAATATGCATAGCATAGCATTTCTAATTGTGTTTTATATGTGATAAGGCAGAAAGAGCCTGAGAGCCAGTTGTAATGGTTGTCACAGTTGTGTTGTATAAAGGCTATAAGGGGCCAAGATAAACAAACATTGTATGTCATGAGTTGGATGTTTTGGCGAGCTGACCTTCAACAAACTTTCCTGGTCTCTTTTTACACTGACAGTCACAATTTATTACGTATGATTTAAACAGTCATTGCTTGGAATTGACAGTAGCACAAAACACTGAAGGTCACTCATTTCCTCATTTTAACACAGCAACAAAACTAAAAAAAAAACCAATTAAAATCACTTACAGTTTCTAGTGTCGCCAACATATTTGAAAAAAGGGAGTCTGAAACAAGGGAAGAATATTTTTTTTACATATACCATCAGCTCAAAATAAACACAGAATCGCAGTGCAACGTACATGTCAGAATTAGTTACAATCTTGAATCTGAATGCAGTCTAGCTTAGAGTAAATATTACCTCAGAGATTACAAGACAACTCATCCAACGAAAGTGATACAAACTGACATGGCAAAACAATTAGGACACCTGAGGTTACTGCAAAGATGTCTAAAAATATCACAGCTACCATCGGAGATTGTGGCAGTAAGACATGACATTACCTCTTGCTGTGACTGCACAGTGGCGTTCCTCAATAGGAAAGTGAAACAATGCTGCCTAAAATCCTTTTGTCAGACAAATTAGAGAGTGAGAGCTGCAAGAGGGTGGAGCTGCGAGCTTACCTGAACTAGACAACATGTTACCGTGCATTTCCTTATATACTGTACCTGCCTTCCTGGACCATTTTCTCTCCTCCTCCTCTCTCCCTCCCTCCCTCCCTCCCTCCCTTTTGCTCTCTCTTTCTCTCACGTTGTCTCTCTCTCTCTCTCTCTCACTGTCTCTATTTCTTGCTTTTCCTAGCTCTCTAACCACACCTCTGGATTCCCCAGCACCCACTGCCAACCTCTTATCAACCTCTATCATCATTATGCAAACCTTGCTCACAATCAGGCCTTCAGATGGATTTAACGGTGGGACCTGATGGTTCTGCCACTCCCCTTGCCTTCTCCCTTATGTTTTCCTGGAGGGCTTTTGTTGTTTTTTTCTCCACCTCTCTCTTTCTCTTTCTCTATCTCTCTCTCTCTCTCTCTCTGTCTGTCTCTCTCTCTCTCTCTCTTTCCCTCTCTATCTATCTCTATTTATCTCTCTCTCTTACCTCTCTCACTTACTTTCTTTCTCTCCCCTCTTTGTCTTTATCTCTCAATCTCTCTTGTGGTCTATGTGTGAGAGAGACAGTTGTTATTCATATGCTGTCTTTTTTTCTTACCAGCTACATATGGATACCGCCCAGTAGTCTGTAGCCAATAAATGTATCTGCTTTCTCTGACTGATTACTGTAAAAATCTAATAAATAATAGAACTAAAAATAACAGACATATATACTTCACAAGATTCATATCTACATAGGTTTAAATGACATACTACTGTACACTGCAATGCTTGTGGATAATTTAAACCACATTGTATATTGAAGCCATGTTGTCCCTTGTAGCATAGGGCTATGCCCCACTCCGTCTATGTGTGTGTCCTATTTAGGGTAATGTGACTGAGCGTGTATGTGTTTAAGCTGTACCTGTGTGTGAGTGAATCTGTCGCTGTGTCTGTGTGCGACTTGTTTGTCTTTACTGATAAGTTATTTGCTTTGCGTTAACCAACATAATGTTATACTTGAAGGGTAAATTGCCTTTCCTTATATACCAGACATTAGAGCAAAATACGATTGATTAGCTCAGTCCTCAGATTAGAACATTCTAGAACATTTTTTTGAGGGATTGCCAAGACTTCAAGTTCAAGCTGAGGTTTATGGCTTGATGTTCAAGTACATCTTCATATAATGCAAAACAACTTAGGAATATAATTCATAGTAATTATAATTATTATGTGCCATTCATAATAATTATGTGACATATTCACATAAATCCTGTTCTATAATTTATTCATTTATTTTTGTAAGTGTTCTTCTAAAGGGTTTTATGGCAAAATATATATCTGAAGATTCTGTGACGGGAGGGGCATAGACTTGACTTGTTTTGTCACAATCTTAGGGATCTATTTTCTTCCTTGGCATAGCCAATGTTTGTGGCCTGTTGGGCAGATCGCTGTAAGCCCCCTTAAGCTTAACTATCTGATCACCCTATCAGACTTCTTAGGTCGCAGGATCCAGTGTTTTTCCCGTACTCATGGCAAACACTTATGAAAGTGCCATTCTTGACAAGACACGGGCCTCTCTTACTTTACAATGGTGTAAAGTCATGTAAAAAGCAATCTGTTTGGACAGGACAATAGCAGGGCCATACATAAAAATGTACATAAAAATGAACAACTAATATAATGAAGGAAGCGAGAATGAATGCAGACGATCGATAAAGGGACAGAGCTGGTGACATAATACTAACTATGACGAGACATGATGATCCGATCTGCACAGATGGGGTTTCCCCTGCAGGATCACTGCTGCCAGTGCCTTTCATCTTGGCCTCATCTTCTTCCGCAACTGTCTGTCTGTTGTTGTTGTTGTCGTTTCTCAGTAGCACTATTTCTGTTTTCCTCCACCGGCCTCTAAGACTCACTTTCTTCCCATCCTACACTGTAAACCCGGATAAGTTAATACAACTCAAAACTTTTGATGTAACTGATTACGTCAATAGTTTTGAGTACATTAACTATATATTTTAATTAAAGTTAATTTAAAAGTTTAAGTACATGAATTTTGTACTTAAACTTTTAAAGTTCACTTTTTAGTTAATGTACTCAAAACTATTGACGTAATCAGTTACATCAAAAGTTTTGAGTTGTATTGACAATCCGGTTTTACAGTGTAACAACACTGGCTTTCTAACCTCCACTTACGAGCACTGTCTGCAGTTACTCTGTTGCATCCTTTGCTTACTCTGTTCCTAGTTTACATAACTGTAGATTCATTGTGTCCTGAAGTGTAAGTCACTTTGGATACAATCTGCAAAGTGTCATGTAATGTACTGTAATGTAATGTGAAAGCCTCTGTATTACGGCTGTAGCAAAAGGAGAGAGCGGACATCCTACCCGCCCTCAGACCAAACATGGACTCTGACCAAAATGCCAAAGAGCCAGGCTCATTGGAATGGCAGTCAGAGCATATCCTTTACTGTACTAACGAGACTTCATCTCCATTTTCTCCCCTTTGGGAAGTGGGCCCATGCACTTCACACACACTCAGGTGTCCCTCATGCATCTCCCACCATAGGGGCCTTCATGTAAACCAGGGGAGCAGCCTCTTTCTCCTGTCTCTCATGTGTGTCTCTCTGTCAGCTAGGGGTAGATCCTCATGGTTCTCCCATGATGGGGTTTACTGCTCATCCCTGCACCCTCTTGACTGGTGCATGTTGTAAAATGCGTTCTCAGACAGGACCCCTTTAGAGACTGCTCTAAAGGGGAAGAGGCTAGCTAGCTAGTATTTGTCAACTTTATACTGTCCATTACGACTGCTACACTAGCATCCACATACACCATATAGCATCTCGACCTAACAAAGCCACGTAGTGAGTAGCCCTCTTCGCACTTGTGTGTATATATACATGTGTATACAGTATTTTCGGTCTTTTCTTTGCTCTTTTTATCGGTGACGTGGCCTTGCCTTTTGCTACTGCAGTCTACTTTCTTGCTTTCTAGGCCTCGGTTCATTCATTCTAACTGATTTTCACATCTCATTTTTGTGTCCTGCTCAGTGTTACACATAACGATTTCACATCAGCTTTTTCTGACAAATAACAATAAACTGGTCTGTAAGCCTAAAAAGAGCTGTAAAACCACAGAACTGGGCAGTATATAACAAAGGGCTCAACATTTATAACTATGAAAACAGTAAAATCTTTGTCAAAAATAGTTACAATGTCATGAACATTTAAGAATCATTGTGCTTAATAACAGTGGTCACAGTGGGTTGTCAGGATTATGGTGCTTAAATTAACTCTGTTATGACCTTGACATGCATTTCTGACAGCATTATAATCATACTGCTGCATGAAACCATCAGCAATGTAAGAAAGGTGATTTATTTTTTTTATTGCACCTTTAGCAAAAAAGGTGGCCTTGATTGCCTTGATTGCATAGGAAGCCCTAGCCACAAATCATTGAGTGTGCTGAGTGTTAGTGTACTGATAGTGTCCCAAAGATTACTTTACACAACCGGTAAGACGGGACACACTTTTCCCAGCATGCCTTAGGCAGGCAGCTTCTGTGAAATGTAGATAATCTTGGCCATCTGACGAGAAAGTTCCCAAACGAGAATACTAGCTGTCGGCAAGGTGTCACGACACATGTGAAGAAGGCATTGGATGACACCACACCACAGTGCCTGCATTTTTTTGTGCATGCTAACGTTGTTAGTTGTGAGTCCACAGGTTAGTTTTGAGTCAGAGTGTATGTACTTAAATAGTTGGCATACCTCTTATGTAAACGATACAGTTAGTTAGTTATTACAATCATTGACATCATAAGCCTCTATAACACTGATGTATCTTAGGTCTCCTATTCTACCAAGGTGGTTTGTCATGCTTGCCTTCCTCCCTCTCTCCCTCCCTTCCTTTCTTCCTCCCTTTCGCACCCGTTTCATTAAAACACTGATGTTGAAACACTGACATTCCACTGAAATGGCTGCCAACAGCAGAGAGGGGATGGGGGAGGGAGAATGACAAGCATCATATTTTGCATTGAGGGTGTTGTGGAATAAAACTACACTAGGTATAAAACTTCAGTTGTGAAATACTATAGGTTTTTGCTCTTTTAAAATAAAACCACAACAGAATGATGTTTTGCATGTTGGCTTGAATAATTATGTTTTTAGTGAATGAGACCATGTGATGGCTACCATAGTTTAGAATATCATAATAATGTGTTGTCACTTTTACTTATTATTATTGCTAGTACTTAGTTGTTATTATTATTATTATTATTAGTAGTAGTAGTAGTAGTAGTAGTAGCAGTAATTGTAGTTGTAGTAGTAGTAATGTAGTAGTAGTAGTTGTTGTTGTTGTTGTGGTTGTAGTAGTAGTAATGTCAGTAAATCAACAGTTTTTTTTGCTAAGTTAATGTTCCATGATATTCTCAAAATAGAAGGGAAATGCATGTAAACGATGTTTGGAGAATTTTTATTTTAACAAACAGCATGTTGATACCATGATCCTTAACTACAGACCAACAAGGCCAGGCCACTGGAAAAGTTGTATTCCGGGGCTTTTGGTGTCCGATTGTAATTATCCATGCAGCTATGCCATCCAATATGAGTGGCAGCTGGGAAAATATGTTTGAGAGGCCATTTGCACTACTGAGACTGATAATGGCTACCATCTGGAGTATGGTGTGTTTATGAACCCTCGTCATCTCGCACCCCTCTCCAAGGCCCTGGGCCACCTTGTCTTATCTTCTTGTCACTAACAGCTGTTTGTCATGCAAACAGCGCAGGACAGTCTGAAATCCCTTCGCACCACTCTCCCATGGGACAATGCCTAGGTGCTGGAATACTCGCCGGGTTGCGGTGGGAATAACCGAGATTGCCTTGGCTCTAACTCCACCAGGCGTATGATTTTCCCACACTGGTAAAGAGAGAGGACAGGTGATGTTTGTACCTTTTAGGTGTTTGGCTGAGATTGACCTATCATCTAACACTACGATTGGAACACTGAAAACTGGCCAAGATTAATTCCCGCAGAGCAGCAATAACAGAGAAAGAATATGTTCTCAGAACTCTCATTTTCCTCATCCCCTAACAAAAGGACAAAAAACAGAGGTACCAGTATGCAGCATACTATTTATGAATGTTTGTGTTTGTGACTACTTTGGATAGTACAGCATTCCACAGAACAGAAAAAAGACACATGGAAATGAAAGTGGGGCAGGCCAAAAGGGAAGTCAGCAGAAGTTCTCGAAATATTTTGTGAATTTCCCCTATCTGTCATCTACACATCAGGCCACACAGCTAAGAGAGCGTGTGTTTTTGACAGTCTGTGACGTGCACGTGTCTAGCGTAAAGCATAACAGAAAGCATACGTGTTCTCACATACCTTGTTGACATGCTTTGTGTCTGACGTTTTGCAACTTCTGAACACAATACGTGTCTGGACACTGAATGATTAGTGTGTTACAGCACTACCATTATGAGCCTAAAGCTATGACCATCCTGTTTATCTACATGCTACTTATAAATAAGTATACACAGTATTTTAAATATTTGAAATGTATTATATAGTAAGTATAATTATACTGTCACTAAATATATTATACCATTATTGGTAGTCATATATAAATATGTGCTGGGTCAAGGCTATGTTGACAAGTTTTTTTTTTATGCTGCCTTTTTGACACTACCTGTGTGCACACTTTCGTAGGCTGAGAAATGCACGGCCAATGACAGATCTCTGATATGCCTAAATAATCACTGCCAGGTTCCAAACAGTGACTTCACCATTTTAATCTCCGAAAGACAATTCATCACAGATAGGTGCAAACATTTGCAAAGCCTTTTTTTCCAGTGCTAACCTCAGCCCTCAGAGACATAAAAATATAAAGCCGTAAACAAGAGCTGGCACACTGGCTGACCTCCAACAAGATTTACACCCATACTCTCTGATTAGCACTAGCTAACGGAGTAGCGTGTTATAAAGTTGTTGCTGCTGCCAGTGTTGTTGTTGTTGCAGCTTTAAAAGGGACTGAAATGCTTTTAAGAATTTTTCCAACAGAATTCACTGTATATCCAATTGAATCTAGCTGTTTAAATATTGTTTTATGCAGTTGTTGTTGTTGTTGTTGGTGGTGGTGGTGGTGGTGGTTGTGTTGTAACTATCAAAAGGGACTTAAATGTTTTCAGGAATATTTTTGGATGGTGGCAGGGACAAATAGACCTGATAAACTAGTTTGGGAAACCCCCACCGCAGTGAGTTAGACAGAATTCCTGGCAGTTGGACTGAATGCACCTGCCCCAGGCAATAAAAGAAGAGATTTAAAGAACTGCTCCATGTTCATATAGGTGATTGCTGAGGGCTTTCAACACTTGTCATCTCACATGACACCTGGTGGGTATGCTGATTAAGTTATTAAAACATGCTAATTTCTCAGTGATAAATACTGGCAAACACATGAATAGGGCCTTCATGTAATTTGAAAAAAGGTAAAATCTCTCTTCCTCTGTACCTCTCTCTCTCACACACACACACACACACACACACACACACACACACACACACACATACACACACACACACACACACACACACACACACTCAAGTAGACACACACACATACATGCACACATACATACACACCCATACCAATGCAAGGCTCACAGTTCATGCCCTTATATCTTGAACCCTGTTAACCTCACTGACATGTAGCTCAAAACATCCCTCGTGTGATTGCACGTCTAAAAATAAATGTTGCGTAAGCATATCTCGCATACTTGCACAACTCATTTTTCTCTGATGATCTTCACCCAACTCCACTGCACTCAACAGTAGCCCACTAATACAGCTGGCCAGTCCTGCTCCAGTTGTTAAAAGTGGTAGACTTAGTGTGTGCCTTCATGTTAACATAGCATTTTCTTGGATACATATATATAATTTTTTTGCTTTTATATGTCTGCGCCTATAAGGGTATGCCGTTTCGAATATTAGAAAGATAAACACTGTATCAAGGCCCCATGTTTTTTTTCCAAACACATTTTATTTAGACTCTTCAGTTATTAACTGAATTAATTGACTGTAGTTATGACTGTAGTTATTGTGCCATGCATGGCTGGCATCCAACATGACTACAGCTTTGGAAAGGAAAACAATGCAACAGTGACTCAACATTGTTGTTCTTCACACACACACGGCCACACACCCACACACATACACACACACACCAAAAATACTGCAACTCTTCCATGGAGACAAAGACATCACTTACAATGTGTTTTCAGGTTTGTGTTTGTAGATTGCTGCACACTACACTAACTAGAATTCAATGAAATGCTCAAGGTTGGCGATCTATTATACTGTAAGACTTAGGAACAGTAAAATATGCCTCTATATCTCTATCTGTTTCTGTTATGTATGTATAGTCAGTTAAAAAGTGTTTCTTTTTAAAACACACAGTTTTTATTCCAGAGTTGACCTTAGACATGTATCACCATTGATGTTCAATTTGATCGATTGAATTGTGATGGAAACATCCCAATAGGCTGTGGTAGCCTATGCCCAAGATATGACCGCATATGTTATCTCCATACTTGTCTGTGGTTCTAGGTAGCTGATAACACATCACGCCACTCATTTCACAAGAAATACTGCAGCAGCCGCAGCAGCCGTGTCCAGGTGTGATGGTTTACGGTTTGAAAGCAAAGCCTAACTGAAGGCAGTCGTAAGCAAATCAGGCAAACACAGGGAGTGGACAGGGGGCTTTCCCACCACAACCACAACACAATGCCTTTCACAGTCCCCGTGAAAATGTGGACTGACATATAAACCATTTTCATTCCAAGAGGCTGTATTTGCCCTCAACACCTTTTGTAATGATGACATTCTAACCGCAAAACCTATAATTCTGTCGCTTATCAGACTAGGAGCTTACCAGGCATTTCCAGTCAAAGCAATTTACAGCAAATGAGGGGGCTGTTCAACCGGTCAAATGCTTAGAGAGGTTTGATCGTTGTCAGTACTCACTGTAATACTTGGCAACTGGATGGCAAAAGAAGTGATGGGCTTTAGGTGTGCTGCAGATACTCTGATATGAATTAGTACCTTTGGGAGACGAGAATTAAGCTAAGCTAAGTGAATTTTCACTACAAACCTTATTGTAATATACTATTGTTTAGGAGAACACGTTTTATTATTACTATTATTCTATTATTTCCTGAGTCTTGAGTCAGTCGTCCTATTGTTGGGTCTGTTTGCTAAGTCACAGGGTCTAGTTGGTCTGGTGGATGGGTGGGGTTGGATGTTGCTGCATGGAGTATTTAGTCCTTTTTTTTGGGGGGGGGGGGGGTTGTGGCGTTGCTGCATAGTCTACAGAACAAGTGGCTAACAAATGTGAACAGAAGTTAGCTTTCCCTGAATAATGTTGGATACATGGATAATAGAATATGTATATATAGACCCTAAAATGTAATACAAATGAAATGAAAAACAATGAAAAGCAGGACATTTTCTTCATTTTATATAAAAAAAAACGGCCAGGACAGGAGATGTCCTGGGAAAACAGGACGTTTGGTCAACCTACATACATATATGCATACGTATAAGAGTAACAGAGATGTTCCCGTTTTTACATCTTTTTTGGGAGATAAGACAAATGCTGTGCTGTGGCTGTACTAGTTATAAATTTACTGTAATGCTACTTTAACACTGTTACTAAACAGGTAAGAGAGAACAAAGCCAATAACAGAATAATCCCTCTCATGCCTTTCACAGCTCACAAGTCCACTCTCATCTGGAACACAGCTTGAGGCTATTCCCACCTCTAAGGTGATTGAGAGTCAGAACCTCAGCTCCAACTGTCACTACGTGCACATGGTAGGGTCCTATTGGATTTCTCCAAATCCAATGTTGCTACCCAGTGGGTGGTCTGTTTCAAAATCCAAGTGCACATGGAGTTCGTGTAATCAGGTAATGGTCAGAGATCTGACCTACTCCGCTATGCTAGGCTGGTGATGTAGTCCTTTCAACAAGTGGTGTCAGAACTACTTCAGGTTGATGGCTACTAAATAAAGAAAACAAACTATCTGGCAGCATACAAATGAAGATGGCGTTGGAGGAGTTTGACAGCAGCATTCGTATACATGTTGTTCATTCTGCTGTGTTGGAAGTCCGTATGAACGAACAAACAGCCTTTTTGGTTTCTTTGATACATGCACAGTACGTGAATCTGATACAATACCATGCACAAGGCAACACCAAAAGGATTAACATCGACTTAAGCCAGTGGTTCCTATTGGATTCGCAAATCCAGTCCCTATGCGATCTTTAGCCTGTGCACATGAATGCGATGCGATTCCAATCCATTTAGAATCGGATTAAGATCGTCCATGTGCACGCAGCGAGTGGCCTATAGGTCAGTAAAGTTGTCCAGTTCCCAAAAACGTCATATTCAGTGTTCCCAATGTTCCCAAAATGTTCATGTTCATGTCAAAGTTCATGTTCATGAGCTGGCTCCCAGATGACAGCTAATCTTTAGACTGTCTTAGGCTATCTGATCTAACATTGTAATAGCCTTTGTGAAAACCTAGACTTTCAGAGAAGAAACATTCTCGGGGACTTTCCTGGGCCAGATAATCAGCAGGTAAAAGTTAAGGAGTGCAGTTGTGTCAGCCTCTCACTCTGCTGCAGTGGCATTGCACCTGACAGTCAAATGACCACCAGAGATCCTAAGAGGCCCTTTGTTCTAATGTATACGTTGTAACCACAGTTGTTGTGTCATTAATCTCGGCTTTTGTCTACCTTTTACATTACCATACCCTCTATAATATAGCATATTTTAATTACATATAGATATGTAATGCGCAGCAGATTGGTTTTTACACAAAGCAACTTGCTACATATTTACACACATTTGTCATATCTAATTTACAGACTTAAACTGTTGGCTGTTTGACAAATAATGTTTTGTTATTTATTAAACAACAATAACAACAAACATACAAAATTCCTATGTCTGTAAACTGAATGCTTTTGGTGGGATAAAATGGCAAAAGTTAGGACTCATCGGTTTGCCCTCTAATGGCAATATAGTGATACTGCATGCACAACGTTGTAGTTTATTGTTTATTTAATCAGGTTTGGTGTCAACATTGGTGGGTACACAGCATTTTCTCAAAATCTCAAACTATTTGTGCAATGTGTGGAAAAATGGATAGGGACAATTGAGCTCATTTTGAAATTGGTATGGACCTGTCCCTACCCTAAATTACGCCCATGATTATTTCAGTGTGCTGTACATAGCCTGGTTGCATTGGTTTTGTATGTAACATGTTACAGTTGGTGCAACTATGTTTTAAGCAGATTGATGAATCATGCAATAGGATGCATGTTATATGGGGCGTATGTACCTATTGCACAACCTAAATGACCTGAGTTAATTTACAATTTCCAGTGCACAACACCATTGGGAACTATGGGAATTGTACCGATTTGGAATGGCACTCCAATAAAAATGTCCCACGGGATATTCCCCTTTGGACAATAACTGTGATCCATAAAGCCCTCTGGACAAACACAGCTCTGGTTTTTATCTGGGCTTGTGTAAAACCAGCATAGCATGAGAGTGTAAATCATTTGTTTTGCCCAGAATAAGAGATAACACACACACACACACAGACTCAGGCCCTGAGGAGGACACTGTGCCAACTAGATGTGCAAATATTAGGAAACCACATAGTAATGAGTCATAACTCCAATGTTGCTTCCAGCGAACTGTTCCCAAGCTGCCATGGATTACCAAAACCGTTAATCCTTGTGGCTACCCACAATTTTTTGTTACATGATATTTTCTGTCGAGTTTTTATTTTGGTGTAAAGTGATACGCGTATTTATCGGTTTTGCCTTGTCGAAGCCCATGCTGTGTGTTTGTAAAGGCACCTCTGGGCATCTTTTTCCTGTTTGTTTCATTTGTAGCCAGATCTGTGGCTATGTAATGCTATGTTGATGCTGCATTGGGCTTAACAGAATTTAAGTGCTTCTTCGTTAAAGGACTTTTGGGGATGTTGAGTCAGTGGAGCAGATCTCATGATGGTTAATGAGGTTTGTCAGTGTAAGGGACTGTGCAATGTTCCATACAAAACAAATGGTGCATCTAGAGATGCCCTAGATTAATGTTAGCAATTTCCACACATTTTTCCACATTTAAAATGTCACTACCACTGTAACCCACTCATATACCAACTCAGAAACAAACAATCTCTCTCTCTCGCTTTCTCTCTAGCTTTTTTGCTGTCTCTCTCTTTCTCTCTCTCTCTCTCTCTCTCTGCCTCACACACACACACACATATGCACACATACTCTCTCTCTTCCTCTTACATACACACACACACACACACACACACACACATGCGGACACACACAAACACGTACAGTAAGTACACACAACTAAGTCTCTCCACCTTTCCTCTGAAAGTTGGCGGTGTAGTACAATGTTGTTCCCAAAAATGCCACTGGGAGGCGCTGTAACATATGTTTTGTAAGTAGAGAGGACTGTGGGAACTGCCAGTATTATGAAAAAGCAGACGTTTTTCTCACCAAGCTCAAAAAATAAAAGTAAATAAAATGCACTAAGAAAAACACTCAAATCAACGTATAGATGAGCTAATTCCATTCAAAGCAAAAGTCCCCTAAGTACAGTGACCTGTTCAATTGTCCAATAGTCTTGCAGATCCAATTTTTCTCATTTTCATAAGAAGGAAGCCAGCTCATTGATAATCTTCATTTCACTTAAAAGCCACTGATCATTGTAAGTCACTATGAATAACAAAATGTCCAAAAGTGATGAATGTATTGTAATTAGGTGCAATGTAGTTGTTTTTAAAATATCATTGCATTTATAATTTACATGATACATTTTGCCATTCACTATGACTACCCATGTATATATATGCATAAAATAATAATAACTGGTACTAATTATAGTGCCATAGTTATAATGATGATAACTGGTACTAGTCATACTGACAAATAGGCATTCACCGATCAAAATGTTTCTTTTCGAAAAATAATCACTTCTGTCTAATAGATTGATCCGAATTGTATGTGACATTGTTAAGAATGAACATAACAGTCACAGATGAAAATTGTTGTTTTTGAATGGAATAACATGGGGGTCAGCTGGTTGATTTTCTGTCACAATCACCCTTGTAATTCAATAGACCTTTCTAACTGAAATAAATAAATAATAAAATAAATGAAGTCTCTGTGGCTGAAGAGTGTTGCATTGTAAGGAAGCAATAAAAATGATCTTTTCAGCCTAGCAGAGCATCTGGAGCATCAGCGCTTGTGGAAGTGATTATGGTCTAAAAATGGTCAGAAGGAAAGAGCTTTCCGCAGAAACACAGCAGTCTGTTATTGTTCTCAGAAATTAAGGCTATTCTACGCAAGAAAATCACAAGAGACTTGCAAGATGTCTTTCAAAGGCGTACATCACAGAGCAGTACCAGCCTCAACCAGGGCACTAAGAGAACCAGAAGGGCCTGGCATATAATTGTCCATGTGGATATAACAACATCACCTCCAGTCTGACAGCCAGATGCCTCCCATGTCAGTTAGCTGGCAGCCATATACATAAAACATAAACCATCACCAGCAGCAGCAGGGAAGATGTCCTTGTCTGCTGGCCTTCTGGGACAGGTTTTTGAAAGCTGAAAAAAGGCCATATACAAAACTAGACAGAAATGGTCAACAGGAAGGAAGTTGAAAATCATGCTACAAGTAGACAAGTCCAAGCTGAGATGTTGGATTATAACAAAGAAACTTTGGGAGACACATAGACATAAATAGATGCAAGGCCAGGGCTTGACACCATTGTTCACAGAGAACATGATTGTCTGGGGTGCTGTGATAAGGGGAAAAGTGATATACTGTGTACAGTGTAAAAGTATTGTTTCATAAGTAAGGCTGCACTATCTCACTGTAACACCATCACAGTTCCGTTCCCTGTGGAACACTTCGCTGGAACCAATTTTGTCCTGTAACAAAATAGAGATGCAAGGCATTAGCATAAATTACGTAAGACACTTTAACTAAATAAACGGTCAAGCTGTTTCTGCCCTGAATTAAGATGTCAAGAGTCAAGATGTAGTGCTGCCCTAAATGGAAGATTCTTTGATAAGAGCATATTATAAAAAGAACTATTTCATTTAGAATAGAAATAATGATATTTACAGTTGTCCAGTTTTGCCAACATTATTGCCAATGTGTACAGTATATGGTTTAAAATAACTTTGTAATCTATTTGATTGATGAATCCTGAATGATCCTGAATGTTTCCAAAACTTTGAACAGTAGTGCAAACATAAATAAATCCTCAAATCTTTTTTTTTTTAACCAGTGCTGCACTGTAAACTGCACTGTAATAAATGACAGGAAAATTAATAAATACATAAAAGCTCGGCTCTGGGCCAAACTCAGTCATCTGCCTGTGGAAACGGGGTGTCTTTGGTGAGGCTTGTCAAGTGGAGCTACTTACCGTGATCTATGACAGAAGAAGCCATGCTGCGCTACAGGTCTCTCTCTCCCTCTCGTTCTCTCTCTCTCTATCTTGCTCTCTCTCTCTATCATTCTTGCTCTCTCTCTCTCTCTCTCTCTCTCTCTCTCTCTCTCTCTCTCTATCTATCTATCTATCTGTTTCTTTCTCTGTCTGTCTGTCTGTTTGTCTGTCTGTCTGTCTGTCTCTCTCTCTCTCTCTCTCTCTCTCTCCCTCTCTCTCTCTCTCTTCTCTCTCTCTATCTCTATCTATCTGTTTCTTTCTCTGTCTGTCTGTCTGTCTGTCTCTCTTTCTCTCTGCCTCTCGACTGTGGTTCCATAGCTAGCTGGCCCAAATGAAGATGATAAAACACTATCAGTCGGCGTTAACATTCCACCTGAGTTGTAATCAAGACTCGCATACCAGATAAAATCGCTGTGAGTGCCCCTCTCCCTGTGCTGCTGCCTGTGTTGTTGTGCAGGCCGTGGACAACTACAAAGGCAAGGGAGGCTCCCTCGCAAGCAAGCCAGCAGAATCGCATGCTATCACACACACACACACATAGAGAGATATACCGACACACACACACCTGCACACACATACACACAGCACTGTTTCATGTGTCATGCAGTGCACAGGAAAATACTTTGATGTAGCAGTTCACCCATGGCAGTATAATGTAGGTCAGCCTTTTTATATGTTTATTTATTTATTTATTTACCTGCTCTGACCTCTTCAACCCTCCAACACAGCAAAGGCCTCTGGTTGATCCCAAAGTTACACACGCAATCCCTTTCTCTCCAAATAATTAAGGGAATCTAATTTAAGTCAATCAAGGATTTTCTTTCTTAATTTACTGCCTTCTAATCCACCCATCCTGGCCTTTGTGCTGTTTTATAATTGGAATGCCCATGGCAACACTTAAAAATAGAATCAAGAGGAGCAACTTTCTCTTTCAGTGCATTCACCTGCAGGCACAAACTTGTGGATGTGTTAGTCGGCATATTTCGGTACCACTGACTGTATTTCATACTGTCATATGTTTCATGTGTGCACTCACAAAAACAAGTGCAGCCAAATGGCTTAAAGGCGAATGCCTTGTTGTGGGGTGAAAAACACCAGCAGAGCCAGAGATTTATAAACCTACACAACAGTTTGCATCACAGGAACAATGTCTTAAGACAGGGGCATGGTGTTTTAAGTTTAGATTCCAAACTTAAATTGACTTCATGCTATTTAAACTCTAACTGTCAGTTTCATGAGATAAAAAAATATATACTGGTTTGGGTTCATTCATTCATTCATTCATTCATTCATTCATTCATTCATCCATTCATTCATTCATTGACACATTGACACAATCATTCATTTATTCAGTGTTGAAAACCATCCGTGTTTCTAAAGGAAAACTTTACCACACATTCCCCTGTTTGGGACTCTCATTCTTTCTGGACATTCCTCTTCTTTTCAAGGGAATAGTATGGTCTTAACATCTGGACGGATATCTTTGTTAAACTGATCCGTGGCATAGCAAAATAAGAAAGCAGTGAGCAGCTTCACTCATCAGGCAACCCACCCACCCCCTTACACCCATTTCACCTCATCCCTCTGTGTACACACACACACACACACACACACACACACACATTCTCTTCGACCCGGGCGCCCACCGGAAAGAAGAGAAGAAGGTGAACACGGATGACTGGCGGCGGAGCCAACAGAAAAACTCCTCAAACGGTTCACGTGAGAAAGCACTTATACGGCCATGGTGGGCAGGTGGTCATTGCCACTAAATATCGCCGAGTTCACCACCAATTGTCCATTCCCATGGTGGCGCGGAACAAGAAGGCCCCGGTTCTTTTCTCTCGCTCTGGCTGCCCTTGAATAGACTTCCTTGCTTCATGGAGCTCAAATAGCCTGTGGTGAATTCAGCCAGGTGAGTGTCAGGTACCTGCTTCCCTTTTGTGTCTTAAAAAGATTGGTCGAGTGTGTGTGTGTGTGTGTGTCTGTGTGTGTGTGTGTGTGTGTTTCTTTATGCATGTTTCTGACTGTGTGAGTATTTACGTGAGTGTTTGACTGACTGTGTGAGTATTTATGTGAGTGTTTGACTGTGTGTGTGTGAAAGCAAGAGAGAGAGAGAGAGAGAGAAAGCAAGAGAGAGAGAGAGATTGTGTGTAGAGAGTCTCTTTGATCTTGAGGGGGGGCATGGGTAGGAGAATACTTTTTTAGACAGTCCTCACAGCCTCTTTCTCTCAAACTTGGAAACAAAACATCCCTTTTGGCCAATCACAGACGACAGGTGCCTAAAGGTAGAGACTGTTTGCTGAGCTGTGTTTGGTGAACGCGCTCCAATTCAAACTTTTGTCTGCATTGTCTAAATCCCCACTTTATGTCAGGCCTTTTCTTTAGTCTCCCGCTTTCGGCCTCTCTGACACTAATGGCAAACGAATCCAAGGCTGTCAGGCAATGGTGAGCCACTGCCTTGGGAAGAAAGAAAAAGAAAAAAAAAAGAGTGAGACAGTGAGAAATAAAAAGGGAGAGAGAGTGGGGAAGCGAGAGAGAAAAAGAGAGAGAGAGAGAGAGAGACATTGAATGTGACTGAAAAATAAAGAGCGGGGGAGCAAGAGAGAAAAAGAGAGAGCGAAAGAGAGAGGAAAGGAAGAGAGAGAAAGAGAGAATATGTGTCTTGTTAAAGTGTATTTATAGGGGCACCTGAGGCTAGACAATTAAAAGCTGCTTGCATGTGAATGGTGGGGTGGAGAAGGGCATGAAATGTGCAGGTTGCAGGTGTTTGCAAGTGACTGGATTGGGACCAAAGGTATGTTTTGCCAGCTCTTGCACACGGCATGCAAATTGAATAAGTGTTGGTATATCCTTGAAATAAACATTGCAGTTTAAAACACACACACACACACACACACTAAAATATAAAAGGCTTAAAGAGAGAACAAAAAAAAAACAAGCAAAACATTTTTTTTGAAAAGGGGTGGGTGATCAAGAGGAGGACAAAAACAAAGAAATGTTCTATGCACTGTTGTTGGAGAACGTGACAAAGGCTCCATACAGCATCGTGCCTTGTGAAGGAATTTTAATTAATCAATGGGTTGCACTTTTGCACACTTACAGGCGGGCTTGTATGGCTGGAAACTGGTTCAGCGCTTGCATACATTGAAAATAAGAAACAACGTGCACTGTTTATTTTAACTAGCAGAACATAATGTAAAATAATGTTATTTCCTGTGTAATTATTTTGGTTAGACTAGCTTAAACAAATGTGCAAATAACCTGGAAACAGACACTCATACGGAAACCCTTTAACAACTATTCTTTTGCTATCTGTTCTCAATTTCTTCTCTTGTGTGTTTTGATTGAACTTGCATCAACTCATATGATTTGTATCCAATTGAATTCAGTACCACCCTGAGTTGTTGAAGCACATATTTGATCAGTTATTGCATTTTCCACAGAAAGTCATAACAAATATTAGACTGTTAACCACAGTGTATATACCGTAGCTGCAGAAAGTGGACTGTGTATAATTTCAGCTATTTACAGATACAGATTTAGTGGAATGATGTGAGAAATGTTTCCGTTTTAGAGGGAGTGGACTGATATCATATTTGAGCGCTGCATCCTGTTGAAAATCTTGAGCGAGATCTTGCAGAGAATGAAAGGAGACGTGGTGGCAACTAATGACAACAGTGTAAAATGACAACAGACTGAAACGCTCATTGCGTCCAATGAGTTCCTGTGTCACGGGAGGTAGCGCAACAGGCATTTCTTTGAAACTCAATAAGTTTATTTTTCCCTGTTGGTGCTCACAGCACCACTATGAAAACACAGATCCTCAGTAGTAGGCTAATTATCTCATCAGCATGTTGGGAGAATGGCCTTGTCAAGAGTTTGCATAAACACAACCATTGCGCCACATACTGGGGTAATGATCATAATGGCACATTTTGCCACACTGCCTCTGAAGTCCTTGGAGTTGTTTAATCTCCAAGAGATTTAAGAGTAACACTATCAAAGCACCACACTCTTATTTAAGTCCACGGTTTGGTTAGCACATTCCACATGGCACCACAAACAGCAGGACAGAACATTTGGTGTATCGCTGTAATCTATGCATTGATGTGCTTTTTGATTGCAGATCATGAGTATCGTTGCAATGATATCCACGGTACTTACCTACCTCCACTACTCTAGAATCGCACGACATGTCTGCAAAGGTAAAAAAAAAAGTGGTAAATAAAGTATGGGGCAAATATCTACAGGGCTTAATTTAATTGCCTCTGAACCCCACTTGCCTTTTTTTGTTAAAGTCAAGTTTACAAAGTTTACATAGTAGAGGTCATATGTGCTAAATTGTTAGGCAACTGATATTCTTTCTTCAAATGCTGGTCACCAGATAGCACCCTTGTACCCTTGGAGTTTTTATTTTGAACTGAACCTTCAACTGAACTGATCACACCTGCCACATGCTTATTTCCCGTTTGGGGGAAAAATACCTGCAAGAGCGTATGAGTGGGTGAGTGAGGGAGGGAGAGTGAGTACTATTTTGAGATTAAGTGAATGAGTGTGAGACTGGAAATAAGTGTTGTGCCACAGTTAAATACACGCACCAATACATTTACACATACACACACCCACCCACCGACACAGACAAAACACAAACAAACATTTTGACGCCATGACCACGTCTTCCATCATGAATCAAACAGTGGTATCCAACTTTTGCAATGTTAACGTAAACAAAACATTGTTGCATCTTCAACTAAAGAAACTGTGGTGTGTCTGCTTCTCTCCATTTTTTTCTCGGGCATCTAAGACAATTGTGGATGAATTTGATTTGAACATTGGCCACTGTAGTATACATACCAGTACATACCAGAGGTTTGGAGGAAGTACAATCACAAGCTGGATTGAGATCACATAATGTGCTGTGCTAGTAATTTAAAAAGTTCCATCCCCATACTGAGTTGTTCAAGGCTATAACTGCTATTGCTAATTTAGCTTCATGCACTACAGATCATTTGTCTGCTGCAAATATGTCTGCACTGGCAAATACTACAGGTCCAGTCATTGGACAGCATTCAGCACTTCCTCTTAACATCCATGTGGGAGGCAGAAGTGCTGTGGGGTTTTGCATATAATAATTTGAGGCTACTCTTTCACTTCAAATTTCAACATCATCACTGTATAAAATTACATTACATTACCTAACATTACACTTAACCGATGTTTTTATCTAAAGTTTCCTGGAGCAGGGACACTACAGACACACATACCACCTACACAAATGAATAATGTTGACTTGCTTGTCAGTCCGTTTTCTTCAGTTGTGGCATTTTCCTCTTAAAAAGTACAAAGTCTTTTAATTACTTAAACGTTTTACAGAAACATTTAAAGTAGGCATACATTTTAAGCTTTTTTTCCGCTGAACAAACATTAAAAAAGGTAAGTATTTCAGTCAAAGTTAATTATTGAATTGTATAGTACAGTCATCATTTCCCGCCCCTTTCACTGAAAATTTGAAATGACACGTACATATACAGTAACTCCAAAAAAGATTTAGTTGTACAACTTAAAATTTTGGTCTAGTTCAGGCCAAAATATAGTTTAGCTCCCACCGACAGCAGTTTCTACCGTATTTTGCATTTAACATTCATCATGCTCAGAGCCTAGCTTCAGCAATGACAGGCTTCCATTTCCACCCCACTAATTTCATAATACTTTAGTGTTATCCACTATTGCTTAATATTCCTTTCTTTAATCGTGCTAAATTTGTTTCCACCCGGAGCCCTGGCACATTAGCTTGGACCAGCTTGTCTCGCTCATAAGCTGGCACCAGTCGAGGAGCTAGTATGGAAGACGGTTAAATACGTTGTGGAGAAACTCAAGAGGAAAACAAATCAGGTCGAACTCAGTTCAAATTCAGCTTGAATTCTTGTTGCGAAATGAGAGTTACATCTCTCTATACCGGCATTTTGGCACACACTGCATTACAACATTGTTTATAATAGTTCAACTGACTTTACAGTTGAAAGCTAATTTATATAAACTCTGGGTGAGAGAATACATTTTTTCCAGAGTCCCATCAACCAAGTTCGTAGAGAAATTAAATGAAGCAAAGGGGCGTGGCTAATAACGGGCGGAAACGCATATGATTACGATTTTTACGTGGAGGCAAACCACGAAAATATTGGTTTTTGCAACCATGGAATTTAATATATTTTTTAGGATTTCATGGCTTCAGTAATAATAATAATAATAATTCTAATAATAATAATAACAATAATAGTAACATAATATGGAAGAACATGCCATATTTGAAGATTTTCCATTTTTGAAGAACCTTTACAGATTGGTTTCTTGAAACTGCACAGGTAGGCCTACCTGCAGACATTTCTTACAAACCTAGACTAGAAAGAAATAAGATGGATATTTCTAATACTTTTTGAGCAATGGATGTTTCGACTTCAAGAAACTTACTAAAAATCTTTCACAATGTGTTTTTCTTCCATTTTGTGGCATGTTTTTGACACAAATCTCACATGAGGCAGAGGGTTGTACACAAAGTACATGTCTGTCCCCATATAAAAATGCTGAACAATACAACAGTGCTAAGTAACCACTACACCCATTTTTCTGTAAAAGTGGATAAAACTTCATGAATGGCATTTCAGTGGCTGTGTCCATTGGGATTGCCCCATAACAGAAGTAAGCTTTCAAAAACAGGGAAAAAATCTAAAACTTAAAGACAATATATATTTCATGTGAACCCTTGGTTGACATATAGAATATAGAGGAAAATTACAGTGTTGGCTCATATTTTCTCCATGTTTTGCATTTGCATTTTAAACTTATCTCCCCTCTCTCTCCTCCCCTCTCCTCTTGCCTTCTTCAGAAGCATACCTCAGGCCCAGGCTCTCCCCGTTGAACCACTTCCTCCACTAAAGCTTACTAGCCAGTCCTGTGATATACCCAAGCTCTGTCGCACTACCACCCCCCTCATCAAATGAACTGCTCCCCAGACTGCCTTGAGGGGGGAAGCAAGGGAAAGGGAATGAGAGAGAAAGAAAGAGAGAGAGGGAGAGGGAGCATGAGTGAGCGATAGACTCCTCCCACCCTTCAAGCAGGAGCCAATGAGAGTAGACACTTAGACTCCCACTACAATAGGTAAATGTCTTCAAAGTGAGAGAGGACAGGACAGACTGACAGAGAGAGACAAGCAGAGAGAGAGACAAGCAGAGAGAGAGACAGAGCCAGTGAAGGAGAGAGAGAAGAAATGAGGCAAAAGAAGTGTGCGCAAAACCTTTGACTGACTGAGTCACCCATGTCAGTTGTAGAGTGATCTGAACAGTTACAGAAACATTGCAAGGCACAGAAGAACAACAAGAAGAAGAAGAGGACAGGGACAAGAGAAAAGGGCTCAACCCTGAATACATCTCCCCTGCAGCTGGCACTTGTTTTTTTTTTTTTTTTTTAAAGAGTATTTTTGTTTTCTTTTAGAAGTGGTGGTGGACAGACAAACAAGAGGTGACATGTTGGCAGTGCTTCTGATGCTCCAGTTAAGCGGCGGAGCGCTGGCTCGTGGCTCCCAGGGTGCTGCTCTGCCAGCCAGCCTGTGCCCCGCGGCATGCCAGTGTCAGGAGGATGGGATTCTACTCATAGTTGACTGCTCCGAGCTTGGACTATCCACGGTGCCCGGCAACTTCAGCCCCCTGACATCCTACCTGTGAGTATGCTGACCCACCTTACCGACAACCATCAACGCCCTCATTCATTCACCACCAGTCTGTCCTTCTCTTGTGTGTGATTCTTCCAACTGCTCATCTATGTAAACATCCCCCTGATGATGAGAGAGAGAGTGCGATTTGCGTGATAGTGTGTGGACATCGGGTCGCGGACTTGTCATTTTTCTGTCTGACATTGGGGATTATCGCAGACCTGTGACATGAGTGAACTTGACTTGACTGTGACATGTGTATTATGTGGCCTGAATGAATGTGAATGCAGTCTGTAGTCCAAGCCAAGTTACAGCGCTTCCTCGGGCTTCGTGTATTGAGTGTACATGCGTGTATGAGCCTCAAGTGTCACCAGTTGCTTTGAGGTAAACGTCTGAATGGTAGTAGCGGAAGGAGGTGGGGTGGGGGTCTGTGGGAAGGCGGGTATTGGGCTAACGTAAATGCATGTGCTGTCCCATTCAGTCCCTGCTAAAGATGAAATCTTGTATGGAGAGAGGAAGAGAGAGAGTGAGAGGGAGAGGGAGAGAGAGAGAGAGAGAGAGAGAGAGGGATGGTCTGGAAGGGGGCTGCTTTTCAGGATAGAGTTTCCTGGAGCCCCTCTGGGAGGGTGCCTTATTAAGTCAGTGATAAGTCAAAGGCACTCCAGATGTCCCCTGATTGTGAATGATGACGCAGGGGGGACGCAACTGATCCACCCCAAATTCATCCCGCTCGCGTTTATTAGTCACAGTCACAGGCGATTTCACGGGGCGACCCCCACAAATGTAAGGTCACCCCACACTTAGGGCACTCCAGTGTTGGAGTATGTTAGTAATATTGCTTAGTCTTGTAACTAATATATGTTTTTTTGTTGTTGTTGTTCTATGTTGTGGAGACAGAAAGTTGTATTCGAAGAAATGTATGGCTTAATTTCTTCATATTGAAACTAGACTTTAGCAGTAGACTTTAAAGGTGTTGTGGGCAGCTGCAAATCTTTTATGTGTATATTACTTGAGATGACAACATGACCACAAGCCCTCGCAGGCATATTCTATTTCATGTGTACTTTTGCACACAGTTTGTACAAGGGTGGGGAAAATGATTCAGGCTAAATAGTCACAGTGAGATCAAAGCAGGAGGAGAGGAGGTTGAAACTGCACCCCCGTATCAACTAGGTGCAACAAGAAATGAGAGATGCCTGAAGGACTTACTATTGTATTTGCCTCTCTATGGTGTAATGCTGAGCTGGCAAAGTCCAGCTATTGAAGGGGAGAAATACAAAAGTAAAAGAAAACACTCCTTGTGGTACAATTTTAATAGAGATATAATTGTTTCTATTCAAGCCACTTTCAGTCCCGGCACTAAGGGTGGTTAAAGGGTTTGTCACCACACTAAGCAAATATGATGGATTTGTTTATCTTCTGAAGAGAAATACTGAAGCTGTTAACAGGACAAATAATGTCAGTCCAGTTTAAAAAAAAGAAATAGTGACAAGTCCTTGTGTGGGGTACCTACAATGCGGTTGTTGTTGTTGTGTCAGGCTTGTCTTGTTAACAAGTTCTTATGCAAGGGCTAAGACATTTACAACCACTTTTTTTGTATAAAGTAGCAGTTATCAGCTGGTGACTGGCTGAGGGAAAGAATGGTGGTACATGGGGGTTCACCCACATGCTTGTCTCTCCTTCTTTCAAGGCAAAGCTTTTACTCAGGAAAGCTTTGGTACGTTAGAGTTGACATGACAAGCTCCTATCACACCTTAAAAAAAGGGCCGACGTTTTAAACAAAGGTGGCTATCAGTGCCCACTGGCACATTTTAACCCTGTTGGCATTTTTTTCCCAAGTCAGCATCAAACAACGTTACTCTCTCATCTCCAATTTCGTGTAAGGCGGCGCTGCTCTTGTGTGTTCGTGTTTGCACAGCGGCGCATTTCTGCATTGTCACCCCGTGAAACATGCCGGCTGGGGCAATATCTTATCGACGTGATGGTTGATTGATTGCAGATAGCTCTCCGCCTTCGCCTAATCAGCTTAGACGTTTGATCTCGCAATCTGCACCATCAAAGAGCAAACAGTCGAAGGTGTCTGTCAAAGAGCCCCTTCTCCTGGCTGGCAGAGGAACACAGCACTCAAATAAATATTGACTCAAGCTAAGCGCTACTGAAAGCTGATTGCACAGATCTCCTGCTGAGCTTGTGCTGCATAGGAAAATAGGCTGGTATTCTGCATTACATTTTGTTTTGCAATAAACATTTTTCTCTCTCTCTCTCTCTCTCACACACTCACTCACTCACTCACTCACTCACTCTCTCTCTCTCTCTCTCTCTCTCTGTCTCTCCCTCTCTCTCTCTCTCTCTCTGAATTGAAATCCCATATCTGTGTAGGATAGCTGCACAGTTCTGTCCCATGGCATGTTTTCAACTTCAGGCTTTGATGTAGTTCATTACTTTAAGAACACTAAACTTAGCTGTGGGACCCGATGTTCTCTCAGATGCTCAAATTAAGGTTAACCAATAAAAAAAATTCCCCACAGACATAAATACAGTCCTGATTGAACATGCTGGAACCTGTATGTTATAACTGTAAGGATTAGGGTTGGTTGCATTGGAAAACAACAGAGCCAAAGCTTTCTCTCCCTGTGAACACAGCAAGCTCACACTAAAATGACAGACACACACATCTTTAAAGTGCGTCCACCGGGATCCACTGGGCATGCTGCTGAGCAAACAGTAAGTTCTGTGAGCCGATGTTGCTGCTCCCGCTGCTGTGAAGCATAGCTGCGATGATTTAGTATCATTTGGCCAAATGGGACAACAGGTGCCCCAAGGCATAGAAAAAATGTGTCACACCGAAAAATTTGTTTCTGGGAGAGGAGGGTGTTTTAAAACTCAAGTGGGCACGGAAAAACATCAAACGGACAAATGTTGCTCTCTCTCTCTCTCTCTCTCTCTCACTCGCTCAACTTGCTTTGCACACACTCTTGAGTGCACCCTCTCCGGCACGGCCATTCCATATGCATTCCATTCCGCAGTCTGACAGACGTAGCATTGTAGTGACTGCAAATGGGTCAGTGTCCTCTGCTGACATATGTGTCAATGTATAGATGGCGCGCGGACCTGCACACGTGCTATGCACAGAGGGGTGTTATTTCCAACTCCTTACATCCTGTAGCTGATGCATAAGAACACATGTGCACATACATAAAGATGGACACTAACACGTACACACACACACACACACACACACACACACACACACACACACACACACACACACACTGACACAAGAAGAAGAAGAAGAAGCAGAAGAAGATGAAGAAATTATCCAACTATTGTGGAGAAATCTTTCTGTGTTTGTGTAATTATTGTATAAACTTGACACTTACAGGATAGCCACAGAGCTGCAACATGCAACTCTGATTATGTGAAGATGTATTCGGTTGACAACAGCTCAGATTTAAAGTACTTTTACCGGGGCAGTGGATTGCTTTAGAATGATTTCTGTTCTGCAGTCGAGGTTTCTCTGCAGTACAGCCACCAATGTCTCTGTTTTCTCAGGAACTATTAATATTAATAGCCATGTTTGTATTTTCAGATATACTGCAGACTTGCATTGTTTTCAATCCATGGTTTGTTTGGTTAGTACGGGAATCCTTGAAAAAAAAAGAGGCAACATTTTCAAACCACTCATGGGCAACGTGAGTGTGTGCGTCACATGGTTTTAATCAGAACATGATGACATTTTCTCAAATGCTGTTTGCCTCATACCTTTGTGTACGTGCGTATCTCAGCAACAATATCTCCCCGTCAGGACCTAATGAGGCACCTAACACTTGCATGAAAAAGACGCCTGAACTCAAACTCAGATTTTGGCAGTGTGCTTCAGGCACTGGTGATGCAACACTAGAAGGACATTACCTCACCAGGCAGAAAAATTACACCTGAGACCCAAGCCTTAAGTGGTGGAGCCAAGAGCAACATCTCGCTTTCACCCATAAATGACCCAGCAGAGGCACACCACGCCTGCAGGGTGGAGGGGAAGGGATGACTGCCACTACTGCCCCGTGTGTGTGTGTGTGTGTGTGTGTGTGTGTGTGTGTGTGTGTGTGTGTGTGTGTGTGTGTGTGTGTGTGTGTGTGTGTGTGTGTTTGGGGGGGTCATAGCAAAATAGGATTTCAGAGGCTTCCTGCCCCTTGCCAGAAGGAGGCTTCCGCAATCGATTGAGAAGATTTTGCCTTCTTTTTGGAATCTTTGCACAAACTTTTTTTTAAATCGTGCCTTCTTTTTGTTGGATACAACCATTACTGTTTTATGAGAATGGTTTCTGACAGAGATGCATGGATAGTTTGCAAGGTGGTGTCTGTTATCTTATGAGGTTTGGAAGCTATTTGTTACTGATTTATGGTGCACCGTTATTTTTACCGTATGGCGCAAGCTTAAGAGAGTCTATCCTGCAATCCATGTGTAGATTTGTCTCATATTTTTGGCCCTGTTAAATCCTAGGGGCACTGAGTCACCTCCTGAGAACCTGTATGATACCACAAAGAAATATCAGTGTACTTTGTGTTGTCCAAAAAAAGTTGAGGTGGCCATAAAAATGGTCAATAACGTGTGTCCATGTGTTTGTGTAGGTATGCATGAGTGTATGAATGTGTGTGCGTTTGTGTGTGTCACTATTTGTGAGATCTTTGTCAAGGCTGCTTTGACATGGAGCTAGGTTAGAGGAAGGATGACCTCAAAAAACACTTCTGTGGTCACTTGACCCATACACCACTTCAGGGGAAGAAGTGTTGCGGGGCCCTCCATCACTGCTGTGCCTCAGGCATTGGGCAGCTGGCAGGCTATTGAGGGTGAGGGACCTCCCAAGCTCCGGGTGAGGCTCAGCGCAGCCTCACAGTCCCTCACTGGCCCCTGGGACAGCAGAGCCATTTTCTAAATAAACACTAATTATTGTTGAGTTAGGCGGAGAATTGAAGGCACATGTTTTCGCTTATAGTACAGCCTCAATTTCCACTACACCAAGCCAGGAACCTCTTATCAAGTCCTGGAGAGAGATTGTGTGTGTGTGTGTGTGTATGTGCGTGTGTGTGTGTGTGAGTGTGTCTGTGTCTGTGTGTGTGTGTGTGTGTGTGTGTGTGTGTGTGTGTGTGTGTGTGTGTGTGTGTGTGTGTGTGTGTGTGTGTGTGTGCGTGTGTGAGTGTGTGTCTGTGTCTGTGTGTCTGTGAGATCCTCGTTCAGAGGCACAGAGGGTTATCTAGCTGGAATGCCATAAATCCATCCACAGACTTCACAGGCTAAGGGTTCCGGTTCATTCTGTGCATACAAATCACTTTGCATCGCCAACACTTTTAAACTGTCTGTATGTTTATAAATGTCTCAATGTACAGATTGGTGTTACAGTAAGTTGTATAACACTGTAATATCTTCTATATGTGCATTTATAATTATACTGGAGGACATATAATATTTCACAATCTTTAAGTGTGATCTTGTACCAAGTGCAGCAGAATAGGTCAGAAGTGAACAACTAGTTGTGTCTGACTGAAAACTTTTGTACCTATCTTGCCGTTTAAATATAAGTTTTTGAAATAATTACTGGGATTACTGACTCCCCATAGTACGTAAAGTCATTTTGTGTAATTACAGTGAGTTTGCACATTACCTTTCAACACTAATACCAGCACTGATCAAACAAAACCTCTAAGTCTGTAAGTCTGTATATCCCATAGGATGATATTGTTCAATTTAATAGATAAGATTAAATGACTCTGGAAAAGATTATAGATCATCAGATCCACTGACTCATTGCAGGAGTTTAATGAAGATTGAATTGAAATCCCCATATCTATGTTGAATAGTTGTACAACTTTTTTATGCAATATATTTTTAACTTCAGGCTTTGATGTAGTTCATTACTCTAAAAACACTGCACTTAGTTTTGGGACCTGATGATCTTTCAGATGTTCAAATTGAGGTTAACCAATAAAAGAAACTAACAAATACAATCCTGAATAAACATGCTTGAGCCTTGCGGTGAACAAGTCTACCAATTGCACAGTTTTCAAAAAAGGACCATCAGCACAAGTCTACAAAGAACACATTTAGCAGTTCAGCATGATACGAGACTCCAGCACTATTAGGGAATGGCAGTGATGATGCATTTGTTCATGTTGGCAGCTGCGCTCCGTGTGAATTTTAAGGTGCTGGACATCAAGTCACATCCCAGAGGGCAATGAGGCAGTGAGTTATACTCCACTTGATCTTCAAGCGCTCCGCAGTAGTCTGTAATGGCACTGAAGTAATACCCCAGAAAACGGCCTCAGCTCCGAAAGCGTTAGGGTGAAAACGTGCATTACATTTGATGTGTTCTGCAGAATTTATTACCACTCTCTAGTTACTCATCAACTGTCCATTAGTAACGTCCAGAGCCGCCAAAAAGTAATACTCGAAGTTCAAAAAAAAATGTGAAACACATGGATGTGTTTGGCTGAAACATTCTTCCAGGCCACTACTTTAAAAAAAGCAGAGGAGTGAGAGTGAGGGAGAAAAAGGGGGAGGAAGAAAAAAAATGAACAAGACTCCAAATGTCGATGGGGTATCTGGCAGAGTATGGTTAATAAAATCTCCAGCTGAAAAACTTGACAGTTTACAGAGATAAGTCTGTTTGGTTGGCCAGGGCTTCACTTCAGGGTCCTGGACCCAAACAAGAAACAGGTGAATCTAATGAATTGCGTCTGCCAGAATAGAAGCATGTTCAGGCTGCCCGATGCTGCTTTTTGATTATAACCACAATTCCCAGTTCTACCATGCCGGTGTGTTTGTGGCCATGCTGGTTGCTTGTGCCAGATCATGTTAGTAGAAACTATGGAAAGACCATCTAGGATGACCTTGGTGTGCATGTTTGTCTGAGACAGAGCTTCTCCTACTTTTCATCTCCTTGCATACAGGTGACACTCTTGGTGGTCTTTCTTATCTTCCTCCTCTATGATACCTTTTCCTCTTCTTCCTCTTCTTCCAATTGTGTTTTGGAATATTTTTGAAAGGTTCTAAATTCCCAAATGGCCTCTGGAATTTGCCACCCTAATGTGCAGTGTAAAGTCTGGATCTCAGCTTTGCTTGCACACCGCTCCTCTCTCTGTTTAACACACTAACACGCAAGGCAGACAGAGAGGAAGAGAGACAGAGCCGTGTGCAATGTCTCCATACGGGAATATATGTATTCACACACTGTCACAGTCACACAAATTGTTAGGATACTTAGGTTATTGACTGAAGTATTAATACTAATGAGTACATAACACTGGATATGTGTGTTAATCTTCATGGAAAATTCACCCTGTAATATTTTGTTTGTATAATGTTTTGTCCTGTGCAGCACACACACACACAGACACAGACACAGACACAGCCACACACATACACACACACACACACATTTGAATGCACAGCCAGAGAAATGCACACTTATCTCCAGCCCGAAACAAACATATGAGTAATTGCTCATTTCCCCTGGTTACCTAGTGAAACAGCACCAATTAGTGCACTGTAAAGGCAGCTTTAAAATAGTCTGAGTCAATGCAGAATAAATAAACTGCTCCGACCTACCGCACACTCCCACATCTCTCGAACAGCTGTAAATAGGCCGGAGGAAAAGAGGAGCGTAGGGGCCAGTCTTATAAAGATCTGCCTACCACATGACAGACCAGACAACACAGACTTATGCAATACAGTATGTACTTTAAGGGGGGAAAGAAAAGAACAAAAAAATCACACACACACACACACACACACACCCTTACATCTTTATGCGCTTAGGTCAACCTAACGCTCATTTTTTCCCACTTCCTAAGACCACACCAAAACTTTCACAGGCACATGTTGCTACAAGAGCATGGAAATGGGTGGACATGGCTATATAAAAATATTAAAGAGCCTCATGGCTTTGAAGAGAGGGAATGAAAGGTGCAGACAGTGTCTGTGGCGAGACGCAGACAGCAAGGTGGGTGGGATTTCCATAGCGAGGCATGAGGGCATGGGAGAAAAGGGATGTTTGAGGACAAGTCCTTGACATCTTTTAAAAACTTTCAGGTTTTGATCCATAAGGGAAAGATCCAGAAATTGCACTGGCACTTCAAACGGATCGTAATTGAGGCTATTGTGACAAATTCTGCCCATAAGGGGGCCTTTATGGTTTTCTGTACAATGTGGCCATATGGGAGAGCTAAAACATTTGCCACAAGCCTTACAAAGCCGCAAGCCACATGACCTTAGAAACACTTCGAGTGCCAAATGACTCCCTTACATCTTACAGTGTGGTACAGGTGTCTGTTAAGGAGTTTGGCCTACTGGTGGGGTTCAGACTCATTATCTTTGCACTAGTAGGCCCTTGTTTTATTCACTGAGTCTGACCTTCAAGCCACCTTCAGTGTTAATGCAAACCATGTCCTGATGGAAATTTCGAATTTTGCATCAATGCGGAGGTGTGGTTGTGTGGAGCATGTTGCGAGCACCACCAAGGGTTTCAGTCCCTGGAGGAACACTGACACAGAACAATGAACATTTGATTCTGCTCTGTTAAGTCAGTTGAGATGAAAGCATCCCACTGAAAGGATAATGTAGCTGTAAACAAATGAAAGCTGTGACAGACGGGGTGAAAATGCTCTAACCCACCACAGTGTTCCTTCCACAGATCAAACCAGAGATCACTCGCATCTCATTTAA
Source organism: Setipinna tenuifilis (assembly GCA_030347295.1). Lineage (NCBI taxonomy): Eukaryota > Metazoa > Chordata > Actinopteri > Clupeiformes > Engraulidae > Setipinna > Setipinna tenuifilis. Next base: position 20,661,012 of record CM059270.1, read on the forward strand.
AGTAGCAGGTTGTAAATTGTGGCGTGACTCCCACCCGCCTCCCAAATATCCATCTGTGTGGTGTCAGTGGTGGACTCCTAACCTGTGGCGAAACCATCAGAGAGGATCTGGGGACTTTGAACGTGACAGAGACCGTCAGCACTGATTTCAGATGACACTTCCACACACACCACACAGCAGACAAAATCGTGTACACACTAAATAAATCCTCTGCGGGGGAATTGCGGACAAGCTGTATGGTCTGATCCAACACAGAACCGCCGAGGACATGGGTTCACAGTGGAAATTCTGTTGTTGTTTTCACATGTGCGAACACCAAAAAACATGTTTGTTTTCCAGTCTCAGTCAGCATGCACACTAGCATAAGCAATGCTAGCAAAGCTATTTTCATTTGGCTTAGCTTTGTGTGGCCCTTTGTTAGACGAAAAAAAATAGTCCTATAATTTGGGTGAAAGTTGCGTTGAAATGGTAATGAAAAGACCGTCTAACAATGTGCCTTTGGTTAATCCCTCCAGTGCTTCTTGTTCACCGACAATCCTCAAGGGTCGATGTCATTCTCTGGATCGCAAGCATCCAAAGCCACCCAAGTTTTTAAGAAACAACCCTGTGGTTTTGTTGGGATGGCTCCGCTCCTTGTAGGCCGTTTTGTCTAGAGCCGCAAGATCAGAGGACAGTTGTTTAACAAGTGAACCATGAGGTATGGGAGACGAGGCAGCATCCCAAAAAAAAGCTTAACCTACTACAACATATCCCCATCTCAAGATAGGGCCGTAATCCAAACAAACTCGCCACGATGACGATTTAACGCTCAAGTAGCACTCCACCATCAACTAAGCACTTGATGTGTTGTATCTTACTTAAAGAGCGCTTCACATCCTTTTGTACCAGGATGCAAATCACCACACTGATCTGAGATCAAGAGAATTGTAATGAGGTCCTTGGATATGGCCCTTTTGTGTGCTCTCAATCTCTCTCATTTTTTCCCCCTCTCTTTCTGTCTGGTGTGTGCTCTGTTGGTATCCATCTCTCCCTCTCTCTCTCTCTCTCTCTCTCTGTCTCTCTCTCCCTGCCCAGCAACCTTCATACAAAAATAATACGGCTAGCACTTAAAGATCATTTCTTCAGACTTCTGATTGAAATGTAAGCCAAAGATTCCTTTTACACGGGCCATATTTCATTTTTATGTCACGCCGGCTGTCCTCACTGTAAAGAATTGGGGGTTATTTGAGGTTTGCCTCGTAGTCCCTACTGAGCACTCAGCGTGAACTGTGTACTTTTACAAAAACAAATTACACTGGTGAGTAATGGAGGACTAAAATAATTAAATATTATACACTATCATGGATGCCTTCCAGGAAAAAAAATATAATTACCACCTTAGATGGTATTTTTATACTAAGAGATGGAGCTTTTTTATTTTTCTCAAAGGGGTGAATTTCAGTGACTGTTTTTCTGTCAAGCTGAATTGGAATGACTCTTTCTATCCACGCGGTGACCGCCAGATTGTTTGGTTAAAAACAGGGGGGTATTATATTTCAAATGAACAGACGGGAAGTCATAAGCAAATTTTTGAGTTTGGGGTTGTTCTTTCAGCAGTAATTTGTTAGATTAGCACTTGTTTTGGCTTGTGCTTCATGGATCATATTGGATTTGGCACTTGGCTACGCTTGACTTCTGCTATGAGAGGTTGGGCTATAGGTTGAGCTGATGAATAGCCCAGAGTTTAGGTTTACAGGTCGTTCTCTCATCGCATTACCACTAGGCTTCACCACCAATGGTAAAATAGATGGACATAATGTATAGTGAAAATAGTGTGTGTGTGGTGTGTGTGTGTGTGTGCGTGTGTGTGTGTGTGTGTGTGTGTGTGTGCGTGTGCGTGTGCGTGTGCGTGTGCGTGTGTCTGTGTGTGAGAAAGGAAGAGAGAGAGAAAGAGCTCAAATGTAAATTTTATGTGTTTGTGTGGGTGTGTTTCTTTTCCGCTTTGAACTTAGCCAACTGAGTCCCATAAGGGCCCTTCCATGGGAGGAAAAAGAGAGGAACATCAGAAGGCTCACAAACAGATAAGGCCTTGATGTGATGTGGTGTGGCTCCACACGCTGCCCAGACCCCAGCCACACCTGGGCCAAAGCTCACCCCCCCCCACCAACACCACCACCACCCCACACACACACCAGATCAGATCCAACCTTGATCTTGACACAAGCGTCTGTGCGGAATGATCTGGAAGGGGCACCCTAAGGTAAACCTGCAGCTGTCAGCTCACCGCGCCAGGGGGCCGCTCCAGAATTTATTGCAATAATCGGCACTCAAGGCAATGCATTACCCAAGCTCTCATCTTCGGAGAGGCTTTGAAAAATGTTCCCTTTGATAGTTGATTAGAGAGGAGATTGGTAGGAGGGGGACTGGAAGTCAGTGCAAGTAGAGGTTGAGGAGTGTCATTGTCTATCACACAAAAGTGTTTGCGTACTAGTTTACCCTAAGGACTTTGGTTTAAGAAAAATCATGTTTTTTTTTTTCAAATAAGTGGTCACTGCTTTTAACACACTGATAGACATCATCCATAGCTTTTCCGTACAAAACACATCATGGTATTCAGTTGAGTGAGTTTGCTTTTGCCCATGTCCTCGATCCCATGTTTACATATGCATAATAAACTGAAACATTCTGGAAGTTCCTGAAACTCATTTCCATTGTACATTCTAAACAACTCATGGAAATGCAGACACATATGCTTCCCATAGATTTCAGCACCGCTCACCTGTTGCATTCTGCATGAACGTATCATGTCATAAACACACTATTCAGAGCTCACATTTCAGACCTCATTCCAGGTGCCCAAAACCTTCAAGCCAAGGCCACCAAGACCCATGGCCAGCCGTGGAAAGTTGGAGAGTCGCTGTTTGGATCAGCATGTGTGGCATGGAGTGTCAGGAAATGCAGGGGGGAGGGGTTGGTTGTGTGTTGCGTGCCAGAGCCGTGGTAACCCCCCTGGGAGGAGGGGGAGTGTTGTTGGTAGTGTGTGTGGGTGTGTGGGGGGGTCTCTGGCCGTCCCCCTGTCTCCTGCCAGTGGACGAGGAGAAGGCAGAGGGAGGAAAGGGCCGTCATCACCTCCGCTCAGCACTCCAGTGTTCAAAGAGGCCGGGGTGGGGGGAGGGCACGGGGAGGGGGCTGGTTGGCCACAGTCACTCATGTCACACACACACGCGTTCGCTGACATACACACACATATTGAGTCACACACACACACACACACACACATTCACGCGTATACACACACACACACACACACACACACACACACACACACACACACACACACACATATAAACAATGACCAGGATGTACAAGGGATGGACATGCTTAGCCCCACTCAAGACACGAAGAAGTTCATGCAAACACATACACACACATACATACACACACAATATGAAAATGAGTTGAGGAACTTGCCGAATGTTTTACTTTATTTTGCATATGTAAACATGGCATTGTTTACAATGGAGAAAGATGGACATGGCAAAAGCAAACTCACTCAACTGAATACTATGATGTGCTTTGTACACGGTACATCCTGAGGAAGCTATAGATGATGTCTGGCTTTTTTTTTTCAAAGCCATACTGTTTTGGTTATTTCTTTTTTTTTTGCCTTCAGTCAGGCCAGTGTAGCCATGCTCGTTACAGTGTGCCTAAGCCTGGGCTGAGTTAACCTCGCGGGCCCTGGTGATCTGTGTCGTTTGAGGGCAAGCATTACACAGGAATGAATGATGAGACATCTGTGTAAATGTTGACTTGTAGGAAGTCACCGCCACATGATTTGTGAGTAGAGCCAGAGGAGATTGTGATACCCTGTTACCACTGTCATTTATTTCCTATGACGATACACCGCCCACATTCAAAGGGGTCTGATTGAGTGTGGTGCGAAAAAAAAAAACGTCTCCATTGTGAACTACGGACACGTAAAAAAACAGCAATACATTAACATTGTGGATATATTTTGTACGGCAGATCGCAGTCCGGCAGTACAACAGGAGATAGTGTTGTTGGGGTAAACAGTAACTAACTGTTTTAATAATAATGGTCATAACTAGCTTTTTCCCGGGAATGGGCTTTTTAGACATGAGTGACACTTATTTGGTTTTTGTGCCAATTGATATGGTTAAACAGTTAGCTAGTCCAAGAAGAGTTTACTGAAAAGTTCTAATCCCAATACTACTGGCACACAATCGACTTCATTGCTCACGAAGCCTCCCTCTGTTCGCTGATTGGCTAGGCAGGATTCTGCCTACAGACAACCATTTGAATGAAACCTGCTCCAGACCCTCTGTACAAAATGAAGAGAAGTACGAGGGGCTGGTTTACCAGACTACTACTATTAAAGCAACACTAAGTAGTTTTTTCAACCTTAAAGTAATGTTTCCAAAATCGTTTTAGTGGTTCATCAACTCGTAACAGGGTGAAGGGCACTTCTGAATTCGCTTTGCGGCCCTTAATGGGCTGTATCCGCACTATGCAAGTTTGCCAAAGCGGGTCGCTGATCTGTAGTTTAAATGAGACATAAGAAACTACTTTTTCACTTGTTGAAGCCTTACAATAGCCGGTAGGTGGAGCAAGGCCCAGGGTGGAGCGGATTTGGCGAGATACATATAAATAGAAGATACTCTCAACCAGCTTTAGAATTGTCATTATAACAGAGCCTGCGAAGAAAGGAAGGGTATGTAGGAGGAGGTCAGAAAAAAAATCGGATCATGATAGATAAAGAGGTCAAACTAGAGTGAACATCAAATCAGTTTGCTCTTGTTGGCTAGAGCTGAAGGAGGCTACAAAGTGCAATAGTGATGGTCACTTGGCTTTGTTGCTAATAGACTTGCAGGCATGAATTGTAATTAACAACATTAGTTGCTCAAAGAAACAAGTAGCAACATAGACGCTAATGGGGAAGTAAGGAGATTTTGCCCACTAATAATGTACCTACCACCAGTCACTAAAATGCTGTCCCCTGTCTCTGCAACTTTTTTCCAATAAATACTCAAGATTTTCACTGGAGAAAAAGCAAATGGCTATTACATGATAAACTGTTACAGAAGTTTTTATTTTTCATTCTTGTGTAAACCTATCTTGCTATTGCTAGACTGCTTCAAATGTACCGTTTCACACAATCTAAATGCAATAGCAAGCAATTCCATTAGGGCTACTTTGTTTTCATTTGTTTTTTATGTCGCAATATATCATACTCCACCCTGTCTGAGGACATTGTTATTTTCAAAGCTGGTGCTGAATAAAAGTGGATAATAAACTGGAAAAGCGTGCGGGCGATGGTATGGTTGCCGTAGCCTAAGTTACAGACAGCAAGAATACACAATTCTGCTTCCAACCTGTAGAACAACCTAAGAGGAAAAGTTCTTTAGTGTTGCTTTAACTTTAGTATGTTATGTTTTGTCTGAATTGTACCAACTTGTGCTGTCTCTAAAAAAACAGCAACACATCAAAATTGTGGATATATTTCTTGTCATACTTGAGCAATGAATGTCTTCAGCAGTTTGCTTAAAACCTACATTTTAAGGACGTCCTAAGTGGTCTAAAGAGGGGTTGATGTTAAACCTCACCCGTATTATATTTCACTCGGGAATATTGCGGTGAGCTGCCGCGAGCAGTCATACGTCCTATTAGCAACGCGCAGTAACTCATGAGGGCATTTGTGGCCTCTAGCCCCATAATGTCAAGTGATGCCAGTCTCTTTCTCTCTCTTTCTTTCTCCCTCCCTCTCTCTCTCTCTCTCTCTGTCTGTCTCTCTCTCTCTCTCTCCTCATCAAAACGTCTATCCCAGACTCTCAGACCCCACTCTGGTCTTTTCTCCTCCTCCACAGAAACCTTCACAGTGTCTCGGGGGTCTGTGTTCATCAGAGAAATCCAACAGAGAAAGAGGGGGAAAGAAAGAAAAGACAGAGAGAGATAGATAGAGAGACTGAGTGAGGGAGAGAGAGAGAGAGACAGAGAAACAGAGCTAGCTCTCGCTTTGAAACCACAAACTGCTGTCATTATGTGACGCACCACAGTGGTGACGGCTAACCAGAGTCTGGCCGGTGGGGGAAACCGCTACAAGGGGAATTAAGGAGCGGAGAAAATAAGTGCATGGCTGTGTGTGCGGACCACCCAGTCTCTGCCCAACGAGCGGAGACCGCAGGAGCGGTGCTGCTCCGTGGCCCACTAAGACTCTCACTCGCTTACTTGCTCGCTCATACCCGTCAAGAGGCAGGGGAACGACTGGGCTTCGCTTGGTGAGAAGGGGGCGGAAAAAAAAAAACACATGATCTAGACTTTGTGACACATCGTTTGCTGCTCCTACTGGCACCACTGGCCATGTTTTGGTCCTATTTGATTTAATGTTCTGTCCTCCATTTTTTTTAAACAAGTCTATTTCAACTGAATGGTGTTTTGTTGGTTTTGGGCTACTGTACAGAGTGGCATGAATAAAGTTTTATTGGTTTGAGTTCCACACCGCCGATATATATCACCAGCGAAAACTGCTGTTTTAGCCATGCGGCATGTACTAAGGAGGCTAACCATTTCAGACCACAGTGTGTGTGGCATGAGTGTGTATGTCTGTGCATGTGTGTGGGGGGGATCTTCATGATCATAATCACTTCCGCTAAAGCAACCATGTTTCCTGATCACATTCCTTTCCATTATCTGTCTCTGTGTTTTTCTTTCGCTCTGTTTCTCTGTCCCTCTTGTTGTTTCCTCACAAAATATTTCCATTTACTTTGCCATGCATGCCCATTATGTCAGTGGAGCGATGGTTATCATGACTGACCCAGGTCAAGGCTTGGCGTAAACATGTCTGCAGTGTTTTGGGGGCAGGCAGGCCCCCAGCGTCCCCCCTTGCGCCAGCCAAGCATCCTGGGAGTACGCAGCCACGCTGGAGTGCCTCTCTCTGGGGCTGGCGTCCTATCAAGCCTCAACATCAGGCTCCTGGCTCCAGAATTCTTGCTCTTGCGGTGGCCCCTCAGTCTCTCCTCCATCCTCTGCCTCAGACTACCCCCCCCCCTCCTCCTCCTCTTCCCAGTCACACGAAAGAAGGGGTGGCAGCGGTGCTGGTGGTGGTGGTGAAGCTGAATCCAACAACCACTCTACCCACAACACCAAAGGCTCTTTTGCTTTTTTTTTATTTTGACTGGTATGCCTCAGTCCCCCTCCCTCCTCTCTGCCACCCCCCCCCCCTCACACACACACACACACACCATCCCCCCAACAGCCACCCACCCACCCCCTTGGTCTCTATTCTTCCAGGGCTTGCCTTTGATCAATTGTGAATGCATCTTTTCTGTACACTGCCAGTCAACGTAGGTGAGGCTCAAGAGAGAGAGAGACAGAGAGAGAGAGAGAGAGAGCGAGCTGAGCCTCAATCTTCTCTTTCGACCATTCCACAGGAGTTTGCCTGTAATCATAATTTACTAGACACGCACCAGGAAAAATCACCTGGGAGCCAGGTTTTAATAGAAGGAGACCGTGCCCTCTCAGGTGAGATGGGTGTGGCAGGCAGAGGGAGAGTAGCTGGCCTGGGGGGAAGTGGAAGAAGCACTCCTTTGCACACTGCTTTGGGCTCATCGTGGCTTGGGATCTTGCCAAGAGAGGCTGTTTTCTTTCTTTCCTTCCTTCTTTCTTTCTTTCTTTCTTTCTTTCTTTCCTTCCTTTCCTTTTCTTTCTTTCTCTCTATCTTTTTTCTGTCATTCTCTCCTTTTAAAAAGAGTACTGAATGAAAAGAGGTGAATACCTGTGAGTAGTAGAGAGCTCAGAGTGAATACTAAAGAAAATCTATTAATATTTCACAAGTAAAGCTGTTAAAATAAAAATACAAACACAAAGAAACAGTATCACAAAAAAGAATTAAAATGAAAGCACTATGGCACAGTAAACAGTTGTGTCTTTTAAATGTGAGCTAGTAAAAGGCAGAGGTGCCTAATTGGTGTTAGTTTTACAGCACTGTTAATGGTAATGAAGCTTCTTGTAGCTGTGGCAATATTAGATTTCTCTAAAAGCCACAGAGGCCTGTGTGTGATGCTGTTGGGACAAGAGAGCGCTGCTGGCATGAGGCACCGATACAACATCAAACCCTGGATCCCATCTGCTGCTTAGACTGGGACCATCAGGAGTAATCAGTCCACTGTGCAACACTAGCTGCATTCCGCATTAAGGAAAATAATAAAGACTGGAAGATGGAGTTTGTTTTCTCTCTCTGTCTCTCTCTCTCTCTCTCTTTCTTTTTTTCTTACTTTTCTTCTCCATTGCACAATCCTGGCGTCGACTCACACTACCATAATGTTCCACTTCTTCGTCTTTCTCTGACAGGTTGGGGGCTGATACGCCTGGGTCAGCTGGGTCAATCAACAGGTGTAGCCTGCAGCAGTCAGTCAGTGTAAATTAAAAACATCCCATAATGTTCACTTAATACCTCTGTAGCTCACAGATCAGACTGCTCAACCCTGTTAACCTCTATCAGGTACGATAAATCATGCAGGATGGCTTAATGCATGTAATTGATCTCCGGTTGCTCATCTAAGGGAAGCATGTTTGTTAGGGTGTTTTTTTCTCCGCTTTTTTTTTGCCTGGTCTCTGTCTCTTTTGTTTGTATTGCCTCATCATCCCAGCATTTCCTCGGAGAATACTGTCATTGAAAAGCACTGCGGGGCTCTTTGTTGTGGGAAGACCTTGGCAGCAGAAGTAGGATGCGGTGGGCCAGGTGAGCATAAGAGCCGCTTCCGCTCGGAAAGAAAGGTGCAGTCATCCCCGAGGACCACGCAGACAAGGGAGGGTGGGGTGCGGTGGGGTGGGGTGGGGAGGGCAGAGGGCTGCAGAGGGGGCAATCGTGGAGTTTTGTTTTTTTTCTCTCGTGCCCCACCTTTAAAAAACTGTGAGGACGCCAGGGCTTCGGGACAGATGCTGGGCAGGGAGAGGTATTATGGCCAACAATGGCCTTAGAAGCCTCACAGAGACAGAGAGTGAGCGAGGGAGAGGGAGAAAACAAAAGTGACAGTGTACTCTGCCATGTGGTAACATCCTGAGCCCGCCTGCGGAATAAAAGGGGATCGGGGTTTCGGTGTCGTCTGGAGAGATGGTCCCATCCTGGAGACAGATAAGCAGGCAGATGAGAGAGGGGAGGTGGTTGAGTCCTGCTGACAGAGATAGGCCAGGCGGCATGAATGTACGGTTGAAAGGCACGAGACAGTTCAGGCCCCTGGCTCTTGTTTCAGACCTACTTACACAACAAAGGCTGTTTTTCAACTGCCAGAGTGAGTGAATTTACAAGTTTGATTGTGCACAGATTCAACCGGCTTGTGTGTTTCTAAAAGAGTCCCTGGAAATTCATGAGATCATTCTGGAATAATGTTCTAGCAGGGGACCATGAGGCCTAAACTGTTTCTGTTCCTGAGTCCTCGATATTTGTTTACACATGCTTTCAATTCATCCGTCATGTCCCCATGTACCATTCTAGAACCTTCTGTGCAACCTCTTAAATCCAGTTCAACCGTGTTGGGTCTGGCACCCGTTCTGGAGTTTTTCATTGGCTATCGACCATGCACTGCCTGCACTCCATTCACCCGCTTGCCATTGTGGAGAACGACTCCGTATTGGGGACACTTGCGGGGTGGGAATGGTGGTAGAGCTTGTGAGTGGAGGTGGAAGAGCGATGGTGCTGGTGTGGTTGTGTGCTTCCATGTACGAGTTCACATTGCAGAGATTCCTCCTCATCCATGGGAATCTCGGGTCCCTGGTATGTCAGTAACCCCCTCTCTGTAATTCCACAATAGGGTCTTTGTGTGAGGAACCAGGCCCCAAACAGACTGTCCTCAAACCAATCATGTTTGGCAAAGTGCGTCTCATTAGTACAGTGGGATTAACAGGACGATGAGGGCTGTAGCCGTTGAAAAGATGATGAGCACAGGAACTCCACTGGGAACCTCGAGCCCCGCCTATGCCATGTAGATGGATGACCATTGAGGTGCCACTTGTTTTGTTTTTTTTTTCAGTGTCACTCACAAAACTTCAAGAATTTGCTGGAATGTAAATGTGTTGGGGGAAAAAAGAATTCAGGGAATCCAGAAATTACCTTGCCATTGGATCGGATTGTGACAATTTTCAGGAGAGTGAACTTGTCTCGCCAGTTTAATCACATTTGAACCGGTTGTTAGTTACAAGGCTCCGTTGCTTAGTATCTGGTTCGTTGGTTGCAGGACTTGATGTTATATTCTTTACCCCAAATAACACCTTTTTCAGGGGGTCGTTAAAGAAGACCAGGGGGCCACGCACCACATGGTACGTCTTCATCCAGGATCTGGACTCAATGTCATTTCCCGACACGGTGAACGCCTTGTGCCGAAACCGGCCGAGGGCCCTTGTTTTCCATGCTCCCCACTCCCCAGTGGCTCAGATCTTAGGCCAAGCATGGCAGCAGCCAGACTTCCCTGGCAGGCAGGTGATAAATGGGCCTGCGATAATGACACTTAATGCCTTCCCAAATCCCCGCAGTAGCATCAAAGACGATAAGGGCCCGGCGCTAATGCCGCCCCATGGAAGGGGGGATTACATGCCAGCAAAGGAAAAAAAATGGAGTTTGGTTGGGACGCAAGTGAACGGGAAGACTGAGGGTGGGGTGGACTGGGTGGGGGGGGGGGTTCAGGGGGAGAGCGAAGATCACAGCGACACTTAGTGCTAACAAAGGGGACAGGACGTGGAGGAATGCAGTCTTTAGGGGAGGGGGCCGGACTGGAGGGGTAGAGGGGGAGCTGAGGTGGAGGGGTGTGTGGGGGACACTGAAGGGGAGTGGGAATGGAGGTGGTGGCAGCGGTAGTGGCGGTGTCGGGGTGGGGGGATTGTAGGGTTCTGGGCCAGAGGACTTTCAATGGCTTCATTAATCGAAACAGACAACTTCTGTCTCCTTGTGTGTGTGCTGTTTAAACAAGCGCAGAGAAAGACCAGGGACACCAGAGCTGACATTTGGAAGCGTTTGCAAGCCACAGGCCATAAAACAAGGCACATGTTATCTGCCAAAGAGGCTCATCCTTGAGCTTGAGGTGTCTGGTTATGAAGTGCTCGCTTATGAAATGGCTTTGCATTCCTGCAGCCACAGCTACTTTAAGTCACGCCATAATGAGAGGAAAAAGGCATGTCACTAAGCATAATATAGATCTAAGAAGTCAAGGAAACAAGTCAAACTTAATACATGAAAAATGTATTTCCTAATTCAGTAACTGATGTAACCTATATGTGAATGACTTAACAGCCATTAGCCAATGTGTTAGCAGAAAGTCCATGAAAGGTTATATAATCCTATTTCACACATTATGTAATATACTGTCATACTTATCTTAGTTCTGCAGCAGTTAGCTTAACCCCAGACATATTTCACTTCTCTTCATGATGAGAAACAAACTATGTGTGTACAGAACAGCATTGTCATTGATTTGAGTCATTGATTTGAACCCAAGTGACCTGCGTTACTTTCAAAGCCACACTGTTCTGAACATGGCAAACTGATGATGTTTCCAAAGCATTTGCATGCCTGGAGGATCTTCACTGGGGAGCCTGCGGCAAGCTCCATGTGGGACTGTTTCAGCTGTCAGCTGCACATGACATGACCCCTGTGAGGGAAGCACCTATGCGTGGCATGCGTGTGTAATGGCACAAGTTCACTTCCTGTGGCCATTGTTGGCCAGGGTTGACCCCTTCACCCGTGACTTTCATATCAAGCATAGCACCTTTGTTCCCATGCAAATGGCAGGGTCCGGGGCAGACAATGGCTGGTCTGATGGTGTCCTAGCGTGGGAGACTGGGAGACCAATGAACAGAGCAGACCAGGGCAAACTGTATGCAAGCATGCATGCGTGTGTGTGTGTGTGTGTGTGTGTGTGTGTGTGTGTGTGTGTGTGTGTGTGTGTGTGTGTGTGTGTGTGTGTGTGTGAGAGTGAGAGAGAGAGAGAGAGAGAGAGAGAGAGAGAGAGAGAGAGGGAGAATTTGTGTTTGAGTGTGTGTGTGTGTGTGTGTGTGTTTGTGTGTGTGTGTGTGTGTGTGTGTGTGTGTGTGTGTGTGTGTGTGTGTGTGTGTGTGTGTGTGTGCAGAGAGTAGGAGAGAGAGAGGAAGCATTTATTTGGCTGTTTTGTCAGCAGGGCTTCAATGAGCCCCTTTATCTCTGTCTGTTCACATGCCAGTGTTACTGTCCCAAACACTTAATAATTCACAATTAGGTGGAGAAAATTAAGTGTGTGAAATGAAGTAAGCTGATCAAGAAACTATGCTAAAGCAACAACATTTGGGGCATCTTGATAACTAAGCAAAATGACACCATGAAAAGATAACACTAACGGAAAAATATGTATAGGAGCATGTGAACATAATGGATAGTTTAAAGAAATAATATCATTATCAATTTAATTATCATGAAGTTGTGCTGTTTAGTATTGCCTTCAAGCAGTTTCTGTGTATGTGTGTATGTGTGTGTGTGTGTGTGTGGTGTGTGTGCGATGAATCAGGAGACATCCTCGCAATGCCCTGAGGCATACCCACGTCTAAGGAACATTTCCCATGACGAGAGCTTCAGACTAAACACCCAAGCTACAGACATTTGACTTGGTCCTCCTTTTGTAAACTATTAAAATGAGAAGGAAAAACATTAGGGGGATATAGAATAGAAAGAAAAAGAAAAGGTATAAATGCAGACTTTACTTGTCTCTTAGGGGCTCATCTCTTTATCTATCTTCCTGTCTCTGTCTGTGTCTCTCTCTCCTTCTCTCTCTCTCTCCCCACCCCTTCTTTTTGTCTACTTTTCCTGTGGAGGGTTTTTGCTCAGGTGAAAGACTCGGGAGTGCTCATTGTGTCTGAGTGAAAGGGAGGCTTCCCCTTGCCCAGGGACTCTGACTGTATGTGAAAGAAAAACACATCTTTTAGAAGAATGGAGGAGAGGAAGTGTGCATTGTTTCCCTCCTTCCTGTGACATTATGTGGCTGCCTGATCAGAATGCTAAGACAGATAGGCCTTTTCAGACACAGGGGAAGAGCAAACATACATTTTGTTCCACCTGACAAAGCTCCGTCAAGCAGGCATGTCTTCTTTTTTTGTGTGTGTTTATAAAACCATGTTATGCCCAAATACAACGCCCTTAGGTAACAGTAGTATTCAGGGTAACTGAAGATTTATAGGGGATTAGATTATAAGTAAATGAAATCATGGACTATAAATGTATCACCAAATTTTCAAAAAGTTATGAAGTGTGCAAGTCAAGCTACTGAGTGCCAGAATTACTTTCTTTGCATCTATCACTCAAAAGACCTGTTTGGCTGGCAAAGACTTATTCTTATTAATGCCTTTAGAGTGACTTAGAGGACTTAAGCTTAGTTAACTATATAATTACAAACATGTCATTTCCTATTCTTGTTTTTTTTTTTTTTTTGCAAGTGTCTTCCCATTTTTCTGTTTTAATTTAGAAGCAATTGGAGTCACGAAAGAAACAAATGAAATGGGGCGGCTGAGGGAGAGAAAGATAGAGAGGGTGTGATTAAGAGAGAGGAGGAGGGAAAACAGAGCGAGAGTATGCCTTAGGGTTGTTTTGCTTTGCGGGTGAATCTCTCCATTTGATTGAAGGACTGTGGGACGATGGCGGCAGTTGTAATCTGGGAAACCCTTGAAATGGATCCTGCACTTTGAAGGAGGAGGCAGCACCTGAGGACAGTCTGTTTGTCTTGTGGCTTTTTGGCGGTGGCGCGGGATTCATATGCTCGTGTAATGTTTACCCAAACATGTCAGCTTTAAAGGTCTGGAAAGTGATGGAGGGGGGGCCTGGGTGGTAAGGGGGAGAGGGTGCTGGTTCGTCACTTTGGGGGCCGCACACACACACACACACACTCTAACACACACACACACACACACACACACTGGACCAGCAGCGGTGGTAGGTGGTTCTCTGAAAGAGGAACCGTACTATACCATGTCAGATTTAGACTGTTCAAGGTTTTTTGGCTCCAGAATGAAAAGTGTGTGAAGTGTTGCAGCATGCCATTGTAATTTCATGTTTGGCTTTAGTTGATGCATTGTGGAATTTTATTCATTACAATTTTATTGTTTATTGAGCAATGTTTACTGTTCTGCCAAATCGAGTCCAAATCATAATATCCTATCTTACTTGCAGCACCTCGTTGTCATGTCAGCTCTGTAAAAACAATCCCTTTCAAATAAACAAATGCTGCAAACCAACAAATGCCTACAATGGCAATACAAACCATTGTCACTGTTCATAGGCATTGCCTCCTGGGTGGTCTCTTAAAGAGATTACAGCACTTTGAACACCCTCTTCTATCCTCTGTCTCTGTCTTCTTATATACTGTGTGTGTGTGGTGGGTGTGTGTGTGTGTGTGTGTGTGTGGGTGGGTGGGTCTGTGCATGTGTGTGTGTGTGTGTGTGTGTGTGAGAGAGAGAGAGAGAGAGAGAGAGAGAGAGAGTGTCAGTAAAAAGAGTTAGAGAGAGACAGACAGAGAGAGCAGAGAAACAGACAGAAAAGGAAGTGGGCTTTACTTAACTGTCAGGTTTAACACATGAATGTGACCAATAATTATAAAAAAGGACACACCCATTTTAAACAACATTTTTCTGCTGACCGAAGTCTTACACAGGTGCCCGACCTGACGGCCACCTTTAGACACAACCAGTAGGCCTGCTGTACGAATTACTAGCATTCATCAGACCCACAGAGTCGTCAGCCTGGCATGACCATGTGAAAAAAGGGAGCCCGGAAAGTTTTTTGAGGTGTCGAAAGATTTGAGCATTTGAAAAAAAAAAGCAAGCAAAGCTCTCTATTCTAAGAAGACCCTCACTTTGCCTGTTAAAGAACTTAAAAGCAGTTCTGTAACGGTTCTGCCATATTCCTTTGACCTTGGTTAGACTCATGCATAATGGAGAGGGGAAAAAAACTTCATAGAAGTTGGCCCGAAACTTGGCCGCTCATTCCCCACCCCTCTCTCATATGCAAGGCGTCCTATTAGGCTATGCAGTGTTTTGTGTCTTTTGTAAGAGTTTTGCGCCTGTGAGTATGTGTGTGTGCATCTCTGAGTGTGTGTGTGTGTGTGTGTGTGTGTGTGTGTGTGTGTGTGTGTGTGTGTGTGTGTGTGTGTTTGTGCATCTGTCAGTGTGTGTGTGTGTGTGTGTGTGTGTGTGCGTAATGTGCGTCTGTGAATGTGTGTTTGTGTGTGTGTGTGTGTGTGTGTTTGTGCATCTGTCAGTGTGTGTGTGTGCGTGTGAGTGTGAATGTGTGTGTGTGTGTGTGTATGTAAAGAGGGAATGAATGAAGGGAGGGTTCAGGCCACCCCACCCCCAACCCCCCCCCTCCAAAAAAAGCCTCTGGAGCTTTTGATGAAGAAGAAGCAGCGGCAGATTAAAGCATACCTTTGGCAGGGCTCATCGGAAGAGCGAGGCCCTCTAGACCCACTTCAAAGATGGGTTATTCTGCAGCCTCCGCGCGGCTCCTTGCCCTAACATGATCGCCAGCGGAGTCTAGTCATGTTTGCGCCCTCAAATTCCTCAAGCCAGAGAACTTCACATGTTTCCGATCCTGCTTTGACGCTTCTCTCTATTAAATTAGTACATTTTGGATTAGCTACAAGTCATGCAAGACTTTGGTTAGGAGTGCTCTGTACTCTGGAGTTTGTTGTAGCCTACACCATTCAGCTGAAGCAAAATTTGCCACCTTTCAAAAGTGTCATGATCCTTCAGGCTACGTCGGTTAAATATTAATGTATGTGTTAGGTCTATATTGTATTTCATTAGGAATAGAATCCACACTCCAAAGCCCATTGTAGTTGTTGGTCTCCATATACTTTAATATCCTCAGTCAACACCCTTTCCTATTCAGTGTCGCTGAAAATGTAAAAAATCTCTTCTTACCTATGTCTCGTCCCAACATCATAAAGGAATCTAATCCCTTCCACTCCGTAATTAATAAGTTTGGTAGATACGTTATGCAATGCACATCCCTGTACTGGATGATGGCCTTTTTTCCATTCGGCCGTTTGGAACATAATGGGAGTTTGCTTGGCCATTTCCAGATGTGGCTGGTGTGACTCCAAGAAAAACAAAAACAAACAAAAAAACAATCAGAAAAAAAAACACAGAGAAACACATCAGGTGACATAAGTCTCATCACGAGTATATCTATATATCTCTCTCTCCCTCTTTCACGCTCTTTCTGACTCTCTCATTTCCTCTCTCTCTCTCTTTCCTTTCCTCTAAAAATAGGCCTTTACCTCCTTGCTCACTCGTGCAGCTGAGAAAGAATAGCTAGCTGATGAGTCCTGACATTGGGGAAGTGGGAGACCAAACAGCTGCTCAAAATTGGGGCCATATTCACTGCATGTGCTGACATCCGCGAGCCCCTATGCCCCCACACTTCAAGGCCCGGCCCGGCCGATCTTTTAAGCCCAATCAAGTGCAAGGCCATCATGAGACAACGTGAAGACAATGCCAATCTTGATGGCTGAGCTTGATTTTCAGAGCACCATCTCATCCCATTAACTGTCTCCTTCCTCACCAGGACACAACTTAGAGTAGAGAAGGAAACTAGTGGTAGAGTTATGAGTGAAAACGGGCGAGTTTTTCCTCCTGTGGGGATAAATATGACTTCTTTACTGTGGATGTGACATCTGGTATGAAGTAAGATGGAGCTCACAACATCTGAGCAAATGGCATGATGTATACACAATGGCCCCGGCATCACTTGTCTCTCCATATCTAGTAAAAAGCCATTGTGCCTTACGAGAAAATCCCTTTATTCTTGCTGGAATAATATGATGTTTGACAAAAGGTCTCCATCTAAGCTAAATATGGAGCTCAAAGCCCCTGGTTTATGGATGGGTTAAAAATAGGGAACATAAAGCACTTCTTTAAGCACTGGGCTCTCACAGAAATATTATGTGTCACAATAACAGTCAGGGTAATCCAAACGTGGCTTTCATTAATTGTAATTATTTCAGTAAAAGCAAACATGTGGCGTTTCAGCACACTCGCTTTCTCTCCCTCTCTCTCTTGCTCTCTCTCTCACTCACTCTTTCTTTCTCCCTCAGAGGCCTTAACACAGGGAGAAATGTGTTGAATTCTTTGATATAAAAATGGGTTTCAACTGATCACATTTATTACATTTGGTTTTCTGGATGATTTTGCCAAATAGTTCTACACCGCAAAAGTTCTCCACTTTTTCTGGAACATACGTCATTATTCTAAAAAGACGTTCATTTGGGGTCTCACACACGAGCAGTTTAGCTCTGTGTTTGTTCAAGTAATAGCTCCTTCAGGATATTCCATACTTGGCCATGGAGTCCATAGGATGTGCATTCCTATCCCCTCTGAGCTCATACGCATCAATTCATGGATTGCTCCCCTTTTATATGAGGCATGACCCCGGCCCCCGCTCCACATCACCCATAAAGTCATGGCTAATCATGGCACTGGAGTAGCCGGCTAAAAAATTCTGTTTACACAGAAATTACATTAATAACGGTGTTGCTCATTGTAACTTAGTGAAGCGAGGCTGACTGTAACCACATGCCGGACACCAACTCCCAGCAGAAACACTGTTAATTGATAAATATAACCACCATGACAGCACTTCAAATTATTTACACTAATTATTCCTGGATGGCAGCGTGATGTGTGTTTCAATGTAAAATGTGTGCCAGCCAGTCCTCTCGTATGTCTGTCCGTGTAAGTAAGTTTGTTCTGTGTGTGAGGTGGGGGATTTCTGCTCAGCAGTCTCCGGCGCTGTGTTGCCTGTGCTTTGCCACCGTGTCGTGAAAGGCAACTGCGAGGCTGCGAGGTCAACCCCTGGTCGGCCCTGTTTCTCCTCAGCCTGACGTGGCGCTCCCGGGGCCCTCGGCCAAAGCACATTAGCATTTCACCTCGGCCCGACAGCCTGACAAAACAAATAAATAGCCAGGTATCAAAATCTGACCGAGGAGTACTCTCAGACTTTTCAGTTTACCTTTGCGAGCCTGGTGGTCTCGCCTTGCGCAGCGCTGCCCTTTCCCTCCAGTTCATGGCTATTAGGACAAGCAGATGGGTCTTGGAATCAAGAGAGGTTGGGCTTTTGATTCGGTCAGCAATGTCCCAAAATGAGTTTAACATGTAACTGAGGGTAAATGTGGGTTTTGCTCTCTCGTGTAGTTGAGAAGCAGTTTGCCTTCCAATAGCCTTTGCTGTGCAGCTAGTGTAAAGTCCTTGCCCTTTGGCTGACTGTCTTGCTGATCAGTATGTGACCATACTGTTATGCATTCAGGTTTTTGTTATAAATGCTATGTGAAAGATGAGAAACAGAGACAGATGGAGAGATGGATTTTTTTTTTTTTATTATTTTTTATAAGTTGCAAGTTTTGCTCCAGGACACCATGTAGTCAAAAGTTACATCTGAGATTGTTGAGATCTGTGACATTCCTCCGGCAGGTGGTTAGCTTGTTAGGGCAGTGTTTGGCCAGCAATGACAGATCTGTCACGGTCTTGACTTCCCACCAAAGTTCACTTCAAATACGCCTCCCGAAATATGTAAGGTTGATATTCAGCGCTGGTGTGAATATTTATGCTTTGAGACACAGCTCCAACATGAGATTTTCATTACGAATTTCTTGCGGTATATCTAGGTCCGTGACTTTCCAACAAATAGCCGTTGACATTGAGTGAACTGTCAGCAAGCTGGCCTGAAGGACGTCAGCAGTGGGACCTTTCACTTTGGAGCAGAATCCCAGAACATAAAAGCACTCCCACTGTGGTTCTAGGACCCATACTGGTACCAAAGATGACCACAGGGGAGTGAAAGTGTGAATGAAGAAGCAGTTTTGACCCACGTCCGGGGGCCCCCAAGAAAGAATAATCAAAATTCATTTTAGTTGTCATGAGGTGGGGGGGGGGTTGGGGTTGGTACTAGATTACAGAGAAGGTAGGAAAACATCTGGAATAGAGGCCAATCAAAAAAAGGAAGAAAAAAAAGACAAGAAAAAAAACAGAACAGACCAAGAGGAAATTACAGCTGCCGAACAATGATTCAGTGCGGAAAGTTTTCCCTTTTTTTCTCCCCCTCCCCTCATTCCCTCCCCTCTCTGAAGAATGGTAAAATCCACAGGTGTGGACTGTCTTTGATATCAGAAACCATATGTTTCATCTGAAGGGGTCCTGGCCGGACCTCGTGGAAGTGGCCACAGCCAGGCCCTCTCATCAGCAGACTGCGAGAGATTAAGCAGGTCACACTGCAGGTGCTGCCACGGAGGGGAGGGAGGGGGGGCGGGCCCTTAATCAAACCCCTGAAATGCTATTGGCACTCCAGATAACAGGCTGCAATGTGATATGTCAGGCCTGGCGCCCTTCATCAATGCTCAAGCAATAGGCGCTGCGATGGTGGTGGCGGTGGCTACATTCGTCAGCAGCAGCTTTTTTGTCTGCCATTTCCGCTCCAACTGGCTCTGGTCTGCATTAATTAATTGGAGGGGAAAAATGATAAAGGCGGTGGTAATTAAAAGACGACGCCAGGTTTCGGGATTTCGTAATTACACCACCCGCATCATTAAGTTCCATAAAAAAAAGAGAGAGAGAGGAAGGGAAAACAGACGGCGCCATTCACACAATCGTGATTTCTGTTTGAAATGTGAGGATCTGTGCACGAATTGCGTATAATTGCTCTGTAAATATAATCAATATTTTCCACTTCCTCACCCTCCCAATCTCGCGCTCCGTCTCTCTCCACTTGATTGCTGTAGCAGTGGAAATTCATGTACAGTGCTCTTTGGGTATTTTTCAGGCATATATCATGTCTGACAGGTGTGCCACACACCGCAGTCTACGTATAGATCTAGTTTTGCTACTGCGGCCTTCCCTTACAACTTTTCCTCTGAACCGAAAACAAATTCCAGTTTGCTTAAAACGCTTCAAAATGCCGGTCATCATTTTAAGTGGTTTTCTATTATATCTGATGATAATCAGATATTAAATCGCTTTTTCGGCTAGTCTCTAGAATTATAAAGCACTTGAAACAAATATGTTAACAATCATTTTCATGCATGTTTGAAGTTATACAGTATATCTGAGGTATCTACATGTGTCTATGCATATATCAGGGTTAAATTGTCATAGTTTTAAAGTCTGTGTCTGATGCAAGTTTTCTTTGTCTTACCTCTCTCCACAGAGATCTTAGCATGAACAACATCAGTGAAATCCAGCCCAACGCATTCCACAACCTCCACTTTCTGTCAGAGCTGTAAGTAGATGTTCATATATCTCACCGCATGCAAGCCTACAGGGTCTGGGTTTTAAATCAGTTGTCTGGGGTCTTAGATTCAACTGCAATAACCTGTAAACCTATATGATCAGTCAATACTGATAGCGTGCTATATGTGGGATGCATACAAGCCCACACTATAACTGTCAAGACTCTAGCCTTGACTTTAGTGCTGGGGTCATAGAGCAGCTTACCTTCAATACAGCATGAGTGTGTGCGTGTGTGTGTGTGTGTCTTGTTGTGTGTGTGTATGCGCTTGTGCATGTGTGTCTACATGTGCGAGTGTGTGTGTGTGTGTGTGTGTGTGTGTGTGTGTGTGTCAGGAGCAGGGACAGGCGAGGCAATACATCTCTCCTCCAGTATCAGATAATCCTGTCCATTCGCCAAAACCACCAACTTACACCTAGGCTTCCAGGAATTCTAGATTTTTGTCTTCTCTCCAGAGGGGAAAGAGGGGGTGGAAAAAGAGCAGTGGCTGCCTTGGCTCCCCCAGTCCACCCACCGCATCCACCCCCCCCTTTCTCCTGGTACAGCAGGCAGCTGGCTCTTGGCCCCTGCTGAGGTCTGAGGCTATGGGTGTCTGGGACTGCACAGGCCTAGGTTGCGGCCTGGAGAAGGGTCCTGTGTAGCGGCCCCCTGGCTCTCTCCAAAATGGCAGGGCCTGGTGCCCCAACACAGCGTGGCGTGGCGCAGCGCAGCGGGGGCTCGCCCTGTGAAGCCGAGCCCAATGCCACAACACATGGTGGAAAGGCAAGTGGCTGCCAGCTAATCAGCCAGGGTGCTTGTGCAGAGTAGGGGTCTGGAAGGGCTCAAGACTGGGGCGACTTGAGCTTTACAGAGGTGCGGAAATGGTGGTGGGGGCTGAAGGTGGTTGAGGTGGCAGTGTCAGTGATGAAGGCAGTGATGGAGGCAGTGGGTGAGTTGCCATCCAGGGTGACTCAGTAAAAACAGTAATAGCTGCTTGGCTTGGTTTTACTATTGGGCCCACACATACGTAAGCTGCATTTTAGCAGCTTTTTTTGTTTTTTTTTCCGTGCTTACAAGAAATTGCGGATAGAACAGAGGAGGAAATTAACCTCATCAAATACTTTGTTTTTGTCCTGACAGTGATGAATTATCAAGGTCTTGGCTAG
Organism: Setipinna tenuifilis; assembly: GCA_030347295.1. NCBI lineage: Eukaryota > Metazoa > Chordata > Actinopteri > Clupeiformes > Engraulidae > Setipinna > Setipinna tenuifilis. Next base: position 20,682,438 of record CM059270.1, read on the forward strand.
CTCCAAACAATCAAACAAATACAAAGAGTATCAAGTTTACGCACGCTCACTTCTTCAAAGAAAAAAGAAAATGTTGGAATGAGTTGGGCAAGTGGACGTGAGAGCTGGTGAAATAGTTTTGTCGTGCCAAATTAATAAAAAAAGCAACTTCAACAACAACGATGTCCATTATGAAACTCATGCAGCACTTTGGAACTTGGAATCCAGAAGTGCAGTGCTGAACTGCCTGCCTATGTGTGTGGGGGGGGGGGGGGGGGGGGGTTGGGATGAGAAGGATCCCATCAGATGATAGAGCGGCCTCTAGTCTAAACCAATCAGACGGTTTCCTGTGGAAAACGTGTGTTTGCTCATCAGTGCTCAGATGAGACATTAAACAGCGAGTGAGAGCCTAAAGATCAGGCCACACAGAGCGACAGCCAGGGGGGAAAATGGGAGGGCACGGATGATGATGGTGCTTAGAGGACAGGAGGTGTTGGGGGTGGGGGGGTGGCGGGGTGGTGGGGTTGAGAGAAAGAGTAGTCTACTCTTATATGGTTGATAAGTAGACCTTCATTAGACAAGATCCAGAGCCCTCGCTGTGTCCAGGGAATGACACGTGGGGGTAGGCGTCATGCACCGACGCAACTCATTGTGCATAACCCCCATCCACCCTGGCCCCCCCACCACCTCCCAAACGAAGGGCAATTTGTTCAGGTGAAACCTGGCTTAGCTCACACACGGCAGCCTAGGGATGGGAGAGTATTAGTGAAGAAATGGAAAGCACCTGGCCAGCCGCTTATGAGGAGTGACAGCAGAGCAGCGATGTAGTGCAGATGGGCCTAGGAATGGGCGGCGGGGGGGGGGGAGAAAGAATGAAACGGAGAAGGGAAAAAAAAGCTGCGACGGAGACAAATGCCTGTGATTGAAAATGCTTGGCACTGTCAGGGGGGTGTCATGAACACGGCACACATGCCAGCAGGCGAGGGAGGCTGGGAGGAATCGAGGAGGAAATGTAATATTCTACAGATATCAATATTTATGGTTGCTCTGTCAAAGCAAAAAGCTGCTCCCTACGTCTAAGTCTGAAATGACTGTGCATACCACCCACCCCAACCCCTTACACGTACACACACCCCCCTCTTTCTTTCTCTGGTAGAACAATACCCTTGGATGGGTTTACCCCAGCGGGTAGAGCCAAGGAAAAACAACCAACTTCACAACAGAGAAAATTGTTGTTTGTTAAAATTGCTTATAATTCCAAGGCGCATTGGGATGACTTTTTTTGTTATTCATTGACCTCCTCAATTTTAACTTGTGTATCTGATCATTTTTATGGGAGGCTATTTAGACATGTGGTGTTTGTTTCAGCTCCTCACAGTAATAAAGACTGGGAAGGATCAGAACAAATCATATAGACTACCTAGAAAAGGCCAGAATGATAAATTACCCAAACCATTGTGTTATTTTCACAGTTTTATGCTGATGTGACTTCATTTCATGCTCTTTGGAGTCTGTCAATTGTATAAGGAGACTTGGCAAACATCGATGCAAACACTACAAAATGTATTATAGATGAGTGCGTAGTGTAAGGCTGAGATGGAAATACAAACTCCATCTACAGATAGAAGTCTTACCATGATGTGCTTTCCGAAGAGGTCATTTCACCAATTGACTTGGCTGAAGTGGCTTGGCTACAGCTGATTTAGTAATTGGATGAAACAAATAAGTATTAGGGGTTTGATTTTCTGAAGCTGGAAGTTTTCTCTGCATGGGCTGACACTGATTTCACATGAATTAGCAGCCATTGGAAGACAAAGAGATTTCATGCTGGCCATGGCTTCCTCTGAGACTTTGCTCTCACAAACATAGAGATCAACATCCACATGACCTCGCAAAGAGTCATAATAACTCTCCTTTGATTCAGCTCCATGCTAATGTTTACAGGTTAAAAGACATTAAAGAGGCATTAATAATGTCTTACTCAGCTTTCCTGAGTCATAGCGGCCTGATACCTCCTCTCAACATATGAAAATAATTGCATCTACGTCCAACAATCACTGAAGCCTTTCATGTGATCTGTTCCTCAAGGTCATGTGTCTGCCAAGCATATCTTTGCAAAAGATGCAAAACATTAAGGAAAAATGCAAAAAGATTTTTTTCTTTTTTTTAATGCAGGCATCATATGCCTTCTAAATGAGCACTCCTTGGAAAGATGACAATGAACTCATTTACCCAGAATAGTTGCAGACAAACTATGGAAAAACTAAAAAATTGAATGTTTCTGGAACCATTTATGAGTCAACAAAATGATAGGATTTGCTTTTTTAGAGTTCCCTATAGAATAATCTCCCAGAAGAATATTATGTGAGCCTCTTATTAGTCCCGAGTGGCTCCAAATCTGTCTAGAGAACTTGCTAGAGAAGCGAATGACTCGGTTGCAGTCACAATCAGGAGGACAAAAACCATAACGAATGAGCCCACCCCCCACTAGCCTTTCCAAACCAGTGTCCTGCTCTTTGACATTAGTGAACCCATGTGAAGGCTGTCAAAACAGCTGACTAGAGTGTAATGGTGGGACGCTGTGTAACTCAAGAAGGACTGGCGTACAGCGTAGGGCCGTCAGGAACCATTTGGGGCAGCGCGCTCGCTCTGGCTGGATGTCTGAGGTTAACCGAGGAGGTTTGTGTTTATTTGGGGACTGGCAGACAGACTGGCCTCGAAAGCTAACCTGCAGCTACCCATTCCATTGTCCTTGCTGCATGTCTGCTGTGGCCACTTACCACTCACTAATGAAAGAGATGAATAACAAGTAAATTTGTTAGTCTGTTTGTGTGTGTGCTGGTGTGTGTATATGTGTGTGTCTGTGTGTGTGTGTGTGGGTGGGGTGTGTGTGTGTGTGTGCTTGTGGATGCGTGCGTGTGTGCATGTGTGTGTGTGTGCACTTCTGAGCCTGAGTGTGTCTGTGTAGATGTTTACCTTTGTACTCTTGACTGTGTCCTCTCTTGTGTGTGTATGTGTGAAGGGGTGGGGGAATAGGGAAGGTAGGGGGGTTGTGTGTATGTGTGTGTGTGCGCATGTGCGTGTTTGTCTACACACACTGTCTTCAGTGATATGACCTGTAGTGACGCCTCAGCCCCCCACACTAATTCCCCTCACCGCACTTCAGAGATTAAGCGGGGAAATTCCTCCACCTCTCTTCTGCCCGCTGCCCCAGTGAAACCAACAGACCCCTGAACCAGCCAGCCGTGATGAGCACACAACTTATTGCCTTTAGACCTGCACTATGTGCTGTGTTCTGTGTACATAGCTAAGCGCCTGCATATGATGTTTTCATTACGGATGCCTGCGAAGCAAGAGGAAAAAAAGTGCAACCACTTCTTTTTTTTTTCTTTGCCTGCACCCTTTTCTCGTTTTGCTCATCTTTCACAGTGTGTGGATAGAGGAGATGAAAGAGGAATAAAGAAAGAGAAAGAGAGAGAGAGAAGTAGAGAAAGAGGGGAGAGAGAGAGAGACAGAGAGAGACAGAGAAGGAGAGATGAAGTGGGTGCAGACCTGCGTTTACTGTGCGCACTCAGGCCTTTTATGAGTCTCATCCCAGAAAGCAAAATAGAGCGGTCACGTCTTTGGAAAGCTCCTGCCTCGAAGGAAAGCGGCTTTTATAGTGGTCCCAATAGTACACTAGCATGTCGTAACATTTTATGTGTACTGTTTGTTCCTTTGTAACATCTCCAGAAAGGATGTGACCGCCATAAAGCAGAGTTTATGGCATGTTGATCCTTTTTGAAGATGAAAAAGAGGGAAAAGGAGAGGCTCTCCATGCTGAAAGATAATATCTGAGAGGCTATGCTGTTCATGTAATCAAATGAAACTTTTTTTTCTTTTTCGTTATTTTTCCTCCAGCTGCGATGAATAGATTTATTTTTCATTCTGTGGTTCCACGAAATCATGAACCATGTTAAAATCCGAGCAGTAGGTATGCAAAATGTCCAGTCAATTTACAAACACAAACCGCAGTGCAGAGCGCATGCCCAAGTGTCTCAGTATAATGAGAGGAATTCACATCTGGCCTGCGTATATTTGCACGTCTAATTTGTGTATTTGAACAAAAAAGTGTTTACTTTTTGACCACAGTAAAATCTGTTAAGCACCGAGAAACAGTTAGAAATGTATTAGTCATTTCCAGTAATGTGACACATTTGGGAGCAAACTTCACTTAAGCAGATCTGATGAGAACTGGCCCTGTCTCCTCTGCTGTGTACATCTAATGATGGTTCGTCTGCCTCAGAGATGTCATCTAATTAATATTTCGATTTTGGAGGTGAATTGTATTTATTAGTGCCCCAGGCAAGGTTTGATGAACTCATGGAAGTTTGTATGTGTGCTCACGTAGGAGTGTGTTTCTCTGGTGTGTATTTGTGTATGTCTGTGTATGTATGTGTGTGTGTGTGTATTTTCGTTGGAGTTTGTGTAGAAGTGGGTGAGCTCAGTTCCCACTCTCTAGGCAGACCAGAACCAACAAACAGCTTGTCACGTCGTATGCTCCCCTGTACACGACCATATCCCGTACTCATAACAAATCGTACGAAAATACCTCAAATCTCTGCGAGTGTCTCCAAGCCTAGACTAACGCCTCTACCACACCAGCGCTGGTCCCCAGCCTGCAGCTTGCCGCAGGTGGATGAGAGATGTGTGGAAGTGTACACTACCTACCACAGAGTTCTGGAGGTGTTCCCTGCAGAGACAAGCTATAATAAACCATAAATTGGGTCATTGAGTATCTGTCGAGGCCATATGGAATCGGTTAGGCTGCCTGTGTTGCCATTGCCATTAGCCACACAGAGCCGGTCTGGTAATTTGTAACATGTCTTGTTCAATGCAGTGGCCCTCAGATCAGCCAAAGCCAAGGGAGCAGCTCACTTTAACGCAGACCACCACACACAGTGCACCCCCCACCCACCCACACACACACCCACCCTTATTGTGCTGATCAGCAACAAAAAAATGGACAAGATACTGCATATTATAATCAGAAAGACAGGGTAAGAAACAGCAAGAGAAAGAGACAGAGAGGGTTCAGAAAATAATATGCAGGCTATTTAGTATGGCCCTGCTGATTTATTGTGATATTCTGGTTAAACACAATGCAGGGAAAGTAAAGATTATATTTCCAACTAATATTTTCTTACTGTTTGATGTGTTTGAACCTCACAGTTCACTTGTTTTAATAAGGTTATATTGTTCAACAACAACATATGACTTACTGTATGACAGTAGGAAAAAAAGAAAAACATTTGCTGCTACTAAAACGAATCAGACCATGATGGATAGAATCAGCCCTGGGGCGGCCAACAACTGCCAGTAATATTACTGGAAGTTAAATGACTTCAAAGTAGCGCACTGACCAAAATTGTTTCACTTTAAATCCCTCTGACATACAGAGTTGAACGGGCTCCCAAGAAAGTGGTGGTTTAAACCGAGTTCAGCAAAATTTACATCTCTAACAGCTTTCAGACAAAGCCCGCTAGGCAGTACGTTAATACCATCCAGAAAAAGTTCATGTTTCCATGGAAATCCAGCACATTCATGGAACTCAACTGACTACAATGCCTGTTCAAAAGTCAAAGCATTTGAAGTGATAAAATAATAACAAAACAAAACGAAATAATACATCAACAATCAAACACAATGGAGGCACAGTCCAAACTATGGAGTAGACCAGCTGCTTGTGCAGGTTTATACAATAAATATTCAGTAAATGTGACAAACACTCATAGAGTATATTCATATTTTTAAAATGCATCCCTTCCTCACATGTTTGCCTTGAGAGGAACTAGTTTATTTTAATTCACAATGAAATGTTTCTCTCAATGTTGATTTTGACATTTATTGGAATTTGGTTGGTGGCGTTGCTGCATCTTTTCCCAGCTCCACAATGTCTCCCTTGTGACTGAGATTGTTTTTAAAGGACTCTAAATCTGCACTCCAAAAACAATTTAATTATGAAACTAGGCCTATGCAGTCGTCTTCGACTGCTAAAGGGATATCCCCGAAACGCGATGCTTCAAAGCCCCCAACATTCAAAATCTAATCAGTTCATGAATCTACCCTAGAACATTGAAACACCAAATCTGGGACAAATCCATCCAACTGGTCAGAAGTTATGGGCCAAACCAAAATTCAGCCATCTTGAACTCAGCCATCTTGAAAGTGTTGGCCTCCAAACTCGAATAAGTTCATGAACCTACCCTAGAGCATTAACACACCAAATCTGGGAGAAATCCATCCACCCAGTCAGAAGTTATGGGCCAAACAAAAATTCGCCCATCTTGAATAATTCACCCATCTTGAATTCAGCCATCTTGAAAGTGTTGACCTCCAAACTCGAATCAGTTCATGAACCTGCCCTAGAGCATTCACCCAAAAAATTTGGGACAAATCCAAACATCCATTCAAAAGTTATCGCGTTAACACGAAAGACCTTACGCGGCGGACGCGGCGGCGGCGCACGCAAAACCATTACATCCCCGACGCTCCGCGTTTCGGGGATATAATAAGTTCATGAACCTACCCTAGAGCATTAACACACCAAATCTGGGAGAAATCCATCCACCCAGTCAGAAGTTATGGGCCAAACAAAAATTCGCCCATCTTGAATTCAGCCATCTTGAAAGTGTTGACCTCCAAACTCGAATCAGTTCATGAACCTGCCCTAGAGCATTCACCCAAAAAATCTGGGACAAATCCAAACATCCGTTCAAAAGTTATCGCGTTAACACGAAAGACCTTACGCGGCGGACGCGGCGGACGCGGCGGCGGCGGCGGCGGCGGCGCACGCAAAACCATTACATCCCCGACGCTCCGCGCTTCGGGGATATAATAACGGAAATGTTTTGAGAACTGCGCTTAGTGAGATAAATGTCTTCTCCAGCTCTTTCTGACTTCTGAGCTGTAAGGGACTTAATGAATCACTCTTAGTGAAAGAGTACTAAAGTTGAGATTGACATGCCCATTGGTTTCCAATCAGACACTAAGGGGGCCAAGGTCCTCAGATGCTTTGTGAATATGGGCCGTGATGTTACATGAACTTTTTGTCATTCATAGCAACTTCTACATCATCTCTATGATGAATAACACTGCCAAGGAGTGAAGTGCATTTGTTGCAGATGCCTGAGACTGAGCCTTTTTGAACCATTTGTCCACTGTATGTCATGGTGAATCCCTTTTTTTCTGAAAGCAGTTTTCATTCCTTCCCTCCTTGCTAAATGCCTTAACACAGAGGTCCTACAAGGTACGGCAGATAACAGGGATCCAATAACAAAGCTACTAGCTCCCCACCCCCACCCTCCCTCCGTATTATTTCACATCCTAAATATCTGAAAACGTACCCAGCCTCATAATGTAATTGACTTTAGCAAACTCTCAGAAGTGCTCTGACTCCTCACTTGATCTCCAGTCCCTGTTATTACGAGTCAAATTACTGCTTTTGATCTGGCCCCACTGCAATCCACCTTTAATACTCACAACAGGTACAGTACACACCCTCCGATAAATAACCTTTAATTAGGGGCCAGGTGAAGGAAACTAGCATTAGGCAATATTTAAAAGGGGACCAGACCAGAAGTCTAGTCAAACTGTCTGGCTATCAGCCACACTGTTTTTTTGCATAGCATGAATAAAAAAAAGATATTTCATTAAACTCCAATCTAGAAAGGTAATTTTCAAATCAAAAAAACAGACTAATGTGGCATATGCCATGAAGTCCTCAGTGTGAGGAATCCACACCCTGCATTCAGTGTTATTTTTAGTTGTGACCAACTCTTAAGTTTTGTATACATAATGTAATAATATACGCATAGTGTAAACCTTGTCCTGAATATCAAAGTGAACAGTAACAACTGTATTTGCCACAGCATAAACTTTCCGAGCTGAAACAAATTATATAAAAGAAAATGGGTTAAATAACTGAAAGCCACACAACCATTTCAGTGTTTGTCAAGCAAATGGAGACTTGCTGTGCGGAACACAGTCAGATGACATAAAGATTAAGAGCGCTCTTTCAACGTTGAGAGAAGCTTCCTTCCCGTTTTGCACGCTGCACAGTAGCAACGTGTTATGCACTGTTTGTAACAGATGTCTCCAAGGCCCATACCATCTGCTTTGATGGAGAAGGAACAGGCAAACACAAACCAACCATCTCAGCAACCACCCTCCACCCCCACTCTCTTCCCGTCACCCCCTCCCTTTCACTAGGGCCATAAATTTCCCCACAATCCCTGCAGAGGTTAATGCTGGGCAATCGCAGGCCAAGTGGGACATCTCAGCAATCACAACAATGTGACAGAAGTGTGATATTATTGCTGTGTGGCCCGTTTCAGCCAAGTCTGACCAGACCGCAGCTATTCCCTGACACTTGGAGCAGATAGGAGGCAGCGTGGAATCTACACCCTGGCACAGATAACCTCCTGTCCTCCATCGTTCGTCTCTCCTCATCTCTCCATTACCAGATAAAATGCACGCCCGTGGTGAAATGCATATGCATATGTATAATGCATTCTCTCTGTCTCTCTCTTTCAAACTCTCTTCGCCTTAGCCTCCAGTCATCTTGTTTCTCTCACATTTACTCTCCACATCAGTGGTTTTCAATGTGCCTTTTTTTCATTACGCTTCTTTTCTTCTTCTCCCCCCCCGTCTCGTTTCTTTGGAGGAAAAAAAAAGAAAACATGTGGCCTTATCATCCTCATGAAAAAGTACCTAGTTTCTCTTGTTTTCCATGACTTCATTTTATCCATCACCTCATCATCACTTGCATCAGATCAAGTCAGGGCTGTTGCCCATGCCCTCTTCACATCCCACTGTCTGTACTGCTTATCAATGCAGATTAAAAACAGACTCATCTGACAACGATGTGCGTTCACATCTCAGTGACGTGTGTCTGTATGTGGGTACATAGTAATGGTGTTGTGTCAATAGTCACTCATGTTTCTTCCCAAGTGTTTTCTTTTTGGATAGTACAGATGCTTTACTGATCCTTCAGATGGAAAGAAGAAAAGATGGATTTATCATGGGTGTTTAATGTTCTCACTCATCCGTACAGACACATCTAGTATACTTTATAGACTGTAGAACTGGAAAAAGATTTCTTTTTGCTGCAAAATGCCTGAACTTTAACCCAAGTGCCTTTCTGTGATAGTAGTCATTGGTAAAAATGAAAAGGAGGTCTGCACACTTTAGTTCCCTTAACACCTTATCTTTTATTTAAGTTCCCAGAGTGCATAGTGATGTTTTGAGCATGTACTGCTTTTCATCAGACTGATAACTAGTTAGGGAAGCAAAAGTGTGCGAACCTCCTTTTATACACGACATGCTCATTATGAAATGTTGATAAGGTGATGATTCTTAATTTAATTGTTCATTATGGGACTACTGTGACCAGTGTTAGCTTACCTAACACAGCTCACACACCACACAACATATTTCTTTAAAAAAAAACATGACAAGACCACAATAGAAATGATTTACTGTAGTTTTTAATAATTTGGACAAGCCTTACCCACCAAGGCCAAACATCCCTCAGGTTTGTGTAAAAATGTTTAAAAAAATCACCAGGTATAACCTTTGGCAAGAACAATACATTATGGGGTTTTATCATAGCTTATATGTCACTGTACATTCTAGTCATAACAGCCAGAAAGGTCAGCCATAAATGATCTCTTAGACCTCACTTAGACATCTAGAGTTTTAAAGTGACGTTTAACCTGGGTGAAGAAGAAGCTGTCATCCACTGTCATTACAAAATAGAAGATTTGAGAAGGTTACGATTTGCTGGAACCACTCTCCAAATTGTAATTACTGCTCTCTGGCTGACTTTACAAAGCAACGGTTTCCCTTAGGATTTGATTCAAAACAATACATCACTGCTCTAGGGGGAAAGTGCAATTTATGAACATAGTCTTATTTCTCTGTCTTTCAAACTCTGCTTAGTGTCTGGACAGTTTGTGATTAATATTTGGCTCAAACTTTGATGACAGATTGTACCCTGGGCTGAAAGACGTTCTTTTGATTTTCATACATTCTCTCAAATACGTCTAATACAGACATCAAGCCCATTGGATGTTAGTGCAATGTGGTCCTGGTTAGTCTGCTAAATATGAAACAAATCAATATGCCAGGGAGGATTCGATTTGTACCACATTTTCGGATTAACAGATTGCTGTGTTAACACTAATAATGTAAAATGAAGTGTTTGTACTCTCCATATAAATTACACTTCAATTTAGACATGCAAGCTTTTATTATTATGAGCTATGGGTTTTATTTTTAAATCCAATGATGTTATGAAACAGGAGGGATTTCAAATAATGTGCTTGTGTGTTGCAAAAATGTGATGCCCATCAAGGACTTCCTTTTCTTTCCAGCGGGCATCATTCCCTCACCACCACCCAATAACCCCCCCACACCCCCCACCCCCCCTACTCCCCACACACACTAACCCACCCCTCCCCACTACATCACCCTCATCCATTCCACCCCCACCTCACGGTATTCTTCTTGGTTACAACTGCAATTATTTCTCCTCAAACAAACCTAAATTAAATCCAAAAAAAGAGAATGATTAAAGTTTTACGGTATTTTGGCCCCCAATGAAGCATCTAACAGGAGACAGATGCTGGGCTGAAGGCGGCTAATGCTGTCCATCCGTCTCTGTGTTCCCTGCGTCTGACTGTGGGCTGCTTGTTGTCATCGCTGCTTACATTTGCGAATGGCCTTTCTGCACACACAGACAGACACACACCAGCTCTGCCAGAAGACACCAAGGTTCAGTATATAGATAGCCATGTGGTTGGAAACCTCTCCAATTGTGTTCATTTGCCATGCAGATATTTAGCAATGTAAGATAACACGCATGTATAAATAACCATGTAAATACTACGTCATAATTGCATTTACAAGTTTGCACCCTGTCCGCACAATCTTGTGGAATCATGAATATGCACTTGTTGTGTTATCCACAGCTAAATCCCTTTTTGTTTCTACATGTTTATGTAGCTCACGATTGTCCATCTTTTTGTGTTAATACAGTTGTCGACGATTGTTAAGAGTTACCCAATAACGTCTGCCACACAGAGCAGAGTGAAGTGTGCCTAAATAGCTGAAGTGTGTTTGCAAACTGCAGAGCACCACATGTGAGGCTTAGTTTCAATTTCAGTTGGCGGCAATATACCCCAGCAGCTGGTTTCCTGCAACACTTTCTTCAGTGATAAAAGCCATAAACCACGCAGAAATATTTTAATCTAACACCTCCTTTATACGAAAAACTTTATTACTTTGTCAGTGCATGGCTAAAAGAAAGCGAACCCATGTTTTTTTTTCTCTTCAAAGCCATCAAAGTGTAGCATCTCAATAAAAGTCAAATGAAGCAGAACTGGTTCATTTGGGCTTTGAAAGGTGGAAAAAAATAAAGAACAACCTTTTCATTGTTTTTGTTTCTTATGCTGTCTTAAACCCCAAAGCTCTCAAAGCACTTCACCTTTTTAAATCAGTGCCATAAATACCATGTTTTTCTTATTCTCACCTTCCATAATCTAAACATTTAAAGCCCATTAACTGAAATCGCAGCACTTTGAATTGCGTACCAAAGAAGAGAAGTTGGACGAGGACAAAAGCATGCAAGCCAGTGCGAGTTGCAAAACAAGGGCTCGGAGGCTCTTTTTGTGGGCTGCACGTTAATGCGGATTACTTTTATTGATGTCAGAACCTCTGCCTTTCCCCTTGAAGATGGAACCTTTGAAACAGCCCAAAAGGGCCCATGGGGCCGAACCCCACGGAATCTGAGAATGTATTTATGAAACGGATCTGCATGTAAAAAGACAGACGTCACTGATTATTGAAGCAGGTGATTGGAAAAAAAGAGAGAGTTGAGGGGGGGGCTTAATTCCCTGTGTGTTTCAACACCACATCTTTCATCGTTTGTTGCAAATCATGGCGACATGGTGAAATGATTGCATGCCCAACTGAGTACAAATAAGAGTGAGGAGCGTTGGGGTTAAGTTCTCGTGGTGTGACTCATTTCCTACCCGCGTGGAAACATCTCTCCTATTTACACGATGAGGCGAAACTCTGCCAAAAAAACTCGGCCTTAAAAGCGGCCAAACTCTCCCTCTTGACTCCAAATCTCACACTCACATGTATTTTTTTTTCCCTCCGCGAAACAAATGCCGGTGACACCCGCAATCCATTGCGTTGTGTCAGAAATAGCAACCATGATGCATTGTGGTCTGGCACCTGCAGGATGGCCCAGAGATGCTCAGAGCCTCTGACTTCATCTGGCGGCAGCCAAGGCCCCAGCGAAAAGCTGTCCATGTACTCGCCTGATGCGCCAGGCACTTTTCACCAGCGCTGCCTGCCTTCACTGTGACAAGGCATGGTTTGTTTTGGCCAGACCTGTCATATCCATCACGTT
>CM059270.1:20697376-20987376 GCA_030347295.1 Setipinna tenuifilis
CAAAAATAAGTGTGTGTGTGTGTTGGAGGGGGTGGGGGGGAGTGGATAAAACCTTTATGTGTTTGTCTTGAGCTGAGAAAAACATGTTTTATTTGAGTGGCCCAAAGAAACAGAGCAAGAACAGTAGTGATGTGCCCTAATGAAAGAGCGATCAAGTTCTACTTCGAGTTCTACTTCACCCCAACCCCCCAGCCCCCAACTCCACGGTTCCTCCTCCTACTCTGCCTTGGAGGAGCAGACACCTGATCCGCACTATCTTTTCTCCCCGCGCACTGCCTCCAGGGAGAACCGGGGCGGGAGGAGCCCATTTCCCTGCCCGCTCATTCATCAGGGCCTCGGCCCTGTCAGATCCATCACCAAGGGACCCGCCGCTTAAAGGACAGGGGGATCCCTTTACGGCCTCTCTTGCGGCGGATGTTCCCAGACCTGACCTAAACAAATATCTGCACAAAAACAGGAGTGGGGTGGGGCGGGGCGCCGTGGGTCGGGAGGGTGGTAGGGGGGGATAAGGTTCTCTGATTGATTGGCTCGGATGAAGTTATGATTTCGGGCAGGGTTGGTACGATCTACCAGCAGTGTCAAATCAAATGTCACACATCAAACAACGCATATGCAAAAATATTCCCACGTACTAATATGTAAATCAAAATGACATTTCTGTTAATGGTCTGTACAAGGTATTTAAGTCTTTGAAAGGGCATTAAGTGAGAGATAGTGTGTGTGTGTGTGTGTGTGTGTGTGTGTATGCATGCATGTAAAAACAATTATTTATCGTAGTCCTGACTGTTTGTAGAAAATGTCGGTAAAGCCAGGCTTATTATGTCATTACTGCAAATGGAATACCCAGATGGCCGGAGGTCAAGGCACACAAGTTGGCTTGAAAATCGCTCCCAGTTCAACCTTGGAGGAGTTAACAATACCAGTTCGTTTTCACATCTATTTATTACGATTGTTTGCTGTCACAGGGCGTGACTTGGCATCAGCTGACCTTGTTTGGGGTTAGCCCAAGGTCCCTTGGTGTTCTCGCCGGATACCTCTTTGATATATGAATCAAGCAAAACAACCCCTGTGTTATCCAACCAGAATGTTTGAAGTCTGCATAGAATAACAGCCGCGTCTAGCTAAGCTATCTTAGCTGTGCATTCTTTACCAAACAAAAAAAAAAAAAATGTAGAGAACATTTTCGGAAACAGAAAATCTTTGTGATTCTGTAATGACTCCTGAAGTACAAAAATAAATAAAATGACCAAAAAATCCCTGTCTTTGACATCATCTCGGGGCTAGCCATTTGAACTCCAAGAGCACAATGGCTGTTGTGGCACCATGATTCCCTGATAAAGGCGTCCTGGCCACAGAGGCATGCTTTTATGCTGCAAACACTGGCAACTTTATGCTGCACGCTCAAATGTCAGAGGTTTCAGTCGATTGGACATGATAAAGCTGTCTGCAGCGTAATTAAGCCCTATCGTCTAAGACTGCGAGCTCTCACGTTGGAATCATTTGCATTGTTCAAAGAGCCGAGGCATTTATTGTTCTCTGCTTCCTCTTCCCTTTTCATTCACCAGGCCTGTGAGCATGACATCAGCAGCCCACCCAAGGAGTCTGTCTCTTTCTCTCCCTCTCTTTCTTTCTCCTATCCTCCCATATCTCTTTCTCATTCTCAGCCTTCCTCCGCCCCTCCCTTCCTCTGGTTTCCCTCATTGAAAAGGAACACCACACAGTGAATGAAATAATATCTCATGACTGATTGATGTCAGGAAGTTTACAACGCTGTCGCCCTCCTGTGTAAATAACAACCCCGCGTGGAGGAGGCGGACCAGCATGCAATGCGTGCCACACATTCTCCCATAGCACACTGTCATTGACTCCTTGAATGGAGGGGGCTGACAGACTTATAAATAAATAACATAAAAGAAAAATAAAATAAAATAAAAGGACATACAGTATTTGAGAGAGTTACTCTAGTTCTTGTTTAGTGGCAGCTACTCTGTGGAAATAGCCTCTTCCTTTACAGAAGAAGTAAAGATTAGAATGTAGTCTAATGTGTCTAACTTCAATTACATGACTAGGCAGCTGTAACAGTCATCTTCATGGTTCACATGTTCAAATTTGCTAATAAAAAAACAGTTTGCTACTCATATACACTTCCCACCCTGACCCCTGTCTCTGGGATATTCCAAAGAGACGAGTCAGTTGAGCTACATATACAGTTACCCATAACGCTGCACCATGTGAATTTTAGGCCTACGTGTATCTTTTTGGTGACCTTGTGCTCACATACACAGATTTTAACATGGCTTGGAAAACCTCCTGGGAACCCACTTATCTGGACAGTGCAAATGACCTTAATTTTTTTCCCAAAACCCCAAAAAATGTAACATAACATTTCAATTAAATGGCACCATTTAACTGATCTGGTATAACACCTTTAGTTTAGGATGACTCAGTAATACTGTGAATTATCTTTAAACAGAACTTTTCTTTTTATTTACTCTGCCCTGGCCTCAACTCATGTAGGGCCTCTGACTACACCTTACCTGTTTCTCTGAAGCTCACATTTATTGTGCAACAGTGTGCTTTTGCTGATTTTTCCACCACATTCTGCCATTTTTGCCAGCTTTTTTTCTTTCAAACTAGGACTAGATCCCCCAGTCTTCTTCTGCTTGGTTTACTATCACATGATAAATAGCTGTTAGTGTTGAGAGTATTTACGCAATATCTTTAAAATGGGGAGACAAAAAATAAAGTCCAGAGCTCAAGCAATCAAAAAACTATTAAGGCTGCTGCAAAATGCAAATATTTGCCATCGACTAAACCAAAGACCTTACTTCAGAATAGAATCAGCCATGCTCAGAAATATTCCACATTGGGATGCCTTTATTTAGTTCAAACTACACAAGTAATTGGGAACTGTTTTGTATTTTCTGTTTAGGATGTTGCAGAATAATCAGCTGGAGAGACTACCTAGTGAGGATCCATGGGATTTGCCCAACTTGTTGTCCCTGTGAGTATGAGTTCTCTTTCGATTCATGAGACATCCCCTTTGGTTGATATGGATGTTAACATAAGTAAACAATTGTGAAATCCTGTCAGTTCTTGTGATGTTTAGCTTGGTGATCTGCATTGTGGAAACAAGTGACGTGTCTAAATTGGTCTGACTTTTTTCCTGGGGCTTCTTGTTGTAATAAAGAACTTTTTCTTTTGCATTTAATGACACATTTGCTTTCAACATGTAGTATTTCAAAGACAAAACTTTCTCTAATCTTTTGGTCGGAGAACTTCTGGCACCAAGGCCCTACATAAGACCCGAGCTCCTATGAGGCAAACACTACTCACACTGAGCTGAAACCAGACACCTGACCTGGAACCAAGTTGTTTTTTTGGGGGGTAACTGAGTGGGTGCAGGGAAACAAAGCTATCTGCCCAATATCTCGTAATACTCCTGCAGGTTTCCAGGAGCACCGAGTAAAAACCAAGGAACCTCGTGGAGAGTAGGAGAAAGCTGTGAATCATATGGCGAAGGGGAAACACAAATAACTTGTTTAGCAGCACTCCATCAGATGCAATAATTTGCAGTTAGGATAGAGTTGCCTATTACTGTAATCCAGCCATGAGGTAACAATTGGCAAGTACATGTAATAGAACCAGTGCAGGAAAGCTGGGTTATTTATACGCCTATTAGGACCATTAAGGCTTTCATTAAAAAGCTTCCACCAGGGAGGATCAAGTTCACAATTTATGGCACACAGGGTGATAGTAAAACAGGTGTTCCATGGCTGTACAAGTGTCAAGCAGTGAATTCGGTCAAGCCATTTTTTTTTCTGTAATAACACGAGGAACTTGTGTTTTAATAGTACTACATAGCAGATGTTTGAAGCTGTCAAAAGAGGGAAAACTGCCCTAAATTTATTGCATAATTTGTTATGCTCCTTGCTCATATAATTTGACAAAATAACACAGATGAAGAGTCATTGAAGTCTTCATTCTTCATGTCTTTTCAGTAGATCCCGAAAACATTCCCACTGGCCATTATAATCAGGTGCAGATCGGTTTCAGATAAGGCACAGAAAAGTTAGGGAGCGGTAGGTGCTTGTGAGGGGTGAGTTAGAGAAACTCTGGGTTGTTTTGATATCAAAATTGTGAGTTGAGGATGTGTGCTTGGGGGTTGCTTTGCTAGGGCCCATCTGGAACCCATGAGGCAACCACCAGACAATCCAGCACCCGAAAAAGAGCGCAGAGATCTTCAATGAGCTGTGAAGGAACCCAATTTTCCATCAGTTACTCTTCCCTCTCTCTGCACTCTAGCCATTTCCCTCCTAATCGGAATCATGCCCCCTCCTAACCAGTTCCCCATGAAAAGGTCAGAATCTAAATATTGTCCGGGGGTTCAGCTGGTCTCTCCCATCTGTTCCAGGTCCACCTACCCTCAATTCCATCAAATTGCTCTGGCCTCCCCTGCACAATACCACCAAGGCTCTGCAAGCACTGTTTTCCAAATGAATAATTCCATGTAAATATCCATTCGGTCATTTCCTTTACCTTGCGAGGATGTTTTCATTAGAGTCATGGCGTACAAATTTAATTTCTTTGCCACCAACAGAGTTTTTCCGAATGGAAGACATGCCTGGTTCCACCAATGACTCCAGACACTAACTTGTGGCTAGGGCCTCCCCGAAGCACAGCTGAGAGTTGGCTGCAAGCCAGCCTCACGCTCACTTTCAAACTCACCCAACAAAAGTAGGGATGATTGAGCAAGGTGTTTAATTCCCTGCAGTCTCCCCCACAACAGCCCACCCCTCCCCACCCCCTCTATTCTCCTTCCCCACTGCCACTCCATCTCAATCTATGCACTCGCAATGGTTCTCGCAGATGCACACAAACACATCCATACACACACACTCTTTCGCTCTCTGTCTGTTTCTCTCTCTGTCTCTTTCAAGTAAGTAAAAGGTATTTGATAAGCTCAAAACATGTAATTTGGGCTAATGATAAGACAAAGATCACTAAATTACTAGAGGAGGCTTCAAAACTGGTGTTGCTGGCACCTCAGAGACAGAGAGCAGAGCAGGTCTTAGAAGAGGAGGAAAGGGGGCATATTTCAGCTATCAAAGGGCAGCAAGGAGACCACATGCCCTGCAGCCACAGATTCCCATCTCCTTAAACGTGAAGAAACGAAGGCACCATTTAGTACAGCTGCCCAGAAACCACACCTTAGGCAAACTAAAATGAAGTGTTTTCGACAGGGATAATAAATCCTCCTGTCTCTCTTGCAATCGCCTTACTTTTCATTGTTTCCCATTACGAAGGGAGCATCATTTATACTTTGATGTAACTGAAAAAAAATGCTCAGGGCAATACAAATGCTTTTCCTGACAGAAGAACATTTCTTAACATTTATAATACCAAATCCCTTCTCTTGTCCAAACACTTTTTTTTGACCATCTACAAGTTCCTTCTGTCCTGATAAATGGAACAACCCCGGATCAAGTACAAAGAATCACTCAAGTTGCAGTGTGACACTTTAATTTTAGCTCCGAACTTAACCCCAAGCCCTGGAGTGACGGGAAGGGTAAAAGAGGCCAGAGCGAAACGAATGAGTGTGAGAGGGTCCGGAGAGAGGGAAGAATGCAGAGGAAGTGATCGCACTGGCCCCACGTGCCTGGCCGCTGTCATACATCACGGACAAAAGGAAGGCCTGCCGAGTCTCCAGACACATGCCCCGATTTGGAAAAGGGGGTACATCCATTACATCAAAGAGGCCGCTTGTTGACACGGTGGGGGGAGGGAGTACGGAGGGGTGGCTTCACATTTATCTTGGTTGTGGAGACATCAAGGTCCGCTTGCAGACAGACGGCCGAAAAAGAGAAGAGGAGAAGGAGAAGGTGGAGGAGGAGGAGGCTCTTTCCTCGATCCCCTGATATGCAGAGAAATTATGCTTGCCTGCCCCTTCAATGATTTCCAGAAGTCATTGATTGCCTCTTTGCCTTTTCACAGCTTTCCACTTTTTTTACCCATTCCTTTAAGTCACATGCACTTACTTTTTTAACTTTAGTTTGGCCTCACCATTATACCCTGAAAACTTTCCACTCAATGTGACTCATCAATTGCACTACTTTTAGATTCTCACACCACATAGTCATTTCAGCAGAGCGAAATCCTTGAAATTAGAAATTGGCAGAGAGGCATTATACAGATTCGGAGAGACAAAATGACAGTGAGAGAAGGCTTGATCTAAATTATGCCTTCATGTGGTTGATGTGGATCAATGCGCAATCTTTATAGTGGCGACTGTACACGTCTGAACTGATCAAACCCCCTTAAAAAACCATCCTAAGATTCACCTGTAATTAATGTATCGTCTACCCCCTTTTTTTCTTTTGCCCAGCCCACATTTAACTGGCAGATTGCGTTAAGGCAGAGGGAGTGTGAGATTCACTCAAGACTTTTTTTTTTACAATCATTTTCTCTGAAGCTCGCTGCAGAGAGAAGGTGCCAATGAGCATGCCTGTGCTAGTGCCGCTAAATATAGCTTCATCAAACACAAGTATAAATCATCCTAAATGGCACCCGAGAAGCCTCGGGAGCTGTGCTCCACGCCGAGGAAAAGACAAAAGAGAAGAAAGGAAACAGAGCCATGGTGCTCTGATGTACATTCTGCAGAGGGGTCTATCTTGAAGCCAAGATGTGAAATTACCAGACAACAACAACAGGCTAGAGAAGGGACCAGGCTCACCCTCCTGTCCTACAGCTCCCTCCATCTCTGTTGTTTTTTCTATCATTTGGCTTCATAAAGAATTCCCTGTTCATGCCCAGGGAGAAAATGAGTGAATCAAGGAAGATCCACAGCTTGCCTTCGGTTGGAAAGACTATTGGGACATTTAGGAGCAATCAGTCTTTACAGTTAGGGAAGCGCTTGATGGTGGCCACACACAGCCAGAGAAAAATAATTGTTGTTTGTATTGTTTGAAATGAAAAAAAAAAATACTTTCTTTTGTTGTGTTCCGATACCCACTGTTTACAACTGATAACCCCTCCATTATATTTTAAATGAATGTACTTATGAGTGAGTTACACTTACGTAGCTGTCAGTTGTTGGTCCGGGCTAGTACAACATACCCCCTCCCAATGTCCATTTCTAAACAAGGACTGTGGTTTCACACAAGTGATTCAATTCTTGTGATCATTGTGGAGGATAGCATGTGTGGTGCTATTCATTAAACTCAGAAGCTTTCATGTTCCTTAGCTTACCCCCCCTGATTAAAGGTCAAGATGATAAAAACACATTTCAGTACAATGCAATACAACTGTTGACTCCAAAATTAATGTATGACTTTTAAATCAACAGTGCTCTAAATTCCTTTGAACACATACCAAATATTATAACCTTTCAGGGCTAAGATATAGAAATAATGTACGGGGCAAAAGTAGGCTTACAATTGTTTCACTATTTGTGTCACTTTTTTTGTTTGTTTTTGTCACAAAAAAACAGTGTAAGCCTAATTTTAGCCCACCCTGTATTATTGGCTGGATTAGTTTAAGCACTGCAATACTCATAAACTGTCAACTGAGTGTTTATCTAAAACATAAAGTTTATAAACATATCTTCAAGTGCTTAGCGCCATAAAGCATTCCCTGTCTCATAATGCATTTGCATGTTTTTGTGTGTGTGATCAAATTTTCATTGAGTGATTGGCATAATTAGCCAAACTATGACCATACAAAAGTGAGATCACTGTCAAAAGGATTAATGCAATGGGACATCAACCCCTTACATAACGCATTTGCATTTCTCTGTTTATTTTCCCCCTCCCTCCTCCCTGCTCTGCTCTGCCCTGTCCGCCCAGGCGTCTGGATGCCAACCTGATAATGGAGGTGCCCCCGCAGACCTTCTCAGGCCTCCGCTCCCTCAGGCATCTTTGGCTGGATGACAACGCGCTGACGGAGATCCCAGTGGGCGCCCTCAATAACCTGGCCTCCCTGCAGGCCATGACCCTGGCACTCAATCGCATCAGCCACATCCCTGACAACGCCTTCCGCAACCTCTCCAACCTGGTCGTGCTGTAAGTGAGGGGGGGGGGGGCATACAATGTGTGTGTACAATGTCCTTGCACAGGGGTTGTAATAGGCAAAAAAAACATAGTTTACATAATTTAAAGATTTATATGGACATTTATATGGAGATATTTTTATGGACTCTAAACACAAAAATTCTAAGATGACGCAGGAACAGCATGAGCAATTGTTTAAAGGAAAACGTCTTCAAATTTGTACTGGTGGAGTGAATTGCACAATGCTTGTAGATCTGATTGGTACAGAGGGCTATAAATCAAGGAAACCTTAATGAAAGAGGCCTGAAATTCAGTTTGACACTTAAAGACATTTAGTGTAGAGATTTAATGGGAGTCATTTAATGCTTGTTAGTATTTACTACTCACAATCCTGGTTGCTTTTCAGATGTTTATTGTCAGTATTATACCATACAGTTGTTTGAATGTGTACTATGATTACAATTACCACTTTGATTTCCAGGCATCTTCATAACAATGTGATCAAAACCCTGGGACAGAATTGCTTTGAGGGACTGTATAGCCTGGAGACTCTGTAAGTACCTACTGATCATGTCAAGTTTTAAATACAAGGTGTTCAGTTGCATCAAAAAAACAACTTCATTGTCGGCACTCTGGAACTTTTTTAGTAGTTTGTCAGGTTTAAGTCCTTTGACAGAGACTTTCTGAAAATACACTTGTGAAATCACTTTCAATTTAAAGAGAGAAGCCTTCATTTAACAACTTAACTAACTAAGCTCTCAGTCATTTGCGGAGTGCATTTTTCCGGCGTAATCATCTGAAAAAAGTAACTATTTACATCTTGAAAAAAGGGTTCAACAATAGAGAGTTAAAATGGTGGCATATGAAAAGTATATGTCATGAGTCAATCACTAATATTCAAAATAACAGTCATTAGGTTGTAAGGTTATTCAGAAGAAGTGCTACCCTAGTCTTAACATGGAATCTTTCACTGTGTACACATAAACAAATCTGTGGATATGGTTGATAAATTACAGTGTATTTTGTTTACTGAAAACACCACTTTGATGAAAGGGGGTGATTTTCATGAAGGTTACTTAAAGGTAACTATGCAATTCTGCTAAATTGTGCACTGCAGTCTGACAGCTTCATTAGACTCCTTAATCTAAACTACACATGGCCTATGAAGTTTTTTTTTTGTTTTTTTTTAAATAAAGTAATAAAAAAATAAAAGGGATTCAAACCAATAACTTGGACCAGTCAGCATCAGGAAATTAAAAACATCTTTGTCATTTTATTTTGGAAATCAGGAAAACATTGTGAGCACATTGTGAGTACACATGTTTTGGCTTGAAAGAGGGAGTGAAATGGCAACTTGAGTGGGGAGCCGCCACAAAGTGGTCTCTTGTTGATTCAATTATGTCAGAGCATTCCGGAACTGCCCTGGCAACATCTGAGGCATGTGAGCAACACGGAATGCCTGATGGCAGCTGGATGGTGGCACATGGACACAGCAGGCCTGCCAATTGGGTTTATTCACGAAGCGTTCTAAAGAACTTCCGCATTTCAATAAGCCAGTGGGTACATTTCCGGTGGAATGTTGGTTACAATGTGGTGGTATTTTCGTGCTGAGGTAAACAGAAGTGAGACAGTTGTAGCGATTTGTTAAAGTGTATTTAGAGTAGTAGCAGAATATAATTGGCTTATTATTATCATAATTATTATTAATATTATTGTTAGTATTATTATTAGTAGTATTATAAGGTGCACTATCGTCAACAACAAGTTGATGCATAAACAAATACTTATGCCTGGTAGTATAACACAGGGGCGGTTTTAGGGATTCTGAGGCCCTGGGCAAAGAACAGTTTTGAGGCCCTACCCACCCCCCCCCCCAAATTAATAAACATGCAATTTTAACATAGTTTAAGAATAAAAGGAAAGGAAGCCAACTCCATGACTCACGGGCCATGCACAGCACAAGTAGTTCGATGTTTGCATTAAAGATAGGATAGCATGTGAACGTCTCTTCTGCCAAAGTGCACCACATACATCAGCAGCCAAAATGTGACATTAAAATAGCCTATAGCTTATTACTGTAGTATAACACTGCCATACTACACATAGACAAGAAAGAATACCGACGCTAAATTTGCAACAAAAAATCTACATCTGCCCATGTAGCCTGTGTTCAGGTCAGATTTTCTTGCGTGTGCTGCATGCTATGCTACTTTCGGTAGTTTTTCTATGAAGGGCCAATCTATATTTACAACACAACGATTAACTTGAACAATGAATGAATAATATGAACATACGTGATACGTGAACTACACATGAACAAAAAACACTAGTGAACAAATCTAGTGAATTTGAACAACACTGCCACACGCCCGCACACACACGGGTACACCACACTTAAAATGTCAGCTACACACATGGCAAACAACAAAGTAAATTCATGGACGCCTACAGAATTAAGTTGTAAGTTAACAGCAATCAAAAAGACTACACCCCCCCTGCCATATTTAACAGATTATTACTAGCTAAATAGGTTTACGCCTGCGGTCAAAAGTTTGTATGACTAGCCTGTCATGCTATGAATTTGACGCTAGTAGAAGTCACAATACGTAGACGCTAAATCCTACGTCAAATGATTTCAGATGCAATGAAAATAATATTACTTGTGACTGTCTTGGTAACTAGTGCCACGGCAGGCATGTGATAAGGAAACCCTCTGTCCTACCTTAAGTTGGTGCAGCTATGATCCACTTGTGTTCTTGCTAACCCATCCTGACATCTTACTTAGTTTAATTTCACGATTCTTCATTGATCTAAAGCAGTTTGCCCTCACTGACACCTCTCCTGCCTCATTCTTGTCAGACACTGAGAAAGTAGCGGTCATATTAGCAAACAACTTCGAGCTAACATGCCACGCAACGCAAAAACAATACAACGACTGTATGTTCATAACAAAGAACGGTAAAAAAAAAAAATACATGTGTTAAACCTGAGTCTATTTCATTTAGAAAACACATTACTGGCAAACATTCACTACAGCCGTGCTGATTTTCATTAGCCACGTAATTCATCATTGTGAATGAAGTTTGTCACGTATAACCTAAATCCTTTAATTCTCTGGCTGGATGTTGTGGGTTTGTGCCGTTGGAAAATACGGTGAACATCGTCCACGGTAATCCTGGGCAGGTCTTGTAGGCATCGGGTGTAAAATGACATTGTTAAAGACGTTACGGAAAAATAGCTGACGCGAAATGACAGTTCCCTGAATGACAGCTGAACAGACTTTATTGATAGAACGTCGCGGCCGGAAGTTGTGATGCTGGCTTATTGTAACCAGGAAAGAATTGTGAATAAACCCAATTGGCCAGTGAACACTTGTCTCAAATCTCAGCTCCAAGTGACCTAAGATATTGTAGTGCATAAGATATTTGAGCATCGACATTGATTATCAAGTTTTAAACAAATAGCAACAAGTATCAAGATCCAATAAAATTACTGGTAAATTTACTTGTTTTGGTAAATTAATCCCCTTTAAAATATATATAATACCCTATACCTGAAGTCCAAACATGTAATATATCTTAGTTCATTTTTTCCCACAGTAACTCTGGAATAGAGAGAATTGTTAATAGAGAACCAAATACCACAGGTAGACATTCACTCACACACTGAATCTCACCTCATTCTTTCAAACTCTCTCTCTCTCTCTCTGTCCCTCTCTCCATTTCTCTCACACATGCATGCACACACAGACATACACCCAGGGACACACAGACAGACACACAACCCCACACACACACACACATACCCACACATACCCTTTTATGTGGCTAGGCTAATAAAGCCAATTTGCAGTGCATTTGCTGGTGTTATGTATTGAAAAAAGTCAGGCCAGCATGGGAACCCTTGACTTTAAAGAATCTAGCATATGCTGGAGTCATGGTGGTCTCCAGGATACTGAGTGTTTGACACCTGCTTTTTTAATGGCCCGCTGAAGTGTTAAAAATGACGTTTTATTTTTTATATGAAGTATTTAAGATTGTGACATACAAGCATACACCCACCTTAAACTTGCACACAGACACACACACACACACACACAAACACACAAAAAGTGCATGAGGAAAAAGAGAGAAAGTGTGTCAGAGAGAGAGCGAGAGAGAGAAAGTGCATATTAGAGGGAGAGAGCGAGAGAAAGTGTGTGTGTTAGAGAGAGAGTTAGAGGGAAAGGGGGAAAGTGTACAGTGATATTATGCACAGTGGAAAATCAATTAAACACAGAAACAGCTTTTGAGGTATTGATGAAAAAAATAAATATAAACTATGCAATAATGGAAAACCAATACATGTTTAAAATTAATAAATAAATAAAAATGTGGGCTAAGACTAAAAGTGTTTACAACTGCAGGCTAGAGGCCGGCATGACAATATGAGGGTAGGTCACATATCAGATGGCAGTTTTTTTTTTGTTTTTAACTGCCGTCATAGTGCAGGCAGAATGTCCCTCTAATCCTCGTGAAGGAAATCGCTTACGTGTAACCTGAGCTGGAGGTCGGGCCGATGCCATCTGCTCAGGCAGGATCAGTGGCCACAGCCTAGCCCGCCACTGGTGTGTGTGTGTGTGTGTGTGTGTGTGTGTGTGTGTGTGTGTGTGTGTGTGTGTGTGTGTGTGTGTGTTTGTGTGTGTGTGTGTGTGTGTGTGTGTGTGTGTTTGTGTGTGTGTGTCTGTGTGTGTGTGTGTGTGTTTGTGTAAGTGGCTAGGCCCTGTGGGCAAAAAGGGAGTCAAGGACTGAAAGTGTTGTTGTTGGGCCTGGTGCTCATTGGAGCGCCAAAGGCAGTACACCCCCTGATCCAATCCATGCACTTGGCCCAGGAAATTAAAAGAATTATTCAAGCTTACTTAAGATTTTTTTTTTAAAGCACCAACTGATTGATCTTTCAAAGTGGTAAAGACTAAGCCTGCAGACTGCAGCCTGAGCTCACTGGAAACACCCATTTTTTCACCATCCTTCAAAAAAAAAACAGAGGTGTTATAGTTTGTTGTTTTTTTTTTGTATTGTCACACTAAAACATTTATTTGTGGAATGAGAGGAACACGTTGCAGCAGGTCTCTCTTTTTTTTAACATGTTTCCAATAAAACACCCAGTGAAATATTTGGTCTGACGTACCACCAGTGTGTCTTACACATCTAAGCCAGGCCAGGGGGACGTAACTTAGGTAATGGGGGCTTTCAGGGTGCAGTGCTCTTTTGGGGGAAGTGACGGCACCTCACAGCTGCTGGATCATATGTGCAAAAGGAGGGACGCAAAGGGGATCCTGGCTTTTGCTAAAGGGTGTATTTCTCTATCATAGGACTGAATGTTTTACCCACTCTGGCAGGCCGCCAAGGCAGGTCCTTTCTCATTCGCAAGCTCACTTCAAAAGAGGTGGCCTCCAGCCAGAGAGCTTTTTTTTTTCATTTCTTTCTCTCTCCCCCTTTATTTCTTTTTTTTCTCTCTCTCTCTCTGTCTCTTTCTCTCTCTCTACTCCTGAAAGGAAAAATATATAAACATTTAGACTGTTTTGAAAGCTTACACTTAACACTGAGGGATAAGACTCATAATTATGTGGATAATGAGGTATATTCAGCCCTCTGTTTTCTTAGTCCACGGGACGGGACGCGGTGACGACAGGGGATGGGCCACGGCTGAGGACGCCGGAGCCAAACGCCAGACGATTTACTTCCTTTTATTTACCACCATCCCATTCTGCCTTTCAAGCACTGTTCATTTACTGGGCAAATGAGAAATGGGAAGAAAAAAAAAACAAATGTCAGAGAGAGAGAGAGACGGAGAGAGAGAAAGAGAAAGAAAAAAAACTACAGCTCTTGTTCAATTATAGGATTTTCCCCCAAATAATTGCTCCTTGAAACCTGGAGTGGAAAGTAAGATGAAAAGAAACATTAGACATCCAAGAAAAGCAGCGAAGTCTCTCTGGAGAGGGCAGACTTTGATAAACGCATTGTTCAAGCACCTGCGCATAAAGCCGATCGTCCATGGCAACCACTCTTGTTTGTGCTCAGATTTGAGCCTTTGACGTGGGCTTCCCGGCGTGCTAATGAAATACATACACGTCGTAAGTTTAATGTGTGGAAGAAGGGGTGTAGGGCTGTGTGTATATGTGTGTGTGTGTGTGTGTGTGTGTGTGTGTGTGTGTGTGTGTGTGTGTGTGTGTGTGTGTGGATGGGGACAGGGGTCATGTTATGTTCAGTTACCTTGCCACAGATGTAGCAGTCCCAAAGAGACTTCTATGCGTAAACCAGAGCCACTTGTGAAAGCCCTGCCTCGATTTTGATAACCACTGCTTCTGACAGCCCCAGTCCCCCATGGATGTCATGGATGCAGCGCAGGCTCATTTTGAAAGATAGGGGAGATGGACATCTCCATTAGAGCCGTGATATAGAAACCATTTCCTCTCGTGTGTTGTTTTTGGAGTGTTGTTTATTGTTCTCTAAGGGTTCATGGTTCTGTGCATGAACCTGTAATTTCTTTGAATTTATGGTCAACTTTTTTTCTTGTCTTGAAGAGAGCTCAACTACAATGAGCTGCAAGAGTTCCCCGTGGCTATTCGGACTCTGGCGAAGCTTCAGGAACTGTAAGTATCCCCAGAAACCCCCACACCACACACACGCACACACACACACACACACACACCTCAGCCAACACACCCGCCCCCGCACCCTTGTCACCTAACCCAGCCAGCGGGCCGATGTTTATTGAGCCTCTTCATGTTCGCCGCCTGGTATGGCTGCAATGTTCCCGTTTTCCCTGCTAATCCCGTTTACTGCGTACAGCGTGGCCCGCTGATACCATCTCCCCTGACCCCAACAGATGCTTGCAAATGAAGATCGGAGTCTTTCCGGCTCATGTGTCCCAAAGTGTTTTTCAGCTGTGTTTGGCCAGCGTAACAGGTGCCTGTGTGGGGCATTAGGGCCGCTACTCATTAAATGTTACATATTTTGTATATTTTTTATTTTGTATCTCACAAAACCATTATCCATATTAGAGTGGATAATAAGAGTATCCACAAGGCAAGAGTACTTGTTACAAGGTGTGTGTTATAACTTTAGTTTAATATACTGAGTTGTCGGAAGCTGTAATAAATTATGAGTAGGATTATGATCTCTTCACTGTTTGTTGGTTTTGTAACATGTAAATAAACAAATGCCATGATTCTCATTGACATTGTATGATTTGTACACTGTGACTGTACTATGACTGATGAACCATGCTGCCATAGATGGAAATGATCGTGATCGATCGGATGAACAATTCATTTTACTCATTACAGCGGATTCCACAATAACAACATCAAGGCCATCCCGGAGAGAGCCTTCGTGGGGAACCCACTGCTCCAAACCATGTGAGTTGAACTGTGTGGAATGTCTCTATACTCTGGCCAAACGTGTCGTGTCATGTTTTTTGTTTTTTTTTTTTGGGGGGGGGGGGGGTGCGTTCACTTGTTCCAATATTGAGTCATGTAAAATCTTAAATGCAGGGGGAAATTCAAAGACAATGAAGTGGGGGAAGTAAATTTTGCTGTGACTGTTAATATGTCATATTTCTAACCATATTTCCCCGACAGCTGGAAGTTTTCTCTCTCGCTCACTCACTCTTTATTTCCCCTCAGAAATTTCTATGAGAATCCAATCCAGTTTGTGGGCAGGTCTGCTTTCCAGTTCCTACCAAAGTTACATACCCTGTGAGTACTCTGTGTCAAATCTAATTTGTGACTTGATGATTGTGTGAAATGTTTTGGTTAAAACTATACTTATCCCATTAAGACATATTCAAACATGTATTTGCTAAGAAACAGGCAAAGGTTTTCCTGTATGTATAATTTACCACCAGAAGTTAAAATTACCTCGGGTGAGACTGGCAATTGTGTGATTGATTACAGTCCCCAGGCGTTACTTACAGTGTCAAGTCAAATCTCTAAAACACACACTTTTGTTTTTTTATAATTTATATGCAGTATGTTCATCTGTCTTAAGAACTATGACAATCTGAATATTCTACAAAGACGCATGTCAAAAGTGCTCATATCTGGCTCTTAGACTGTTCTGTAATCAGCCTCTGTACCATTACAATTCAATCTCATCAACAGTCTACATAAAACATAGACCATGATGGAACTAAAGATTATACTGCCAGGGTTCTTCACAGAAGCTGTGTGTGTGTGTGTGTGTGCGTGTGAGTGTGTGTGTGTGTGTGTGTGTGTGTGCGTGCGTGCGTGCGTGCGTGCGTGCGTGCGTGCGTGCATGCGTGTGTGTGTGTGTGTGTGTGTGTGTGTGTGTGTGTGTGTGTGTGTGCATATGCATATGCACTATTCCTACAGCACATTGCAATGAGGTGCTTTTTGAAGCTTTGTGCTTTTGACTGCAGATCTCTAGAGAACAGACTGGCCTTCTCAGTGTGTTAGGAGTTACTAAGGCCTGATTAAGGCTCTCACTCCATCTCTGTCTGTCTCTCTCTCACTTGCTTTCTCTGAGGCTGCAGCTGCTAGGGCTTCCTGTCTGTGCTTGTGTAATGAACCAAACTAATGAGTCCTAACCACACTCCACTCCACAGCTCCCTCAACGGAGCCACGGAAATTCAAGAATTCCCTGACCTGAAAGGCACGACCAGTCTGGAAATACTGTGAGTGGCTCTACCCCCCCTTCTGTTTTGTTTAGCTTTTTCCTGCCACATAAACCACAATATTATACACTGTAGAAAGGCAGATGCAGTTATAAAATATTAAAGGGTGAGTTGATTGTAGATTTGGTTAATGATCATTGTGAACAGGCTGTACACTGTTTAAAAGATATCGGCAGGATGTTTTTTTTTCTCTCTCTCTTTGATTAAATAACTAATTAGTATGTCATGGGCTAAAATAGAGCTATTAACAACACACCAAACATTTGAACAACCAGGCGACTGAAGGCACAGTTCCCACATCCAGGGTAGTAATTGTTAACCAGACTTGTGGGCTTGCTTGCATTGATTTTGCACAATAACCACTTGGAGCCTCACCAACACTCTGCCTTTGTCCTCTTTTTGTCCTCTCTTAGTGCCCTCACCCGGGCCGGTCTCACCACCCTACCTCAGAGTCTGTGCCAGCAGCTACCCAACCTGAGATCACTGTGAGTACTCAGTTTGCATCAATCAGTACACATGAGTGATTCCCTTTTGTCATTGTGATTACACAGCACAGCACAGCACAGCACACCACAGCACACACAGTGAAATCGCGTCTCTGCATTTAACCTATCACACACGTGAGCAGGGGGGCAGCCATGACAACAGCCAGGGAGAAGTGGGTGGGGTACCTCACTCTCAGGGCAATCAGGGTACCTCAGTGGCACTTTTGGCAGTTGGTGGATTTAAGCCTGCGACCCTCTGTCTGTTACCTTAACCGGCAGGCCACCACTGCCCCAACATGCTTATGGTTGTATGGTAATGGAGAAAAGCGTCTGCTAAACACTATAACTGTAACTGTAGCCATTTAGTATGTTTGACTGAGCAACGTTACTCTTCACTGTAAACATTCTGACCGTAGAGCAAAGATAATATTTCAGTAGTAGAAGTCGTAGACAGAGGAAGCGATGAGAGACAGTGTAAGCATACATTTATACAGCCTGCAGCATCAGCACGGACTTAACCAGGAGTTAGTGCTCTGGCCTTGACTTTCTGCTGCGCAACAAATGTTGTTGCTCAATATTTAAACGATGATGTTGTTTTCCTGCTGTCGTTCATTTTTATACTGCTCCAGAGTGTCCAAAGCTCTTGTGGGTACACCGCTGATCAAGTCTGGTCAGGCTTTCATAATTCTCCAAAAATACACTCATGCAAAGCTTTCAACAGCCAGACACAGCGCGCACTCTGGTACACAACCTCAATTACTCGCTCTCACAAGGCAAAGCTCTGCAACATGTAACTGCTTGGGAGAAAATTCATGTGACTGCTGATATCCATATGGGCCTGCCGAACATACCACCATGGGGCTCCTTTTTTTCCTCTATGTGTATGCACAGTGTTTCAACACCTGGCTGCTTTAGGCTCCACTAAATCCAGCTTACTTTAATTAACTCCACTGAAAAATATGATGCACCCCCCAAACACACACACACACACACACACACACACACACACACACACACACACACACACATAGAAAGACGGAGAGAGGGGGAGGGAGAGAGAAAAAGAAAGAGAGAGAGAGAAACTCATAGCAACTCTGACTTTCGTCACAACAATTGAAATGGACGACCATATAAGAGGTGATGCAGCAACATCAAGCTGAAAACTTGGCCGCAGTCTAATTGTTTTGCTATGCTTATTATACAGAAATGTCAACAGATGATAGATGATAAGAGAAACCCACAGCGAAATGAATCATCACGCTTACAGCACCCTCTACAACCATGCAGCAAGCGCCTTTCGTTGCTGTGTAACTAAAGGAATCTTCTTTCCATTTGTCTTGCAGCGAGCTGTCCCATAATCAGATTGAAGAGCTCCCAAGCTTTTGTCACTGCAAATCGCTCCAGGAAATGTGAGTTTGTGAGCAACTTCTGTTCTCTATCTGTGCATGAACTGTACCCCCATTCATCACGCACACTGCAGGCAAAGACTGAGCTCATCGTCCGAGGTTTACGCTATGAAACCTCAATGCCCTGAAAAAGTTGACATCATCTGTCTGTGCTCCTTGTGTAACAAAGGTGATACTGTACTCAAATCAGTTGGGTTGTCAAGTTTTTTTTTTTTCTGGTCACACATGCACTTGTATCACTTCCTTGCTGACTAAGCCCACATATACTGTAAAAATGAGTGTTGATTGCCGCGGGTGTCAGTGGTGGTAGAGCTGAGGTAACACCAGCTTTTTTTTTGTTTTGACTCTTCACAGAGGCCTACAGCACAATCTGATCCAGCAGATCGAGGCGGACACATTCCAGCAGCTCTCCTCCCTGCGCTCGCTGTACGTACATGCTCCATCTCACCTTTTTCACACACATGTACATGCTCTTACATATACACACACACACAGACACGCACACTGATGCACCACTACTCCCAAATACATTCGCATTGCAAAACCACAAACCATTAAAAATTCTGCTCAAAAATACTCATTCAATATAACATACGATACTATTTGGGTGATCCTTCCAAGTTCCAAAGCTTACCTACACTGTCCAAGCTTCAGGTCTACATATATTATGCAATGACATTGTCTTTGAGTATATGAAGCACTCACATGAACAAGTAACAGAAGCATCCACACTGCCCATGTGTTTGCGGGAGTCATTCATACTGCTTAACACTCCCCCCCTGTGGCCTAAACGTGATATTAACCTGACGTGGAACGCAAAGGGGGACAGATAAACATTTGGTCTTTCTGATAACATTTTCATTCAGCTTCTTTTTTGTAACGGTCGTGCTGCCTCTGCTTACCATCTTTTTTTCAGGGACCTCAGCTGGAACAAGATTGAGACAATTCACCCAGAAGCGTTCTCATCTCTGCACTCTCTGGTCAAACTGTGAGTACCAGTCGTGCCATGATTGCCAGTCTTACATCTTGTCGTATTTTTAAAAAAAAATGGCAATGATTCCAGTGAACAAAGGCATAGCTGCCAGCTTGTTGAGGCTTTAATTAAACTCTGCCTTGCCAAGTGTTTTTTTAAGAACAAACATTCAGATTCCCTGATCCATGCTTTAGTGTTTGTGTCATCGGCTCTGTGTTTTTCTTGGCGGGGATCTAAGAAGTTGTGGTTGTAATAATGAAAAATCCTTTTGCTGTGGTGTAGACTTATGTCATCAGTCACAACAGATTAAATGTACTGTATGACAAGAATGCAATGATGTATTCTTAAAACAAGTGATACAAAGTGACTGCGGCAACACCTGTGGATTCAAAGAGCGTAGATTTCCACTAATGCTCTCCTGTGCAAGAAAAGACTTCTAACTTCAGGCGCGTTTATTTCCAGAGACCTGACAGAAAACCAGTTAGCTGCTTTGCCAATGGAGGGACTGTCCAGCCTTACACACCTAAAGCTGAGAGGAAACATGGCCCTGTCAAGCTCATTCAGACAGGAGGATTTCCCCAAGATAAGGTAAAAGAGATTTGCCCAAATACTTCTACTTGTTTTATTAAGGCCGATTAGTTTCGCGACTTCATAAATCAAGTTGTTTAAACAGTTATGGCAGTATAATTTATTATAACATCTTGTTTTTTTCCAAACAAAAGGAACATTTTAATAGCTTAGGGGAGCAATTAAGAGGGCAAAAAAGATAATAAAAACAGATAAGTTCTCCCTCATGACTGTTGCTTAAACCTGAAATACTTTGTGACCAGCCATATTATTGTGGTTGTCCCATGAACCATGAGAAACGAGCTACATCATCTTTGTTTATACTCTATTCACCTTGACTTCAGTCTCCCTTTGGGCGAAAAGCTATCATCCCCTAGCATCTATGGGTGTTTATTCCTATGCTTACTTGACTGTCATTGACGTTTTGGCCGAGGGCAACAGAAGCGGCCCACTAATGAACTGCTTCATGATCGGGCCCGGCAATTAAGATATTGAGATGTGATATAAAACTGAAGGGTATTTTTGAAAAATCAATCATGAAACACTATCATCTATCAGTTTTAAGGCACAAATGTAGGACATCTCACTGTACCCACCTTAAATGTTAATAAACTAATGTCTACATATGCATTGCAGTACCATGCTCTTCAAACAGTTTTTGTCTACATTTTTGGAGTATTTTTCTCCATTTCTTTGTTTCTTTCCCATCCCTTCATGCACATTTTTACAGATGTACTGACAAGGTTATCCGATAAACATAAATGGTGAGCACACTACCTGTTATAAATTACCAACACGTTCTATGTTACCTCAACAGGGTGATTGAAATGCCCTACGCCTACCAATGCTGTGTCTATGGCACCTGCAACAGCCACAAATCCCTAAACCAATGGGATGCGGAACAAATAAGCGAAGACGATGACTTGCATAAGAGAACCATCGCTTTATTTCCAATCCATGCTGACAACAACTGTGAGTACTATGGTCTAATGCAACAACAGCTGCCATCATAAAACAACAAGCCATCCATAATGTAGCTTATGCTGGTGTTACATAACTCAACAGTTTAGCTGGTAAAAAAAATCTCAAAAGTCTCAGAGAAGTGTGTGACTGCTTGATTTCTGTGTCCTGTTAGTTGTAGCTTAGATGAAGACAGTCGAGGAAGCATTTTCATTTCAAAATGCACACACAGAATACAGACAAATTATAAGACATTATTATTTGACAGGGACCTGAAGTAGGACTGATCTTTTTGCACAAACCCCCAGAGAATCATAGTGTATAACAGAGGTGTCATATTTACACTCATTTCATTAGCTTATGTGATAGACAGGAACTCTCGTCAGCACTCTGTAATGTACAAGGATGTTGTTTATTTTATTGTGAGGCTGGCTGTTTTTCTGTGCTTACCATTATACTGCCAGTTTAGGTTTCACAAGTCAAGCTTCTGCAAAGACAGCTACAAGCTGATCCAGTCATCTCTAATGTTGTCTCTAATGAGTACTGTTTAGAAACCCAATTGAAATTCAGCAGCATGTTTGCTGATGAGGTGAAAATTTGTGGAATTGCAGCAACAGGCTAGACATGGTGTGCATTTCCACAAACAACAACAGTTTCACAACAATTTCTGGAGCCTTAAAACTCTTGTGAACACTATACAAGATCTACAAAATGCTTTTACTCCTTAGACCAAAGTTGGGTCACAGACGGACGAGCTACCTGAAGTGAAAACAATACTCCCTTTTATAGCGCTGGGCAACTATGCTCTGTAATGAACTTAAATAGTCTGTCAGCTATTTCTGGCTCTTTCGTATCTATGTTGAATTAGGAGAGAACAAACATGCTAGTGCAAATCTGGACCCACATGCACTTGACAGTTTTTTTTCTGCCATACATTCCTTCATATGAAATCCAATCGATGTGTGCACTTGAAAGCAGTCCGTAATTACTGTTTGAAAGGGTAAGACTGTCTAGAGGCACACATGAATGTAATCTTAAGATAACAGAAAATGAAGTATGAACAAACAGTAATAGCTATAAATTGGCCCTCGAGTAGTTAAAAATATTTTCTTTGCATTGTTCAGCCTTCAATTACACGCAAGATTTGCTGTGTTAAGGGGCAAATATAAAACCTCAGAAATGTTGATGCCTTGATGAAATGTTGAGTCATTTTGTAAGGTGAGGGCACAAATGTTTGCTCTCCAGCCTAATCTTGGATCAAACAGCCATTGATGCACATTAGTGTACAAAAAACAATCTGACATTCTGTGTTTCCCCTTTTCTGTGTTGTCTTGTAGATGACCCTGACATGGAGGAATTTCAATTAGAAATTGAAGAATCCAAACTACAAACCAGCATCCAGTGCACACCACTCCCAGGTATATTTTTCCCCTGGCTGGCAGTGGGTTTGATTTCATGCCAGTGTGTGTTTAAAAAAAAAAACGCCTTGCAATTGTGTGTTGAATTAAGGCTTTACTTTGCTCTTCTGCCAGGTCCCTTCAAGCCATGCGATTACATGTTTGATAGCTGGGTCGTGCGCTTGGGCATGTGGGCCATTGCTCTCATCTCCCTCATCGGCAACGGCCTGCTTATCATCAGTGTGTTTGGCTCCCCCACCTACCTCTCACCGGTCAAGTTCGTCATCGGCGCTATCGGCGGGGCCAACCTCCTGACCGGCCTGTGCACGGGCACGCTGGCCATGGTGGACGTTTTGACGTTTGGCGAGTTCGCCAAGCACGGGGCGCGCTGGGAGTCTGGCACGGCCTGCCAAACCACGGGCTTCGTGTCCATCTTCGCCTCGGAGGCGTCTATCCTCTTCCTGACGCTGGCGGCCGTGCAGTGCAGCGTGTCGGTGTCGTGCGTGCGCGCCTACGGCAAGTCGCCGTCCTTCAGCAGCGTACGTGCGGCTGCGGTGGCCTGCGTGCTGCTGTCCGTCGCCGTGGCCGCCCTGCCGCTCATGAAGGTGGGCGAGTACGGCACGTCGCCTCTCTGCCTGCCCTCGCCCCTGCCTGAGGGTCGGCCGTCCACGCTGGGCTTCATGGTGGCGCTCATCATGATGAACTCCTTGTGCTTCCTCGTCATCACTGGCACCTACATCAAGCTCTACTGGGACCTGATGAAGGGCGAATTCGACAGCATCTGGGACTGCGCCATGATCAAGCACGTGGCCTGGCTCATCTTCACCAACTGTCTGCTCTACTGCCCCGTGGCCTTCCTGACGTTCTCCTCGCTGCTGGGCCTGTTTCCCGTGGCCGAGGAGGTCATCAAGTCCGTCCTCCTGGTGGTCCTGCCCCTGCCGGCGTGCCTCAACCCGCTGCTCTACCTCCTCTTCAACCCGCACTTCCGCGAGGATGCTCGACTCTTCTGGAGCCGCTCCAAGCTGGCCCCGGAGGAGACCTTAGATTCCTTCGTGTCCATGGAGACGGAAAAGAGCTCCTACGACTCCACGCAAGCCCTGGTGTCGTTCGCCGCCGAGGCGGACAACCTGTTTGATTCCACCGCCGCCTTGCCAAAGATGGAGGCGGAGGATCGCTACCCCTGGTCTCCCTCCGTCCCCCTCATCCCCTGCCAACAGAAGGTGCTGCCCGTGGGCAGAGAGCGTGTGGCAGCGGGGTCCATCACAGGAATTTGCCTTAATGAGGAGCAGTGCTTGAGAGGCAACGGGCAGGACAGCGTCAGTGGCAACTCTTTCCCCACTGGAGTATGTCACTCGTCTCCTCCCCTCGCATCTCATTTGTAAATCAGTCATGTGGCCATGTGAGACTTCTAAGGACCATTTTCAGAAAGAGAAAGAGAAGGAAAAAAAAAAGAGTACAAAAGCAAAAATATTTTCCTTGGACACTGCAGTGAATAAATCCTTAAATTTTTGGAACATTAAGACTGTCTTTGATGAAAGAACAAATTAATTGTGGAGATTGTGGTTTGTGTTTTCCCAGGAGAACATCAGCCATTGTACTGTCACAGGCAGTCAGATTAATTTATATATTCAGGAAGCTATCTGTCGTGTGGCGACTGACTTGTAACTTCATTTTTCAACAAGGCAAAATTAGGTAATAAAGGGTTTTAGCACCACATCAAACAGGAACAAGAGCAAAACAGATTGACATGACATTTTATCATGTAGCCCTGTCTTAACTTCTCCCTGTCTTATATAGTGTTAACACAACGCTTTTTAAATAGCCTATAGAGTGGATTTTTAGTCCAGCTTTTCATATGTGGATCTCCAACCAAAATCAAACATACCACAGGTGATTATAAAGCCCTAATTACCTCCACAGCTGAGACATCCAATACTTTGCTTCACAGTGAACATGAGCAGCTCCCACTCTATGTGCAAATAGATTTAGATAGAAAATAGTTTTTTTCTCTCTCATGTGGTGATAACAGTATAAAGACAAGTTTACCATTAAATATTTTCAAAATCCCCTTTTTCATGTTCCCCTAATGCTTTACGAAACTTGTTCTGCCTGTATTCCATTATTTTATTATATAGAAACTGTCCAACAACAATTTTAAAGAACTAACATTACAAGGCAAAAACTTAGATATTGTAAAAAGATGAACTGTGACATATTATGAGTTCGCTGATAACATGTTGAGAAATAAATAAGTTTACATGTTTCATTTAAGGTTGAAAAGGGAATTTACTGAAACAATTCTATTCCAGAAGCTGCATTGTAGCAATTGTTTATGTGTATAGCTGTAGACCCATAGTTATTCACATTCATTGCGTTGTTGAATGTGACAGCAATCCCTTAATTTTTCAATTTGTATAATATGTAAAGTTTAGACTTTTAGACTGAGAAAGTAAAGCTTTTACTCCCATCTAAATGAGCAGTCGAGTTGGATGGCCATTCTTATCTGTGTATAGTAGGCTAGCTGTTGTTTGTACAGTGTAACTACCTCTGACCTAGCATGCTATTATTTCATTGTACCCAAGTGTGTTGATTGCCTCTTTTTACACAAATATGTTAAATTTATATATAATTTTATATTAAAGTAAATACCATAGTTTGTAAAACACATACTATTTTGGATGTACATATTTTCATTTTTCTGTACACGTACAACAAAAAATATGATTTAATAAAATTATTACTTTCATATATTTAAGTCCCCATGACTACTGAGAAATGTGTTTATTGTATTGATAAACATTTATTCAAATGAAGTCACAACAAGAACAAAAAATAAACATGTTTCATTGACATGGATGAGAAGGAAAAGATACATACATTCAGAAATGATTCAGAAACATAAAATTAAACTTTCAGAACATTAAATTAGCAGCACTAAAAAGACAGAAGTGCAAGAGAAAATGTGAGAGGAATAGACTCTCAAGGAAACTGAGCAGTGTTTCTTAATACAAATGTAAGAAAAAATACATATGTTACAAAAAAATACAAAATGAAATACAAAACCACTGGGAGCGCAACTAAAGACAGGGTCTCTTCGACTGCTGTGACTGTTGTTCTTTGAGAGGTTCTCTCTTGCGAGAGGAGTCTTTACTGAAAAGGTCAGGAGCCTTTTCGGCAGATTTCACTTGACCCTTTGGAAGAAAAATAGGAAGAACCATTTTATTTCAGCAGCACTCAGCATCTACTAGACAGTGAATAAGAAGGGCATTTTTATATAGATGGAAAGCTCTTCATTAATCCTATTCATCCTTCATTTACTCAGACTCTTCTTTTACTCCTACTTTTGCTAAATGTCCATAATACTTTGCCTGATTGGCACACATAACCAGTGACTTCTAACACCTTCAAACCTTAAAACTGACAGCAACACGAAAAAAGTGCTAAGCACTGCCTCCTCGTGAAAGACCTGTCTAAGAATAACTGTTGACATAAGGCACAACTGCACAAAAGCTGTGTGACAAAGATGGCTGGCCAAATGTTCTAGTAGACCTACAGCACACTCTAGTGGCTGATATTTATAAAGTGCCAAAAAGACCACTTACCGACATCTCAGTGGCTGAGGATACATTCGGAGACACATACAAATACAATTTAGAACTTACATCATTTTTCTGGATGGCATGTTTCTCTGTCCAATTCCTGGCTTTTTCAAGATAGACTTGTTTGTTATATTTGAATTCAGATGACTGCAAACACAAAGGTATAATCTTATTTTCACACTACATTTGTCACATTAGAACTTATAAACAAGTAAAGATGGGTGTTTTGAGTATTCTCAGTAGAATATGAAGAAATGTTCATCTGGCAAATCTTAAAGTTACCATTAGCATATTGTACACACCATTATTTTGGTTTAAAATGCATATTGACCTAAATCACAGGAGGCATCCGCATATGAAATTGCATTGTTTTACAAGAAACTGACAAGTGTACCATTTTCCTAATCTTTTGGTACTTATTTCTCTTTGATCCACATATATCTGCTCTTTTATGCCACAACAATATCTTTGACAGTGGCAGTAATTTTATAAACTGACAATTTTCTCGAAGCATCATCTGTATGCACAGCTTTTTTATCATCATCATAACGTCATTGCCATGCAACACCAACATGGGTGTGCTTCCGTGTTACCTCGTCAGTGTGGTGCTTGGTGGATTGATCATATTAACATTTCTCAATTTAGTAAATCCGGGAAACCCTGGGAGTACTCACAATGTCGGCCATGAGAGGATCATCTGGATTGGGCTCTGCCATTAGCAGCTGAATTGAGGTGAGCACTGTAGAGATGTTGAGAGATGGTCTCCAAGCTCCCTGAATGTCAAGACGTATGACGTTTTGCATCATCTTTTTTTTATATAAGCATGTCACAACAGCCAATCAAAGTCACTTTTTCCGCATAACACTCCCCTACCTTGGGTGGCAGTTTCAGTGCATCCAGACAAATGCGCCCTGCGTTGTCAATGTTTGGGTGATATATTGGAGTCAGGAAGCGAATTTTGGGAGGTTCAAAAGGGTATCTGTGTAGTAAAAAAAAAACATTACTCGATAAACGCTTCCTGACAGCTAATTAAGGTTAACCATTGTGGATGGGATAACCATTAGCTAGCCCCTCACCTTTCAGGTATTTTGATCTCCAGAGCGAACACACCTCCTTCGTATGGCGTGTTTGCGCCTCCAACAATTTCTGTTCCCCAAAAAACATTAGACATTAGTAAAGTTATGTGTCTGTGATGATAGCTAAAGATGGATCATTGGATTTCATTCGACACCGACTTCGTTGGTGAAGTAATTAAACTTACGAGCTCGAAAATCATCCATTTGACCATCCGACTGCCAACATGATATTCCAGGGGGTGGTTCAGTCGAGAGCATCTGTAGTTCACGTTTTAGACGAGTACTCCTCTGCATTTTCTACAAATTGGCGTTGTCTAAGAATAACACGTTGGTTAGGCTATGTGGTCTTGGTTTTGCAACTAGCTAGGCAGGCAAGCTATTAACCACACTATGCAGTGAAACGTTAAAAAATGATCAGTATTTAGCCTATTAACATTATGTTAGACCAAGTTTCAAATTAAAAATTAAAACTGTGTGAAAGAAAGATAAAGGATAAAATACGTCATTGCAGTCCTCACTTTATCGCCACACATCTGACCGTCAGAAAAGTTTCAAATCTCCCCCTTTTCCGGTCCAAACATTCAGGGAAGCATCATGGGTAATAGAGTTTATAAAGCATTACGCAGAGCGGTGTGACTCTAGCGTTACTCAAATGCTGCATTGAAATGCTGTGTCTACGTGAGAACTTCAAGTCCCATCATACATCTCAACATGTAGCGCCAAAAATACGCTAAAAGAAGAGTAGAAGAAGAAGAACGCATTATTATTAGTAGTAGTAGTAGTAGTAGTAGTAGCAGTAGTAGTAGTAGTAATAGTAGTAGTATTATCGCTTTTGTTAAAGGCACAATAATAAATAATGCTATCAAGTAAGAGGAAAAAATGAACAATAGGCCAGTGTCTCGTTTAAACCGAGCAAAATACAAAACAAGGAGAAAACAATTAAGTTCCGATTCCATTTCAATTAAATTCAAAGACTTTTATTTTCCAGTTTGAAACTTCACCTAGCCTACACACAGACACAGACAAACACTAACACACACAAGGATAAAAGGATGTTTTATTGTCACTTTCATAGACATACTGGGTAGGGCATGAAGTGAAACTAGTGATTGTCTAAAACATGGGGAGGTAGGAGTAAAGTGCATAGGATATAGGTTGAGGATGGGTGTGTGTGTGTGTGTGGGGGGGGGGGGGGTGGTTGGGGCATAAAGTCCATGCACACACACACACACACACACACACACACACACAAAACAGAACTAAAATTAATCACAAAAGTCACTCCAATATTAATGAATCACAAACTAAAACCATTTAAATCAATCAATACATTTTAATAAATTAAAAAAGAAAAGATCTCCAGACTACAGACATGCCACTGGCATTGTTCCATGATGTCAGTGGAACCCAGAATGCTGTGTTTGACCAACATACTGTAGGTGGTTGCCATCTTCTACAAACATTGTTTGATGACAAGTAACACCTAGATTTCAACCTCTCACATGCTTACAAATATGTTCTTGCACATTGAATACATATATAACAGCTTTGTAGAATTTTAGTTATGCATTTTCATAAAGGTTTTAGTGTTGTCTACACACCATTATGTGGTTTTAGTTGTAGTGTAATGCAGTGTCCTGAATTAGCTGAGAATTAGCTGAAAGTGCTTACTAACATTCTGAAACATATTGGTGAAACCTGATAAACCTGATGCTTAATCATAAAATTCAGTATTTCGTGTTGGAATAACCTCCATGACAACAGAAACCGAATTACTTTCATGGAACCATATTATTGAACATGTAGTGTTGTATTGTCTTGCAGAGGCTAGCTAAGCAGAACTGTGAATAGCATCTCATTGACAAGAATCTCATGAGCTTAAGAACATGGCTTCACTCCTTTGTCTCCCCTGGCCATCTTCATGTTTTTTACTTGTTTTGAGTGTTTACTGGAACTGCAATGAAGTGTCGGTCCCCTAAAAACATAATGGTACACGTGTGAGCCAAAACCAGACTCACGCATACAAACATGCACGCATACATACAATACACTCAGTTATGTAAAAGTGCTATTCTGCATGTCTACCTGCAATTGTAAACAGAATATTTTGTTTTATACACATGCAAAGAAGAAAAGGCAAAATAAACATCAACAACAAAGAACAACTTACCTTTGCTGTTTCTTTTGTAGACATAAACCACAGAAGCAATAGCCAGAAGAACGACGAGGACAGAAAGTATAACAACCACTATAATGAGAATGTTTCCGCCTGTAAAAGATAACATCATTTTAAAAATACTCATAATTATAATTAGAATGCCTTTGGCATTAGGAAAATGTGGAATATGCAATAACACTGCTGAAAGTTGTGATGACGATATGATTGACAACTAGATGTACCGCATAGCAGTATTGTGCATTGTGCATACGCAACATGCGCATGCTGTCATTGCTATTCTGTGCCAGCGCATCGTTCATTTTTTCACGGGTGTATCAGCGAAAAGAAGAGGTGTGGTCTGGCGCAAAGCGCACCAGATACTATTATAAGGATGCAAAAAGAAAATGCGCCCTTATTCAAGATAAACCTAATCTGGCGTCAGTTGTCAGTTGCGCATTGCTGAAAAGCTATTTTAGGGGCGCACACCGCTTTGAACCCAGAGGCCAGCTCAATTGGCAGAAGAGCTGCAACATGTATAGCCTGCATAGCCATGTATTTTAATGTTTTAGTACAGTTCTGGCACAAATATAGAGAGTATAGCAATGTTCTGCAATTTATAGCAATGTTCTGCAGTTTATTTACGATTTCTTTTGTCGTTTTAAATAAACAGCAATGGCAATGTTCTGCAGTTTATTTGCGATTTCTTATGTCGTTTTAAATAAACAGTATGGCAAGTTGTAAGAAATGAAATGGACAAATCATCAAAAAGAAAACTAATGGACTAATGGTTTGATATACCTCTACCTTCCGTTTATTTTTTTTATGTTTCCTTTGAGTTCAAAAGCTTTTGTTTCCCCGTCTTCTAACGTTGTTGTGCCGCTTTCGGCACTGTTCAAAAGTTCTTTTGTTGCCAAAGGAGGAGGACACAATTATTGAAGATATTTCCTCCCATACTTCTTTGACCAGCGGAGGTTTGGGGGGATTCTTTCCATCCCCGAAGATTAGCTGCTCACGCACTTTCACTTCACGCAGGAGCCTCCACCAAAAAACACCTGCTGTCCGGGTAAATTCTCATTGGTTAATTGTATGCTACGCCCAAAACGCATTTACCCATATCACTAGGTGACACCATGCCTCAAATGAATTACATACCTTTGCAATACTAGCATACTAAGAAAAAAAACGTTGAGTTGGGCAAACAGTTTGACGAGTTATTTAACGAAATCTGTTTTTGGACATCTAGTTTCGATGAGAAATATTGCACCCTGCGACAAAATGACACAAAATTTAGTGCACATGAAAAGGAAGCTGTTTAGAGTTGGCATGTCAACTTTGACCAAATTTGAGCAATTACAAGCCAAGATATGGACTTTGAAGAATTTTAAGCTACGTTTTAAATTTTCATTTACATGTTCATTTATGACTTTGAAACCGTTCATCTCAAGATAACTCAAGATAACTCAAGATAACTTGATAACTTTTTGTCAGCATTATCTGTAGATGACATATACCAAATTTGGTGAGATTTACATGAACGGCCTATGACAAGTCCATTTGCTTTCCCTTTCACGATGTTAAAATTTCACAGAAATCGTTTTCAAGTGGGCGTCAACCAGTGTTTTCAATGCCTGAGGGTCAAAAGATTTCAAGACAAAAAAACATCGGTTTTAAACGTATGTCAAAATGACATTTTGTACAATTACAGCGCCCTCCTGTGGGCCAAATTTTATGGCATGTGCTGTGCTTTTAGAGGTCTTTGTGCTAATCGTGCATGACATATTTTGTGTTGACATACACTACCGGTCAAAAGTTTTAGAACACTCTAATTTTTCCAGTTATTTATTGCAATTCAAGTGGTGAAAGTTAAATGAATACTCTGAAATGGTACAAAGGTAAGTACTGAACAGCCAGAGGTAAAAAAAAAAAAACAAATTGGTTACCTAAAACCGAAAAATAGTGTACATGTCAGAATTATACAAAAAAAGGCCTTTTTCGGGGAACACAAAGTTGGTTACCTGATTAGCAGCAATGAATGTCAAATCAGCCTTGACAGCTAGTGCTACT
Source organism: Setipinna tenuifilis (assembly GCA_030347295.1). Classification (NCBI taxonomy): domain Eukaryota; kingdom Metazoa; phylum Chordata; class Actinopteri; order Clupeiformes; family Engraulidae; genus Setipinna; species Setipinna tenuifilis. Next base: position 20,728,786 of record CM059270.1, read on the forward strand.
AATTCCTATAGGTGTTGCAACTTTTCTTGATTACTTACAACACCCAATGCTGGTATAAAAGCAGTGTTGAAACACACACTGTGGTACCAGACCCTCAGGAGCATCAGGTGAACAGTGTTGTACCGCAGAAAGTAGTGTAAGTAGTCTATACAACAGCTAGGTCCGGTCGAACTATTTAGCACTTTCTGATTGGATGAGACGCATTCTAAGTGTCACTAGGAGTGAGGATATCCCACGGTATACCATGGGTGACTCTTCACAGTTGATAAGAGTTCAGACTTCAGACTGTAAACAACGACAATAATCATATCTCAGCGGCTGCACAACACAGGGGAATGTCCAAATCAATGTGTAGACACTTGTTGCATAGCAACCACAGACGCCATTAACTCAAACTGGAACGATTTTGTGAAGCTGCGACTTGATGGAATTAAAATACAATGAAATACCACCTAAAAACTAATGTTAAAATTTTGTCTATACACTAATTGTGCCTGCAGTCGAACCACACCCCTGAGGATATCCACGAACACCCTCACTCCCACTCGTGTTATGTTGCTTATATATTGCAGCCCTACAGTGTTCTAAGATTACAATAAAAGGCTGGATAGGTCAATTACTTAAGTGTTCTGGTTTCTTACCTCCTTCATCCTTGAAGCATTGAGCAGCCTGGAAATGCTGACTGTTTTCACTGACTGGGTTCTTCACCACACACTCAAACACTAAGTTCATGGCCTCTTCTCTGCTGATATTTGGGCCGTCCTGGCCATTGATTTCTGTGGTGAGGCCAGGCCCTCTCCAGCTGTAACTGAGGCGAGGACCTTCAGCTTGACAGCTTAAAGTGCTGTTAATGCAGGCGATGCTGGGTTTTGATACAGAGTCTAAACAGAAAACAAGCACATGTATTTATAAGGAAAACAAGAAAAACAAAAGAGACACCATAAGCACTTATTTGGTTATACAAAATATTTCATACATCCTCATCCTACATGCATGCAACTCTTGTAAGACTCAGTGTATGTATTGTTTACTGAAAAAAGAAAAACAGTAACAATAAATATTATATATTACATTCATGGCTTATGATCAAAGAAAGGGCAGGGAAAAGGTCTGAATTAAATGTACATAATGGAAATATCAAAGATCATCATCCAGGAAGCTGAAAGTCTTGCTGGAGGCACACACTAGATGCTTTAGTGTGTGCCACTCTGGCTAACTCAACAGTACAGTATATCAATAACTTTGGAGAAGGCACAGGTATTTTGTGTTTTAAACTGTTATGTTATGTTATGTTATAAAGCTTTATGATTTTTTTTTCTTTGGTTCATCGTCTGGAATGGTTGCACAAAATCATAACGTGTTTACTTTTTGTATATATGCTCATTATAGTTCTTACTTCTTAAATCTAACCGCATATATACAAAGACTGCAGCAAAAGTTAAAAGTGCTACAACTTGACACCTGGGCACAGCTTTCTAGAGAACAAAAACTAACAAGCATAAACGTCATTGCTCTTAGTACAGAAAAAAGACAAAACACCACTTACCAATTACTTCAACATTGTATTTTACACTGTGTATGCCATTATCTACATCAACTTCTGCTTCATACTGTCCACTGTCTTTGGGTATCAAACCAGAGATGGTGACATCACCAGTTTTTCGATCCAGAAAGGTTCTTCCTTTGAACTGCAAATATTCGATGATATTATCAGTATGTATATCCCAGTCGACTACTTTGTCTCCCTCAAATTTCCACAAGATCTCCTGAATCTGCTGTTTGGAAGTCTTCAGGGTTATGTTCCCATTGGTCTGAGCAAATAATGTATTTGATGTTTGGCCTGATAGGGAAAAAAGTAAGAAAAGAAAAAAAGAAGAAAAGTAAGAAAGAAATATAATGAGCAGCTTATCATTTACAGTAATTGTATTGTGAGATGATGAGAAATTGTGGTGACACATGTTCGTTACAAAGATCCTGTCACAGTTCACAGTAGACATGAAGGTAACACTTTGGTAATTCTATTACTCTATTAAGTTGCCAGAGGCTGTGGACTACAGCCCTGAGACCTGAGGAGTGATGTGGTCGGAGTGCCATCACTACATGTGCTCTCTGACTGCCTTCCTAACATAACAAGCCTGGCTCCTTGATGTTGTGGTCAAGTTCAAGTTCATATAGCGTATTTTATCCAACAGAAGCTGACCGAAGTGCATAAATAAAATATCACAAAATTAAAACCTAAATAAATAAAAATAATAGTGGTAAAAATAAAAGATGAAAAAAATATATAAACAAGGGTACAGTGTATCAAACAAATTACATTCTTAATAAAAAATAATAATAATGCAACGTATACAATATACAGTCATAATAAAACATAGGATCAGAGAAAGATCATTAAAAAAAAATCTTAATTACAATTGTAGGCCAAAGGAAAAAGATGTGAGGGACCCCGGTGATGGTTGAAGCATGAGTATATGGTGTACCTTGGGAACAAGTAGGGTGGGAGATGCGTGAGGGACCCCTGAATGTGTGTGAAGTGCATGGGTCCAATTTCCAAGGGAAAGGTAGTGTGATAAAGTGCCATCAGTGAGAATATGCTCTGACTGCCATTCCCACGAGCCTGGATCTTTGGCGTTTGCAGACGTCAAGAGAAATGAAGGAAATGTAACAGTCGTAAGAAATATGAACACACGGAACTACGACATTCAGTCGCCTACCTTGCGGTGTAGTAGTTTTAAGACGTTTTGCAAGCGTCTTATAAACAGTTTAGAATTACAACCCTGCGCACCTGGTCAACAAAGGTGTTTTAGTCATGACACATAAAGGCAGATCAAACTGTCTAGAACACTCGTGACCTCAGCAGTGTCAGAATCGCATATAAAAAAACTTATTTTCCGAGCTTGGTAGCCTAGTGCGTCGCCCAAATCGCCTTTATGGACATACCGTCCCTGGTCACAATAAAAAGGGAAAAAGTAGGAGAGGCAACAAATGTCTTTTTCGAAGTCTATAAATGTACTAACTGATAGGCCAAATGGCGGAAAACCTGAGATATGGCTTTTCCTCTAAATAGTTAAACATGATAGCTGTCCTGAATAGCATGTAGCCTACACCACAGTGGTCAAGAAAATATAGCAAAGACGCTGTAGCTGTAGTTGAAAATGGTATACTCACTTAAAGGTATGTACAATATAAAATAAAATCCAGGTTTCCATTTTATCGAAAGTGAAAGTGAAGTGAAGGGAAACGCCCCTATGGTAAACCAGTCCCTCGTACTTCACTTCGTTTTATGGGTTGGTTTACCAGGCTAAAACGACCCGGAAGGGCAGAAAGATGTCCTCGTAGACATATAAACATCTCACATCGCAACTGACATCTGCACTCGACTCACATCGCAACTCAGATCTGCACTGGATTCACATCGGGTAGTGACACACGCTCCCAGCGATGGACTTATGTGATGTGAGTTGCGCATGCGTCACTACAAAAGTACGCCTACAACAATATTTTTTAGCATTTTACCCTAACCTAACATGCGTCTATATCTGGCACGTGGCTTTTACACTGGTTAGATGTGCAGGCATCTATTATGGCTGAATACACTATGCCATGCGCCACTCACATCTGCCCAACCATAGACATAATATAAACATAGACCCCGCACTGAGCTGGTGACCCGTTGCTGGGATACGTCACCGTGCCCGCTGGCTCGCTTTTCCACAAAGGTAGGCTATTTAACTAGATGCCTTTTCTTCACCCATTCAGACACACTTATATATTTGGGAAACAAACAGGCATCGAAACAATAGGTGTTCTGCATGTTGAGAAAGTATTGCTCAACAATTGTGAGATGGAGACCCCCATGAATATTGACGGGTATTTCGCACACTATTTAGAATTATTCCATTAATAACTATACAGTCAGAGGAAAAAGTTTGTACGCCCTTTGTAAATTTTTACATTTCTGCTTAAATTGGTCGTAAAATATGGTCTGATATCTCCAACAACCTCAAGAATGAACAAACAGTGTCTGCTTGAACTTAAACCACTCAAACAATTACATGTCATCATAATTTCATTGACCATAAGATGGAAATATTGACAGGATGGGGAGGCATAAGTAAGTACACCCTATTATTCAGTAGCTGGTTGACCCTCCTCTGGCTGCAATAACTTCCACCAGACATTTCCTGTAGTTGCAGATTAGACGGTCACAACGATCAGGAGAAATCTTGCACCATTCCTCTTTGCAAAACTGTTGCAACTCAGCAAGATTCCTGGGATGCCTGGAATGGATGGCTTTCTTGAGGTCATGCCACAGCATCTCAATTGGGTTTAGGTCGGGGCTTTGACTGGGCCATTCCAAAACGTGTATTTTGTTCTTCTGCAACCATTCTAATGTCGACCTGCTTCTGTGTTTAGGGTCGTTGTCCTGTTGTAGGATCCATCCTCTTTTTAGTTTCAGCTTTTTAACAGATTGCCTAAGGTTTTTCTGCAAAATGTCTTGATATACTTGAGAATTCATTTTTCCATTGACTATAGCCAGTTATCCAGGCCCAGAGGCAGCAAAGCACCCCCACACCATGATGCTACCACCTCCATACTTAACGGTGGGGATGAGGTTTTGGGTGATGGTATGCTGTACCAGCTTTCCTCCAGACATGATGTTGTGTTTTTTTCCCCCAAACAATTCAACTTTGGTTTCATCAGTCCACAATATGTTTTCCCAGTGGCACTGGGAAGCATCCAAATGCTTTTTTGCAAACTCTAAACGAGCAGAAATGTTCTTTTTGGACAGCAATGGCTTCCTTCGTGGCCTTCTCCCATGAATCCCTTTCTTGTTCAGTGTCTTTCTTATAGTAGAGTAGACGTGTCAACAGAGATGTTTGCATGTTTCAGTGATTGCCTCAAGTATTCAGCAGACACTCTTGGATTCTTTTTTACCTCGTTGATGATGACTCGCTGTGCCTTTGGAGTAATCTTCACAGGGCGGCCACTCCTTGGCAGAGTAACAACCGTTCCAAACTGTCTCCATTTACACAGTTTTTCTAACTGTAGACACATGAACGCCAATGGTCTTAGAGATTGTTTTGTAACCTTTTTTAGCTTTATACAAATCAATTACCTTCTGTCTTAAGTCTTCAGACAGCTCCTCTGTGCGAGGCATGATGCACAGAACATGCCTCTCATCAAAGCACACCTTTTAACTGGTTTTCCAGTGGGTGGGTTGCTTACAACACACCTCAGTGATTGGACTTCAGGTGGGCTCACACCTGAGTCAAATTGTCTAATCATCTAATTAGTCTAATTAGCTCTTGGAGGAGCCTTAGCTAAGGATGTACTTATTTATGCCTCCCTATCCTGTCAATATTTTAATCTTATGGCCAATAAAAATATGATAACATGTAATTGTTTGAGTGGTTCTAGTTCAAGCAGACACAGTTTGTTCATTCTTGAGGTTGTTGGAGAGATCAGACCATATTTTATGACCAATTTAGGAAGTAATGTAAGAAATTCCAATGGGTGTACAAAAGGGTGTACAATTCCAAAGGGTGTTTAATGGAATAGTTCTAAATAGTGTGCGAAATACCCGTCAATATTCATGGGGGTCTCCATCTCACAATTGTTGAGCAATACTTTCTCAACATGCAGAACACCTATGTAACCACCAGAATCAAGATATAGAAAAAAAAAAAATTCTAATCCGCTGTTTCCATCGTGGGCTACGCTATTAACTACGCTATATCTAGACAACAAGCCATGTTTCGAACTCAGCAAGGATCGGAGAGGATTGTGTAGAATAATGTGCTGTAATTAAGCTGCTGAAACCGTGCCGTACCGCCTCCGCACCTATCAACAGACTGCATGTAAGTTTGGATGACAATTTCAGATAGGTCAAATCCATAGGCTACTCACATGCATCTTGTATAGATTTTTAGAAAACTATGAACAATAAATTGCACCATCGTTACATGCAGAACATGGATGACGAGTAGCAGGAAACCCTTCCAGTTGCATAGCTGTCTCTCACTGCTTTCTCATCTCTATTTTGGGAAACCTTCGTGAAAAGTGTATATGTCTATGACCAGCGTTTCCTCCAGCTTTCTGCACAGTGTGACGCACAGCAGCAACCTTGCTGACCAAGTCAAAAGGTCTTTTAAAATACTCAAACAGCATGGAGCTGATCCGTGGTTGTATAATAGGCTCGTGGTTATCAGTCCCATCACTAGAGTTTCCTCCAGCTTCGGGACGAAGGAATTTTTGCATAATGTGACGCATAGCACCCTTTGCGTATTAGCGACTTAGAAAGTAACTAGCATGTGGTTGAATCGCGCTTTCATCCTACATAGATACACAGAATGCCGACAAAACTTTGCTAAAACGTCGAAGAGGTGGTGGGAAAACCTTCTTGATTGGCCACCTTACACATTGTATCAAAACATTCTATACTTTCTCCATGGCAATGGCTGATGACATCACGCGTTGCCAAAACAAATCATAGCAACCGCAAGGCAGACCCGCAGCTAAAAAAGCTGACATTAAGTGCCTCGATAAAATACACTTTCATGTTGTTGATTGTTCTCTACCCAAGTCCAAATCTTTAAACTGACATCTGAGTACCCCTCTCATAAGCAATACTGGCCAGATTGGCCAATTCTGTGGAGGGCGCAAGATTTTAAAGGTCAGAAACGTAACAACAACAGACACACGTCAAGTGATCACCGCCTAATAATACAGCTCTTGCACAATCACAATTATTGGGAAGGAAAACAAACTGGCAGTAGTCTTTTAAATGTTCATTTCAACAGTGCGTAAAAAGAAAAAAAGGCCTTCCCGACTAGGGACATAAAAGACATACAAAATCTCGACTGACTTTTGAATTGGAAACAGATCAGTTTTTCTTCGTAACGCCTGTCCAACTGTAGCCATGAGGGCACTACATTTCTGCATACATGATATAAAGAGTGACAGTTTGTCAAAAGTTGGGTTTTAACACGTCTGACATGTAAGTGTGTGTCCAGCATGCTGAACAAGTCAAAAGCTATTTTGAAATGCTCACAGAGCATACAGCTGGTCCGTGGTTGTATAATAGGGTCGTGGTTATCAGTCGCTTCACTAGAGTTTCCTCCAGCTTCGAATTACTGCAGTGTGACGCACAGCACCCTTTGCGCATTAGCGACTTGCAAGGTAACTACCATGTGGTTGAATTGCGCTTTCATCCTACATCATTAGATACACAAAATGCCGACAAATACTTTGCTAAAACGGCGAATAGGTGGTCGGAAAACCTTTCCCCGCGTCTTGATTGGCCACCTTACACATTCTATGGAAACATTCTATCCTTTCTCCATAGCAATGACTGATGACATCAAGCGTTGCCAAAACAAACCTTAGCAACGGCAATGGAGACCCGCAGCTGAAAAGGCTGACATAAATGCCTTGATAAAATAAACTTTCATGTTGTTGATTGTTATCTACCCAAGTCCAAATCTTTAAACTGACATGTGAGTACCCCTCTCATCAGCAACACTGGCCAGACTGGGCAATTCTGGGGAGGGCGCAAGGTTTTTTAAGGTCTGAAAAGTAACAACAGACAGACGTCAAGTAATCACGGCCTAATAATACAGATCTTGGACACTATCAACTATAGGGAAGGAAAACAAACTAGCAGTATTCATTTAAATGTCCATTCCAACAGTGCGTAAAAGCAGACATACAAAATGTCGACTGACTTTTGAATGGGATAAAGATTAGTTTTTTTCTTAACGCCTGTCCAACTGTAGCCATAAGGGCACTACATTTGTCCATACCCTGTATAAAGAGTGACAGTTTGTCAAAGGTTAGGCTTTAACACGCCTGAAATTCAAGCGTGTGTCCAGCCTGCTGAACAAGTCAAAAGGTATTTTGAAATGCTCACACAGCATACAGCTGATCCGTGGTTGTATAATAGGCTCGTGGTTATAAGTCGCATCAGTAGAGTTTCCTCCAGCTTCGGGACAAAGTAATCTGCACAGTGTGACGCACAGCACCCTTTGTGTATTAGCGACTTAAAAGGTAACTACCATGTGGTTGAATTGCGCTTTCATCCTACATCATTAGATACACAGAATGCCGACAAATACTTTCCTAAAACGTCGAAGAGGTGGTCGGAAAACCTTTCCTGATTGGCCACCTTACACATTGTATCAAAACATTCTATCCTTTCTCCATGGCAATGACAGATGACATCACGCGTTGCCAAAACAAACCATAGAACGGCAAAGCAGAGCCGCAGCTTTAAAAAGCTGACATTAAATGCCTCGATAAAATACACTTTCATGTTGTTGATTGTTCTCTACCCAGGTCCAAATCTTTCAACTGACATCTGAGTACCCCTCTCATCAGCAACACTGGCCAGAATGGCCAATTCTGGCAACACTGGCCAGAATGGGCAATTCTGGGGAGGGCGCAAGGTTTTTAAAGGTCTGAAAAGTAACAACAGACAGACGTCAAGTGATCACTGCCTAATAATACAGCTCTTGCACACTGTCGACTCTTGGTAAGGAAAACAAACTACCAGTAGTCATTTAATACCATTCTAACCGTGCGTAAAAAAAGAAAGGCCTTCTGGACGAGGGAGATAAAAGACATATAAAATGTCGACTGACTTTTGAATTGGGAAAAGTTAACTTCTTCTTACTAACCCCTGCCGAATTGTAGCCATAATTGGACTAAATTCGTCCATACATGGTATAACGAGTAACCAGTTTGTCAAAAGTTAAGTTTTAACGAGTCTCAAATTCAAGCGTGTGTCCAGCGTGCTGACTAAGTCCAAAGGTCTTTTGAAATGCTCAAACAGCATGGAGCTGCTCCGTAGTTGTATAATAGGCTCGTGGTTATCACTCCCATCACCAGAGTTTTCTCCAGCGTCGGGACGAAGGAATTTCTGCACAATGTGACGCACAGCACCGGTTGCGTATTAGCGACTTAGAAAGTAACTAGCATGTGGTTGAATTGCGCTTTCATCCTACATCATTAGATACACAGAATGCCGACAAAAACTTTGCCAAAACGTCGAAGAGGTGGTCGAAAAACCTTCTTGATTGGCCACCTTACGCATTGTATCAAAACATTCTTTCTTTTTTCCATGACAATGGCTGATGACATCACGAGTTGCCACAACAAATCATAGCAACGGCAAGGCAGAGCCGCAGCTTTAAAAAGCTGACATTAAATGCCTCGATAAAATACCATTTCGTGTTGTTGATTGTTCCCTACCCAACTGGAAATCTTTAAACTGACATCTGAGTACCCCTCTCATCAGCAACACTGGACAGAATGGCCAATTCTGTGGAGGGCGAAAGATTTTTAAAGGTCTTAAACGTAACAACAACAGACAGACGTCAAGTGATCACCGCCTAATAATACAGCTCTTGGACACAATCAACGCTAGGCAATGAAAACAAACTAGCAGTAGTCATTTAAATGTCCATTCCAACAGTGCGTAAAAGCAGAAAGGCCTTCCCGCCCGGGGAGATAAAAGACATACAAAATGTCGACTGACTTTTGAATTGGAAAAATATCAGTTTTTCTTCTTTACGCCTGTCCAACTGTAGCCATAAGGGGACTAAATGTGTCCATACACGGTATAAACAGTGACAGTTCTTCAAAAGTTAGGTTTTAACACGTCTGAAATTCAAGCCTGTGTCCAGCGTGCTGACCAAGTCAAAGGGTATTTTGAAATGCTCACACAGCGTAAAGCTGGTCCGTGGTTGTGTAAAAGGCTCGTGATTATCAGTCCCATCACCAGTTTCCTCCAGCTTTGGGAAAAAGGAATTTCTGAACAGTGTGACGCACAGCACCCTTTGCGTATTAGCGACTTAGAAGATAACTAGCATGTGGTTGAATTGCGCTTTCATCCTCCATCATTAGATACACAGAATGCCGAAAAAGTCTTTGCTAAAACGTCGAAGAGGTGGTCGGAAAACCTTTCCCCGCTTCCTGATTGGCCAACTTACACATTCTATGGAAACATTCTATCCTTTCTCCAAAGCATTGACTGATGACATCAAGCGTTGCCAAAACAAACCTTAGCAACGGCAAGGCAGAGCCGCAGCTGAAAAAGCTGACATTAAATGCCTCGATAAAATACACTTTCATGCTGTTGATTGTTCTCTACCCAAGTCCAAATCTTTAAACTGACATCTGAGTACCCCTCTCATCAGCAACACTGGCCAGAATGGCCAATTCTGGGAAGGGCGCAAGATTTTTAAAGGTCTGAAAAGTAACAACAGACAGACGTCAAGTGATCACTGCCTAATAATACAGTGTGCTCTTGCACACTGTCGACTCTTGGGAAGGAAAACAAACTACCAGTAGTCATTTAATACCATTCTAACCGTGCGTAAAAAAGAAAGGCCTTCCGGACCAGGGAGATAAAAGACATACAAAATGTCGACTGACTTTTGCATTGGAAAAAGTTAACTTTTTCTTCCTAACCCCTGTCGAATTGTAGCCATAATGGGACTAAATGGGACTAAAATTGTCCATACATGGTATAAAGAGTAACCGTTTGTTAAAAGTTAGGTTTTAACAGGTCTGAAATTCAAGCGTGTGTTTGGCGTGCTGAACAAGTCAAAAGGTATTTTGAAATGCTCACACAGCATACAGCTGGTCCGTGGTTGTAAAATAGGCTCGTGGTTATCAGTCGCATCACTAGAGTTTCCTCCAGCTTCGGGACGAAGGAATTTCTGCACAGTGTGACCGTGACGCACAACACCCTTTGCGTATTAGCTAGAAGGTAACTACCATGTGGTTGAATTGCGCTTTTATCCAACATCATTAGATACACAGAATGCCGACAAAACTTTGCTAAAACGTCGAAGAGGTGGTGGGAAAACCTTCTTGATTGGCCACCTTACACATTGTATCAAAACATTCTATCCTTTCTCCATGGCAATGGCTGATGACATCACGCGTTGCCAAAACAAATCATAGCAACCGCAAGGCAGACCCGCAGCTAAAAAAGCTGACATTAAATGCCTCGATGAAATACCATTTCGTGTTGTTGATTGTTCTCTACCCAACTGGAAATCTTTAAACTGACATCCGAGTACCCCTCTCATCAGCAACACTGGACAGAATGGCCAATTCTGTGGAGGGCGAAAGATTTTTAAAGGTCTTAAACGTAACAACAACAGACAGACGTCAAGTGATCACCGCCTAATAATACAGCTCTTGGACACAATCAACGCTAGGCAATGAAAACAAACTAGCAGTAGTCATTTAAATGTCCATTCCAACAGTGCGTAAAAGCAGAAAGGCCTTCCCGCCCGGGGAGATAAAAGACATACAAAATGTCGACTGACTTTTGAATTGGAAAAATATCAGTTTTTCTTCTTTACGCCTGTCCAACTGTAGCCATAAGGGGACTAAATGTGTCCATACACGGTATAAACAGTGACAGTTCTTCAAAAGTTAGGTTTTAACACGTCTGAAATTCAAGCCTGTGTCCAGCGTGCTGACCAAGTCAAAGGGTATTTTGAAATGCTCACACAGCGTAAAGCTGGTCCGTGGTTGTGTAAAAGGCTCGTGATTATCAGTCCCATCACCAGTTTCCTCCAGCTTTGGGAAGAAGGAATTTCTGAACAGTGTGACGCACAGCACCCTTTGCGTATTAGCGACTTAGAAGATAACTAGCATGTGGTTGAATTGCGCTTTCATCCTCCATCATTAGATACACAGAATACCGAATGTCTTTGCTAAAACGTCGAAGAGGTGGTCGGAAAACCTTTCCCCGCTTCCTGATTGACCACCTTACACATTCTATGGAAACATTCTATCCTTTCTCCATAGCAATGACTGATGACATCATGTGTTGCCAAAACAAACCTTAGCAACGGCAAGGCAGAGCCGCAGCTGAAAAAGCTGACATTAAATGCCTCGATAAAATACACTTTCATGCTGTTGATTGTTCTCTACCCAGGTCCAAATCTTTCAACTGACATCTGAGGACCCCTCTCATCAGCAACACTGGCCAGAATGGCCAATTCTGGGAAGGGCGCAAGGTTTTTAAAGGTCTGAAAAGTAACAACAGACAGACGTCAAGTGATCACTGCCTAATAATACAGCTCTTGCACACTGTCGACTCTTGGGAAGGAAAACAAACTACCAGTAGTCATTTAATACCATTCTAACCGTGCGTAAAAAAGAAAGGCCTTCCGGACCAGGGAGATAAAAGACATACAAAATGTCGACTGACTTTTGCATTGGAAAAAGTTAACTTTTTCTTCCTAACCCCTGTCGAATTGTAGCCATAATGGGACTAATTTTGTCCATACATGGTATAAAGAGTAACCGTTTGTTAAAAGTTAGGTTTTAACAGGTCTGAAATTCAGTGTTTGGCGTGCTGAACAAGTCAAAAGGTATTTTGAAATGCTCACACAGCATACAGCTGGTCCGTGGTTGTATAATAGGCTCGTGGTTATCAGTCGCATCACTAGAGTTTCCTCCAGCTTCGGGACGAAGGAATTTCTGCACAGTGTGACCGTGACGCACAGCACCGGTTGCAGCGACTTAGAAGGTAACTACCATGTGGTTGAATTGCGCTTTCATCCAACATCATTAGATACAAAGAATGCCGACAAATACTTTGCTAAAACGTCGAAGAGGTGGTCGGAAAACCTTCTTGATTGGCCACCTTACACATTGTATCAAAACATTCTATCCTTTCTCCATGGCAATGATCGATGACATCACGCGTTGCCAAAACAAACCATAGCTACGGCAAGGCAGAGCCGCAGCTGAAAAGGCTGATATTAAATGCCTTGATAAAATACACTTTCATGTTGTTGATTGTTCTCTACCCAATTCCAAATCTTTAAAGTGACATCTGAGTACCCCTTTCATAAGCAATACTGGCCAAAATGGCCAATTCTGGGGAGGGCGCAAGGTTTTTACGGTTCTGAAACGTAACAACAACAGACAGACGTCAAGTGATCACCGCCTAATAATACAGCTCTTGCACGCTGTCAACTCTTGGGAAGAAAAACAAACTGGGAGTAGTCATTTAAATGTCCATTTCAACAGTGCGTAAAAACAAAATGGCCTTCCCGACCCAATAACACTCTACTGGTATCTGTGACATATGATGTGGGTGGCATCAGATTCCCTTGAATGCTGCAAAGGTGTATGTGTGTGTGTGTTTGTGTGTGAGAGAGAGAGAGAGAGAGAGAGAGAGAGAGAGCATGTGTGTGTGTGTGTGTGTGTGTGTGTGTGTGTGAGAGAGAGAGAGAGAGAGAGCATATGTATGTGTGTGTGTGTGTGTGTGTGTGTGTGTGCATGTGTGTCTTGTAGCTCCCCTGGTTGACTAAACCTCATGTCACTGGCCATAATTTTAAGGACCATGAGTAGAATGTGAAAGGCAGGTAATGTATCATAATTCAGGGGTATAGTTTCTGACTTAATTTTTAGTGAAAATACCAAACCATCACCTCAAAATTTTTAAGTCAATTTTAGCATGTTGCAGTTTTTGGGACCAACACATTATTTTAAGAGAACAATTGAACACACACAATTGAAGAGACCAAGAAATATACTGATGAGAAACATGAAACTTGTCTGGTGTCACTCATCATTTCACTATGTTTACATAGTTTTTCTCTATGCAAATGGTTTACATAACTATTGTCTTTGAAAATTATTTGCAGAGTTACATACTACTCATTATATTATAGTGAGTAATGTGAGGTTTTATCATAACCTCTCAGTGAAAATATAATCTCCATTGTGGTACATATTTGTAGGAGATGTAATAGCCTGCTTATTAAGGTTGGTGGATACTGGCTTTAAGATACACTGGTCTGCCCAATCACACCCGAATCTAGGAAGTACCTATGGTTTGATAAGAACCAGTTTCAAGACTGGAGAGATGGCTTCTTCTCTCAGAGAAACACAGTCATAATGTGTCCCGTTACATTCTTTATCATATCAGGGACATCTCTTTATCATATATTCCATATGCACTATGCACTTTTAAGAACACCTAAAACTAGTAGAGATGTTTATTCTGTTGTTACTAACTATACATAAGAGCTGTTAGGAGGTAGTCTACATGTGCTTTTTTTGCACACAAGAAATAGCAGCATCTACAGTGTCTATTTACTTCTTTTCAGTTAGCCTCTATTGCAGTATTTCATTCCATACAGTATATTCTGTGTTCAAATACCCAAAGTAATACATAGAAATGCATGATTTATACACAAAGAACATACATTTATCAAGATCCAAGAACACCAAAAGCTACTCTTTTTTTTAAAAAAAGTTTTATCTAGATTTAAAGAATGGGTAGTGTTAAGTAATTTTAAATGTTATTTTACAAAAATGGCTGACTAAAAATGAAACCCAATCCTGCCAAAAACTTACCTCAGCACTGAAGAGAATGCAGATGAATAACAGAAGACGCATGTGCACACCAGCGAATTCTTGTTAACAGGAACACAAAAGCAGAAGGAACTCAACGCCCTCTGTGGCTTTGTTTTTAAGTATGGTACGCTTGTTTTAGCCCGGCCCCCTGAACCTAATTTCTGTGCGCAAGGGGAAAAGACTGTCAGCATACTCCCAATACCCCAAAAACTAGAACTTAAAACTTAAACTTAAAACTAGCATAGGACCTGTACAGAAAAATAGTACAAATTATTCATTTTAACCCCAAATAAATAGATAGTCTTTTTGATCTCAAAATTGATCTTTAATAGTAAATAAACACGCAGCCCACTGCAAACCATGTCACACATTAATGTATAGCGGTAAACAGTTGGGGGGTGTCTGCCTTGTTGCTCTACTGCTGCTGCTCACTTGTTATTATTTGTTTTGTTTTTATATCTCTATATTTATGTACTACTGTACAGTATAACATTTTAATGTAGTGCAAGTGAAGCAAGTAAAGTGCTTGACTATATGTGGCTCAAAGATTGCAGTGAAGTAGTAAAAGAAACTGTGGGTAAGGGCAACATGGGTTATTCACTATCCACTCTTTCACACCATAACAAACAGATTTTGGTAAGCCTATGCTGATATCAATTTTCAGAAAATGTTGGTGACTTCCTGTGAAACCTGCCATTGAAACAGCACAAATAATGCAGTCCATGCATCATTAGTCAGCCTAAATATTTTAAGATCTGTAGTATTTCACTTTAATTCACTTTACATGTTTTACATACATTCAACAAGTAATTGGATATTCAAAAAACGTTTAAATGATTTTAAAATCTGGCACAAGTGAACAGCTAAAACCTTGCGGTACTTAGATACTCATTTTGAAGCAGTGGCAAATATAACTTGAAAAGTGATCTTGTCTGTTCTGTCTTCCATTCTGACATCAGAGAATCCAGTGGCCTGTAATGCCTGCATGTAGTCCTCAGGGCACCAGCTCTCCCCAGTAAAAACGTTCTTAGTTGCAACTTGCGCCACTGTCTCAAGCCTAAGTGTCGTCACCATGAGGCCACCTGCAACAGACTGAAAATTAGTGCTGATATCTTCTTTCAGGTAAACACAGTTAAGAACTCAGTGTCAGGAAAATTATACGCACTTGTGTAACGTGCAACACAATATTTTAGCATATCTATTATTTTTCTAGTTTATTGTTAAGAGCTATGATAACATGTCTTACTAAACCTCCTGATATGAGGCTACCCTTTTAAATTCTGACAGATTTATTTGAACTAAACATATGTTCAAAAAAACAACCATAGATGTTATGGATGCAAATCAATGGATTTAAAATTTGACTTATGTGTTTCTTGCTTCCAAAAGTGTAGCTAGCCAACAGGCAACTGCTTGGGTTCCCCACGTCACTAAAAGGCCAATGAGGACTAATAACCGTTCAACTACAGCAGTGGCAATGCATTTTTACATTAAAATGGTGTTTTTTTTGCTTAGGGCCCTCTGCCTCGCCTCTGCTTGCTTCACCCACCTGGTTTCATCACACGGTGAATCTCAGAAGTGCTTCTCTTCAGATCAGGCCAGAAGTAGTAGCAGTTACAGTGGAATACCTTATCCACACTGCTGTCTGCTATGGGCATGGATGCCACGTCAGAGTGGTGCAGGGTCACCTTTCCACTCGCTATAAGCTCTTGCATTCTTTTACTGGCTACCTGGTGCATATACTCAGAGTAGTCTATGCCCAGGAGCTTCCCCTTGTGCCCAGTAAGTAGCCGTGCCGCTGCTTCCAAGCCAAGCCCAGGACCGTGGCCCAGCTCCAGCACGGTGTCATCTGGTGAGATGGCACACAATTTTACAGCGTTGTCCTCCAGCACTCTGTTGCGCCAGGTTAGTATCTTTGAGGTCAACCATCCAGCAATGCTTTGCGTGGGACGCCCGAGCTGTGGACCTACTGTTCTGAAAAACATCTGCAAGGGGGTTGAGAAAAAACTGACATTTCTGTTTCTGTGAAATCCTTTAATTCTCACCAGGTTATCACTGTAAGTGAAACTGCACCAATGCCAGACAGCATGTAAACATTCAGAATTGTGTTAATAGGCACAAACATGTACTACAGTAGCAACAGCTGTGTGTTACACATCGAAGAAAGCTTCTGTGATTCACTGCATGTAAAATCAGTCGTCTGTGCATGCATTAATTTGATAACGCACATGCCAAAACATAAATTATGTTTTTGATAAACAGACGTAATAAATTGCGACGATGTTGTGTTAATCGGGGAGAATAGCATGATTGCAATTTGTTTTGAGAAGAAATTCTCAAATGGGCTCACCCTGGATCACTCTTCCTGATCCTGACGTCTAGGAAGAGGAGGAGCTTCTTCACACGTACTTTGGGTCACATGGTAGCGTACATTAAAGCCAGTAGATGGCATAGTGCGACAAGTTAGACCTGGAACTTTGAAAAGAGTAGTCTTGGTGGCAGTAGACTATCTAACAGACACTTGTTGGCTGTAGATTGGCACCTGACCTGTCGATGAAGTATTTTTACTAGTACATGTCAAAATATAGGCTATTTCCATACTATATATTTATGAAATAAAGATAAATTTCACTTTCCTTTAATAAATAAATAGGAAAAAATGCAAGTTTACATTTGGACAGCTGTATGCTGGGTGAGAACTATGAACTTGTTGACAGGGAATATGATGCGATATAGTGGTCCGACTGGATAATGTTGAACTGAATACGTTTAACCTTGATCCCGTCTTGTCACAGCGTGAGCGCTTGCGGCACACTACAACCCCCCATAAGCAGATCCGGTCCCTTTCGATTTCATTTCCCGGAAGGATAGCCAAGAAAAAAACATGCGATCCTGTTAGAATGCACTACCAAATTTGTCTGTTACTTGAAGCGTGAACAATTTCGAGTAGAGGGCGGAAATTTGGGAAACTGTTTCCTTGAGACCAAAATAAGAAATTCCGTGGCGTTGGTGAGTTTGATTTAGGATATCCAGGCTTTGGAATATGAGTGACGGATCCCCACCGCCGCCGCCACCTTTGCTCCAGGTAAGTTAAGTTTACACTCACGGAAAAGGCTTGTCGCAGCATATAATGTGTAAACCAGATATCGTTAAAATCTTACATTGAGACACCAAAAAAAATGTCAGCAATCTGTAGCAGTCATCAAAACACTTGAGCCAAATTCTGTTTCGTTTTTATGTGTTGAATATATGCAGCCTAAAATAGAAAGTGCAGAATATCCTTGTTGTCTTCCTCCATTTTAAGATATAGCCTAGGCTAGTTATTTTGCATTCATTTAATAATTTATTATTTCTGTCACATCACAAATGTTTAAGACTCATTTTAGTGATGTAAATAACATACAACGAAATAATAAAAAGGCTTATATGCTAAAAATGCTAAAATATTTAAATGATTGTTAACATTAAAAACACAGAACAGTGTAAATATATTTATGCTAAACATAAGCCTTGTTTACATTCCTATTTAAAATGAATAAAATGACAGAATTTCCTCATAAACCGAAACACCTTTGAATTTAGCAAGAGTTTCGAGGAAATGGATCCCAAATGAGTAATCCAAACATCTGTCCTGGCTCAGATGAAGAACTTTGCATGCTTCCTGGAAGACTCCGTGAGTAGCATCTTACACAACTAGTACATGTCTGCTCTTACTTACTCAGCCTTACAAGGGCTGCATCAAAGATGAACCAATCAGCCTCATGAATATCTCGGTCACTGAGCATTGGCCGGACTATTGCCTACTGCAGAAAAGTTGTGAAAAATATTTCATATCACCAATTAAATGTTTAGCAAAATGAAGGGCTTTAAATATATACTTGCCTAGCCATTGAATTACATGAAACTTGTTTGTCCTATTAAACATTCCATACATCCTGTCTCTTGTCATGACCACAGGGATAAATCCATCTCTATGGGATAAGAATGATGTAAGTCATTGGTTACGCTGGGCCCAGAAAGAGTATTCCCTTCGCAAGACAGATCAGGAGAAGTTTGAGATGAATGGCAAAGCTTTGTGTCTCCTCACCAAAGAAGACTTCCGTCTACGTAGTCCAAGTTCAGGTTAGGTGTTTTTTCATTTCCCAATAACTTTTTATACAAAACATAGTAAAACTGTTCATATAGCATTCAAAACTATTTGCACAACATGTCTGATTCTCAGTAATAAACAGCAAAGCATAAAGAGATGGATAGAGTAGAATGTGTGTGTGTGTGTGTGTGTGTGTGTGTGTGTGTGTGTGTGTGTGTGTGTGTGTGTGTGTGTGTGTGTGTGTGTAAGAGAGAGACAGACAGACAGACAGACAGACAGACAGACAGAGACAGAGACAGAGGGAAAGAGACAGACACTTATAATAGATCTGTATATCAACCCTCTAATTGTACTTACCAATAATGTAATAAGTCAGAACATAGAAAGGAAGACTGATTTTGGATATCTACTTGCAGGAGATGTCTTGTATGAGCTCCTTCAGTACGTCAAACAACAACGTAGGGGAGCAATGTCTGGCCCTGGTTTTGAAAATAGTTCCACAGTCCAAGCCAGCCACTCTCTGAGGACAAATGCATCGGCAAGCCACTACACAGGTATGCAGCATACCTTCAGAACAGTTTATGATCAGTTAATGATCAGTTTATATTCTTCTCATATCTGCCAAAAATAGAAGCAGTTTGGTTTCATTCAAGAGCTGAGATACACTAAAATAGTTTTATTCTTGGATACTGTTGAAACTTGGTAATCCCAACAGCAAATACAATGCCTATACTTCATCAGTAATAGATTGTACTGTACTGATGTATACCATGTGGTCTATAATGACCCTAACAAGGAAAATATCTAAGATGTAGCCATTTTTACAACAGTCTGGCAAGATCAGGTGGCCTTTGTGGTGTGGGCATCAGTGTTTAAACACAAGCCAGGACCTGTGCCAGAGGGTGTGGCTATAAGTATTGTGTTGATTGGAGACCTACCTACCTTGTTCCTCATATGGCTGGCCAGTACTGGTTATGTTAGTTAACCGATGGTGAAAAGGTCAAGGCTCCAGTTCAAAAGAGGAAAGTCAGGTATTGCAATACCATGTCCATAGCTTGTAAGGAAGTACCCAGACCAGTTACAACCAATATCATAAGACTCTGGGAAGGAAACCTGAAAGCTGTGTTGCTTTTTTGCTCTATTTCCTATTAAAAGAAGTCTGCCCTGTCCTTCCTTCTTGTGTGTTTCACCTCCAAATCAGCCCCCGTAATCTCAAACAGGTCTGTTCCCATTTGCCCCGTGAATCCTCACACCAGACCAGCAGCTGCGTCCCACTCTAACCGGTACCAGAACTTTGGGGGAGCCTCCTCTTTACCTTACACCAATCCAGCACAGCAGGTTCAGTCAGGTCAGTGTGGCCCCACCAGTTAACAGAAAAGCACTATCCTTACATCTCATAGGCAAGGCACACAGGCACACTGTCGATTTTGTTATGGTTTGTTTGGGAAGTGGCAAAATGTTAATAATATTAACCTTCACCTTTTAAAGTAATCATTGATCACAGTTATTTTATGTCTACTCTTGGGACGATGTGCCAAAATCATTTGTTTCAACGTCTGGCCTTGTGTATGTCTGCAGATTTCCACACAGGTCTCCAGTTTGTCACAGTTGAGGCTAAGTTCCCACCCACAGCTCCCTCAGGGCAAGAGACAGAGGAAACGAACCCCCTTGGCAGAGAGGAACCTCTGAATCTGTCCAACAGGACGGAGAAACCAACAGTTGCTTCACAACCCACAGAAGCCAATGGGAAGATAGCAGGTACAAGACCAGCATTTTCATTTCTTTTTTTGGTTTATGTAGGTCAAAGAGAAAGTGAAAGTGTTTCTTTTGTTTTGTGCAGCTCAGATATTCAGACTCATGAATTCACTGCTCATTTCCGCAAAGTCCTACTATGGCGTTTTGGTGGTTTTGTCTTATGTTTATTTTGTCCTGTTACTGCCTATCTGCCATCCCTTCCTAGACTGCAGATTCCTATGGGACTATGTTTACCAACTGCTCTCAGATAGTCGTTACGAAAGCTTCATAAAATGGGATGATCCACATGCAATGGTCTTTAGGATAGTGGACCCCAATGGGCTTGCTCGATTATGGGGTAACCAAAAGGTTGGTGCAATGACCACCTAACCAAACACCTATTTTTAAATAAAGAGTAATTTAAAAAAATAATAGTAATAATATCCTGATTTTTCATTGTCTCTCCATCCAGAACAGGGTCAATATGACCTATGAGAAAATGTCAAGGGCGCTTCGACATTACTACAAACTCAATATCATCAAAAAAGAAGCAGGGCAGAAACTTCTATTCAGGTATTTGGATGGTTGAACAAACTTCTTACATCACAGCATCACTGAAACTGTAGGACCTTTAAATGTTGTAACAATATTATTATGTTAATATTTAAAATTATGTTCAAAATTGCTGTGTAAACAGACTGGTGTCCTTGAAATGGGTGCCTGCCTGTATGCTTTCATTTTCACTTATTCTCAGTTGAAAGTAACTACTTTTAAATGCTGAATTACATTTAAAAATCTTGTCTTAAAAATAAGCATGTTGGATCAATAATTTTGGCTTGTCTGAATTTAGCCTTCTTTCCCACCCTGAAATCCAAATTCAAATTTTTAAAAAGCGCTGCACCGAACGCATTCTTAACTTCAAATTCTCTGGCAGATTTCTGAAGACCCCTCAGGAGATCATGCAGAGTCGAGTGGACAAAGTGGAGTCTCCAGAACACCAGTCTTCTCCTGACTATGTGGGGGACAACTTGGAGATCTCCCTGGATTCAGTCTCCGACCCACCCACCCCCATCTCTGACTGATGCTGTCTGTGTCAGCACACTGTCCAACAGATGGCAGCAATCATTTTAAATGTTACTACCATACATTTGTTTTTGTTATTTTCAGAGAGAAAGCGCTATGTTAAAGAAGATAAAGGGATTTTTTTGTGTTTATTTGATCAGATGTGACTGTTAATCTCAGGATTTTAAAGAGTGGATAGGCCTTGCTTTTCTCTCTCTCTGCTGTTTATCTTGAACAAATCCTCTCTTTAGCTGCTTTTAGACCTAACAATGACAATGGTTCTGTCAAGAAAAAAAATCTGGAAAAGTTAAAAATGAACAACCTTTGAGGAGGTTTCCTTACACACACATACAGCACCTTTGGGAAATAAAAAACTAAGTCTAAGAGGCTTTGAAAAATGTCTTTAAAAGGTCATCTATAGAGGTACTGGATATATTCCAGGAACTATGAGACTGACATATTGTTAATGTACCGCAAAAGAGATATCACATATAAAGATGAAGATTTTAGTTTTTTATTCACATACTTTGTAAACGAAATGTAAATTAAAAAAATCTTGTACCAGTATAACTATATGTAAATAATGTACTAAATAGAATTGTCATAATACCCCAGACCAAATGTGTAATTTGCTTTCATTTAAAAAATAAATTAATTAACAGTAAGTGGAAGTATTGCACACTGTACCACAACTTTACTTTCGATTCAGAGCAGTGTTGAACACTTTGTGGCTTTCTTAACCTCTTTTCAAAATGGCGGTGTCAAACAGACAACTCAAACTTGGGGGAATTCCATTTGGTCATCATTAATATGATAAGGAAAGGGTCAGTTGATTTGCTTGCAAATGTTCAATCACAGGTAAGCATCTAACATCTTGTTTTTGTAATATGTAGTGTGATTTATCATTATACATTTACATTTTTTAAAACAAGCAATAATACAATACAATAATTTTTTGACAAATGTTTACTTCGATGTCTTTTGATTGTGTCACCATGAATGTGAACCACGTGGTAAAGATGAGAATATTTAACTCTGCCCTGTCTTGTGGAATTGAACTAATAGACCTTTCCAGCGGAACCGCTAGTCCCGCCCCCTCCATAGCGACCGTAACTATGTCCCACAACCACAGCTGACTGTCCCACAAAACGCAGGCAGACAAATGGCAGGTGAAGGTAGCTTGTCATTAATACCAGATTCAATTTCTGTGGCCTCGCTACCACAACCAATATCTAAACGGGCTAGTCAGAGAGGACTAAACTTCTACACACAGGGGTACATTCACAACATACAAATTACAAAGTTACACAATGGGGATGTCATTGTCGAGGCTTTATTTTTGAGATCGATGAGAAAGACAGAAAAACCTCATTGTCTGTTTATAATATTAAGCCTAGCACTACAGGACAAAATAGTGGAGTCAACTTGCTCATGTAAAGTAGGGTGAGTAGGCCTAGTAAATACAATAACTGAATACATACACTCAAAATATGAAAGGCCTGTTGTAGCATTTTTGTTTCGTCTGTTGCAGGTTGAATGGGCATTGCTCCCACGTAGTCGGACTCATTAAGTCTCATGACACAGAGTACAATGTAGCCTTACTAGCCTAGCACAGAAAACAGCGCTAACAACATCTGAAACTATTCCCGGTTGTAAGCTAGCATTCTACACCTTGTGAACCATGTGCTAAAGAAGAGGATATTTAACTCTGCCCATTTGGATGTTGTCATTGTACGGAGAAGCTCATTGTAGAGGTGACTTGCTGAGTGCCTTGTCACTCCATCCTCCACCTTGGGGAAGGTCTGAGACAAGAGCTGCTGAATGCCCTTGCAGGGTGTCTCCTGACAAAGGAGAGTGGGTGAACAGACACTTGGGCCACAGTGAGATGCAGTCACAAGAGAAGTCTGCTTGTGTGAGTTACCAGCACAGCTGATGGATGTGGTGTCACAGGCTTGAAAGAGCTCACAGCTGGCGTATGAGTGCAATGGATGAGGTGGGACAAAGTTCCAGAACCCAATTCAGACTACTCTCTCCCTGTTGCCTTTTACACTCTACTCTAGTGACAAATCTAAAAAATAATTGCAGCCTACTGAGTACTGAACCTACTGAACCTTACCCTACCAATTCTACTGTAGCCTGGGCACGCCCATACTTCCTTTAACTCTGCATTTCAATTTCGCCTTGAAAGTCAGTCTGGCCAAGCTGCCTGTCTACACCGTTTCTACATTAACAGAGAAACTGGGACCAATGAAAATCTAGCATTTCAAAAAGGTAATGACGCGGCAGTTCAGCGACCGGAAATCTACCTCAGTCACTGTCAACATGGTGAACGTGGAGCAACGGCAAGATTTAGTGCAGCTGTAGCTGCTGTTTTGGAAGAATTCAAAGGGAAGTTATCTCTGGAAATAGAGCCAAGGTTAGCCCTTGAATCATTTATTGCAGGAAAGGACGTTTTCGCAATGCTACCGACCGGCTTCGGTAAAAGTTTGATTTATCAGTTAGCCTCTGGAGCTCCACCTAGAGGAATTGCGTAGTAGCACACAGCCTTGAGAAGATACAGTACTACGAAAATCGGAAAGGTGCCAGCTTGGTCTCGTTGAAGATTTGTGGTTTTGTGTCCAACTTTACTGTCGCATCTTAATGCCCACCCATGCTGTGATGAGCAGTTCTCGTTGACATGTGTAAATAGACACAAACAGACGGGTTTGTAACTCGAACGCGTCTGTTTTCATCAAGTCCAATGCGCCTTATGTTAAGACAGGCTAGATGGGACAGGTTTGGGGTCCATATGACCCTGCGACATGACTTGAAGGTGTCTGTTCACCCACTCTCCTTTGTCAGGAGACATGAAGATAAATAAATAAATGAAGATATTTAACTCTACCCACAGTGAGATGCAGTCACAGGAGAAGTCTGCCTGTGTGAGTTACCAGCACAGCTGATGGATGTGATCTCACAGGCTTGAAAGGGCTCACAGCTGGCATATGAGTGCAATGGATGAGGTGGGACAAAGTTCCAGAACCCAATTCAGACTACTCTCTCCCTGTTGTCTTTTCCACTCTACTCTAGCGACAAATCTCAAAATAAGATTGTAGCCTACTGAACTTACTGAACCCTACCTTACCTACTTTACTGAACCATACTGAAATGATTGCTCACAGGACAGACTCTGGAGCTCCACCTAGTGGGATTTCATAGCAGCACACAGCCTTGAGAAGATACAGTACTACGAAGATCGGGAAGGTGCCAGTTTAGTCACGTTGAAGATCTGTGTTCAACTTCACTGTTGCATCTTAATGCCCACCCATGCTGTGACAAGCAGTTCTCGTTAACGGGTGTAAATAGACACAGACCAATCAGAACACTGATTCTGAGGACGAATGCATATCGTTAGTTTTTCATTGATGCCTGATTTTTTCGGCAAAGGAACAACCGAGGATAGGCATGTTGGCCAGACTGACTTGAATGTGAAATTCAATGTAGCATCACAGACAATATCGGCGTGCCTAGGCTAGCCTTAAATATCAAATTCCACAATCACCTCTCTGTGCAATTGAGCATGTTTAATCAACTCTACAGGCAGGCATAGTAAATAGTCTCTTGATCTCTGCCCAACTGCAGTCACTAGCAGATCTCATTGACAACACAATTCATCTTAAATATGGCTATTTATTGACTGCATACATTTTAACTCCAGTGTCCATACTTCTTTTAAAAGTGCTACCAGAGAGAGAGTAGTCTGAATTGGGTTCTGGAACTTTGTCCCACCTCATCCATTGCACTCATACACCAGCTGTGAGCTCTTTCAAGCCTGTGAGATCACATCCATCAGCTGTGCTGGCAATTCACACAGGCAGACTTCTCCTGTGACTGCATCTCACTGTGGCCCAAGTGTCTGTTCACCCACTCTCCTTTGTCAGGAGACACCCTGCAAGGGCATTCAGCAGCTCTTGTCTCAGACCTTCCCCAAGGTGGAGGATGGAGTGACAAGGCACTCAGTAAGTCACCTCTACAATGAGCTTCTCCCTACAATGGTAACATCCAAATGGGCAGAGTTAAATATCATCATCTTTACCATGTGGTTCACATTCATGGTGAGACAACTTTGTCTTTGACTATGTATTAGTTTTTAATTATTAGCATTTAAGTGTCCTACAGATTTTAGTTCTTCTCCCTATACTGATACAGGACTGTCAGAGTTAAAAATCCTAATTTTTATCATGTGGTTCAGATTTATGGCCACGCAATTCAATTACAGGTGTGACTCGAGGTCAGATTATGACTGATGAACCACTCCCTTCTCATTTACATAATATGTGCCTTAATTCACTGTGTTGTGGGCTTTCAAAGCCGTTTCTAAAGTATAATCAGTATAATGGCACATTTTCATTGAACCTACATAAGAACACATTTGAATCTCTATCAGTGAGAAATAATAGTAATGTAATGTATTTAAATGTGTTTAAAACCTTGAATTGTGTCACCATGAATGTGAACCATGTGCTAAAGAAGAGGATATTTAACTCTGCCCATTTAGATGTTGTCATTGTAGGGAGAAGCTCATTGTAGAGGTTACCTACTGAGTGCCTTGTCACTCTACTCTCTACCTTGCGGAAGGTCTGAGACAAGAGCTGCTGAATGCCCTTGCAGGGTGTCTCCTGACAAAGGAGAGTGGGTGAACAGACACTTGGGCCACAGTGAGATGCAGTCACAGGAGAAGTCTGCCTGTGTGAATTGCCAGCACAGCTGATGGATGTGATCTCACAGGCTTGAAAGAGCTCACAGCTGGCGTATGAGTGCAATGGATGAGGTGGGACAAAGTTCCAGAACCCAATTCAGACTACTCTCTCCCTGTTGCCTTTTCCACTCTACTCTAGTGACAAATCTAAAAAATAATTGCAGCCTACTGAGTCCTGAACCTACTGAACCTTACCCTACCTATTCTACTGAACCCTACTGAAGTGATTGCTCACAGGAGAGACTCTGGAGCTCCACCTAGAGGAATTGCATAGCAGCACACAGCCTTGAGAAGATACAGTACTACAAAGACCGGGAAGGTGCCAGCTCAGTCACGTTGAGGATTTGTGTCCAACTTTACTGTCGCATCTTAATGCCCACCCATGCTGTGACGAGCAGTTCTCGTTGACATATGTAGACAGACGCAGACAGACGGGTTTGTAACTCGAACGCGACTGTTTTCATCAAGTCAAATGCCCCTTATGTTAAGCTGGGCTGGATGGGATAGGTTTGGGGTCCATATGACCCTGCCACATGACTTGAGGGTAACGCAAAAGGGAAGCATCAGCAGTCACATTGTGCAGTTTCTCTCCTCTCACTAATCCACCATGGAACCTGAAACCACCTGAAACCATGCATATCGTTAGTTTTTCATTGGTGCCCAATTTTTCAGGCAAAGGAACAACCGAGGATAGGCAGGTTCAATGTAGCATCACAGTCAATATGGGCGTGTCCAGGCTAGCCTTAAATATCAAATTCCACAATCACCTCTCTGTGCAATTGAGCATGTTTAATCAACTCTACAGGCAGGCATAGTAAAAAGTCTTTTGATCTCTGCCCAACTGCAGTCGCTAGCAGATCTCATTGACAGCACAATTCATCTTAAATATGGCTATTGATTGACTGCATACATTTTAACTCCACGGTCTATACTTTTTTTAAAAGTCTTACCAGGGAGAGAGTAGTCTGAATTGGGTTCTGGAACTTTGTCCCACCTCATCCATTGCACTCATATGCCAGCTGTGAGCTCTTTCAAGCCTGTGAGATCACATCCATCAGCTGTGCTGGCAACTCACACAAGCAGACTTCTCCTGTGACTGCATCTCACTGTGGCCCAAGTGTCTGTTCACCCACTCTCCTTTGTCAGGAGACACCCTGCAAGGGCATTCAGCAGCTCTTGTCTCAGACCTTCCCCAAGGTGTAGGATGGAGTGACAAGGCACTCAGCTAGTCACCTCTACAATGAGCTTCTCCCTACAATGACAACTCCAAATGGGCAGAGTTAAATATCCTCATTTTTACCATGTGGTTCACATTCATGGTGACACAACTTTGTCTTTAACTTTGCATTAGTTTTTAATTAGTAGCATTTAAGTGTCTTCCTACACATTATAGTTATTCTCCCTATACTGATACAGGACTGTCAGAGTTAAAAATCCTAATTTTTACCATGTGGTTCAGATTTATGGTCACACAATTCAATTACAGCTGTGACCTGAGGTCAGATTATGACTGATGAACCACTCCCTCCTCATTTACATATTCTGTTCCCTAATTCACTGTGTTGTGGGCTTTCAAAGCCGTTTCTAAAGTATAATCAGTATAATGGCACATTTTCATTGAACCTACATAAGAACACATTTGAATCTCTATCAGTGAGAAATAATAGTAATGTAATGTGTTTAAATGTGTTTAAAACCTTGAATTGTGTCACCATGAATGTGAACCACATGGTAAAGATGAGGATATTTAACTCTGCCCATTTGGATGTTGTAATTGTAGGAGAAGCTCATTGTAGAGGTGACTTAGCTGAGTGCCTTGTCACTCCATCCTCCACCTTGGGGAAGGTCTGAGACAAGAGCTGCTGAATGCCCTTGCAGGGTGTCTCCTGACAAAGGAGAGTGGGTGAACAGACACTTGGGCCACAGTGAGATGCAGTCACAGGAGAAGTCTGCTTGTGTGAGTTACCAGCACAGCTGATGGATGTGATCTCACAGGCTTGAAAGAGCTCACAGCTGGCATATGAGTGCAATGGATGAGGTGGGACAAAGTTCCAGAACCCAATTCAGACTACTCTCTCCCTGTCGCCTTTTCCACTCTACTCTAGTGGCAAATCTCACAAAAAGATTGTAGCCGACTGAAGTGATTGCCCACAGGACAGACTCTGGAGCTCCACCTAGTGGAATTGCATAGCAGCACACAGCCTTGAGAAGATACAGTACTACGAAAATCGGAAAAGTGCCTGCTTGGTCACGTTGAAGATTTGTGTTCAACTTTACTGTCGCATCTTAATGCCCACCCATGCTGTGATGAGCAGTTCTCGTTGACATGTGTAGACAGACGCCGACAAATGGGTTTGTGACTCGAACGCTGCTGTTTTCATCAAGTCGAATGTGCCTTATGTTAAAACAAGCTGGATAGGATAGGTTTGGGGTCCATATGACCCTGCCACATGACTTGAAGGTAACGCAAAAGGAAAGCATCAGCAGTCACATTGTACAGCTTCCATCCTCTCCCTAATCCACCATGGAATCTGAAACCACCTCCATGACATCAGGACTTTACCATAATTGTCTTTTATCTGCACTGATGCATATGATTACCCTGGCTGTCACATCAAGCTCGTAGACGGAGCTTGGTCTGGCAAACCTCCCATAGAAAGTAAGCTGTCAGAGGCGGGATCAACTGGGCGTATTTCAAACGCCTCTGTGTACTACTGGACAGTTACAACCAATCAGACCCCTGATTCTGAAGACGAATGCATATCGTTAGTTTTTCATTGATGCCCGATTTTTCGGGCAAAAGAACAACCGAGGATAGGCAGGTTGGCCAGACTGACTTGAATGTGAAATTCAGTGTAGCATCACAGACAATATGGGCGTGTCCAGGCTAGCCTATGATGCACTTTCATTTAATATCAGATTCCATAATCACCTATCTGTGCAATTGAGCATGTTTAATCAACTCTACAGGCAGGCATAGTAAATAGTCTCTTGATCTCTGCCCAACTGCAGTCGCTAGCAGATCTCATTGACAGCACAATTCATCTTAAATATGGCTATTGATTGACTGCATACATTTTAACTCCAGTGTCCATACTTCTTTTAAAAGTGTTACCAGGGAGAGAGTAGTCTGAATTGGGTTCTGGAACTTTGTCCCACCTCATCCATTGCACTCATATGCCAGCTGTGAGCTCTTTCAAGCCTGTGAGATCACATCCATCAGCTGTGCTGGTAATTCACACAAGCAGACTTCTCCTGTGACTGCATCTCACTGTGGCCCAAGTGTCTGTTCACCCACTCTCCTTTGTCAGGAGACACCCTGCAAGGGCATTCAGCAGCTCTTGTCTCAGACCTTCCCCAAGGTAGAGAGACAAGGCACTCAGCTAGTCACCTCTACAATGAGCTTCTCCCTACAATGTCATCCAAATGGGCAGAGTTAAATATCTTCATTTGTACCAGTGTGGTTCACATTCATGGTGACACAACTTTGTCTTTAACTTTGCATTAGTTTTTAATTAGTAGCATTTAAGTGTCTTCCTACACATTATTGTTATTCTCCCTATACTGATACAGGACTGTCAGAGTTAAAAATCCTAATTTTTACCATGTGGTTCACATTCATGGTCACACAATTCAATTACAGGTGTGACCTGAGGTCAGATTATGACTGATGAACCACTCCCTCCTCATTTACATATTATGTGCCCTAATTCACTGTGTTGTGGGCTTTCAAAGCTGTTTCTAAAGTATAATCAGTATAATGGCACATTTTCATTGAACCATTGAACCTACATAAGAATACATTTGAATCTCTATCAGTGAGAAATAAAGTAATGTTTAAAACCCTGCATTGTGTCACCATGAATGTGAACCATGTGCTAAAGAAGAGGATATTTAACTCTGCCCATTTGGATGCTATCATTGTAGGGAGAAGCTCATTGTAGAGGTGACTTGCTGAGTGCCTTGTCACTCCATCCTCCACCTTGGGGAAGGTCTGAGACAAGAGCTGCTGAATGCCCTTGCAGGGTGTCTCCTGACAAAGGAGAGTGGGTGAACAGACACTTGGGCCACAGTGAGATGCAGTCACAGGAGAAGTCTGCCTGTGTGAATTACCAGCACAGCTGATGGATGTGATCTCACAGGCTTGAAAGAGCTCACAGCTGGCATATGAGTGCAATGGATGAGGTGGGACAAAGTTCCAGAACCCAATTCAGACTACTCTCTCCCTGTTGCTTTTTCCACTTTACTCTAGTGACAAATCTCAAAAAAGATTGCAGCTTACTGAACCCTACCCTAGCCTACCTACTGAACCCTATTCCTAACCCTACTCTACCCTACTGAAGTGATTGCTCACAGGACAGACTCTGGAGCTCCACCTAGTGGGATTGCATAGCAGCACACAGCCTTGAGAAGATACAGTACTACGAAAATCGGAAAGGTGGCAGCTTGGTCACGTTGAAGATTTGTGTTCAACTTTACTGTCGCATCTTAATGCCCACCCATGCTGTGATGAGCAGTTCTCGTTGACATGTGTAGACAGACGCCGACAGACGGGTTTGTGACTCGAACGTTGCTGTTTTCATCAAGTCGAATGTGCCTTATGTTAAAACAAGCTGGATGGGATAGGTTTGGGGTCCATATGACCCTGCCACATAACTTGAAGGTAACGCAAAAGGAAAGCATCAGCAGTCACATTGTACAGTTTCCATCCTCTCCCTAATCCACCATGGAATCTGAAACCACCTCCATGACATCAGGACTTTACCATAATTGTCTTTTATCTGTACTGATGCATATGATTACCCTGGCTGTCATATCAAGCTTGTAGACGGAGCTTGGTCTGGCAAAACTCCCATAGAAAGTAAGTTGTCAGAGGCGGGATCAACAGGCGTATTTCAAATGCCTCTGTGTACTACTGGACAGTTACAACCAATCAGACCACTGATTCTAAGGACGAATGCTAATCGTTAGTGTTTCATTGATGCCCGATTTTTCGGGCAAAAGAACAACCGAGGATAGGCAGGTTGGCCAGACTGACTTGAATGTGAAATTTAATGTAGCATCACAGACAATATGGGCGTGTCCAGGCTAGCCTATGATGCACTTTCATTTAATATCAGATTCCATAATCACCTATCTGTGCAATTGAGCATGTTTAATCAACTCTACAGGCAGGCATAGTAAATAGTCTCTTGATCTCTGCCCAACTGCAGTCGCTAGCAGATCTCAATGACAGCACAATTCATCTTAAATATGGCTATTGATTGACTGCATACATTTTAACTCCAGTGTCCATACTTCTTTTAAAAGTGTTACCAGGGAGAGAGTAGTCTGAATTGGGTTCTGGAACTTTGTCCCACCTCATCCATTGCACTCATACGCCAGCTGTGAGCTCTTTCAAGCCTGTGAGATCACATCCATCAGCTGTGCTGGCAATTCACACAAGCAGACTTCTCCTGTGACTGCATCTCACTGTGGCCCAAGTGTCTGTTCACCCACTCTCCTCTGTCAGGAGATACCCTGCAAGGGCATTCAGCAGCTCTTGTCTCAGACCTTCCCCAAGGTGGAGGATGGAGTGACAAGGCACTCAGCTAGTCACCTCTACAATGAGCTTCTCCCTACAATGACAACATCCAAATGGGCAGAGTTAAATATCCTAATTTTTACCATGTGGTTCACATTCATGGTGACACAACTTTGTCTTTAACTTTGCATTAGTTTTGCATTGAACCTACATAAGAATACATTTGAATCTCTATCAGTGAGAAATAAAATAATGTTTAAAACCCTGAATTGTGTCACCATGAATGTGAACCATGTGCTAAAGAAGAGGATATTTAACTCTGCCCATTTGGATGTTGTCATTGTACGGAGAAGCTCATTGTAGAGGTGACTTGCTGAGTGCCTTGTCACTCCATCCTCCACCTTGGGGAAGGTCTGAGACAAGAGCTGCTGAATGCCCTTGCAGGGTGTCTCCTGACAAAGGAGAGTGGGTGAACAGACACTTGGGCCACAGTGAGATGCAGTCACAGGAGAAGTCTGCTTGTGTGAGTTACCAGCACAGCTGATGGCTGTGATCTCACAGGCTTGAAAGAGCTCACAGCTGGCGTATGAGTGCAATGGATGAGGTGGAACAAAGTTCCAGAACCCAATTCAGACTACTCTCTCCCTGTTGTCTTTTCCACTCTACTCTAGTGACAAATCTCAAAAAAAGATTGCAGCCTACTGAAGTGATTGCTCAAAGGACAGACTCTGGAGCTCCACCTAGAGGAATTTCATAGCAGCACACAGCCTTGAGAAGATACAGTACTACGAAGATCGGGAAGGTGCCAGCTCAGTCACGTTGAAGATGTGTGTTCAAATTTACTGTCACATCTTAATGCCCACCCATGCTGTGACGAGCAGTTCTCGTTGACGTGTGTAAATAGACACAAACAGACGGCTTTGTAACTCGAACGCGGCTGTTTTCATCAAGTCCAATGCGCCTTATGTTAAGACGGGCTAGATGGGATAGGTTTGGGGTCCATATGACCCTGCGACATGACTTGAAGATAACGCAAAAGGGAAGCATCAGCAGTCACATTGTACAGTTTCCATCCTCTCCCTAATCCACCATGGAATCTGAAACCACCTCCATGACATCAGGACTTTACCATAATTGTCTTTTATCTGTACTGATGCATATGATTACCCTGGCTGTCACATCAAGCTCGTAGACGTAGCGTGGTCTGGCAAACCTCCCATAGAAAGTAAGTTGTCAGAGGCGGGATCAACAGGCGTATTTCAAACGCCTCTGTGTACTACTGTACAGTTACAACCAATCAGACCACTGATTCTGAAGACGAATGCATATCGTTAGTTTTTCATTGATGCCTGATTTTTCGGGCAAAGGAACAACCGAGGATAGGCATGTTGGCCAGTCTGACTTGAATGTGAAATTTAATGTAGCATCACAGACAATATAGGCGTGTCCAGGCTAGCCTATGATGCACTTTCATTTAATATCAGATTCCATAATCACCTATCTGTGCAATTGAGCATGTTTAATCAACTCTACAGGCAGGCATAGTAAATAGTCTCTTGATCTCTGCCCAACTGCAAGTCGCTAGCAGATCTCAATGACAGCACAATTCATCTTAAATATGGCTATTGATTGACTGCATACATTTTAACTCCAGTGTCCATACTTCTTTTAAAAGTGTTACCAGGGAGAGAGTAGTCTGAATTGGGTTCTGGAACTTTGTCCCACCTCATCCATTGCACTCATACGCCAGCTGTGAGCTCTTTCAAGCCTGTGAGATCACATCCAGCAGCTGTGCTGGCAATTCACACAGGCAGACTTCTCCTGTGACCGCATCTCACTGTGGCCCAAGTGTCTGTTCACCCACTCTCCTCTGTCAGGAGATACCCTGCAAGGGCATTCAGCAGCTCTTGTCTCAGACCTTCCCCAAGGTGGAGGATGGAGTGACAAGGCACTCAGCTAGTCACCTCTACAATGAGCTTCTCCCTACAATGACAACACCCAAATGGGCAGAGTTAAATATCATCATCTTTACCTTGTGGTTCACATTCATGGTGACACAACCAAAGGACTTTGACTTTGTATTAGTTTTTAATTATTAGCATTTAAGTGTCTTCCTACACATTTTAGTTCTTGTCCCTATACTGATACAGGACTGTCAGAGTTAAAAATCCTAATTATTACCATGTGGTTCAGATTCATGGTCACACAATCCCATTACAGCTGTGACTTGAGGTCAGATTATGACTGATAAACCACTCCCTCCTCATTTACATATGCTGTGCCCTAATTCACTATGTTGTGGGATTTCAAAGCAGTTTCTAAAGTATAATCAGTAAAATAGCACATTTCCATTAAACCTACATTGGAATACACTTCAATCTCTACCAGTGAGAAATAATGTAATGTTTAAAACCTTGAATTGTGTCACCATGAATGTGAACCATGTGGTAAACATGAGGATATTTAACTTTGCCCATTTTGGTGCTGTCATTGTAGGGAGAAGCTCATTGTAGAGGTGACTTGCTGAGTGCCTTGTCACTCCATCCTCCACCTTGGGGAAGGTCTGAGACAAGAGCTGCTGAATGCCCTTGCAGGGTATCTCCTGACAGAGGAGAGTGGGTGAACAGACACTTGGGCCACAGTGAGATGCAGTCACAGGAGAAGTCTGCTTGTGTGAATCACCAGCACAGCTGATGGATGTGATCTCACAGGCTTGAAAGAGCTCACAGCTGGCGTATGAGTGCAATGGATGAGGTGGGACAAAGTTCCAGAACCCAATTCAGACTACTCTCTCCCTGTTGCCTTTTACACTCTACTCTAGTGACAAATCTAAAAAATAATTGCAGCCTACTGAGTACTGAACCTACTGAACCTTACCCTACCCTACCTATTCTACTGAACCCTACTGAAGTGATTGCTCACAGGACAGGCTCTGGAGCTCCACATGGAGGAATTGCATAGCAGCACACAGCCTTGAGAAGATACAGTACTACAAAGACCGGGAAGGTGCCAGCTCAGTCACGTTGAAGATTTGTGTCCAACTTTACTGTCGCATCTTAATGCCCACCCATGCTGTGACGAGCAGTTCTCGTTGACATATATAGATAGACGCAGACAGACGGGTTTGTAACTCTAACGCAACTATTTTCATCAAGTCAAATGCCCCTTATGTTAAGCCGGGCTGGATGGGATAGGTTTGGGGTCCATATGACCCTGCGACATGACTTGAGGGTAACGCAAAAGGGAAGCATTAGCAGTCACATTGTGCAGTTTCTCTTCTCTCGCTAATCCACCATGGAACCTGGAGCAACACCAAGGAACAACCGAGGATAGGCAAGTTTAATGTGGCATCACAGTCAATATGGCCGTGTCCAGGCTAGCCTTAAATATTAAATTCCATAATCATCTATCTGTGCAATTGAGCATGTTTAATCAACTCTACAGGCAGGCATAGTAAATAGTCTCTTGATCTCTGCCCAACTGCAGTCGCTAGCAGATCTCATTGACAGCACAATTCATCTTAAATATGGCTATTGATTGACTGCATACATTTTAACTCCACGGTCTATACTTTTTAAAAAAGTCTTACCAGGGAGAGAGTAGTCTGAATTGGGTTCTGGAACTTTGTCCCACCTCACCCATTGCACTCATATGCCAGCTGTGAGCTCTTTCAAGCCTGTGAGATCACATCCATCAGCTGTGCTGGTAATTCACACAAGCTGGTTGAAAATCATGTTAAGACAGGCTAGATGGGACAGGTTTGGGGTCCATATGACCCTGCGACATGACTTGAAGGTAACGCAAAAGGGAAGCATCAGCAGTCACATTGTGCAGTTTCTCTTCTCTTGCTAATCCACCATGGAACCTGAAAGCAAGGCCTCCATGACATCAGGACTTTACCATAATTGTCTTTTATCTGCACTGATGCATATGATTAACCTGGCTATTACACCGAGCTGGAAGACGTAGCGTGGTCTGGCAAACCTCCCATAGAAAATAAGTTGTCAGAGGCGGGATCAACAGGCGTATTTCAAACGCCTCTGTGTACTACTGTACAGTTACAACCAATCAGACCACTGATTCTGAAGACGAATGCATATCGTTAGTTTTTCATTGATGCCTGATTTTTAGGGCAAAGGAACAACCGAGGATAGGCATGTTGGCCAGTCTGACTTGAATGTGAAATTTAATGTAGCATCACAGACAATATGGGCGTGTCCAGGCTAGCCTATGATGCACTTTCATTTAATATCAAATTCCATAATCACCTATCTGTGCAATTGAGCATGTTTAATCAACTCTACAGGCAGGCATAGTAAATAGTCTCTTGATCTCTGCCCAACTGCAGTCGCCAGCAGATCTCATTGACAACACAATTCATCTTAAATATGGCTATTGATTGACTGCATACATTTTAACTTGTGTCCATACTTCTTTTAAAAGTGGTACCAGGGAGTGAGTAGTCTGAATTGGGTTCTGGAACTTTGTTCTACCTCATCCATTGCACTCATATGCCAGCTGTGAGCTCTTTCAAGCCTGTGAGATCACATCCATCAGCTGTGCTGGCAATTCACACAGGCAGACTTCTCCTGTGATGGCATCTCACTGTGGCCCAAGTGTCTGTTCACCCACTCTCCTTTGTCAGGAGACACCCTGCAAGGGCATTCAGCAGCTCTTGTCTCAGACCTTCCCCAAGGTGGAGGATGGAGTGACAAGGCACTCAGCTAGTCACCTCTACAATGAGCTTCTCCCTACAATGTCACCCAAATGGGCAGAATTAAATATCTTCATTTGTACCACGTGGTTCACATTCATGGTGACACAACTTTGTCTTTAACTTTGCATTAGTTTTTAATTAGTAGCATTTAAGTGTCTTCCTACACACTATTGTTATTCTCCCTATACTGATACAGGACTGTCAGAGTTAAAAATCCTAATTTTTACCATGTGGTTCACATTCATGGTCACACAATTCAATTACAGGTGTGACCTGAGGTCAGATTATGACTGATGAACCACTCCCTCCTCATTTACATATTATGTGCCCTAATTCACTGTGTTGTGGGCTTTCAAAGCTGTTTCTAAAGTATAATCAGTATAATGGCACATTTTCATTGAACCATTGAACCTACATACGAATACATTTGAATCTCTATCAGTGAGAAATAAAGTAATGTTTAAAACCCTGAATTGTGTCACCATGAATGTGAACCATGTGCTAAAGAAGAGGATATTTAACTCTGCCCATTTGGATGCTGTCATTGTAGGGAGAAGCTCATTGTAGAGGTGACTTACTGAGTGCCTTGTCACTCCATCCTACACCTTGGGGAAGGTCTGAGACAAGAGCTGCTGAATGCCCTTGCAGGGTGTCTCCTGATAAAGGAGAGTGGGTGAACAGACACTTGGGCCACAGTGAGATGCAGTCACAGAAGAAGTCTGCTTGTGTGAGTTACCAGCACAGCTGATGGAAGTGATCTCACAGGCTTGAAAGAGCTCACAGCTGGCGTATGAGTGCAATGGATGAGGTGGGACAAAGTTCCAGAACCCAATTCAGACTACTCTCTCCCTGTCATCTTTTCCACTCTACTCTAGTGACAAATCTCAAAAAAAGATTGCAGCCTACTGAACTTACTGAACCCTACCCTACCTACTTTACTGAACCATACTGAAGTGATTGCTCACAGGACAGACTCTGGAGCTCCACCTAGAGGAATTGCATAGCGGCACACAGCCTTGAGAAGATACAGTACTACAAAGACCAGGAAGGTGCCAGCTCAGTCACGTTGAAGATTTGTGTCCAACTTTACTGTCGCATCTTAATGCCCACCCATGCTGTGACAAGCAGTTCTGATGTAGACAGACGCAGACAGACGGGTTTGTAACTCAAACGCGACTGTTTACATCAACTCAAATGCCCCTTATGTTAAGACGGGCTGGATGGGACAGGTTTGGGGTCCATATGACCCCGCGACATGACTTGAGGGTAACGCAAAAGGGAAGCATCAGCAGTCACATTGTGCAGTTTCTCTCCCCTCGCTAATCCACCATGGAACCTGAAACCACCTGAAACCATGCATATCGTTAGTTTTTCATTGGTGCCCAATTTTTCAGGCAAAAGAACAACCGAGGATAGGCAGGTTCAATGTAGCATCACAGTCAATATGGCCGTGTCCAGGCTAGCCTTAAATATCAAATTCCATAATCATCTATCTGTGCAATTGAGCATGTTTAATCAACTCTACAAGCAGGCATAGTAAATAGTCTCTTGATCTCTGCCCAACTGCAGTCGCTAGCAGATCTCATTGACAGCACAATTCATCTTAAATATGGCTATTGATTGACTGCATAAACTTTAACTCCACGGTCTATACTTACTTTAAAAGTGTCATGAGGGAGAGAGTAGTCTGAATTGGGTTCTGGAACTTTGTCCCACCTCATCCATTGCACTCATGTGCCAGCTGTGAGCTCTTTCAAGCCTGTGAGATCACATCCATCAGCTGTGCTGGTAACTCACACAAGCAAACGTCTCCTGTGACTGCATCTCACTGTGGCCCAAGTGTCTGTTCACCCACTCTCCTTTGTCAGGAGACACCCTGCAAGGGCATTCAGCAGCTCTTGTCTCAGACCTTCCCCAAGGTGGAGGACAGAGTGACAGGGCACCCAGCAAGTCACCTCTACAATGAGCTTCTCCCTACAATGACAACATCCAAATGGGCAGAGTTAAATATCCTCATTTTTACCATGTGGTTCACATTCATGGTGACACAACTTTGTCTTTGACTTTGCATTAGTTTTTAATTATTAGCATTTAAGTGTCTTCCTACACATGTTAGTTCTTCTCCCTATACTGATACAGGACTGTCAGAGTTAAAAATCCTAATTATTACCATGTGGTTCACATTCATGGTCACACAATTCAATTACAGGTGTGACTCGAGGTCAGATTATGACTGATGAACCACTCCCTCCTCATTTACATATTATGTGCCCTAATTCACTGTGTTGTGGGCTTTCAAAGCCGTTTCTAAAGTATAATCAGCATAATGGCACATTTTCATTGAACCTACATACGAATACATTTGAATCTCTACCAGTGAGAAATAATGTAATGTTTAAAACCTTGAATTGTGTCACCATGAATGTGAACCACATGGTAAAGATGATGATATTTAACTCTGCCCATTTGGGTATTGTCATTGTAGGGAGAAGCTCATTGTAGAGGTGACTTACTGAGTGCCATGTCACTCTACTCTCCACCTTGGGGAAGGTCTGAGACAAGAGCTGCTGAATGCCCTTGCAGGGTGTCTCCTGACAAAGGACAGTGGGTGAACAGACACTTGGGCCACAGTGAGATGCAGTCACCGGAGAAGTCTGCTTGTGTGAATTGTCAGCACAGCTGATGGATGTGATCTCACAGGCTTGAAAGAGCTCACAGCTGGCGTATGAGTGCAATGGATGAGGTGGAACAAAGTTCCAGAACCCAATTCAGACTACTCTCTCCCTGTTGTCTTTTCCACTCTGCTCTAGTGACAAATCTCAAAAAAAGATTGCAGCCTACTGAAGTGATTGCTTACAGGAGAGACTCTGGAGCTCCATCTAGAGGAATTGTCATAGCAGCACACAGCCTTGAGAAGATACAGTACTACAAAGACCGGGAAGGTGCCAGCTCAGTCACGTTGAAGATTTGTGTTCAAATTTACTGTCGCATCTTAATGCCCACCCATGCTGTGACGAGCAGTTCTCGTTGACGTGTGTAAATAGACACAAACAGGCGGCTTTGTAACTCGAACGTGGCTGTTTTCATCAAGTCCAATGCGCCTTATGTTAAGACGGGCTAGATGGGACAGGTTTGGGGTCCACATGACCCTGCGACATGACTTGAAGGTATCGCAAAAGGGAAGCATCAGCAGTCACATTGTGCAGTTTCTCTCCTCTCGCTAATCCACCATGGAACCTGAAACCAAGGCCTCCATGACATCAGGACTTTACAATAATTGTCTTTTATCTGCACTGATGCATATGATTAACCTGGCTGCCACACCGAGCTGGAAGACGGAGCTTGGTCTGGCAAAACTCCCATAGAAAATAAGTTGTCAGAGGCGGGATCAACAGGCGTATTTCAAACGCCTCTGTGTACTACTTGACAGTTACAACCAATCAGACCACTGATTCTGAAGACGAATGCATATCGTTAGTTTTTTCATTGATGCCTGATTTTTCGGGCAAAGGAACAACCGAGGATAGGCATGTTGGCCAGTCTGACTTGAATGTGAAATTTAATGTAGCATCACAGACAATATGGGCGTGTCCAGGCTAGCCTATGATGCACTTTCATTTAATATCAAATTCCATAATCACCTATCTGTGCAATTGAGCATGTAAACTTCACATGAAGAAGTCTTGACACGAAGAGGGCTTAACACAAGGTTTGATGCTTCTGCTGATGCTTCAGTAAAGAAGCATCCAATAAATCTGTCTCTGACCGCCCACCTGAAAAACAACCACACAACAAACTACTTCCTGAAAGCCATGTCTTGCAGCAGTTTAACACATGGCCACTTCCTGTTGTGCAAGACTGCCCTCATGTGGTGAAAGCAAGGCAAAAAAGTTTATAGCACCAGGTATTCCCAGTTGGTCTCCCATTTAAGTACTAACCATACCTGGCCTCATGCTGGTTAACCTTTAAGATCAGATTAGATCAGGTATGTGCAGCATAGTATGGTAATAACCAACTAGCCTTAATTTCCTTTGGAATACATAAAGTATCTCTGCTCTACTGTAGTACTACTACTACAAGCCTTTGTTCCCCTGCAGCTCTATAAAGCACATAATAGCCACATTTATACTGTGGTCCACACCTGGTGCTTAAACTTAGGTCAGGTCAAGGTCAGAGTTTATACTGTAGGCTACTCTGCTGAGTTTCCTCAGTTCCTGTGCACTTTAAAGTTATCAGTATAAATTTCTGGGGTGCGTGATATTATGATGGTTAGACACATACAGTTACTGTGTAGCAGAAGTTTATGAGGATGTGTTTGGTGTCTTTATCCTGAAAATGAGTTTATTCAGGTGTGCATCTGTTGTCTTTGTTTGAGGTGTATTTAGTGAAATATCTCCCTCTAGTGGAAGTCTCTGCGCAGAGGATTATTTGCTCAGATATTTACTGTCCTATACTCATGAGCCCATTGATTTATTGATAGAAACCCTTCACGTTTCCAAAGAAATTGTTGGTTACTGGTCCATTGCTGGTGCACTACTGCTTTTCTATGCTATTTTGTATGAAAACCATCTTGTGTGGCATGGACTAGGTTTTTATATAATCAAATGACTTTTCTTTAAAAAACCTGTAAGTATGATCAATGCGGCTCTTCAGTTTTCACCCTCAAGTACAGCACAGACATAGCTGTAATTATTTGTTTGTACATCTGGAAATCTTAGGCTGTCAAACCAGTTGCAATAGATATGACGTGATCTGACATAGTTGGCATCATGATGTGTCTTTATTACAAGAAGCCTACTCTGTAGGACACTGTGTGGCGTAATTTTATTTCTCACATAAATCATTGCCCTTTTATTCTGACTATTTTAAAATGTATTTCACAAACACAGGATGTATAGTAGTATTTATTCAAACGAGCACCATTCTGAAAACAGACCTGCCATGATAATGAGTGAAAGAGGTGTAGTATTGTACCCTCATGCAAAGTTCACTGTAAAATGTACAGACATCTTTATTGCAGAGAACAAAGCTAAAATCTTGTTTTTTTCCGAAGTTCATTGTAATCCATATAATATTTTTGTATTATTATTGCACCCTATACTCATGT
This sequence comes from Setipinna tenuifilis, assembly GCA_030347295.1. NCBI lineage: Eukaryota > Metazoa > Chordata > Actinopteri > Clupeiformes > Engraulidae > Setipinna > Setipinna tenuifilis. The sequence continues at coordinate 20,770,158 of CM059270.1, forward strand.
GTGCATGTGTATACTTGCACTTAGTTGAAACCTCAGGACTCCCTGTAAGTCGTGCACGTGTGACTGTCGTTGGTTGCCTTGTCTTTGTTAAAGGCAGTAAACACAGTTAGATTCCAAGGTCTACTGTCAAACAGGAAGCTGCATGGCTAGTAGGTGTCCGCGTTCTGGATACCATTTTTTCCTTATAAAACCAAATGTAGTAAAAATGGTTTCTTAAAAAATCAACCACAGAGGTAAATAAAACAGAATGCAGCTGTGTCCTGAATTGTGACAGGAAGATCTTCGCTCTGGTCAAAGACTGGTTATGAAACATGTCTTTAATGCACTTCAGCATTTTTTACAGTATTGTCTTTTAGTTGTTAAGAAATGTATGTTTCTTTCTTTCTTTGTTTTGCTTATGAAACAGAACTCTGTTGCGTATTTTGGCTGTCTGCATGTGTTTGTGGTGTGTGTATGGGGTGGCTTTGTTCGAGTGTTTATGTCTGCACCTGTTTATTTATATAAAGAGCTTCTGTGTGTGTGTGTGTGTGTGTGTGTGTGTGTGTGTGTGGTCTCCTTCATTGTTCCAGGCAAGTTCCAGCACAGTTTCACTCAGCCACAGACACAGCAATGACAGCAGGCTAGTCCGAAGGGCATCGTGGGGGGGGCTCTGGACCGAGCCCTGTGCTTTACGCCCTTATGTCGTCATCGCTACCCCAGTCACTACCTCATACAGTGGTGACCCTCACCACCACCTCAGTTACCGTTGCATCACATATGGTGGTGACTATCATCACTATCCCAGCGCTCTGTCTTCTACGGCGGGGACCCTCATACGGTGGTGACCCTCATGACCACCTCCCTGTTGGCGGTGGCCCTGAGACGGGCGTCACTGGGCCGCAGTTGGCTGAGGATGTGCAGGATGGTGTAGCCACAGTGGTGGTTGAGGATAGTCCTGAGCCTCCGGCCATGCCGTCGCCCACGGCCCAGGCTGCTGAGGCCCCGGCTGCTGCTGCTGCGGCCCCCACGCACCCCCGCCTTGCTGCTGGAGCTCACCGGGTCCCCCAGGTCCTTTGCTTTCTCATAGTTCAACACTTTCCACTGCTGGTTAACTGCCTGCCAGCGCTTAAATATTCTGTACACCGATGAGCCCTCGTGAATTATGAGGCCTGAGCAGACAATAGCGGAGAAAGGGGAGACAGAAGAGAGAAAGTTAAATAGTCATATTTTAGCAAGGTCAAAACTATCATATCCCAAAAAATACTGTATCCCAAAAAATACTATAATTGTATAATACTATGGCAATAATCATAATTTATAAAATACAGTATTCAACATGGAAAGAAGAACAATATACACATAATATACACAAACAACAAAACATATTGCACCCAAATTTATGTACCATATGCGTACATCAAGTCTTACAGAAACAAAATAAACTATATTTAAGTTGCATTATTTCTATGTTTACAGGCTACATTTGCATTAGAAACTAAAAATGAAGTGTACCAAATTCATAGTTGGCCCTTACCTATGCACACTATATCCATGAATCCATACATGCCGTAGCAGATCTGGAAGAGCAGGTCCTGTCTCTGCCACTTGGCCGAGGGGCTGAGTGAGGACCAGACCAACCAGGAGATGCTGGCAATGAGGAACAGCGAGCCCAGGATGATGGCGGCGATCTGGACCTTCTCAATTACAGTAAGGGAGATGGCCTGCCACTGTGGAGGGAGGAAGAGAGGAGACCAAAATGATGCCGGTAATGATGGTGACAGCATGCCAGGATGATGGTGGTTAAGTATGGTGATGTTTGTGTTTGCTTGACATTTAACTTGTAAAATACCCCAGCTGTTTAAGATTTAAAACATGCAAGCTGCATAAGTACAGTAAAAGTACAGTAGTCAAAGCAATCCTAACTAACACCTCCACTGTTATTATTAGAGTAATACTGGACCAAATGGACCAGAGAGGTGGCTTTACCTGCAGTGGGTTTTTGGTGCTGATGGCCAACACCTGATACTTGAAGTAGCAGAGCTCACAGCTCCAAGATCCTCGCTCGCTGATCCAGCGAATCAGACAAGGCTGGTGAGTGCAGCGAACGGATCCAGCACAGCGACATGGGCTTAGCAGCTCCCCCTACAGGAGTGGCAGACAATGTAGCATGTTAACAGCACACTTGCATGTCCTTTTAGCAGGTGGTTTTTGTTTGCATACTTTTTTTGTTAGCCTGATTAAGTGCCCATTTTTAGACAACTAGGACTGGCTGTAAATATTTTTGGCATAATGGTGAAAGTTTAGGGACTGAAAGTCACCTGTCTATACCCCTATCTAGCCCCCTTAGGTTAAGTAACAAATACAGTACTGTGCAAAAGTTTTAGGCAGGTGGGAAAAATGCTGTGAACTAAGAATGTAAAAATTAAAGTGTTAACAGTTTAATTGCATCAATTAACAAAATGCAGTGAATGAACAGAACAGAAATCTAAATCAAATCACTATTTAGTGTGACGACCCTTTGCCTTCAAGCTAGCATCAATTCTTCTAGCTACACTTGCACAAAGTATATGTATATCAAAGCCATTTCCACTAAACCAAAAGATGTTTTGCTAGAAATGTTAAATGGGTAACTGAAAAGAGCAACGCGTGTTTGCTCCCTACTGGCATGTGCCCACATCAAATTACGTGGGCAATGGCCGCTATCAGAGCAAGGTGAGGAGTAGAGGGCAGGTGACTGAGAGGTGAACCTCCTCCGTCATTAGAGTTCCACCCAGACTGGCGGTCGATCGTGTCCACTCCTGACACCTGGAGCAAGACTTCACAGTCTGCTGCTCTCAGTATTAGCCCCAGGAGGCCCACAGCTGAAACCTTCTTGACATTCAGTCCCAGACACTGAAGGCAGACAGATTATCCAGACCAACAAAACAACACCTTCATCTGCCATATTTTTTTATCCTGTTCTACCTTGAACGCCTTTGATTAATGCTTTTTGTACATTAAATGCCCCACAACACTCCTGACAAATATATTCACCTCAGCTCAATCTGTAAGCCCAATGTACGCATGCTGCATAATTTCTCTACTTTGGCTATGTAAGAGCAGACTGGAGTGTGGAGTGCTGAGAGAGATATCTAATCACAATAAAACTCTATTGATCCTGTGTGCAGACAATCATGTAATCATAAAACAGTATGCTGACTCTCGAAGGAAAAAAGCCCAAGGCAGGACTATATAATAGACATTTAAATAATGTATGAGTCCGTAGTATGCCTTTCTATTCAGATGACCGTAGATGTATTCATGTACTGTACATGCTAACCGCATCCAAGGTATTACTACACACAGAGAAGTGGGTGTGATAAAATACTTACAATAAAACTGTAAAAAAGAACACAGTTCTTGTAATTTAAGCCTAACAGCCTTTTTGCACAGTATATGCCCCACACAAGAGACTTCATCCTTGCCAGCATACAACACATGTCAAAAGAGCCTTTTAAGAAAAATCTATACACTCTGCTTCTTCAGACACATGTATTGAAAGTCTTTAAGATTAAACGACACATTTGCTAAGCAAACGATCCACCCAGTGTTACTCATATTTGTATAAAAAATAGGTATTGACAATGACCTATCATTTGCAGAATTCAGAATACAGTTTTGTCTGACAAGGATTTCAGTAAGATTGACAAATGAATTCTTTCACTTCTCTGTTCTTTATCTTTATCATCACCGTTTCAAATATGTGTTATGGTTACAATTTACACTTAGGTAAAATGAATTAAATCAATGAAATATTACTGCTCTCTCCTCACAGTATAGCTGCTATGACTTATGTTGCCTACCTGTTTTTTTTTTTTTTTTAAATTAGTTATTCACTGCGGGAAAAACCCTAAAGTTATTTGTCTGCATTTGGATTTACTCCAATAACCCATATTTCTACTCCGCAATGCAAGGCCAGAGTCATTCGCACACTCTCACACCCTGATGGCAACTATAACCCATAGCCATGCCATAACCGTCTTCACTATAGGAAGGCCTGACACCACACCAGACGGAGCTGGGACTGATCTGAGAACCCTGTGGTTGCCAGGTGACTGCACCACCTCCTACACATCAACCCCCAGCCATGAATCCCATGCCCACATGGGCATGGATATTGGGCATTTTGACAAGAACAGGCAGTACCTACATACTATTAGTAAGAGGCCTTTATCCCACTGAAATTGTGGTACTTTGCTTAAAAGAGGGGCAAATGCAGGGAGACTTCAAAATTGTTTTGGTGACAGAAGAATGCAGAGATGGATAAAAATTGTTAGGCAGTCTAGTGCTGCCATAGTGCCTCCACTCAATACTGTGTTTTACTACAGTATTACATAAGGGAACTCTCACATGGCTTTAGTTTCCCCAACTCATTGTTTGGCAACCAGTCAGCAAGGCAGGCCCAATGGTTTTAAAGTTCACAGAAAGTATCAGAAAGGTATGCCTATTGAGAGTAGCTAGACTCTTTTCATGAAGTTAAGAGAGGTGAAAGAGTCTGGTCCATCAGACTATAAGAATGAAGCCAGTAAGAGCTGTTACACTGTAGTGACAAATGTGTAATGTAATATTCCAAACCTCCCACAGGAGGAGGTACTTAGGTACTTAAGGTAATTGGGCACACTGCAAAGACATCATTCACTTGCTTGTTGTGACCTGTCGAGAGGTGTCAATCCAAAACTCAGTTAATGAGTAACTACACTGACTGAGAGTGGCCCACAGGAAAATATTACTTCTTACAACAGTCTTATCTTTGTCTCTTAAAAATAAATAATATCTTATTGACTTCTGGTTTAATTCAAGTAGTCTGAGACAAAGCCCAGATCTTACTGAATTCTGAATTGTTTCTCCTAAAATGCTCTTAGGAGAAATAAGAGGTGATTCATCTTAATACAAGATCTTAGTTGTTTCTTAGTTGTACACATTGTGAAGACAATTTTAAGGAGCAATAGTTTTCTTTGTGGAGACAGATATACTGTCATACCTCAAAAGTCTCTCATGTCACGTGGGTTCACAGCACCAGTCAGACTGTGATAAGAGGCCCTGATTTACACTTACCACTGACACATAGACGACTGAGTCATATACAGGGCCAGTCACTGTTGTGGCTGCAATCACAGCTCCTCTAATTAAGCGCCAGCCCAAGCTGCACAGACGGCCCAGTCTGGCAGGAACAGGTTTTCAGTGCATCTGTTGCTCGGCTGTGCACAGCTAACAGTGACCAGCATGAAGGGGATGCTTCTCTCCAGCATGAAACATAACTCACTGGCGTGCTTCCTCCTCCCACTAAATGTATTACACACAATGTTCAGCTTCAGTCATCTTCAGATCCACTTAGGGCCCGAATGTGGCTATTTCTACAAGAGTGTAATGTTGCTGTCTAAGTACTACCTGTGGTAGGACTATCTGGTAATCTCCTTTGAACAATCACTTTATATTTTACATACTTACAAAGTACTTCTTAATAATTATTTTCATAATCTATTCATTGTTATTGACATCCATTTATATAGCCTTATCGTTTTTGTCTAGGGTTTCCCCCATTATTGACCTTACTGACATTATTGAAGGGGATGGAGAATAAGAGACTGGGTAAGATACACATGTGTATGTATTTCTTTTGATTCCTCATCAATATATATGCAAATATATATATGCTAAAAAGTCGCAGTGACAGGTACTTCAACCTTATCACCATGCAAAGCAGTAACCTGGATATGTTTGTCACAGCCAGGCAGCCTATATTACACCCTATCAAATTACAGCACAATGGAATAAGGTTGGAGAAGAGGTAATGTGGCCAAGACGTCAGGGTAATAAGAGAGTGTAAACAGTGAGACTAATACTGCGATCAGTACCTCCGCCAACACAAACAAACAGAATGCTTTGAGAGTACCATATCATCTGGAGCACAGCATGAGCACGTGCACGCAAAAGATTTAAGTGAATCTTAATAAGACGGGAGCAATGAAATCTAAGCGGGAAAGCAATGATGAAGCACAGCTGAACCAATGGAATGTGGCGTGTGTGAAGCGAAACTGGGACACTACCTGCTCAGGTCCTTGAAAACAGATTCGGCACTGGGGCGTTCGCATACCGCTCCCTGTGCTACTCGTGAGGGACACTGCATCTAGGCCCGCCTGCAGCTTGGGTTCCTTTTCCTCAAACGCCAGGCTCCTGGGCCTCGTCGGATCACTTCCGTAATACTCCTCTTCGTCATTACGAGAAGAGCAGTCGACAAAGGGTGGCCATCCGCAGCCGCCCATCCCGAGTCCCCGCATGGTCGATCGTCTATCTAGGTCTATGTCGGTATCAGGATGTCTAGAATCGGATCGCATAAAAACCAGTACCTTCAGTTCGTTAAAAAACATGCGGATCCGGTACTTGAACATCTTTGATTAAACCTCACTTTGTGGAAAAATAGAGACTCGGTGGGATTTTCGTGTTATTATTATTATTATTATTATTATTATTAGTAGTAGTAGTAGTAGTAGTATTAACAGGCCTACGTGGGAACTATGTAGGCTACGTTGTGCAACCGAGTAGCGTAAATCACAGGGAACTCCCTAATGTTGCCAAATTATTTATTTGGGGAGATTCAGAAGACCAGATAGTCCTGGTTTCTGTGATGGTATGTGTGTATCTAAGTCAATGCGGATGAACGATTTCGCTCTCAGTGGGCAAGCACTCTTTAAGCAGTCAATATCCTAGTGCCATGGCCAACCGAATCACCATCAAATCGCAAATAGTAGGTTAATATAAATATCACAACTGGACATCTCCGCAGCCGTTGTCCATGGTACATGTCGAAATAGCCCTCAAAGCATAGTCGTCAGAGTAGATCTCAATGTCATATCATGCTATCCAAAGTAGAAAAATATGTGAAAACGGCCGAAAGAGAAACTCGGTAACGAGGAGGCATAACAGGACGTAAAATCACATTTACAACCCATAACGAACAGCATCACCATCGTGTCCACAGAGTCATTTCTCAGAAAAATGCTCGTTATCATAATCCAATGTGCTGTGGATATTTAGGGACAAACTTTCCCTGGAACGTAATGTGGTCCTTTTTGTTTTTTTCTGTGGTAACATCCCAGCTACCATCCCATCATGACGATTCTCTTATTTTGGTCTCCTGCATTTCTCTCTCGATCTGTTGGTGTACAATCTGCGACCACCCCCATCCACAACCCAGAGACCCGATTCAGAATCCATTGAGCTTGCATTTTATAAACGACGGGTTAGCAGGATATCGGACGACAGCAAAACATCTTGTCTCCATCTGATGTCCATCGCGAGTTCTTTACCAGCCCGGTGAATGTTCATTACACGGAAGGGGAAAAAAGAGAAAAAAACAATAAGGATAGGACAGTCTATGGTGGAAAGATAGCAGCGAAGGTTCCTGTCTGAGAATCATCATGACGACTACACATCCCAAGTCAGTTAAAGTGGTAACGCCACTGATGAATACATAGTACCCTACTTATTCCTGCCTGTAGGCTCTTTGAAATGGACGATATTAGGACCAGATGAGTAGACAAAGCGCCTGTCGTTGCAAATCGGGGTGGTCAAACAAATGCAAATCCGCGTTTGTTAAGAAACACCCCAGTTTCCTAGTCCGGACTCCATGTGAGATGTCGGGGGAGAAATTTGCCGTTTGGCTGTTTATTGACAAACGCTGCTGTCCAAGGTACTGATCTCATCATGACGCAGGCTGCCACGTGCACACTACACCCGCGAAACCTAAAACCATCTGGGTGCATGGGGATTGCGTAGCCCATAAGGTTTATTTTAGTCTCAGGGACGAGAGTATACAAGACTATTGTATAATTTAAACACAATTTGTCCAGTTTGACAGTCGCAGGCACGCCTTAGTAAGAACATCCATACAAAGTCCAACCGGTGACATGTGCAGTAGGCTAGGCGAGTCTCTCTTAGTCGATCAAACAGACTGTAGTAACTCCCATAGACAGTAGATACATTAGCCCTCCATTAATAGCATGAATACCGTAATCATACAGACATAACATAACTGCATACCTTTATCTTTTGCCAGTTTCTCCGCTTTTCTCTATATTGGGCACCTGATAGCTTTGCCCTTTTCCTCTCCATGTTTGTCATTTGAAAGTCAATATATTTCCCATGATCCCACCAATACTGTCACGACTAGGAGTAAACCAATTCACCTTGGTTACCACATAAGTCTTGTATTACCATTTTTATTAGCCATTTCACACGCAAATAAAAACATGTAGAAATTATAAGGCTGTATTTATAATATTAGGAATGAAATGTATGTTATTTGGAAGAAAGTTAATGTGTGACTGACTTTAGACTACTAATTGCATTAGAGTATTGCTCCATACAGTGGATAGAGCCTCCGCTACTGTAAACCCCCCTATATTAGCTAAGGACGGCCGATGACCCTGTTTTCTGATGCGCACGCTTGTGCACACACACATTGTGCACACACACCTGTACAATGCTGTTTTCGTATCTCCTCTCTCCCTCTTTCTATCTCACCGTCCCTGGCCACCCTCTGTACGGAACACTCAGTCTTACATATACCCATAAAACAAACCCAATAAAACAAAACTGCATTATTCTATAAGCGCAAATGGCATCAGCACACATTCAGACTTGAGCACATTTGTTACTACGACACATCCCCAGTCCCCACTGAGCTCTGCAGCGCAAAGTGGGTCGGCTGATTAATTATTGAATTTTTCCAAACTCGTAGCAGCTCACCTCTTCCAAGACATCTACAAATGTTCAAAATCTCCACGACCACTGTCTTCTGTAAAGATGAAGAACCAAGCCTTGTAGTTCATCATTTTAGGGCAAGCCCACTTGGCTCTCCGTTAAGGCATATTTCCCACGGGGCAGAAAGGGCAGCCACACATAAGAGCATCAAGGCCAAAGTTAAGTAGCCTATACAGCACATAATGTAAATAATACTGATTGGACACGTTAATGTCTTTTAAAAACATGTTACATAAATTTATTTTTATACTATTATGGATTATGGCTACCACAACATACAAAGAAACTGACAAACTACAACAGTTCTTAAAATCTATAAATAAAGGAATGCATTGTAGAGCAGGGCACCAAGGCCGCAGCGACCCATCACAATGCGATTTCGTAAGTTTGCAAGGGGCAACGAGGACCATGGCCTTCTTGGCCCCCGTGAAATTCCTGCCCTGTGAAGTCTTGCTATCTCACCAGCCCTGACCTCTTGTGGATACCAGGGGGTTACTAGACAATTTAAGAGCTAATGTGTTCATCTTTTTGTCTCAGAACATAACTTGTCACATAACATCAAGTCCCTCATCATTCATAACTAATAAATCTATAGTTAAAAAAAAAAAAAACAATTTGCACCACTGTTTTAATCTCACTAGTTTTAATTGGAAAACATTTCAAAAATAGGTCAGAGAGAAGCAGTGCACATCAAGTTTGTGGTTAGTACATCATCAGAAAAATTATGCACATGATAAATATGAATAAACATGAATATGCCAACACCATTTATGCTATCTTGCTATGCAGATTAAGAACAGAGTACCTGTGCTTCTGAATGAATTATCACAATACACCAATCAAAAAATATTCTTGCTGGATTAAAACTGCTTACACCAGACTCTCAGCCCTACCACAAGTCATTCAACAAATATTTTGACCTTTCATAATTGGCATTTTTTAAAACAATTGCACACAATTTGCAGAGTTTTAACACTTTGTTACAAAAAAGGAGAACTCAAATAACAGCATGACAAATGTAAATTATTGGCAACATAAAGACACAGACAACAACAAATATCAACTTAATTAAGGAAAGTATATTAAGCCCATCAGTACTTTGGAGTTGGCTGTACATTTAAAGCACTGAGACACTTTAATGAGACTATTCTGTCTAGATCCAGTCATGAAAAATCAAATATTTTGCCCTTAGTGAAAGGGTTGAATATTATACCCGTCAGACAACCCTGTGCAAACTGCTCCATCACAAACTTCACTTCATTTCTGCCCATTTTAAAGCAGTCTTGTTCTGTATTGTGTCATATCATCCGACCCTACTTCATGGGAAAACCTGACTGAGAACCCCTGTTCTTGCTCTGCCACTGCAATGTGTTATCTGTGGCTTAAAGCCACTCACAGGGGGTCCTTGCCTCACCACTGCCGGATCTCACTAGAACTCAGAACTCTAAGTTAGGGAGCCTTCCAAGGAACTTTGTGTACCTTATTTAATACACACATATGAGAAACCCTAAACTAACCCCCTCCACTGAAATAAACAAAACAAAAAAATGTTACAGCTGCAGCCCACTGGGTGGTTAAAAATCCCACTGGAACAACAAAAAAAAGACATGGCTCAGTTACAGGTTTTAAATATGTGTACTTAGGAAACTGGAAAATAAAAACCTAACATTGCAAGAGTTTAGGGAACTAACTAGACCAACACAGTGCGCATTTCAAGTCTACCAACACAACTGTCATCCACTTGAAAGCGGCCCATAGCAACTCCCAACACTGCCACAGAGTTGCTACGATTTACTAGTATTATGAGTATTTGCATCAACAAATATAGACACATCTTCGGCAAATCAACTACTAGTTCTACCTCTCTAGATCAAAAGTGATTCACTGACACATCAAGTGAGATAAAACTAACAAAGTTTAACTACCTCTGCAGAATGCAAATGTATGTGATAAGAGAGAAGCGCATATCATGTCAGGAGAAGAAAGCTCTACAATGGTCTGAAAACATGCACATACTAAATATTCTTTGCATGGCAGATTTGTCTGTTTGCATACACAGTCCAGTGGCATTCACTCAAGTCAAGGATGCTGCACTTCAGGAGGACGGTACTTTGTGTAACCACCGCACCTCCTGCCATCCTGTCATTCATGAGACCTGAAATGGTTCTGCAAGAGTGCATATTTACGGCTTTACCGCAGAATTAAAACAATACCAACAGAGTACAACAAAAAGAAAAAAAAAACATTTCTACATTAGTGGCTGTTATATGTGTGTGTGTGTGTGGGGTACAGCTTGGCACCTAAGTGTTTTAGGAACAAGGGCACAGTAAGGTGCATGGTGTCCAGTGTGTTAGGCGTTTTTGAGTGTTTGCGTTCGTTTTCAGTGCGGCCTGAGTGTGATCTGGGCCGGTGTCTATCCAGCGCATCGAAGGGCAATTGCTTTCCTACACTATTGCATGACAACTGTGTGCGCGTAAGACTATAAGAAAGCACTTGGGTTCGCTGCAGGGTCTTTCTGGTTCCTGTAACGCATGGCCAGCCAAACACCCAGAATCTGAGAAGGAGAAAATAAAAAGTTATTTAATTTTTAAAATTACACTGAGTGAAACTATAATTATACCAGTAATGTTTTGGAAGTTAAGCAATTTAAAGTAAGAGAAAGCTTTCGGGCAAAAGGGTCTTTCATCACTACTGAAATCTGTGAAGGAAACTGGTAGTAAATACCAGCACTGTGTTATCCAAAAAAGGTTCACAGGTTATTAAGCAAGTACATGGAAAATACATTAGAGGGGAGGTGTTGTGCAGTCCCACTGACCTCGGTGAAGCTGAAGAATAGGCCAACACCTCCCAAGATCCTCAATGCCTCAGACGCATGCTCAAGCATCATTTCACCGCATGTATGACATCCGGCAGGGGTTTGCTTGCAAGGCTTCAGAGGAGAAAAATGTGTTAGAGTGTAGAGCAGTGATAGGCAACCTGGATCCAGTAGCTAAGAACCAGTACACTTAAGTTTTGTTTCCACCAAGCAGTACAGTACAGTTCGGTTCGGGACCTAACGGTTTGGTACAGATCGTTTTTGTGCGGTTCAGTACGGATTGTGTTTCCATTGCCAAAGGTAAAGTAGAGTCGTCACAGCAACGGCACAGCACAAACTGGTACCCCAACACAAGGGTGCCAGAAAATGGTACAGTTCGGTACGGTTATTTAGGTATGCTTCAAAAATTCTTACCATGGAGACACAAACAATTGCAAACCGAACTGAACTGTACTGTACTGCTTGATGGAAACGGCTTTATTAACCCTTCTGCCTAGGTCAAGAGCTGTGCTAATTAGAATTAGCTGATTTAGTAGATGGCTTGAAAAAAATGTGGTGCTGGACTATAGCTTCTGAAGCTGGTCCTTACTGGTGTAGAGGGTCACACTTTAAAAGCATGTAATTCACAAACATATCTAGCCATAAAACAAAAAACAGACAACATGGTTTCCTGAACGTGTGTAAACCAGCTTCTAGCTTTAGAGTTGGAGTGGGGTCATGACCACGGGTCAGATTCAACCCGAGTCCCTGGATAGTGGATATATGGTATACACACATTAGCCAGCTGTCCCTGTCAAGACTTTAATTCTTACCGCTTTACACTTTGCATAGTCACTATTGAATTCCTTAACACTTTCAGTGGTATTGAGCAGCCCACAGCAGTTGAGCTTGTTCTCCAGGTCAATTCTGGTCTCATCCATGATGTCCCAAGTGGATTTCAGCAGTTTGCCCTGGAACAATTCACATGATTTTCCAAAACTCAATCAGAAAACTAATAATGCTTTAATTCAGTAATTAAACATGTATGTCAATTTATTAATGAGTCCTCACACATAAGGCAAGGTTAATTGTTGCACTTGCTTCTATTCCAACATACACCAAACAAAACCAACAATTGACCATTTTGGACATTTATGGACAAGGAGGAAGTCAACAGAGGCATGTGACAGGCTGCTGTTACACTTGCTTCATGTAGCTTCTTTACCAGTACTGTGTTAACAGGCATAGTGTTATTTTTGTAAGGCTCCCGCCCGTGTTCGAAGAGTATTACAAAGATGCACAAAGCCTTTGTATTGACACAAAAACGATATCACAACTTTCAAGCAAATCTGACATGATTTCTAGCCAACATGCATTGCTCTCAATCCAAAATGCATCACTGGCTTTGCAGTCGGATTAGTAAAGTCTTGGCCTAATTGCAGCTCATGTCCTGTTCTGAGCTGGCCAAAGTGCTGCTCATGTGACACATCAAGCATCACAGCATCTCCTACAAAGTTTGTCTGAACCCCCGCCAAAAAGTGAAATCCTGCCTACTCAAGTTTTGACGACCTGTTTGGAAGTAACAGAAGTGGTGACAAAGTTATTGTGATAAAAATGTCAGTTCCTCACCTGCTGCGTTTGATTCATAGCCAGGCAGGAGCAGGACACTCCAAACTGGAACAGAAAGACGATGAACAAAATGACCATGTACTGCAAAAGCATTAGTTAAGGGAGAAAGAAACTGCATTCTTACACTTGTCTTTTTTGCCACAGAACCACAAACATTTTGGACAAAAACATAATGTAAACACAGAACATTGGTTAGAATCTAGGCTATTAAGCATGGTCTGTAATAAAAAAAATCCATCCCACAGACACACAATTTATCAAGAAATCATACATGGAGTACCTTAATTTGCACTTTTACTTTAAACTCTGCTGTAGACTTTTTATGATCACGGAGTGAGACATGCAAAGTATCTATTCATACAGAGACAAAAACCCACAACCAAAAGATGGCCACTCCCTGCTTTGTGCTCCCATCATATTTATTGAGAACTAACTGCCTTCCTCTGACAAACATGTGAAAAGGATACGAAGAACAGCATCACTTGGTGGTGGTGCATGGCACCAATGAGGCCCACGATGGCAATGAGCAGAAGAAAGACGCCGACAGCAATCACACCTCCGATGATATGGATGCTGGAGACGATGCCAAAGCCCTTTCCCCATGCTGCCACACCCACCAGCAGCAGGCCCACCAGCTAAGGTGTACAGAGAAACAAACATCCATCATTATCAAGTGCAACAGCAACACCATGGCCTGGTCTAAAAGGCATCTCCCCTTTTTGTGGTTCAGCTACACAGGACACTATACTGATCATAGGCAATTGTGAGACTATGACCAAAAAAGCACAAAGAAAACAAAAGGTTATGTGTGGAGGCAGTGATGAGCCTGCTGTATTCAGGGGCTACAATCAGATACCACTACAATACATGTAGCTGATGCTCTTATTCAAAGCAACTTGCAGTGAACAGGGTACAGGGACAGTACACTTAGAGCAACATGGGGGTTAAATGCCTTGCTGGTAATTCACTCTCCCACCCACATTTTTTTCTTACTTTTATGGGAATCAAACATGTGACCCTCTGATCCAAAGACCAACTTCCTAACCATTAGTCCACAGCTGCCCCAATACGAGGTAGTCGTTCCAGCCATTCACTTAATGAGTTAATTTTACTTAGCACAACTCTTCAGCTATGTCAAACAGTTAATTGTGAAATAACCTGTACACTAGACACAGGCAAAATTAGAGTATGTGGAATTGAAATGTGGTTTCACACTGTGTGAGAGCATTAAATAGGATATAATCCCATCCCATCTGGACATTATAATTTCATTAATTCACTAAAAATACTAGCAATTACTACTACAACAGCTATTACTACATGGCTACAAATACACAACTCAACGACTGCAGTACATTTTATTCCACTGTGTCACAGAATGAATACAGGATTGCTGTATATTTTACAATTCAAAAGCAAACAGCATTAGAATAAAGATTTGACTTCGTCCAGTGGGTAAGTGTAAAACGTCTACCTCTTAGTATCCAAAACATCTGATACAAACGGCAAATTAGGTTTACAAAATTTCAGAGAAATGACCTTCCCAAACACGTACGGACATCTGAAGTATCGTGGTCAAAGCATCAAACGCCTCTGGTAGTGATTCTAAACCTAGTTAGCCAATGGCTTGTTGGGCAGGCCGCTGTCAAGTGACTCTTCTATTATATTAAACTGAACAATGCTCATTGTATTATTCTGCTTCCCCACAGTTATCTAACCTAACTGGATGGAATGAGGCATGGGATTTCGGTTAACGGGTCTAGACCACGGTCAATGATCCTGTTCAATTTTACGTGAGTTTTTTCACATGAGTACAATGCGTGGTTGAGTATGAGATAAACAAGTATTCTGAATTTAATTTAACCACTTCCATGTTGCCGTGCTATTAACCATTTCTAATCTCTACCGTAAATGTATCAATTCATATTACTGTCCCACTACATCAGTGTTTACAGCTAGAGCCAAACTATTGTCAACAAATATGATAAATATAACCATGTCATCGAATTGGATTGAGTTAATAATTGGTAAAGGCAATCTAGCAAATACGTTTATGGGCTGAATTACTGTTTTAAACAAGAACACCAAGGGACAGCCTTGCCAGCTAGCTAACTTTACTGCTAAAAGCGGTTCATCATTTAGCGCAAATTGCTAACGTTGGCTTCCGATTTAGCCAGCTAGCTACATAACTGAGACATTGTTAGCATGCTTACATAACAATTCAGCCAAAACACAATACTTTTCATGCCGAATTACTTATTTAGCTAAAATGCCAATCACCTATACCGATGAGACATTTCAATGCAAGTACACGGCGTTGTAAATGACAATCGCATGGCTAGTCGAACTGTTGGCTGCTGAATTAGGCTAGTTTACGTTAACAGCTGGGTAACATCAGTCCTTACAGCCGTCTGTTGTACCAGTAAACTTACCATGTACACAACATTTAGCGAGCACAGAGCATTTTTTGAGCAAGTAAATCCTCCACAGACCATCCTTTCTTGTGGTTCTGTGCAAACCCTCGCAGACGCTAAGATATCAGTTAAAGCCCCCTATCCAGGGAAAGGACAGAATAAAAAATTCTCCTATCTAACGTCACTAGCAAGCTCATGAGGCACGACCGCACAGAGGGCGGGGCTATTGCGTCACATGAAACGGTATGACTCACGACCCTTGGCTCATCGCGTGGCACAGTCCAAATATTTGACCCTTTTTCTTGCACAGTGACATACAAGTGGTCTAACATATCTGCAGTACACACCAGTACATCCCGATATTAACATAAATAATGCACACCCTTTACATGATGTTCAATATAGCAAGGCCAACACCCGACAGCTCCCATCTGAACCCACTGACCTGTTCTTTCGTTGATTTTAGTGATCTTAAAATCAGCAAGTTTAATTGAGTTCCTGCTCATATGCATTAAAAACAATTGGTAGTAGTATCAAAAGTTGTAAAACTAAACATCAATTGATCCCTATTATGGTCAGTTAGCATTCTAAGCATTCTGTCTGTTATATAGGCCTACATTATTATCACATGCCTTGACAACTGCTTCCTGAAATTAATTCACAATAAGCATGTAGATTTTTTTCTTTCATAAAGCACCTCCTACTATGAACGCCAAGGCAATTACCCATGATTGTGAATAAATTAGCAATAACACATCCACGGTCATCCCTGATAAACTCACCAGGGGGCAAAACAGGCACTGTTGTGACAGGGACTCAAGTTGCCTCACTGATATTGCAACATAAATACTATGTTTTCGGAATAAAAAAGAGTGGAAGATGAGTGACAAAGTATACATGTTATACTGTATAGAAATATGACAATATAAACTTTTATTGTAAAATTGTGCATAAGCACACTATTGTAAGGCAAAGAAATATTACATTTTACATCCTCCATCCGTTAACTTAGATTGTTCATGTAAATGTATTAGACATCAGAGTTAGTCTTTAACACACCAGAGATTCAGCACCGGAAAAGAAAGCAGTAGCTATTGGTAATTCAAGTGGGCCTTGGCAAGCGTTACACTAAACCTCACCGCAAGATCCTGTTTGCGATGCACTGAGCCCTCACTCAGTATAGGTGAAATCAGGAAGTAATTTCAAACGCACGCAAAGGAAGTTCACACAAAACTGAGCAAGTCTGCTTCGTTCATGTTGTCCTGTGCATCGTGGCGTTGGACTTTTTTTATTTCCTCAGAACCCATGACATGGACAGGGAGGCGGATGGGTAAAATGGACATCGGATTGGGTCCAGGCAAAGCAGATGCTCAGCAATCAGCATGAATAGCAGCATTAAAGGGGCACACTCGAGTGCCATCAGGACAGAGGTGAGGCGGCATGAGAGTGTCCAGAACAACATCAAAAAACTCCTGAAGCAGCTGGAGAGGGTGCCTGACCAGCAGCTCCGTACCGGCCTCAATCTCTACCTCCACAGCATTCAAGGTGAGCACTCCTTATAAGGCCGTCAAGACTGTAGTAGCTTTCCCTTTTATATGCAGCTTATTTGGTGACTTTAACTTAGGGCTTATGCCATATGTTAAAAGAGTGTATACCAGCAGTCTGTATGAGACTGTAATGGTAGTGGACATGTGCAAAAATGTAGTAAAGTAGTTACTAATTGCATTTGTTGACAGCTATCAAGGCTCTGTTACCTTGCTGCAGGGTAAATACTCTGCAGGGTAAAAAACAGTAGTAAAAAGTTCCATATGTTAAAACATGTATTGCTATAAAGATGCAGTTACTCACTTGAAATCATTAGTGAACATTACAACATCACATTACAAATCATTCTGTGTGTGCAGGGGAGATAGATTACAGCCTATTGTCCTTTATTCTTCTCTAAGTGTGCTCACACAGAGCACACACATCTACCACATTTCCTGTCGCTCCTCCCTTTGAGGCCTTCATCTTAAAGCCTCACAAACTTGACTCAACTGTTTATCAGCTAGTAAGTTCACATACTAAAAGAAAATAAAAAGTCATTTTCTACTTCAACATTAAAACACATAATGGTCAGGCCTTTTATACTGGACACCAGTAACCATGGTCCTGTTCTCACCAAAGGCTTTGCACTGAGCCGTTGTATGTCGTCATGACAGCAGAATCTTGTTCCTGCTGTGCTAGCCTACTTCCTGTGTCTGACGCTCGGTAGCTGGCCTCAAAAGCCACTTCCTGTCAGTCAGAGACACCACCTGCTGTCGTTGCCTTTTAGCTTTCTATGCCGTTCCCCTTATCCATTTGTTCATAGGTGAAAGGCTTTGAAAGACACAGGTAAATGTTGTGTGAGCATAATATATTATTGCTGTATTTTCTATGTGTTTTGAATACATTGGCATTTAATGGTATACTGACATTTGCACCAAAAAGAATCATATGGGAAAAACTCCTTTGCACATGAAATATTTTCTTAATTTCCACAGTAATTTGTATCAAGACTTTAGGTCTGATCCCGAGAATAAAAACGACAGACTTTAAATCAATACATGCTAAAAATACAAAGTAGACTAACAAGGTACTATGCT
This sequence comes from Setipinna tenuifilis, assembly GCA_030347295.1. Lineage (NCBI taxonomy): Eukaryota > Metazoa > Chordata > Actinopteri > Clupeiformes > Engraulidae > Setipinna > Setipinna tenuifilis. Next base: position 20,788,400 of record CM059270.1, read on the forward strand.
AAATAATTAGGTAGAACACATCCCAGTGTGATTGGTTTCCATGAACCATCTAACCAACCTGAAAAATGCTCATAATTCCATCTGAAAATTGCTTTTACATTATTGTACACCGCATAGCTGCAGTTTCTGTCTCATTACAGCAAAACTGCTATGCACTGATTAAGCATGTGCACACACACACACACACACACACACACACACACACACGCACGTTTACCAGTCAAATTGGTACCACTTAAATTATTGATCCTCCCTCACCCTATTTGACTAGCACCGGCCTCCTCTGTGGATGTCTCCCCTCCTTCCCCCTTCTGCTGTGCAGCTATTATTAGCATATCAATTACACCCCACCAGATGTCCAGAAATTGAGTGCCTAGGGTTCACAAGGTCACAGGCCACTTCCCCTTTCTCACCAAAAAAATCTGTGTGTGTGTGTGTGTGTGTGTGTGTGTGTGTGTGTGTGTGTGTGTGTGTGTGTGTGTGTGTTAATTTTTGTAATAATGTAAACAGACATGTACAGCACCTTCTAGACAATTACTACTGTGAACTAGAAGTTTCAGCCTCTTTTTCTTTCTTTCTCTGAATTCCCTCTATCCATCCTCTAGCTTTCAGTCAAGCCAAACCATTAACATGATCAAACTTTCAAACCAAACATAATGATTTCATATGCATTTTAACATAAACACAATCTATTTCTTATTTAAATATTTACTTCATATTGCATATGAGCATTTGATTATATCTTTTTTATGGCCATTGTTGCTTTAGTTACACTATAAATCAAGTTGCATTCTGCTGATGAGCACGCAGGAAAACAGATCAATAGGCATTATCGCCTGTACCAGACATACACTGCACACAATGAACCAATTATACAAATGCAGACATAGGAAAAAACAGCACAAACACTTGAAAAAAAACCTGAGTAGGTGCGATAGAGAATGTGCTATATCTCCTGTTATCTAGGTGTCCAACAATGCAGGGAGACAAATACCGACTGCTACAATGGCACATCACTAAAACACAGCTTCTGTGCAGAGAAGGTACAATAGAGAAGGAACAAATGCCTTATTAACTTATTAACCTGCTTGTGAAAATCAAATGCAATTTTTGTTTTTCTCTTTTTTCCTGAAAAATATTTTATCAGCCCATTTTTTTTTTTTTTTTTTTTTTGGTAGCCTGTCTCCGCCTATTCTTAACGCATCATTGCCATTCCTCTCCACATCAGGGAGAGGCAGAGGGGAGGGGGCAGGCGAGCAACAGCGAGCAGGAGAGCTCAGCACAGCACAGTCTGCTTTCTGGCAGAGGAGGAGGAGGAGGGTGGGGAAACCAGTGTGCAAACCAGACAGGGAGAGAGACTGTGGGAGTGAGCGAGAGAGAGAGAGAGAGAGAAAGAGAGAGAGAGAGAGAGTCAGTGCGTATGTGTGAAAAGGAGAGGAAGGCGGGCTTCTTAGATGTGAAGGGCTGTGTGGGCAACCAGGGATATTCCTGAACACCACAGCTGCTCTGGCACTCCTCATGTTGGACTCCTCTGAGGTATTTTGTTTATGATCTATTCTCTGACCCCGGTGTTGGCGGACTGCCTTCCATCGAGGGCATGCGGCCGAGGCAGCTGTATTGATGTTGTCAGTGTACGATGCGCCTGGAAGACCCACAGAGCCTGGAGGGCGGAATGGCCAGACACTCAGGGAGGAAATTGCATTTTCTTTTCTCCCACAGGAATTACCATTAGCCTCTTCCCCCCTGCTCTCCTCTTCCTGCTCAGAACTCATCCCATCTCTTACCTCCTCCATCTCATCTGCCTCCTCCGGTCTGTCTGCCTGTCAGCTGCCTGCCTCACCGTTGCACAATGTGTTGCAAGACTTGGAGTGACATCCTATAATCGGAGCACCACAGCTGGCTCTCTACACTACCCCTACATGCCTGAGATCATCAAAGACGCTGCCTTTGCTAATTTATTCACACTACTCACAGGGATTTTTACTGTTGCTATGGAATCCTGTTGAGGAGGCAATCGTTTTAAGACTTCTTTGTGAATTCCATCTTCTGCTCCTCCTTCATTCTTTTTTATTCATGTTTTGCAAGAGTCAAAACTATCTGCTGAATGAGAAGAAAATCTGCGCATCTGTGTCTGCCAATCTCTTTGTGGATCAAGGAAATTGAAGAGAGAATTATACTGTGTAGAAGATAACCGTGACAACATTGATCTCGTACCCATCAATCTGAAGGTGACATTTTAATGGACAGATTAAAGGAAGTATCTGACACTGTCAGCTGAGATCTCAGCAGAGGGTTGGGGGGATGTGCATGTGTTCCTTGGAATTACCCTGCTTAAAACTTTCTCCTGGAAAGCATTTTTGTCCATCCCAGCTCAGATGAGTGCCTTAATAGGAAGAATTGAATTAATTTTACTCCCATTCATCAATATCCCTGTCTACATATGTCCAGAGATCTAAATTTGTCTGTCTGTGGGCTGTTTTTCATGTTCTGAACTCATGAGTCGAAGCGATACACTGCAACAGCGGACCACCTACCTTATCTCTGTCACCCTGGTGAAGGTAGAGGCGGTCGAGGAGCCCGGCACCAGGCAAACCCGAACAGCCCCTCATGTGCTGGGCAGTGAAATTGGCCAAAAGAGACCCGGGGTGGCAGTGGACGAGGAAGAACTTCCCCAGAGGCAGAATGCAGACAAGGAGGCAGAGCAGGGGGCTGGGAAATGCATCAAACTCAAGGAGGGGGAGCGAGTCCCCTCTGCTGCCTTGCAGGTCACCTGTCAGGCCACCAAAACTGGACGGAGCGAAGGGACACCATCACCAGTTATCAGAGATGACTATCATGAACCCTGCCACTTAGCAGACACCGGGGGGGCGTCTGCCAGTTACGCCGAGAGTGACACCTCAGAGAGTGTTAGCCACTGGGCCTCGCCTCTGGAGAGTTCACAGAGCAGTGCCATCAGTGGCCCAGAGCTGAGAGACACGAGGAAGAGCCGCTCTTCAAAGAGCCTGAACTGTGAGGAGAAGGGATTCAGAGTCAGCTATCCGAACAGTGCATCTGAGGACACCGGCACCTTCCTGGGGTCCTACCAAGCCTCCTGGGATGAGAGTGGAAGCACAGTGTTACGTGAGAGCGCTGTAGATGAGGCAGGGAGCAGAAATGAATCTGGTGGTAAGTTGTGCCGCGTTGAGGGCGATACCCAGGCAAACCTTCCCAGGCCACAGAAGCTGAAGATGGGCTCGGCATCCTTTCCAGCGACCAACACTCAGGCCTCCAAGACCTTGAGGAAGGGAAAGAAGAGCCACACCCTGGACAATAGTGACCTGCGTTGTTTATCGGAGGAGCTATTCCAGGGCCAAGTGGCAACACAAGCACCCCAATCCAGCCGAGCCTTAGCCAAAGACCGCAAGATGCTGAAGTTTATCAGTGGTATTTTCAGCAAAAGCAGTCCCTCTGCTGCTCCCCCAAAGCAAAGCTCTATGCAGAGAGATTCCAGTGAGGAGGAAGGTACACATTGATCAGCTTTAGCTCTCTCTCTCTCTCTCTCTCTCTCTCTCTTCTCTATCGCTTGCTCGCTCTCCCTCTCTCAGTGTGTGTGTGTGTGTTAAATTTACCTCAGAGAATTACACATGCCTGTTTTAAACATGAGTTATATTTGGATAGAAATAACATGCTTAAAGGTTGTTCTGCATAGGTCAGTTAAAATGGGTGTCATTTTACAAATAACCAACCAACTCTCTGCACATCCTCCCCTGGGCATAAAGCAAATTTGATAACTGTCACATCCTGGGTAGCAGCAGTTACAGACAGCGTCCTAATCCTGTCTTCGATGTCCCATCCTTTCCTTCTCAAAATCATCTTCATCGTGACAGTTTATATTTTGCGTCCAGCTTTCCTAATTTTCTCACCATGCCTAGGCGATTTTAGTGGCTTACTTTCACTGGTCTATACCATATTTAAAATGGAGCTGCTGTATAAACTGAGAGAAAATGTTTGACAGCTTGCTTGACAGAACTGGTTCATGTTTACTTATAGCTACATGGCACCCAAAGCAATAAAACCTGATAACATTTATTTGGGATCTGTGTTTATAAGATTAAAGATTATACATTTACAGATTAAATTCTAAAATATTTAAATCTGTTCATTTTAAATAACCAAAGAAATTAGGATTTTCAGTTCAAGCAAGAAACTGTAAGGAAGAAATTGTAATAAATATTTAAAACTATGATGAACTGTGTTTTAGTCATTACAAACAGTTATTTGCCAGGACTAAACATTTCATCAATAATTTAGAGCTTCGAAAGAGTATTCTAAGAAACATCTGAGGAGGTTTTGACAAACATTCACGACATGTTTTATGATCATGAAAATAGCTTATTTAAAAAACAAGCATCTGACCAGTTCTACTATACTATAATGGCAAACATTTACTTTAAAAATAGCAAGACTATAGAAGATTTTCATCTGTTACAGGGCATGTAAATCTTCATTCAAAATCTTCAAATAATCCTTGCTTGATTACTTCTATTACAGTACCAACACATTAGTGGCTGACCTCCAGTGTGTGTCTGTGTGTGTGTTATAGCACGTGCACTCTCAATGTATTTAGATTTGCAGTGAGCTGAAGAAGAAAGCAGGGGCTGGAGGACAGGTTGTTATGGCAACAGGACAGGGATGAGAGCTGCTGGCTGCATGACACAGTATGTGCGTGTGTGACTATGAGTGTAAGGCTGGGGGTGGGGATCAGGAATGTTGTTGGGAAGAATAGCAGGGTTTGGAACAGACTTTGTGTGGAAAAAAAAAAATCACGAACGATTTCCCCCAGTCCTTAAATATATGGTGTGTGCCACACATTAGTATGCAGACAGCTTCATTCAGTTTCAGCAAGAGGGCAGAGTGGACTCTACAGATTATTTTACTGTTTACACTGGGTTTTGATATTAACCTCTCGTACTGTATCTGTGCAGTGATAATGATAATGAATGTCTTTGAAGATAAAATTTGTGATTTGACCTTTAAGGGGGAAATGTTGGAAGGATGAAAGTTCTAAAGATATGCTGGGGTCCATAGAATACAATGTAGAATTTTAGAATCTTACACTGTTGTAGAAGAACACCGTATTGCGATTCTACAGCATTTAGAAACACACTTCTTTCTTTAAAGGTTGATGGAGCTACAGATTTTCTTCCATGGTGGTTTGTACAATTCAGGCCCCTTTTGTTTCCCCCATTGCCATCTGCCCCTTCTCTGTCTTTGCATCTCCTTGTGCACTCTGCCTCACATCTGTGGTTTGATGTGCCTGGTGTGGGCAGCTTGAAAGCCCGACCTCTCTAATGGCCCCCTCCTACTGTGCGGCTGGGATCCAGCGTGGCTTCCTCTCTGTCTCACACACACACTCAAGCCTGACTGATGACTAGTGTCATGGTAGACAAAAAGGCAGAGAAACAGAGAAGTGGAGATACTAAAAGCGAAAGTAGAAATCAGAGAGGGGAGTAAGCAAGGCGGAAATTGAGGAAGACAGAAAGAGAAAGAGGCAGAGAGACAGAGAGAGAGATAGATGTGACCTGGCAGAAGAGAACACATTGATGGCTGTGGTGACAGCACACCTGCTATAGCTATGCTGCCGCTTGCTGTGCCTGCTGGTGTGATGCTGGCAGCAGTTGGGACCCAGCTGAGGTCACGTGCCAGAGAGCAGGACAGACACACCACGGAGACAACCTTTAGACTAATCACCCCCATCACCACAACCCTCACTGCTGACCTTTCTATGGCATCACCCAGAGCCACTGCAGTTCAACATCCATCTTCATCCCACACAATATGCAATCATGAGGAGGAGAGGGGCTACACTGTGTGCTTTCCATTCAGAGACTGACACTGACAGGTCTAAAGCATGAAGGAGTCTTGCACTTAATGCCACTCCCGGGTGATTCACAATGCATTTGACCCCTTGAACAGTTAAGATAAGGCAGGTCTCACGAATAAGGTCTTATCATTGAGCATCGCTTGACAAATCTCTCTGGGCTGTCTTAGTAAAATTGCCTTTCTCTGCAACCCTACAGTGTCAGATAGTCTTTACCTGAGCTCACAAGCACTACACATTTTTATTTACTTATAATAGCAAAGAGCTGTTTACTGAAGTTCAGGTATTACATATAGGTTTATTATGTTTCCACAGCATGAGTGACCTGAATTAGTTGCAAGCAGCATTGTCTCTGTTATCCATCCTGTCTGTCCCTCTCTGTTCCTCAGTGGCCTGTGCCAACAGTCAAGAATGGACCCTGGATCGCTCCATTCCAGAGCTGCGTGTGGTGAGTGAGTCAAACTCTGGTGTGCCCTTAGTCTACTGAGCGACCATGACCACAGATATTTGGCACCATTCATGAATTGTTGCTATAAGATCAGAAATGGACATCCCAGGTTCAGAAAGAAAAGATCCTCCCATGTATTCATTCTGCTTGTGCACTGAACACAGAGAGTGTTTCAGTGAGAAGCTGAATGATGATTTGTGTGTTTATAAGAATTAACTGGTTCAGAAAATGGTTGAATCAAATATGTGGTAGGGATTTAACTTTCTAAAGCTGGGTCTTCACCTCTGAATAGGGGTATAATATATCTTCTTTGTAGTTTCCTGAAGTATCTAAGCAGACTTGGTGTTAAACTGATTACAGCTTGTAGTGGATAAGAGTCTAAGACTTGTGTGCTGATTTGTACTCAAAGGGTGTGCTGGGGAGTCTACGGAGTGGCAAATCAGCCCTGGTGAACAGGTACATCACTGGCAGCTACGTTCCTATGGAATGCCCCTGATGGTATGCATTTCAGGTGTCCCTGTTTTTCCAAGGTCCAAGTTGTTGTTGCCCAACATGGCTTCTTCTCATTGTTGTAAATCTGTCCTGTTTCAGGAGGGAGGTATAAGAAGGAGGTGTTGGTGGATGGAAAGAGTCATCTTTTATTAATCAGAGAGGAGCCTGGACTACCCGATGCACAGGTGTGTGTGTGTGTGTGTGTGTGTGTTTGCATATTTGTGGAAATGTTGCAACTCCAAAATCCATACTGGGAATCAAGAAAGTTGGATAATTGTAAGTGAAACATCACTGTTACAGTTATTTTTGTTCCTCTCCTTTCCTACTTGTCTTCTCTCTTCATTGTTTCCCCCCTCTAACTGGACATACAGTTCAGCAACTGGGTGGAGGCTGTCATATTTGTATTCAGCTTGGAAAATGAAGCCAGCTTCCAAGAAATATACAAAGACGTCAGTGAACTCAACACTCACCGAAGCAATATTGACATCCCATTCATACTGGTGGGCACCCAAGGTATCAGCATCACTAACTGGATTTGCTCCAAATCAGAAGTGGAGATCCTGGCTTCAGAAAGTAAAAACGCTGCAATATATTTAATCAAACCATTTTCAGAACTAGCTGATTCTTAGGAGCAGACACTCGCCATCAGACAGATTTGATCATTAGTAACGTCACCTGTGATAAATGCACTGGCAGAAGTAATACATTGCAGAATATTACACTTTGAAGCTAGGTTCTCCACCTCTGCTTGAAATACATTTTTGAGATTCCAGCCCTAAACTGGTCATTGGTTTGTTAAAGGATGATGGGATGATCATCTAAATACCAAAGCACCTCGAATAAGTATAACATCTGAGTCACAGTAGACTTAATGGCAAACATCATATACTTCCTTATCAGAGAGTGATCAACTGTATTCATATGCTTTTAAAGCAAATGCAACTTTTCTTGTTCTTCCACAAACAGACAAGATAAGTAACGCCCACCCACGTGTGATAGAGGACAACCGTGCACGTCAGCTGTCTGTGGATGTGAAGCGCTCTGTGTATTATGAGACTTGTGCCACTTACGGACTCAACGTGGACAGAGTGTTCACAGAGGGTAATGTAACACACCACTATCTTCCCACCTAATCATACCCACTCACAATAATGTGGCAAGTCTTTTGTTTATTGATTTGATTTGGATAAGTGCTTACAAATAGCTAAAGTACATTATTATTTGTCTAATGTCTATTATTTGTCCAATGTACATTGAGTACATTGTTATTTGTCTAATAAATTGATATGTTTTAATACCAATTTCAAACTAAAATACAAAGTGTGTGGAACAGAGAGAAGTGTCAGAAAGACTGCCATAAACGACAACTTTTTAAAGATTGTTTATCTCATAATAACAAATTATTTTTCAATGAAAGTACATTTGGACTTATTTTATACTATAGACTACATCGGCTCTATTTTATGATATACAGTGCAACAGCCAGAGCCTGACTGCATACCTGCAGCACCCTGCAAATGGTTTAGAAATGTTTTGACAGACTCCCATTTCTCCTCAGCGGCTCTGAAAATTGTTGCGGCAAAAAAGCAGGCAGCTCTCCTAGCTGCCAGCAAATCCCTTCCAAACTCCCCGTGTCATTCTACAGACTCAACACCTGTGTCAGGGCCTAGCTACGGACAGGTAATAAGTAAAACATGTTACATGTCCACCTAAAAACAGATCATTTATAAAGATATTTTTTTAGCGATGGATAAAAGTACTCTGGTATAAAAATTTACATCTGAACGTTAAGACTATTATTGTTTATATAGCGTTGTTTTAGTAGGTTTGGTTGCTTTTTTTTAGCAACTATGGAATTGATTTTATGGCATACCATTCATCGCATCGCATTAATTTCTGGATAACATTCATTCATTAGCAAATGTCTGCTGTCACTGCATTAACTACCATCACTGTCTATTCATACAACAGTCCACATAGTGACTGTTCAGTGACACCCCCCTCCTTGTCCTGTTTGTCTAAATCTGTGTGTGTATGTGTGTGTCTCCTTCATCCCTACACACTCTTGCCAACTCTCAGGCCAGTAATGGAAGTCAGAGTAGTGACATCTCCTCCTCCCTGCCCTCCACTCCTGTGGTTGGACACAGGGAGCTGCGGGGAGAGGGAGGCTCTCAGAGAAATATCCCCCGTCGCCGGACATCCCTTTTCGGGGTTAGTTCCTCCATCCGTTATGTCCTTTTGTATCTAGCAGCCCCTTTAGTGAAGTGCTGTGGTGAGAACCACAGAAAGGGTTCAGCTGAAAGCAGTGGGCAATCAAACTGTGGCCATGAGAGTGCATGGGAAGGCACTGGCACTGCAGAACTATATTTGTTAAATAATGTCAGGTATATTTAAAAAAATCACTTAATGAGCTTAGTCTGTCATAGGCACTGACATTAAGTCATTCAATGCTAGTAAAGATATTCTATTACTGTACATATTACATTAGTTACAGAATATGAAATCAATAATTAGCAGGTGTCTGTGAACATCTTAATGTCTCGTAAAACTCGTTTATACCTATATAAGTAGTTGGTAATTTTATGGTAATGTAACATTTAAATGCTGATAATAGGATTTATCCTAATAAATGCACATTTTACAGCTCCAGTCTCTGCCACCTAGATGATCCATTTTCATATGGCACCTCTCATATCATCCGTAATTCAGCCATAATCTGTGTCCTACTTTTAGTTTCTCCTGTGGCTCATCTGATACCTCCACATCTTATTTCAGAATCGCAGAGGGAGCGACTCAGAAAAGAAAACACCGGACACCAGGGCTGAAGTAGCTTGCGGACGCTCAATTATCATCAAACAGGTAAGAGATTGTGACTTTGTTTATTCTAGCTCGATACAAATCTTGGAATGGTAAAACAAATTGAGGATTTAAAATATAAGCATTATACGATTGTCTAACATCTACTCAATGCTGGCCCCCAGAGCATACTGTGGAAACGCAGTGGGAGTTCACTGAATAAGGACTGGAAGAAAAAGTTTGTAACTTTGTCTAACAATGGAATTCTGTCCTACCATTCAAGCCAAAATGTAAGTTCATAACTTTCACAGTCTCATAATATTTAAACTGGCTGCATGTATAATCAGCTTTGGTGTCCTGTTATATTAATTCATCTCATAAAAGTGGATAAAACTTTATTTTACTGCCCCTGTTACATCAATTAGGTACAGTGTAACAAAGTGTGTAACAATATTGTACCATTATGTACTTACACTGTACCAGGGTTAGGGTTAGTGTATATCTTATGTACAGTGCAAGTACATAATATTACATGTTGTTACATATAGATACACTAAGGAACTGTACAAAATGTCCTTATATCAGTGCTTTGCATAACTAGGGACATGGCTAACTCTATGCTATAGGTCATGAATGTGCCATGTGCATGTGCCATAGGTCAAAAAAGGCTGTCATTTGTTTTCAGGACTACAAGCAGAATGTGCACGGCAAAGAGATCAGCTTGTTGCGGGTGACCGTCAAAGTCCCTGGGAAGCGGCCTCCCCGGGCTGTCACTCCTGGTGGCTCGATACCTGGCCTGAATGGAGTGATTAAGGATGGACCAACCTCCGAAGGGACCACACCAAGTAAGCATGAGGGGAAGACTTCCTTCCCTTTTCTCCTCTCTTCTATAAATATCTATAAAAATGATCATGGTGAGGTTGTTTGTGTGGTGAGGAGGAGAATGTGTAACTGTAAATACCTGTGGGCATCCTAAAATGACACTGCATTCATTGGTTAACCATTAAGTAGGGTTACCATTAAGATGTGGATGACAGTTTGAGATTTCAAAGTTAGTCTTGTAATAATGTCACTATAAAGGTACATGGGTATAGATTTAGATTAGGTCTTCACTAACATTTTAACAGTTAAATGTTATGTAGTCTAAACCTGTGACACAATACTAACCAAAGGAAAACCTCTTCTATTTTAAAAGCTGCATCGTCAAACCCTGCCAGCCTGCTACCTGTGGATGAGGGAGTTGGAGCAGCCAACTCGCCCACCAAAGACAGTGGACTTCGACGGTGCCCTTCAACACTGTCAAATAAGAACATCTCTTCAGGTACATCATTGGAGTCAGGTGTTACCTTCCTGTGCAAGTCTTTATCTTTGGCCTCCATATAGCATGAACTATGCTCTAAACAGCTTGTCAGAATAAATCCAGAGGCACCAAAAACAAGGTGTTACCTCCCTGTGGCTTCCATATAGCATGAAGCAACCTCAAAATAACTTTTTAGAATAAATCAAATGGAATTTATGGCTTTTACGGTCTAGCAAAATAGAAATACATCTGCTTAAAATCACAGGGTTTGCTTATTGGGTACAAGGCTATTTTTAAAGAAAATTACACGATTGCTGCCATTTCTTTTCACCCACAAACCACCTCCAAAATCAGACAACATTTACTGCTTTTAATGGTTAAAAAGCCCCAGAAATGTCTCAATATTTGTTCATTTTCTCAGACGCTGATGTAATGACCAGCCTCCCCTCAGGAAAAGAGCAGGTCCCTGCCTCCCCAATGACCAACAGGAAGAAGCCTACAAGAAAAAAAAGCATCAACCCCAAAGGCGATGCAGCCATGGGTCAGGCGGAGGGTAGGCATATATAAAGTGAACAAAATCATTCTAGTAATGGCATACAGTCCAGGCACCCTAGAGATAGATTCTTAACAAAACAGACAAGTTTAGCATGTCTGCTTCACTGTACAGCACAGGCACTAGCATACTCAGGGTTCCTTTATATTGCAAAAGGTTGAAGGCTGTTTTTTTTCCTTCTTCCAGCTTGCTCTGATACCATGTTGGGTTATACATTCACTTTTTAGTTTTTTTTTTACTGCTTTGATTTAAAATATTTTTGTGCATCTGACTTAAAGGTTAATACAAAGTGCTGAGCAAAGATTGCATTTTAACTGGCTTTTCCTTTCTGATCTTACTGCTTCTCTACTTCCTTTCAACAACCTTAACTTGCCTCCCGAAATGAATCTTTCACTTGCTGTGACTGCTGAATAATCACTCTTTTCTATGGCCCTCTTTCCTCTCATGCTGCCCTGGACTAACCTTTTTCTGCAGCTAAGCGAAAAATGTGGAAATTAAAGAGTTTTGGTAGCTTGAAAAACATTTACAAGACAGGTAAAGAATCATGCATATAAAAAGGCACACAACCTGACAAGCAAAACAGATCCAATTTTATACGGCAGGTCACAGTTCTAATGGCTTATTTATTTTGCAGACGAGGACAATGCTGACTTCATAATAGTGTCAAGCACAGGGCAAACCTGGCACTTTGAAGCTTCAAGTCAAGAAGATAGAGATGCCTGGGTCCAAGCCATTGAGAGCCAGATCCTTGCTTGTTTGCAAGGCTGTGAGAGCAGCAGACATAAGGTAGCTGTCTTGCTTTACTTTGTGGTTCAGTATTTACATGATTTAGCCCTAAAACTAGGTCTGTGACAAACAAGGTAATTTTGCCTTATCCTGTCTACAAATGGGCATCAAATTATAAACTAAAATGAAAAGAACCCAGTTCCATGCACTCATTTCCATTAGTTGGAAACAGTTCTTCTTAGTGCCACAGAAAATATAATCTGTATTTATGATCCATCATATCATTGGATTATATAGATGATTACATCATTGCCATTTGTTTTCCGTAACACTAGAAATCACTGTTTTGGAGACCTGAAACACAGCCATATGTGTTTTTACATGTGTTTTCTAGGCTCGGCGCAACAGCCAGAGTGAAGTGGCTCTGCAGGCAATTCGTAATGCCAAGGGCAACAATCTCTGCGTGGACTGTGGAGCTCCAAGTGAGTTCTCCTGTTTCACAAAAAAACATCACACCACTCATCTTTTTTCAGGTGCTGGATTCATGTAAGGAACTTGTGAAAAGGAAGGATCTGCACACTCAAATTTGTGCAAAAACTACTTTTATGAACAGATAGCTGAACTGCCACTATGTCCTAGGAAAATTCTGGAATATATTTATATTGATACATGTAACAAATAAGAGGCATCATGTCAGTAAATGTTTCTAATGTTTCTTTATACACATTTTTTGCCAGGTCCGACATGGGCAAGTCTTAACCTGGGAGCCCTAATTTGCATAGAGTGCTCCGGGATCCATAGGAATTTGGGGACCCACCTGTCCCGTGTCCGCTCTCTCGACCTGGATGACCTGTCCCCTGAGCTCACCCAAGTGCTAACGGCTATTGGAAACTACATGGCTAACAGTGTCTGGGAGAGCTGTACTCAGGGGCGACAGAAGCCAACACCCGACGCATCGAGGCGAGTGCAGATCCAGGAAATCATTCATACTAGCCATTACACTAACGAGCCAGAGACTATAATCTGATTAGTTTCTGTCCACTTTAGTAATGATCCAGGAATTAGGCATTATGAGGAAACTGCAGAAATGGTGAACATCTTTTCCTCTCAATTTATTGCCAGGGAGGAGAGGGAGACGTGGATCCGAGCCAAGTACGAGCAGCGAGTCTTCGTGGCACCCTTGCCCGCCCAAGCCAACGACAGCAGCGGGTGCATGTCGGACTGGCTGCTCAGTGCAGTGAAGGAGAGGGACCTGCCCCGGGTACTGCTGCTCCTCGCCCACAGCAGCAGGGAGCTGATCAACGCCCCTCTGGTGAAGGCCTCCCCACAGTCGCGCACAGCCCTGCAAGCCGCCTGCCAGCTCGGAGACGTCGTCATGACTCAGCTGCTGATCTGGGTGAGACAAAGTTTGTCATGTCACGATTCTTAGCCATTAAGAATCACACATAATTGTCTAGTTGTAAACAGTGTTGTTAAAAAGAGCATGGCAGTGATGTAGTGGAAAAAGTAAAGGTAGGTAAACGATACATGCAGTGGTGAAAAATGTGTGTAAACAACCCATATATAATATTAGCAATCATAAAGAGGCAATTAGATGCTTTTTTATTTCTAAAGAGGTGCATAAATGGTGTTTACCTGTGTTTAACCAGATTTACATAAACATACACTAGTGATATATGTAATGCATGTAATGCATCTTTACTCTTAATGATTTTTGATTAAAAAAAAAACCCTAATGTAATGTAACTCCCCTTCACAGAATGGAATTGATGTAAAGATACAAGGACAGACAGCTTTGGCCATGGCTCGCAACACAGGAAGCAGAGAATGTGCTGAGGTCCTGCTCCAATATGGCTGTCCAAATGAACTCTCTCCCTCCCTGGCTACACCAAGCCTCTCCAGAAAGAGTAGCACCACCAGTCTCGGGAGGGTCAACTCCAGCAGGCGGAGGGAGAACTTTTGATGTCTTACATATATAGACATGGATGTAACACATTGATCTAGAGAACATCCACAGAATTCAGTGTTAAAATGGGATACCCACAAAAAATAGATTACTTTGTAAACAAATATTTTAGTGTTTGTGCGTGAGTGTGTGTGTGTGTGTGTGTGTGTGTGTGTGTGTGTGTGTGTGTGTGTGTGTGTGTGTGCATGCGTGCGTGCGCGTGTGTGTGTGAAAGAGAGAGAGAGGGAGAGAGAAACCACACATTCTCTGTAGTCAGCACTGAAATCCATAAAGACCATTTCATATAACTGATATTAATATAACCAACAAAAGGAATTTTCAAGACATGTATTATTAGTGTTATCACCACATGTGCAAAAAATGTTTTCATAGAACTCGTCACAATTATTACAAACTTTCCAGAATAATCATGTACTCTGTATTTTATGCTTGTACCAGTGTTATGTCTTTTCATTCAAATCATGCATCACCACACATACACAGATGAATTTATCAATAATAATAATAACTGAATCGACAAGGATAGACAGTTGGATAAGAATTTACTGGATTTTTCTGAACTAACTATTTTTTTAAATATTAATAGGAAACACATCTAAATACATACATTTCATTAAGTCAATGCTGTTTGTGTAAATACAGGAATGGGTGAGTGTGAGGTTACCAAAAGACAATGCACAAATATTAAGTATACTTTTTAGTTTGTACAGTGATACAAGCGGCAAGACTCTTGACAAAAGAAAATGTCTGTAGGGTTTGCTATCATACAGTAATGTAGTTGTGGCATGTAGCCATACTGCATATAATGTAAACATTTAGACAGCCTATTAAGTTATTGCTGAAAATAGCTCCCAGTGGAATAAGGCAAATGTACAACCACAATTCAGTGGATGGGTATTTGAATATTTATGAAATCTTTCAAGGGTCAATACAAACAGCAAAGGGGCAGGGAATCTCTACAGACAGCAGTCTGAGACTCTCCCCAATCTGCAATCTGACAAAGTGTAGTCTAGTATACTCCAGTATAGCCTGCTCTTTCTTGTTAAGCATTAAAAGAGCAACATAACATATGATAAGTGCTTGTCTTCATGTTATAGTAGAGTGAGCTAACCCCCCACCCCACCCCCAAGGAAAATGTGACAGTACTCCGAAACAAAATAAAAATGTGGTTTGATTTGCTATCCTAGGTTTGAGTGACAATTTGGGGAACTATAAACCAAATATTAACAAAAGGTGTTTTTGCACAATAGGGCCTTTTTGCCACAGTGGTGGGGTAGAATGCCCGCATTCTTACAGATCTTTTGCTTCTAGAGCAAAATCAACAGATTACTTTTCCATCTAAAAATGTTCCATCTGTGAACTAAAATGTAAGATAACTGTATTACCAAGCTAGTAAAACTGATAAAATTAAATATTTATGCTAAACATAGAAGTAATTGCTCATTTGAGATCATTTCTCTGTTTACGGTAAATATTTGATTTTACCATGTAGTTAGAGTACATTAGGTCCAAAACAATTAATTTGATATCAAGACCTGTGTTATTATAGTAATATAGTAACCCCACAGTGTAGGGGGCATTTTACCCCACAAGACATGACTTTAAAAAACGTTGTGTCATGTTATAACCCAAATAAAAATACAAATACATTCCTAATGAATAACATTATGTTCCCAAACTACAGACTTGACAATTCTTCTATCATACAAAACTATGATATCCAGTAAAACATAATTCTTTTAAACAGTTGTTTACTGATATCTATAACATTAACCATGAAATATTTTCTCTGTCGGGCTCGTCATGGTGTAAACTTTGCGTGTTTATCACAGTTGTCAATGTAGTGCATAGCAACAGTAAAAATGTCACTTGACTGCCTATGGTTATTATAGGAAAAACAGTGGGGGGTTAACCCCACTCTACTCCACAACCAGTAATGGACAGTATATGTATTGTAATACATGTTTCAATGTGTAATTCAAATAGAAAACAGTATTTTGTAATTTGTACTGTATATTATTACTGTATATTCAGTTCAAGAAAATTCTGTATTTTGAAAATACTACAAAACACTTTTGGTTAAACATGTATAATGTGATGATATCATAAAACAAAGGATTTGGATCAGTGATTTTGTTTTTCCCCAAAGCTTGTTGTTATTATAATATGGAGACCCAGAAAGATGATCTAATTCAAGGTCAGAAATATGTAGGTTGGCAGAGCTGGAATGGTTTGTAGCTACAACTTGAGGATCAAAGAGAAAGACTTAGACCTATCCTTGTAAAGTATCCCCTGCCCTGTCAAGCACCTTTATGTAGGCTAATGAATAACACAACCATACCACACTCGCACATACACCACCCCCATTCTTACACCTGCAACTAATTAATTCACATGTTACTTGCTTACCCTCAATTTTAAGTTTACATGTTAATGGGGAAAACTTGACTGATGTCTATGTGTCCTCTAGAACTGTTGATACACAAGGTCCTTTGGAATCTATAACCAACTTTAAAGTTGCTATTCAACAACATCATATGGTTCTGGCAGTTCCCATATTGGACGACTTTTTGTCTTGAGAACCTTTTATGCCTTTCAAGTTATCAGGCATTGTGAACACGTGGAACCGGTTCTGTGGTTACACAGTAGGCTACTGGTAAAAAAATAAAATAATAAACCGGTCAGGGCAAGGTTGTTGGGCAATGCTGGGTAACCTGTTTTCTCTTGGAAGCTTGTATTACCAGTAGCCAAATTATTATGATAGTCCACCAGAACACATGTAACTGGTTATGTGATTGACATCATTGCTCAAAACGTCTCCAGTGCATCACCCTGACGCAGACTATCAGAATAGCTTAACTGTTGACAGCAGATTTATGACATATCTCGTTGGAAAACTGTTGCTCTCAAACAAAAACAAACAAAAAAAGAGTCTGCTGCATTAATATATAACTCTAACATAAACATTGTGCCCGATAATTGAAATGTCAGGGCCTAGGAAAGCAAAATGCTGTGGGTGGTCTTCTAGAGCAACAGTGCACATTTTACTGAATGCATGGCAAACAGAAGTTCTCCGTTAACTTACCTGTGTGAACGAATGAAGGGGCAGGGACAATGGGATTGGCAGTCTCGGTTGGTCATCCACTTGCTGAGTGGCAAAGCATCTCTGCTTGTTCCCTCTTCTTCAGAAGTGGGCCGCCGTTATCAACAGCCTACTGTTGTGACAACTTCGGGGAAAGATCGGTTGAAAATTGCTGCTCCTCTAGTTGTATGGGTAAGCCGAACCAGTTTGTCAATTTTACTGTATGGCAATTAGCTAACTAGCATTGTCGGTGTAGCTGTTGTGTTTGCTTGCTGGCTAGTTTATTTGCTATTAATATTAGCTTGCTAGCCACGGGTTTCCGAACTTTATTTATAGGACAAAATATGTTAATGTAAATATGCTTTGCAAACCAAAAAGCAGCTGTATGTGTCCGTTCTGCTATGCATGGACTATTTTAATTGTCATGCAAGTAACTAAGAAGTTAGACTAGCTAGCCAACGTTATTCGCCTTTGTTATGTTGGTAATGTTGCTTCCATCCATGTAGCTAGCATACCTCAAGATGGCACACTGAGGTGGCAATTTACGTTAGCTGCTAACTCGATGTTCGCCAGTAGTCTGACGGAGCAAAGTAGTTGTCTGTGAGCGTAATGTGCGCTCTATGTGTCTTTGGCAACAACATCGCACATCAGTGGCTAACGTAAGCGTAAAGTGATGTTATAGTAAGAATGGTGCACAAGTGCATATTTTACGTAGCTAGCCAGATGGCTAGCTTAAACGATGTAATGAAGTGACTAGCCAGCCAGCAAACGGGTTAGCCAGTGTTTGAGATGCTTTGCCACTGCAACAGTGTTGTGTAGCCTACATTAGGCTATATGTCTGTGCTTGCGAATGTAACCTTATTTTACTTGGGCTGAAAATATATTCTTAATACAGTGTAAATTTACTTTTAACCGTTACATTAATAACACCATTGTTACTTTCTTAACGGCCGGCGAGGAACATTTATATTGTAGCTGATAATGTAACAGATGGGGACCTGACATATTTGGTGAAGAAAGCGCCGCCTATCTTTGTGTTTGTTAAAAGAGTTGGGTTAAGGTGAAAAAATCACATATATTGTTTAGTACTTAAGTCTGGGCAGGCACAGTGGGGCCCTTTCCTTTCCAAATTTATTCTGTATCTGGCCCTTACTGCCATTTATACCCTGGGTAGTCAGTCCCATTTTTCAACCCAACTTTGACACCCCTGTTTGTCATTGTAGTCCCAGTGTAATCAAACAAGTTTTTTTCTGTCACAATTCATGACCAGCTTCTATTTGTGCCTGCTGTCTGTAAGGTGGCCAGTGGTCTAATGGTGTTTTGTTTTCACTTATGTAGTAGGACCTACCTGTGAGCCAGAGTGCCAGGTATGAGGATCAGGCTGCAGGGCTCCAGTCATGCGGTGCGTCTCCTCTCTGAACTCAACCGCTGCCGCCTCTCCCGTCTCCTCTGCGATGTGGTCCTACAGGTGGGTGGGCGCTCATTTCCAGCCCACCGCGCAGTCCTGGCCTGCTCATGCACACACTTCCACAGCCTCTTCTCTCAAGCCCCCCGCACTAGCCTCTCGCTGGACTTTGTGTCAGCAACCAACTTTGAGAAGGTGCTTACCTTCATTTACACGGGTGAGATCTTCACTGACCTCATTGACGTGCGAGTGCTGTATGAGCTCGCAGAGAGGCTTGGTGTGAGGGAGCTGGTACAGGCTTGCCATGCTACCTTTCCTGACTTGCAGAGCTCTTCCATGGGCCTGTGCAGCAGCGACAGGGACCTGGATACCGAGGTGGCTTCGACTGGTGCCTTGGCTGTCTCAGTCTGTTCTTCCTCTGCTGCGTCCTGCTCTTCGCTTTCTTCCTCAGCGGTGCCCACTCCTGCCACCCCATCACCGCTCCCTCAGGGCAAACCCTCCAGGTTGGGCCAACCTCATGCCACCTCCCTTTCCCTGTCACCCAAGGCTGAGGATTTGCGCATTGAGTACAGCCAGGTGCCGGACAGCAAGCCATCCTCAGACACAAACCAACATTCCCAAGAAGTGACAGAGGGCACCCCGGTACTATCCCTGCAACTGAAGATGGAGGTGGAGGAGGAGGAGGTGGCTAGAGGAGGATGTATGGAGGAGAGGACAGAGAAAGAAAGGAGTGAGATGGAGGAAACACAGACCGGAGTGGTGAGTGGGACTAAAACTGTAGTGGGAACCAGTGTCACACTAAGCAGAGTTTCGGAGGTCTGCTCCTTCCCGGACTCCTCGGCCCAGTTTAGCGGTGAGACCTGCGCCCCGTCTTCCTCGTGCGGAGAGCCCCTGGATGGCCTCTCTATGGGCGCTGGAGAGGGAGGGAGACGGAGATGGAGTGGTGGCCACCATCTTTGAAGAGGAGGAGGCTGAGGAGAACAGGAGGACGTTGCAGGTCGGGGAGCAGCCGGAGGAGCCAGAGCAGTGGAGAGGGCTGGCAGAGGAGATCATCGAGCTTAGCGACGAAGAGGAGCGCTACCTCGAGGAGGAGGAGGAGGAGGTCGACGAGGATCTAGTGTTTGTCGAGAACGGCAGCAGTAACGGTATTGGCGGCACTGTCAATTTGGCCCAAGAATCGGGTATGACGGCGCAGTGTAAAGCCTGTGGCCAGGCGCTCCCAGCAGACGCCACCGCCATCCGGGCACACGCGGAAACACACCTAACGGAGACGGGCGAGTGCCGCGTGTGCGGAGCAGCCTTTCCCGAGCTCTCTGCCAGCGTCACTCACGCTCTCTCGCACGTGGGCATCCTCCTGTTCTCCTGTGACATGTGTCAGCTGCAGTTCTGCAGTCAGGCCAAGCTGGTGCGGCACCGTCGCCTGTCCGCAGCTCACTACAGTCTCCCCACAGCAGAGCAACTCAACACTGTTCCTCAGAGCCAAGGGGGAGAAGTCCAGTGTGCTGTGTGCACCAAACACATTGCCAAAGACTTCAAGGTGAGTGGTCTCAGAGAAAGCTAACACACTTTTTAAAATTACAATGTTATGAAATGCAAATGGCAACAGGTAGCATACCATGTCAAGTTATAATTGTGTTCAAAATAATAGCAGTGTGTTTAAAAATGTGATTAAAGCTTAAAATCTTATAATAGTTCTTATGTCCTTGCAATAGCAGCACTGTGCATTATATTCTAAATCAAAACATGGAAGAAAAATGAATATTTTGTTGTTCAAAAAAATAGCAGTGCCACCTTTACTGACTAAACATTTCTTTAGATGTACCACTCCTCTTAATCACTAAACTAATATTTAGTTGTATAATCACCATTTCTGAGAACTGCTAAACATCTGTGTTGCACTGAGTCGACCAACTTCTGGCACCTGTGAACAGGTATCCCAGCCCAGGATGACTTGACAACATTCCACAGTTCCTCTGCATATCTTGGTTTTGCCTTAGAAATAGATTTTTTTTATGTCACCCTATGTCAACATCTCCATATCATTATGCTTGCACCACTATCATTATGCTTGTCTTTAGAGTGTATTGTGGCTTGAATTCTGTGTTTGGGGGGTCTTCTTGCTGATAGATTAGCTTCACAGTTAACTTTAGGATATCTTTGATCACCCTGGAGTTGATTGAGTCTTGAGGCCGAGTCTTTGCCATTCTGGCTATTCTGCGATCCATTCGAATGGTAGTCTTTTGTTTTCTTTCAATCTCTTAGATTTTGCTTTTCATTTTGAAGCATTGCACATAATTTTAACCGAGCAGCCTACCATTGTCTGCACTTCTTTATACGTTTTCTCCTCTCAAAACGTTTTTATCAAAGTACACTTTTTCTGAACAGTGTCTGAAATGACCAGTTTTTTGTAGGCTTTCAGAGGGAAATGCATATACAACACGTGCTGGTGTCATTCTTAAATAAGGGGCACCTGATTGTTATCTGTTTCTTCACAAAATAAATAATTTTACTAATTCAACTGCACACTGCTATTATTTTGAACACTTTCCTTTCTATTAATTATTCAATTACACCAATGTCAGGAGCATGCATATCAGCAATGTTGAGTTGATTTTCAATGACTCTACAACAACTACTGGTAAATTATTTATAGTCATCATTTTTAGCAAAAACAGAGATTGATTTGGTTAGTCATGTTGGACTGCTATTATTTTGAGCCCAACTGTAAATCAGTCAACAGACTATTAGAAGCAGAAAATGACAGAACCAATGCTAATTCTTGTTCTGTTTGTGTTTTGTAAGCACAATAGCTGGAAAAAATAATAACCTGGCGAAATCTATGTAATGAAACTATTGCTGTCAGTATTTGATCCATATCCTTGGTATAGCATATACAGTAGAACACTGAAGAAATGCCTCAACTTCTGTCACTAGGTGGTGCTGTCACAGACATTTTAGAGACACTGTAGGTATGTATATGTATGAAAGCAACATTGTATGGTATGTAGTTGCTGCTGTTGAATAGGACTCAGCTCTCTCCAACTTAGTTTTACCCAAGTGCTGTCTGTTTTCACAGAGACATGTAAATCAGTTATAATGTCATTAAAACCCAGACACCATATATGTTCTTTCTGTGTGGCATTTGTGTGCCTTGTTCTCTGTGTCCAAAACGTTTTGCCACTGAGTTCCTCTACATTTTCTGTCCCTTTGTCTGCCCCTTAGGCTGTTAGAGAACACCTCCTGACTCACGTGTGTGCCCAGTCTTTGCGTTGCACCGTGTGCCAGCTCCCCCAGCCCTCCCTCTGTGCCCTGCTGTGGCACACCCTTACCCACCTCTCTCTGGCTGCCTTCTCCTGCCCAGTGTGTGCCTGCGGCTTCCTGGAGCGCCCCCTGTTGGACAGGCACATGGCACTGCATGCCGACGCCTCTGTGCTGGCCCGAGGAGGAGGAGGAGGGCCAGACGGGGCTAACGGCTTGGAGGAGGACTACCGCTGCTTCCTGTGCCCACAGAACTTCAGCTCGGCTGCTGCCTTCCACAGCCACCTGAGCGCCCACGCCGGGGCAGACATGCTGTCGGGCAGCCAGGGCTGGCCTGGCTTGCGGAAACGCAAGCATGACACCGGCCCAGACTTCTCGTCCAGCCTGTCCTCCTCCCCTCTGGATGGTGGTGGTCTAAGCAAACTCAACCTGGGCTTCGGCCTGGGCATGGGCATGGGCATTGGCGTGCAGGATAAGATGCTCCAGGGGGGACTGCCCTGCTTCCCCGGCGGCTTGCTGCCCAACAGCAGCAGCAGTGACCCCTCGGGCGTCATGGCACCGAAGCAGAAGTGGTACCGCTGCCGCTATTGCGGGAAGCGTTTTGCCCACTCGGGAGAGTTCACGTACCACCTCCGCATCCACACCGGGGAGAAGCCCTACCAGTGCAAGGTGTGCCTGCGCTACTTCCGCGGCCGCTCCACCATGATCTGCCACCTGAAGACGCACTCGGGCGCCCTAATGTACCGCTGCACTGTCTGCGGCCTCTACTTCTCCACGCTCAAGCTGGTCTCCTCACACATGGAGCTGCACAAGGATCATTTGCCTCCGGACTTCAATATCGAGCAGACATTTATGTACAATGACCACTCCAAAGAGCCCCTGTCCAACCTGGACGTCCCCTGAGTTTTCCACCTCCTGACTCACTGCCTTGTCCTCATAATTCCTGCCCTCGTTTGGGGGCTGTTGTAGGTTTGTGGACACAGAATGTATTTTACTGCCTGTTGATAATAACCAGTGTGCTTTTTTTCTGTGTGAAAGCTGAGATGGTGTAGCAGACATTTTTTTGTTCTACTGAACACAAAAATGCAGCCTTTTAATGCATTGTGTAGCAGTTTCTAAAAATACTGTCCATTACTTTACGTAGTGGTACTTATTCCAAGCAATGTCATTGTGATGTTTGTTGACTGCTGTACGTTTTAAGAGTGTGACAAGAAACTGTTTAGATTTTAAATGGTTAGTACCAAGGCTACTTGATGGCAGCACAAGCGTCGTGTGGGTAGAAATTGCCAGGGTGCTGTTAAGGAAATGGTTATAAACTCAGATTTGATTTGCTTTCTCAGGCCTATGCCATGGAAGACACAACAAGCTTTTTTAAATTAACATTAAAGGTGCAATATGTAGTTTATTGTCAGGATTTACTTTGCGATTCGCGCAAATAGTGTTGTTCTGAGAGCATGTTAAAGCCAGAGATAGAGATCCTGGCTTCAGAAACTGAAAACCCTGCCATGTATTCATTCTGCCTGTGCTTGATTTCACTAATTAGCTGATCTATGTGATGAGTTATACTGTATGCTAATTGGGATCAGCTGGTTAAGAACATGGTTAGATGAAATGTATGTCAGGTTTACATTCTGAAGTCGGGACCTCCACCTTCGGTTAAAGTGTGTTGCAGAGTTTAGAGACATTTCTTTGTGCAACTGGTTTTAGTTATCAGGGATTAAACGTATACACAAAAATGTAACGTGAACGCTTCAATAAAAACCTGTCAGTCTCAATAGGATGCTGCTTAGGGTTGCACAGTTTGGGCTAAATCTCAAATTGCAATACTGCAATGTCTTTCTGAGGTTCAGTTCAATACCCCAAATTTTGGTTGAAGTAAGTCAGACCAGTTATGAGCATGCCAAGGGTGTGAGAAGCATGACGCTCTTAATAAGTGAGCTTCTCTGTCTGTTGCACAAGAAGGATGCCATAAATATTTCTGTAAAGGTTATAGATGTCACAAGATTAACAATTGGAACAGAGTTGTGAGTTGCACAATTAACTGCTGCTTTTGCAGTTACCTATAAGCATCCGCTCAACTTGCAAACTCAATATAGAATATGTGCAGCCAAAACACTTTAAACAATATGGTGCCGTGGTTTATTGTCTTGATTTTTTTTTTGCCTTTATCAAGAAACTACATATTTCATCTTTTATACTATTGCAGTTCTGAGCAATACAAAAAGCCTCGATCTGCACATCGACCAGGTGAGATGTTTTTAACTGTTACTGTTAAGTGTCTTTACTGAAACGTATTCCTTTTTGAAAACTCAATCGTGTTATTTTTATATTAGAACTGTTGTCACGTAGATATATACATATATATATATATATATAATCCTATGTGTAATATTTTGTCTCTGTGTAACAACCATTGGCTTATTGTGGTGTTCTAACAGGTGAAATAAATTTAATCATCTTGAACACTTAAATATCAAGAACTCCTCTTCCAAGAGACATATCAGTGGCACTGCCAATACAGAAGTTGGTGATGAGAATTAAGACTGGCACAGAGCTGTATTTTGTGAAACGGTGGTTCCAGTCTGGGTTCTGTACCATTTTTTCTAAGGTTAGGAAAATGCATACATTGCAAGAAGCTTTACATGCCATGCTATCTAAATCGTTTGGATTATATTTTAGCCATCACAAGGACGGTGCATACATTAAGGATGGATTATGATGATCTTTTTAAAGCCCTTATTTTCACTGGGCGTTATGTCACATCACATGTTCAGTCACATTTTTAATTTATTTAATTTATACAGTTCTGATGATCTACTAATGTTTTGTTTGATCAACATCACCATTGATAATACACAGACTGCCTTTTTAAAACATTTTATGCTTTGTTTTTCCAAGTGAACTTAAGATATCCTGAAAGAGTATGTACTGATAAAATTATGGTGATTAGAGAATTAAACTGTTCCTTGCAAAGCAAATAGAATATATGTGTACTACTTCTTAAGGGAATAATAAGTCCTCAAAAGTCCTTATACTTGTGTGTTTTGTAATCTTAAAATCTTTTATGACACGTTGAGGTGAAGCAGATATCCAGCAAATCACCAGTTTTTTTGTTTAAAGTCACATTCAGGACCTCTACCGCAAAAGCGCACAAGGTGAATGAAGGCGCACATGTCCTTACCTTACTTTGTCACAGAATAATGACTAAAGACTGAAAATAACAGAAAGCTTATAGTTTTTATTTATGTTTGCACATGGATTCAAACATTTGAGATACCTAAAGCTTATACACAAAAGTCCTTAGAGCTAATCTGCTAACATTAAAATGACATTTTGGCTTCCCACTATTTGAAAAAAAAACATTCATAAACAGGCGCCTCCTCATGTATTACAGTATTGAACAGTTTCTATGCACAGTGATTTTTTTAAGGGGGACCTTGCTAAGTCAGTCATTTTTTAAATCATTTTTACCATTAAACTAATTCTGCAAAATAGTTTGTCTGATGTAAAGCATATCCAGTTTAAATCCATTTTAAAACCTTGTTTATAATCTTTACGAGGAGGAAACTACTGCTTTACAACCAGTAAAAACAGTAAGACTAACCAATGCTAACACATTTTACACTGAAACTGAATAGAGATGAACAACATGAAAAAGACACAAATGCACATTTGAATCTTCAAATCTATTTTAGTACACGCAAACAAAAAATAATATGGGCAGTGGAAAATTAGGTCCATATAAGGTGTGCCGTAAAACAATGTATTACACAGTGAGTTCGGAGGTTTAAGTAGGAAATATAGAATGGCATCCTCTTTCAGCAGGGCACATACAGAATAGTAAATGTTGAAAACGCTAAAGGCAAATGCTCTTGATTGAGTCAAACAACGCAACTACATATTCCTCAGTCATATTAGCTATGACAGCATATTCTGAGTTGGTTAATGTTGTATTTTTGTGATGCACAGCTTGTGTGTGAAGGATAGTTTTCTGATTTATCTCATGACTTCAGAGACAATTAGCCGTAGCTTTCATTAAACATTTACATAACATGTAAATGGTCAAAAGTTCACATGACTACAATAGTAAACCATGTTATATTTACACTTTTTAATTCATTTTTGTAGTGCATATTAGCTTTGGTGGTCCAGCTTCAACAACAATGTGTATAAATAGTGCAACACAACACAGACATTGACCTTTGAGATGCTGGTACTAAGGATAGCTGTAGTACTGAAAAAGGTTTGCAGTCTAATTTAAGAAAAAATATTTAGCCTCAGTTTTGTTTGTCAATTTACAGCCTTCCATGGCTTTTCTTTCACATATTAAAATATGACTCGGATAAAATAGGTGTCTCCACCTTGGTAATAAACACCTCCTCAGCTTTCAGGATTTTTCAAAGAAGTTCCTGTGGGACTTGGCATTTCTGAGGGAGTAAAAGGAAATGCCCCTTTTTTTTCCTCCTCCCCTCGGCCTTTATGCTCTTCCCTGTTCCCCCAGGTTGTGACCGTGTTAAACAACCATGTACACTTCTCAGCATCTCACAGTCCTAGTCTTGGTGCTGAGTTTTGTTGCTACTTCCTCCATGTCCTAGGAGCCTACATCAGATTGGCTGGTGCTGGCATTGCTGAGCTTGCGCTGATTCCCTGTCCTTGTCCCTGTGGTGCCATCGGCAGCGTTCGCGTTTGCCTCGGCGTCTGCTGGGGGTAAATACTGTGTCACTGCATTGAAGAGGTTGCTACGGAAACTCTTGCTCAAGAAGTTGTACAGGATGGGGTTGAGCACACAGTGGAAGACCGACAAGGACTGCACAATGTCATACGAAAAGTAGAGCACGTCAACCATGTTGCAGGAGAGGAGGTGCGGATCCAGGTCGTCCACCATTATCAGGATGAACACGAGGTGGTAGGGCAACCAAATGGCCACAAACACCAGTGAGTACACATGCACCAGCCACACGTCTCGCCTGCCCTGCACATCCGGAGCTGAACGCACGGCCCGTGCTATCAGCACGTTGCAGGTGACAATTAGGATGCTGGGGCCCAGGAACTGGAAGAAGAAGGCCACGAGGGTCAAAGACACCCACCAGCCAGTGAAGTTGTAGTCAGGGCATCACGTAGCATCCTGGCTCGTCCCACTCCAGCAGGTCAACGTGGGCATTCTCCATCAGGGACAGGAACAGCGAAAGCAGCCACACCCCTCCGCAACGCGACCATCTATGGAAGCGGTCCTGTGGGAAGAAGGGTCGCATTGACGGTCGCACCAGTGACAGGTACCTCTCCAGGGTCATGAGCGCCAGGAAGAAGGAGCTGCTGTAGAAATTGACCATAAAGACCAGGTGGGTGACGCGGCACAGGAATCGTCCCCAGACCCACACCTTGTCCATGGTGAACTCAAGCATGAAGAAAGGCTGATTCAGCACCATCATCAGGTCCGACAAGCTGACATTGATGACACAGAAGAGTACGCCGGTGGCCATGTGGCGCCGCCGCCAGTTGACCCACAGCACCAGGGCGTTCTCGACCAGCCCGACCATGAAGGTGAACAAGGACATGAGGAAGAGGGCAATGCGTCGGGAGTCATGGTCCAGCTTGATGGTACACTCATAGAAGAACCATGGTGTGTTGTTATAGTCAAACGAGATGTTGTGGAACTCATAAGCAGGAAGCTCTTCCAAGGTCATGGTCTGTTAATTAAAGAAAATATGTTTAGTATAAAACCTGCACGGTTGGGGATTTTTCATGACTAGTGATGGGGAAATGAAATAAAGACGCAGTCAATTTATGTCTCTGTGTGCAGCATCTGAACTTAAGTTCAATTCTGTGACCCTTGCTAAACTGCAATAGTAGTGCAGTAGTCTGTTCCTATTTCAGTACCACAGGCAACTGTACATGCCCACACAGTCACTGTATCTATTAGTCATTTGTTGATGTTAATGTAGGTCTAAATGGGCATGATTGGTATTTCACTTTTCTGTTTGCTACAGAGAGTGAGAGAGATGGTCAAGTAAACTCCTCAATCCTTTCATTTTTAATGTATGGCAAAAAAATACATATTGCAGTGCCAAATACTTCATGTGCTTTTGCAAAAAGATACTCGTGTTTTGCTTAATTTGCTATGTAATGGAACATTTTGACACTGTTCCACCTGATCTCATTTTCCACTAGGCCAAACATTTCTGTTATCAAAAGATGCTGTTAGCAGCTTTAAATAGTGCAAGTGCCATGTTCCATAGTGCAGTTATGGCTTTGTTAAATAACAGATGTTGGCTCACTGCGATACGCTCGTGGGATGGTGCAATGCAAGACCATAACTTGCTCAAAGAAAATGCCACAACATTCATGATGCAGCAAAAACTTTTATATTGCATAAATACACTCAAAATATGTGTATGTACTATGGAGTGGTTTGGCAAATTATAATTATCCAAAACTATTTTTTGAAAACTATGCATAACTTCCTAAAAATGCAAACATTTACATTTACTTCCTAAAAATGCAAACATTTACTCAGTACATCACTGAGTTTTTAAATCTAATTTGTTCTTTGGACAGCAGTAAGAATGTGCTAACTATTCATTCCAACATCACATTGCAAAAGATCTTGGGTTATTTGTTAAGACTGCTCAGGGATTACACGTTCCTGAACAGCCTGTAACTTGCGTCTAGCCTCAAATTATTAAGCACTGTAAGAGGAGAAACACCATCATATTTAAACACTATCAACAAATTTCAAAAACACAAAGAGAAGATCACAGCTACTCATCAAGCCTACAGTTGTCAGCTGATGGTCAGCAGGTGCTCAGAAGAAGTGGCTGGTTGAGTGTTTTCCTTACCTGGCTGTAAGGCACCTATCCAAAAATGAGATGTGGTGAGTTGAGGAGGGACAATTGCCTCTGAAAATCCTATTTTTTCCTAGGGGTTACCTCTGTGATGAGAGAGACTGCAGTCTAGAGGCTTCTGTAGTAACTGGGCGACAGCTAACAGCACTGAAGTATTAAAGCATTCCCTCCCTCTCCACCTCTTTTTTTTTGCTTGCGCTCTCTCTTTCTGTCCCTGTTGGCTAGGTCTGAACGAACAGGACATCCTCTTGACAAAAGGGGGGTGATGGTTCTCAACAGGAAAGAGGGAGATACAGAAGTGGGTTTATATTGGTGAGGATCCAGCAGTGGAAATAGGTAAGATTTTACGTAATATTATATTTCTCAGGACAACATATTTATGGACTTTACTATTCACACTACTGGCTAAAAAATATACGGAACACGTCAAAATGTAAGAGCTGAATTGAAGTTAAATATATAGAAAAAACACAAAATAAACTTTTAAAAAGTTAAAGGAAAAACATTACATGAACAACAGCTTTTCATCCCCAGATTAGTCCTTGTGTGTGTGTGTGTGTGTGTTGTGGTGGCATACCTCACTATGGAATTTCATGAAAGTTTAGTGTCTTTTCAAGAGCGCCAAATTCAAGGAAAAACATATAGGTGGTCTAGGACAGATATGCTACAAAAACAGGCCCCACATGCAGGACAATAGCAGGAAATACCCAAAAGTCATAGTGTCACACTGAATGGCGGGCACAGAGGAGGAAGTTAGGAAGCCTGACGAATGTGTGGAGTAAGGAGGAAGGCAACCTCTTAACCTAAACTCCTGTCCAGTTTGATTTGTTCATTGTAGTGCCCAG
This sequence comes from Setipinna tenuifilis, assembly GCA_030347295.1. NCBI lineage: Eukaryota > Metazoa > Chordata > Actinopteri > Clupeiformes > Engraulidae > Setipinna > Setipinna tenuifilis. The sequence goes on from CM059270.1 coordinate 20,817,973, forward strand.
GTTATAAGGCCTGCTCAGGGCTGATTTACTGATTTCCATGAAATAATTAGGAATCAGGTGACATTCACCTTAGCCAAGGGAATATTTCAGAAGGGAGACAATGAGAGGGGAATTTTGCAGACTACACAAGCACAATGTGTCTTGCAAGGCCATGCATGGTAGCTGTTAAAGACATATTACTAAACATTCTGGTTGTAATTTTTATTCTGGTTGGTTTACCTTTTCACCATTTCTTAGTAATATAATTTACATTATAAACAGTATCGCTTTGTGCGATTATGTGCATGACTCACTCACTATGCCTTACCATCCACCCCTACCTGCAGCTCAAAATACTTTTTGGAGAATTTTGGAATAGTCTGTAGTCTGCATCTGTAGGTGAACATATTTTTGAGAATACTGCAAATGTAGAGGGGGAAAAAATGTTACGAACTGTCCCTGTCCTGAAGCAGTGTCCTGATGTGGCTTTTAGATGTTACTGCTCGGCTGCCCCTTCCATCATGTGAGAAGCAGTAACTCTGTCCCCACGTAGTACCTGTAATTTGTGTTGGCCATAATTCAAGTTGACTGCAGATAAATGTGAAGCAGTAAGGACGGCATGTTCCACCCCTTTTACAATTGGTCCGCTCGTCAGCAATTTCAGCGCTTAGTGGGGTCTTAAGTTCTCCTTGTATCCTCTTTTTCTTTGTCTCGCCCCATCCTGCGTGTTTCCCTTAGTAGAAGTCACCCCCTTTTTTGCAAGAGCAACAGGAAGCAGGCCGTCAGCAGAATCGCAGCTTCTGGTAAAGAACGAATCCTGTTCTGGGCCTCTGTGTGTAGATTATAGAGTTGGAGTACAGCAACGCTTCAAAAACGTTAATCCAACAGACTCATTTTTTCTGATTACTCCTCTGACTGACTTGACACCACAGAAAAGCACAAGACTGTGGCAATTTCTATGCATTTTGCAATAACATCAAACAAAAAACAAATACTGAAACAGGTTTTATTCATTTAACATTAACAATTGTGATGACCGGTGAATAGACTGCACAGCTTGACTAGAACAGAGCAGTCACAGGCACCATCTTAAAGCTGCTTTACGGTCATGGGGAAGCAGGCAAGCTTATTTTCCATTATCTGTCCTAATATACAAAGAGCCTTATCAATACACTTTTTTGGGAATACCTGGTTGTATATATATTTTTAAACTGACATAGTAGGATTTTAACAAACACCTCATGAAAAAGACAACCCATCTCATCCCTTTTAAGTGTGTGCACATTTCTAAATGACACCATTTAACATGTACTCATGAACAGGGACAAACAACAAATTTCAAAAAACGACAATGACAACAAATATTTCATGATAAGTGACATGTAAGTGTAATGTTTTTTAAAAAAATATTCCAATAAATAAAACCAAAGATAACACAGCGGAGTGTTTAAAAACCTTAAAATGGCTAGCAAAAACACCATATTTACTGTGGTTCTTCTCAAGTTTGGCTAAATTATGCTACATGCGTAGAACAATTTCTTTTTTCAACCACAGACTTCAGTGAAAAAAACTGTTGGAATATACCCAGTGTGAAGCTCTGGAATGTAGTGTAATTTAAGTGCTATAATCATTCTAGAAAGAACAAATTCTTTCAGCACACCTACAACAGCCCATTAGCTACAAATATCTCAAAGGTAATTTGAATTTGAATATACTAACTGTGGGCAATTACCATAGGAGAATGGGAAGAGCTAAATGAACCCCACAAACCATGCTAGGACAGTTGTCCACAACATTGTGAGGCTGGCACTGTTGTTTTAAAGGAATGAGTTATATTTAACACCTGACAAAACTGACACAGAAAAGGTTTAGAAAAAAAAATGGTCCAAACACTGGTAACAAAATAAATAAAATGCAGAAAGGCATACTGTATGCCAGCATTGATCCGTAAGCTAGATACTGTTTCATTAAACCCACGTGATCTACATTTGTACCTTTGATCTTTGACAGCACTAGAGAAAGAGAGAGGAAAACCAAAACAGTAAAATGGTGTGCGAGTCTCCCGCCTACCATAATCATGACGGAGCCACAGAACTCCACACTGTCAGCAGCAGGTGAATACTGACACGACACACACTCTGACTACCAAAGGCATCTTGGGGTTGTATTCTGATAACTCCAAAAAATATTACCTATGTTCCATTTTCTGACGCTCTCTAGCACAAGTCATCATGCTCAAGACTAACCTTTTATTACATTTTAGTGCAGCTCTATACTACACAGAATGAAATGACTCAAACCACACTACAAGGCCTTTCCTTTGCGATGGACCTGCAGATTAGGTCACACTATGCTACTGTGGTCACCAAGCCCTCATTCCATATACTCCACATGGGAACACATATAAAGCTCTAATATGGGCCTGGTGGTAGGTCACTTCAGGTCCTGATTACAAAAAAAAAATCCTTCTGCTTCTACCCGATGCCACATGGGGATGTGAAACCTGTACACTCCACACTGTGGACATCAACATATAGTCATATGTATTGCATGAGTGGGTGCATGATACAATTTTTTAAATCAAAATGTAATTTTCTTATTTTTTTCCAGGTGAAGTAAATATACATCCAGTAAATATCTGTGCAGAAGACAGCCTTTGTCTTGAACAGTGATGCTACGCAAAAATATTAGCGATGAAGTCCCGGAATCTCTTGGCATACTGCTCCGGATGAACAGTAGATATTTCAGCACCGGCCTAAAACAAAAGAGCGAGAATTGCCTCACATGTAAAACAAATATTTGTTGATAAATCGAATGTGAATCCTATGGATTTAAAAAAGAAAAAATATATATGTTCATTTTTTTGCAAACCAGAAACCAGACCATGTTTTTCCCTCAAGCAACTTCTCTTTTTTTACCTATAAATTGGGTGACTCACCCCATGTTTGACGGTTTTTGCTGCATGTGCGGCTTTCTTCTTGGTGTCATACTGTGTCAACACGTCGATTAAACCCATAAAGTAGACTTCTTTCTGTGGAGCTCCTGGAAACCATGAGGAAATGTCACTTAGCATAGCAGCCAAACCTCAGAGTTCATGACTCCACACACACTCCCTTTGCTGCACTCACATGGGTGGATGTTTACGAAAGTCATATGTACTATTTGGACAGGGATAGTTTTTACATAGACAGGTAGGGTAAAGCAATTATTACCTGAGCTTCTTAGTGATTTTAGACCAGTCCTTATGTGACAAGTCTGTAATCATTACTGGACGTTGTCCTGTCGATTACGGCTACTACTAGGTTACGGTTTGTCAAAATGACCCAGGTTAACACTGAGACCTGCTGTAAATTAATATTAAAATTTTCCTTTATATCCTGTTTAGAAGCATTTTCCCACAGTTTACCAAGTAAGGTGGTACTTCAATTACATTTTTCTACTATGTAGTTGAGCAATGCTGTGTTTTCTGCATACAAAGAACAACAGTCTGACCAAAAAATGAAGGATGAAATCTCTTTTCAGAGGCATAACATTTCTGATTGCTTTACATAACAAGTTACATATAAACACCTAGTTATAGTGCAGGTGGTTCATGAAGTCAACCAATACTTTTTAGTCAGTTAATATAATCATCCGACCAGCCCTAACTCTTGCCTACATTGGTCATATGTTGTAACAGCCTAACAATGATCCTGTTGACAGCACAGGAGTCAATAAAGAGGTGACAGCAGTGTGTGAACAAAGTTAACCCTCCCACTTTTTGCGGGTTTTACCAAGATTTTTTACTCCACTGCAACATTCTGTGGAACATTCCTCCATCCAAACTTGTAAGACAAATCCTGTCCAAACACTACCTACACACGATAGAAGGAGCCCAACACACTTACCCGGGGCACTCTTGACGGCATACACGTCCACGTAGGGGTCAAATTCCCCCGGGCCGAGGGGCTTAAAGGAGTTCATGTAGCCCGCGATGCCCTCCGGTGAGGTGCCGTAAGAGCCCACCAGCGGAGCGGGTGCCAGGCCGTTGTCGGGTTCCGCCTCATCCTCGCCTCCAGGCTCCTCGGCCTCTTCCTCATCCCTCTCAGCTCGGGCCACGTCGTGGATGCCTAGGAGCAGACTATAGTCCATGATCTTCAGCCTCACCAGGAACTGCAACACATAGGGTCAAACAGCTAGTTTAAAAAAAAAGGAGGTAATTGCCATCATGATTAATTGGATCAAAATGATACACTCATCTCTGCAAGTTCAGGATATATTATGGTAAATAGACTGCATTTACATAGCCCATTCCTATAGTACCCTAAGCGGAGTGCTTTACATTGAATGCTTAACACTCATTCACACAGTTATCAGTTGCTGGCCGGCTCCTCGACCTACTGAGCCACTGTCGCCCCACTATCACTTATGTTTCATAATAAATAGTATAATATATAATGATACTGCACAGCTTGTATACGTACAAACTCCAAGTCAGTTTTATTTAGACCGTTCAATCACAGATGATTTTGAACGGTTTCAAACAGCAGAGTTTGTGAAATGACTGCACCACAGTAGCAGTATCCTATAGGAACTTTATAAATTCACAGAAAGAGACATACAACGTTCTGCTCCAGCACCAGCTGTATGTAGCCTTCCAAGAGTGTGACCTGTAAGGTCAGGTACTGCTGCAGTGGAAATATCCACTTGCCAACTGTCTACAGTGAGCCAATGGTGGGCTTGGCAATATGTCTTATTTCCCTTTCTTAAACGGCTTGTTCTCAAGTCGTTGTAAATCCCAGCTAAACCCCACAGGTTGCCATCATTACATTCTATTACAAAATTCCATATTGCTCCCCTCAAACCTCAATAAAAAAATATTACAAAGCAGCAGAAAGTAGTGAAAATGTTGGATGCTAACTTTGTCGTAAACTTGTAAAGAAATTAGCTGGATTCTGGTTTCCATGGGTTTGTGCTGTATTTAGAACAGCTAGTGGTTTTAACCAGAGTGTTCAGGTAGGGATTGTAGAATCTAAGATCTTTGGTTTAAGGGCACTCTGCTTCACATTGTGCCCAACAACACCCCTTAGCTGTTCTAATCCAAGTTATTGCTTAAAAATTCCCATCTTATTTTTATCCTTTTATGCATTCACTTTCAATCACTATGCTTATTTTATCTTTACTTCAATTTTTAATCTTTATGCTGTACTGTATGGAGTTTTGGAGGTCACAATAAGCAACACAATAAACACCACACATAAAAAAACCCTCCCCTAACTTTAAAAATAGAAAAAGACAATATGTAGAAGTATGATCAAAACTCAAAACATACACTTACAAAGATTGGTCAAAAAAGTGTGTGTTACACCATCATAATGGACATGAACGTCAGCATTTCTCTTCAGTGCTGATTTCATACCCTTCATGGTATACTATACATTTAACTTAAATATTTAATGTTGTTCAAGAAAATAGCCACAATTATTAGCCATAATTAGCCACCGTGGTTTGCACAAGTGTGGGCTGTTTGGGCCAGTTTTTCTGTCCCGGTTCAGCCCAGCAGTAATATTCTCTTGCTGTGATGGCAAAGGCATGACCCGCCCTGCTCTGTATCCGATAGGCCTAACCCAATGTTCAGTCACCCGACCTCAACCCCAGCAATGGCAACCAAAACAATCACGGAAAAAGCTCTCGGAATACTGTCAAATCATGCTGTGCCAGCAGCAGCATGGGTCATCATGTTTTGTACAAACCTGGAAAGGCTGATTTTAGAATGTAGCCATTCAAGTATGCAGGGTTCCTACACATTTTCAAATGTAAAATTCCAGACTTTTTCCATACTCAAATTCTCAGATTTCAGAGACATCAGCGCACCACCAAATACTAATGTATTTAAATGAATTAAACACATACAGTTATTGTGGCATACCACCAAAATCTATAACATATTTAGCTGGGCCTAGAACGTGTGTCAGTGTCCTATTTTATGTCATAACCAGTGGCGGCCAGTGGAAAAAATGTTTGGTGGGGCACGAAGGTAGACATCATGAGCATATGTACTACCCCTGGCGGGGGGTATGGGGGTCCTCCCCCAGAAAATTTTGGATTTCTTAGATGCAATTTCCTGCATTCTAGTGCATTTTGGGGTAGCCTGTTTCACATAGCAAATGCAAAATCCATTCTGATTCAGCTTACATTGTCAGTTGCATGACCTTAATAAATACTTGTAAAATGACAGTTGCAAAGTGATAATGAAATGTAGTCTTACAATGAAAGTACACAGCGCTACAGTGCTGCGTCCGCAGCGCAAAATAAAAGGGCCAATTAAAATCTTTTATTTGTAATGCTCTCAAACTTTTTTCACATGCTTCCATAGACTCAAGCTTTGTCGGCACCCCGGAGTGGGAGGGCTTTCGCTCACTGTACCAAATAACAAACAATCATCTCACGTTAAAGTCAATACACTCTCACTGGTGGTTAAGGTGGAACGGTACGGTTTCTTGTTATTGTTAATATGATGAATTTTTTTAATCCCTCACATGTTGGGAGGGCCGCGCCCGTGCGCCCTTAATAAAAGGGCCGCCGCTGCGTCTCACTTCAGATTTCTTTTAAAATTACCAGATGAGTGTGGAGCATATTTATTAAATGTAACTTTACAAAACCAACAGGAATATTTTTCTGAACTGTATGGAACTTTGTGGTGATAGGGACTTTACATTGCGCTTATGTCGTTTTCTCTAATCGACTGAACTAGCAAATCTATCTGGCTAATTTTCATGTCAGAACAGTGATTACTCGTAGGCCTAATAATGAATTGTTTAATATGTAAGCAACAACAACCCCTTACAAAAAACCCTAATAGAAACTAATCTCTTCCAAAAAAGTCTGACAGCAGCATGAACAACGCTGCTCATAATGTTAATCTCTGATTCCTGCTCAGTGCCTAACTTTTGACACTTGCTCATCTCGCTGCTGTACGCTACGTAACAATCGCAAGTTTCAGACTACAAAACGCTGCTCCGCTCCCTCCGCAGGCATTTCAGCACATTTCTTAGGCAAAATTCGATGAATGTCTGAAAGTTGAGCTGCATTTTACCATGTAGTGGCAAATGTCTGGAAACAAAAATATTTCTCCATACTCTAATTTCAATTTTCCATACTTTTTCAGACCTGGAAAACACTAAAATTAAATTCCATACTTTTCCATACTTTTCCATACTGCGTAGGAACCCTGAGTATGGAGATATTTTGTACAAACGTGTAAAGGCTGATTTTAGAATGCAGCCATTCAAGTATGGAGATATTTTGTACAAACCTGCAAAGGTTGATTTTAGAATGCAGCCATTCAAGTATGGAGACGGCATATCAAGCACTACAATCACGAAACAAAGATTTTTGGAAAGATTCATCATATCATTGAAACTGCAGGGTTGTCCATCCTGGCTTAGGAAAAGTTGCTACTTTTGTTCCACCATTTTCTAAAGCAGCTGATCCTAATGCGCACACAAATCATCAGACAGGTAGATTAACCAAGTAGCAAAATTACCTGTGCATGTACAGAGGCGGTAGGAATACATGGAAAAGTACTTTCTGAACCACTGTTATGATGGTTACATTATAATGCACAAGTAATATACTGTATTAATTCCTGAAAGAATTGAATACTGCAGTGCTTTTATCTAGTGGTCCCAAACATGTGGATGCCACCAGCGAGTCTTTTTTTCTGACCAAGAGTTGGCAATGAGAGAACTGCTGCTCACTGTGCTGTATTATATGGCTTAACAAGACTGTTTGGCATTTTAAAATCTTTTTTTTTTTTGTTAGCTAGAGGGCTGATTCGGCTGAATCATGCTGAAAGTATAGGTTGAAGTACTTAAGTTAATTTCAACACTCAATATAAATTTACTTGGATAGACACACAATAAAAGTCATGTTGTAATACTCATGGTCAGCAATGTTTATCTACTTGGAATCAGCAAGTGTCAAGCCAGTGGTCATGTTTCACCTCTACATCTCTGTTCAGCTTCTCCATGAACTTCTCCTTTTCCTCCTCAGTCACATAGACTTTCTGCATGTTGTTTCTGAAGTCCACGTCTTTGTAAGTGGGTAACTCTTTCACCTAAAAATGTAACAATAGAAGAGACATATTGCTTAGTGGCACATCAGTAACTCTATATGACACTGTAGACTTGCTTTGTTGTTTAAGTCTTACCTTCTCTTTATCGCTTGCTTCTCGGGACACTAGGGAGCCCTGGGAATATCAAGTATTGCATTTATTATTTCCACCAGGATTCATCTGTCCACATTAGAGAAAAAAAACCACACACAGAAAATCAACACTGACTGAACGTGACCTCCTGTGGCTAAAAATGGTCAGTGCAATTCAAAACTGACTTAAGGAGGTTTTTTTTTTTTTTTTTTTTTTTTTTTTTAAAAAGCCTTTTGATCTTCATCCAGTTCTCTGTAATCTTTCAAGTCAATCACATCTTCACATTAATCCAAAACATTACTTGTCACTTACTTTCAGGTCATACTTCCGGTGCACTAGGAGTCTGTGGCTGAACATGTTTCTCATGACTATCAGGTAGGAGTCTTCACTCTCCACGCTTACGCGGTACATGCCCAGGAACTGGGGGAGAAGGGTGCTGCCGTGGCATTTGACAATGTGCTAAAACAAAAAGAAGCTCAGACTGAAGACCAAGCGGCAACGGTGTCATCAATCCTAAATATGCTGTTTGAAAGTATCAACACAAAGACTCCCTAATAGGCTTGGGTAGCATCTAATTTTTCATACCTTGATATTTCACGGACATAATACCCTCTATCTCGGTATTTAAGAATTAAAAGTGTTGTTGTTGTACATTGTACATGCATGTTATGTCAGTAGGTGTGGCCAATTTTGAACACAATAAATTAAACAACTACTGTCTATGAAGATGCCCAATGAGTTTAATTCATTGGAGTGTTTCCTTATTATAAACCTTTCATATGGAATGCAACAAATACCATCAATCGGCAATTCTTTACCATTCTGATGTTGGCAAACCAATTCAGCATATGCTTCTTTAGCCTGTACGTGGTCACAGTATTAAAAACTATACAGTATACAGTATTTTTAAAATATCGCCAAAGCATAACTCCCAAATACATACCAGGTATCAGTTTGGCTCTACCTGAAACTAGTTTTTCTCAGTTATGAGATCTAGGCTAAGGCCGTCCCTGGGACTACTCAATATCCCTTCACACATTTACTTGCCCTACTTTCCACAGATACGACAGCCGACTGCAGTGCAGGCCTATTATCTTCAACAGTTCTACACCGCTTTGCTTGACGGCAAACTAAACAGTTTGGTGTAGTCCACAGGCCCTGCACCTGATTCAATTTTTTTTTCCCACCAGATGTAATGTACACCATACACACCCTTGTTTAAACATTACAAAAATGTGAAGGAAACAATGATATAAGACAAGCTGGATTTGTTCACAGTTTTGGATATTCCCTTACATATTAAAGTAAATGAGTGACCACAGGACTATGCAAAGGGAGACCCTGCGGACAAGTGGCAAAATGTAACATGGCATATTCAGGAGCTTGGCCTAGATAACAATCTGCTGGTTCAGCTACAATGTAAACGTGACAACCCCCTTTCTCTCTCCCACTCGCGCGTGCTCTCTCTCTCCCTCACACTCACACACACACACACACCAACTTCCTCACTGCCAGGCCTGCTCTATAAACAGACTGAACCTGAAGGATAAACCATTCTGGGTGTCAGCAGGGAATGTGCAGAGGCCTTTAGAATAGCACTCTTGCTTGTTCATCCACTGTCATACTTAAGCCTTCAAAGAATCCCTCACTAGGATCTACATATTTGCTATAGAAGGTCATTGAAAGCATGTTTTTTTTTTTGTAATGTGAGGACATAGCTGTTCAAACAACTTTTTACCGCTCACAGAATTCAAAGCATCATATAGGTGTGTAGGTGTCCTTTTAGGATAAGCACAGTAATTACCTGGTGGTATTCTGAAAGGATGCTGTGCATGTCAGCGACGTCCTCACTGGAGATTTGCTTGACCACCAACGTGCGGTCGTATGAAGTCAGGAGCAGGCCCTCCCCTTGGCCTTCTCCTCCGCGAACTGGTGGGCTACGTGCAAGAGAGACCTTAACAGAGGAAACACAGGGCAAACATGGAGCAAACTTTAATAGGTGCCATTATGGTGAGGACTCAAATCTTTTCAGACATTTTGCCAGAGGTAGCCTAGCTCTTACTACATTCAGGCAGTTTACACAGTCACAATATAGACTTGATAAATGTACAGCTTTTGCCCATCATACCTGATAATCCTGATCCTCAATGCCAAAACGTTCTCTAAGGTTCCGGAAGACTTGAGGACAGTATTCCTTAAACTTGAAATGTCCTGGTAGATTTTCTCTGATTTAAAATACATGAGCACTGATTTGTTAAACCACACGGGGGGGGGGTTCTTCCCAATCTTCCCAATCTTGGCAAACTTTCTTCAAACCCCCTTCCCTTAAAGACTTGCTATTCACCACAGGAATTTCACACATCTCTCTCTAATTCTAAAGTCACATTGCAAACTAAAAGACTCTGGAGAGTACCACAGGATTGTTCCCCTTTACACAAGCTTAACAGTTATTGTCGAGACTTTCTTTTTTAAAATACTGAGAATATACATTTCTTTATTTATGACATGGGCTACTTAAGAAACACGTTTAGAAACTGTAGAAGTTGACAGAAATAGCTCAATTACATCAACACATTACAGTTCTATAAGGGCTATACATGTATCCCTTCTCTGTACACCTCATGCCTATTTTGTTCTTGATATAAATACCATTTCCAATCAATGGCTTCATTACTTGTTGAAGAGGTGATTGTTGACTTTGATCTTTGTATTTGCTTTGAAGTCATCAGGCAACAGCATGACTGGAATCGGCACCTGATTTAAGTCATTTATCTGAAACCGAAAAAAGACACACCTATTACATAATTTCTGAACCATTAGAGTGCTAAGAACAGCTCTACGTCATTTTACGAATTATTCACTCCCCAACTTCGCGGGTGGCTAAAACTAACTTTTATGGCTACGATATTCTTTCAAGTACAAATGAGGGCCACAGATATTGTTAAGCCACAAAAAGACAATACTTAAACAGATGGCGAGACCCCCCTCACTCAAAGATTAGACCCAGGCCTGATTGAATGGTGGTCAACCTATCGGCATTTACAGTTCCACCTCTTGACATGCTGGCAACACTACACATGCTTGCGATTTGCAGCAGGGTTGGCAACTTTGGTCTTTTCCCAGCAAATCGTGCAATATGTACAACCAATTCAAAGAACCTGGTGTTTAATTAATGCAGATTCAACCAAAAGCTTAGCTTAAGTTAATCAGTTCCAAGTTAGCTTAGTAGCGTTAGCTAACCGGATAACATGGATGGTATTTCAAGATCTAATCACACGGCATTGGGGACACCTTTTAGCAATGACAGAGTGTACAACTGCTTTACCAAAATAAATATAAGATCTAGCTATAGCTAAGCCAGTTAGCTAACTTTGCTCAGAAAATACCTAACCCAGTTAGCTTGCCAGATAGCTAAGCAAGTTCCATCAAAACGTACCGAGTGATTCACTCCCCACATGAAAACGCTGAGAACTGGGTCGCTAGCTCGAAATACTTTAACCTTCTGCTGTACGAAGTGTTTCTTCTTCGTCTTGGTTTTTGGGGCCAGCATGACCATTGGACTCGACGTGCCGCCTGCGTTACCAAGAGACGCCATCACGGACTTGGCTTCAAAAGTTGAAATACTTTTCCTCTTATTTGATCCCCGTCGCTCGTTTAGGTCCCTGGCAAATACAGGGCGGGGACTTCCACAAAACCCGAAAACAGTTTGAAACAGTGTCCGATTTGTAGTTCATATATCGGCCTGTAATGTAAGGACAATGTCTCTAACACAGCATAAAGCCTTGAACAATATGACAGCTCAGCTCTCATAAGAATTTCCCCGTCTGGTTGTCTCACCTGGCCCTTCATCACGTGGTATCGATGGACAGGTGGAGACCATATGTTTTAAAGGTGGAGACCCAAATGTGGACTAAACACGGCTCGTGTGACGTTGTGTAGAGAAATAGGTAACACGTTCATGCATTCAGGCTGACTGGTGTCAGAGACGTCCTCATATAACCCAAGTCGTGGTTAAGACTTTATTAAAAATAACAATAATGTTGGTAAAGTAGCCTACACACAATTAAATAAGCAGAGTGCTTTCACTGTTCAGTAAAGGATGTAGGCTATGGGCTACAATACATCGTACAAAGTATACCCTCGAAATGCACAGGTTGTAAAAGACCTTAGGATAGCCTACTTCCATTAGCCTATAGTAGGCATAGCCTACAAGACAGCTTGGCCCTTTGTCCATACCTTTATGGATAAAAAAAAGTCAAACATACTGTAGCTGATGTTCAACGTGCAAGGCGGTCATAGGCCTACGTTTCAGCAAAACTGAAAAAAAAAAAAATTAAGACTCAGAGACATTCCAAATAGTTTCAAATGAATTGATTTTCTCCACTACACTGATTTAGCAAATCTTTAGGCCTATGTCTATAAGTATATATTTAGAAGTGACTCAGATTGTAACAGGAAGTAGGCTAGTACTAAAATAACAATAGTCCCTCTCTCAAGTCCTGAAGCTCACCATGAAATAGATTCTCTTTTCACAGGATCAAACAAAATCTATATATATCTTATATACACACCTGGTCAAATTTGCTGATTGAGGTGTCCTGTCGTCCTCCATTTAAACACAGCTCTGCTTTGCAAGAGTTTGCTGAATAATGTGAACAACCATCTGGAGCTAAACATCAGCAAAACCAAGGATGGTAATGACCCTCTCCAGCACATGGAGAACACCAGTAGAATCAACCTTTACCATTGTCCATGGAGCAGGGGCGATTTTAGCATCTGGTCTTTAGGGGTGCCCGGCCCCCAGTGCTTATCACACAACACTATTATTATATATAATATATTATTCATTTTGCACTGAGCCAGGGGGTGCCGAGCAGTTTCACGGGGGTGCCTTGGCACCCCTAAAAATGGTCTAGATTCGCCCCTGCCATGGAGAATATGTTGAATTAGTCAATGGATACAAAAAATTTCTTCCAATACAGAGTACATCCAAAAATTTCAGAAACTGTGGCAACAGTATCTCTGGAGGAAGCTACATTTATTTGGGGTCAGTAAACATGTAGCTCACTCTTCTCTTACTTTATTACTTTATCTTTCCCTTGCTGGTTCTATTCTATCAGCCTCTTTAGCTGAAGGCAACTACAGGCTGTTTATGTCTGCTCTAAGATTATTGGACCTAAAACCTTTCCTCAGTAAGTGAGCAACAGGAGATCAGGCTGTCTGGTAAGCTCTTACAGGACATCTCACATGCCCTGTTTGCTGTCTCTATGTGGCTCCTCTCTGACAGACGAATTCACAGCCTATGCTGCAGGATGCAGAGAAGGCAGTCAACTTTGTGTCTATGGCTATCCAACTCCTCAACTCTAAACCCTTCCTAACCATCTGCCTGTCCTTGTTACGTATGCCTCCTTTGTCTCATATGACTACAGTAGTCTGCAATAACTTGGATTAGATCATCTTTATTTATTTTACCTATGTTATCTTAAAACTTTTCCAGTTATATTCATTTTAGGTATATCTTACTTTACTATGTGTGACTGTGTACATCAGCCCTTGTGAACAATTGAATTAAGTTGAATTGAATTGAATATATTGTTTGTATATAAGCCCCCCCTTCTTTTTTCAAATGAAGAGAGGAATGTTGAAATTGCTATTCAAATGAACAAGAATTACACAGAGCTGTGTGATTTTGGGTTACTTAGAGCTATTTTCAGGGGTGTTTCCAATATTTTGCCATCCTCTAGGCTCTGGTCAGCAGATCTGTTATATCTGGGTCACTGCTTATTTTAGAATTTGAAAACACAATGGGAATAAATGTCTACATAACCCCCAGTTTATGTCTAAGAATAACAAAAGGTCAACACGCCAGAGAGGGCAGAAGTAGGACATGTTGTGTAAATCTGCCTATACCACCATACGAATTAGTATCAACTCCAATTTTTAGAGAAAAAAATTGTAATTGTAAGTTACCTTGGAAACAGTAGTTTGTCTTTGTAGGGTTAGGGTTAGGGTAAAGTTTTTGGCTAGGGTTAGATGCTTAAAGGAATATGCCACCCCCAAGTGAAATTAAGTCTCTCCCCACAGTCCCTAGAGTTTGATAAGTGAGCAGAAGCGTTTTTTAGCAGACCCAGCCATTGTCCGAATCTGGCAGCACTGACCTTAGCTTAGCTTAGCATAGTTGCTGTAATATAGTGTTGCCAACTAGCAAATGGTGGCAAAAGTGAACCAGTTCACTTAAGGTTTTTTGTAATTACTTCTTGTGACCTGTGCATTCAGGCTGAGTACAAATGACAATGCAGATTAATACGAAGGGATTGATCAAGTGGCATTTAGATGGGGGACTATATTCCGTGGAAGCACAGGCAAAGCACAGACAAAACACAGCTGAAAGGCACAAAGACACCACGCAGCACCTGGAAACCCCATAGACAGTAGAAGAAACCCCCTTCCTCCAACTTCTGTAGACATACAAGCGTGGAGTTGTTACTAGTAGGCAGTGAGGTAGGCAGTGAGACTAGGCTCATTCGACGAAAACAGCGGCATTCAAGTTACAAACCCGTCTGTCTACACACGTCAACACAAGCATGAAAAATAAGCCAAAAGATATGTCTTCAAATTGGATTTAAATAACGTACATATAAGATGAGAAGTTCAGTGGGGGTGCGCTGGACAATGTACCTGCACAGATGTCAGTGAACTTTAAACCAACCAGGGCAAATTTGTCTACAAGCGTCTTGCTCCCGCAAGTTTTCAGGTCATATGACATGGTCACATTTTAGTGACATCCTCACACCTTTCGGGCAAGTCCATAGACAGTAGAAGAAATGGACTGAGGGATAGTGTCATTTTCACTGGGAGCCGATGATGAGTTACAAACCCATCTGTCTGCATCTGTCTGCATATGTCAACGAGTGAAGTGACTTAAAGTAAAATCATTCAGGCAGTGGATGGCGGTAAAGCATTAAACAGTGCCTAATCCGACACAAGAAGGCCAAAGGTGACGAGCAAGACGTCACATGTATATAAACCAACATAAACAATGGTCTAACGACAGGTCCAAGCTAATCGATGGAACTTCTGATGGATCGTCCAGACTTTGCTGTTGGGAAACACCTGCGTCATCGAACTATGCATCGGAGTAACGTTGTTGTAAACATCGTTAGTTGTGTCGTTCGAACGATGCTGTTGGGAAACAGCAGTGCCGTTAGTCCATCGTTCAAACCAACGAAGTTGCTAAGGAAGTTAGCAACGACGGCTTTGGGAAAGGCACCCCGGAGCAACCTGCTAAACATCACAATACAACATCTTGGATATCAACACCAGCCACCCTGACCTTATCAAGGTTAAAACTGTCGTTCTGTCCTTAAAGAGTGGCAAGGCATGTGGCCTGGATGCTATCCAGATGCTGAAGGTAGACATTTTAACATCAACTAAAGTCCTTACAGCGAACAATCACCAATAACTGGTATAAAGGCCTCAAAGTCAAAATCCAAAAGTCGACACCAAAAACTGAAAACTGGCGAGGAATCAGACCTTTTGTCCATTCCAAGCAAAATATTCTGCAGAATCATTCTCGACAGGATTGAGCCAGCCATTGTCAGTCTCAGAAAAGAACAAGCAGGCTTTAGGAAACTGTGAAATGTCCTAGAGCAGTGCTTAGAATAGAACACATTCTTGTATATCAACTTAGACTTCCAGAAAGCCTTTGAGTCTCTGGAAGGTACTCTGGAGTTCCACCCAGTATAATCAGTCATAAAAATCTTCTATGAAAAGTTTACGTGTAATGTCTTTATGGGCAACACCCTTACCAAATGGTTTCCAGTACAGTCCGGAGTGAGACATGGATGCATCATCTCGTACTCGTTACATTAAACTGGATCATAACCAACACAACAGCAGACAAATCCAGAGGCATCTAATGGACCCTATCCTCTCAGCTGGAAGACCTGGACCTTCCAGATGATTTTGCTCTTCTTTCAAAACACTACTTCAACATGCAATCAAAAACAGGACGGGCTTAGCAAATACACCAAACAGATTGGATATTAACACCTCAGTTGATGTCCATAAACTCCACCCCCACGGCACTCATCCATATGAATGGAGCACCACTTGAGTTAGTGGAAGACTTCACCTACCTGGGCAGTCTTCAGCAAGGACATCGCCATCCAAAAAGACATCAGTGCAAAGCTGGGAGCTATCCCCTTTTATGCAGTGCAGAGGCACACTCTGTAACACTGAGGTTTATGGCAGAACCCCAGAATTTCACAGAACATTTAAAAGGCTTGTTTTTCTCAGCAATGGATGTACATATCAGACATGGTATGATCTCCAACCCCATGTTCATTTCAGGAACACATTATGATAGTATGACTCTCCATTCTGGAGAAAATCAACTTTAATTCTGGTGTGCACCGAGCTTATTTTGTACTCTGTCCACTGGCTGGTTGCTAGGTAACAGAGCCACCGGTAAGTAAACTAACCCAGTAGGTCAAAGAAAATAGGCTGACAATGTGAATATGATTAGCAATTGTGGATTAATGTTGTTCTCAATAAAACATTGAAAACATTGCATGTATTGCTTGTGTGCTTGGTTCTTTTACTATCTGATAGAATGTATATACAGGTGCTGATCATATAATTATATAAATATAATGAAAAGTAATTTAGTAATTCCATTCAAAAAGTGAAACTTGTATGATGTATACTTTCATTTCACACAGACTGACATATTTCTTTTAATATTGATTATTATAAACCCCAAATTGAGTATCTCAGAAAATTAGAATATTGTGGAAAGGTTCAATATTGAAGACCCCTGCTGCCACACTGTAATCAGCTAATTAACTCAAAGCACCTGCAAATGCCTTTAAATGGTCTCTCGGTCTAGTTCTGTAGGCTAGACAATCATGGGGAAGACTTCTAACCTAACAGTTGTCTAAAACATGACCATTGATACCTTGCACAAGGAGGGCAAGACACAAAAGGTCATTGCTAAAGAGGCTGTGTCCAAGGCTGTGTCTGTGTCCAAGCACATTAATAGAGAGGCAAAGGGAAGGAAAAGATGTGATAGAAAAAAGTGTACAAGCAATAGGGATCACCGCACCCTGGAGAGGATTGTGAAACAAAACCCATTCAAAAATGTGGGGAGATTTACAAAGAGTGAACTGCAGCTGGAATCAGTGTTTCAAGAGCCACCACACACACACGTATGGAACACATGGGTTTCAGCTGTCTCATTCCTTGTGTCAAGCCACTTTTGAACAAGAGGAGCGTCTCGCCTGGGCTGGATTGCTGCTGAGTGGTCCAAAGTTATGTTCTCTAATGAAAGTAAATTTTGCATGTCCTTTGGAAATTAAGGTTCCACAATCTGGAGGAAGAGAAGAGAGGCACAGAATCCACGTTGCTTGAGGTCGATTGTAAAGTTTCCACAGTCAGTAATGGTTTGAGGTGCCATGTCATCTGCTGGTGTTGGACTACTGTGTTTTCTTAAGTCCAAGATCAATGCAGCCGTCTACCAGGAAGTTTTAGAGCAATTCATGCTTCCTGCTGCTGACCAACTTCATGGAAATGCAGATTTTATTTTTCAACAGGGTTTGGCACCTGCACACAGTGCCAAAGCTAGCAGTAGGTACAGTCACATTAGAACTACACTACCCAAGATTCTCTCAGCCACACCTCAGGTGATAAGCCACTTCTCACATTTCACAGCCAGCCAAGTGGCAGCAGACAAAAGAGATACTCTCTTTCTCTTCTGTGGGCCATTGGGCCAGGCAGATGTAAAGAGATACCCTCTCTCCCCTGCGGAACATGAGGCCAAGCAGACAACAGAGAAACTTTCATTACCATGCGTTTCTAAGTCAATTAATTAAGACCAATTACCTCTATATATGTTATGGTGCGGAACAAGGTGAGGGACAATTGTTCCATACATTATATTTTGATGCGCCATGTGAAGAGTGATTGCACCTACAGAGTAAGATCACATGTTATTCTTATGTCAGTCTTTATGTTTTAGGGTTGTGCATCCCAATCATGTGGACAGGATATGTCAAGAACCCCTCAAAGCTTTTGCTTTAAATTTAGGTAAGATTCAAAGATAAATTGATTGTATTTTAAAGGTTGAAGGTTAAAGGTCAAGGTCACTGTAACCATGACAGTGCTATTGTTTTAAACCCAATATCTCAAGAATGCTTTAAAGCAGCACTATGCAACTTTGAGTGTTTTTTCTCAACAGAGCCCCCCCTAGTGTCTCCAAGTAAACGGACACTAGTAAAAATGAAATGTTTTCCATTCCCCACACCCTGTGCATGTGTTGTCAACTCAACTGATCAGAGTAACCGGCAAATACGAAAGTAGTCATGTCCACCAAGGGAAGTAAAGTCAGAATTTCTTCAGAATTTAATGTGATCCTGCTTCTCGCCATATTTAACACTTTGTGAGTCTGAGGGTGCCGGGACAGACACCCAAATATTGCAAGCGTGGTCTTCTGTCCACAGACAGCAGGGGTGGTTGAGAAAGTTTTCATTTACCTGGTAATGACTCATTTAAGCATCTACCGACTAATGAAGGTAATTAATTAACTCAAAAAAGTTGCATGGTGCTGTTTTAAGACACATGGTTAAAATTTAATTTGAATGTTTGCTTGGACTTAAAAATGACCTGATTTTATTGTAGAGGTCAAGTTTGAACCTTAAGGTCACTTTGATCACATGTGTATCCCGTTCTTGTGAATATCAAGGCAGGTACTTATGACTCTCACAAAACTTTAGTAATCACCTTGTAAACTGTAACTGTATCTTGTAGTGCAACCACAACACTCCAAGGTTTTTATTACATTCCTGTTGACTCTGTAATCTGTGTATTACATGCATCAACACACAGATGTATGTAATCCAAACATTTACAGCTGCAGAGGCATTAAACCACACTGCGGTCAAATACACTGATTTCAATGAAACCTCACAGGATAGGGTTTGGCAATATTATCAGATAGGCTTAACTTGAGCAACAGGGTTGTATTAGCATTACAATTCCTTACAGGTTTGATTTTTGATATTTCATATTTTAGCTATATGCAATAATATATCAATGTGCTGAGAGTTCCACATGCAGATCATTTCCACACTGTGTTGTCTACAGTGGAAGCTAACTGGTTAAACTTTCCACTATATGAATCATGTGCCATATATATATAGGGATTATGGCAAATTTATAGTCTTCAACTTAGTCCTCAAATTATTTACTGTAATTCTAATGATTCGATATTTAAGTTACAAGAGAAAACACAGCCAAGGTTTCGAAATTTATTAATTTATGCATTTATTTTTTTCCCTTACATCTACCTTGAAGGATGGCTAATTTGGCTAATCTTTGACAAGCCTTTACATTAACCCGTCAACCAATACAGATATGTTATTCAGTGTGTAAAATGTTAAATCACACTTTTTGTGCACTTGCATTTTTTGTTTACTTTATTTTATTTGGGAATAATTGATAACACTAAAGAAACTTCATTAAAATAGTACTTTAAAACGCAAACATTGTAATACATTCTGATATTATATGGTCCACACATATTACATAACATTAAAATCAAACTTGAAACATAGAAAAAACATGTACAGCAGTTGAATATCTGTGTGTATTGTGGTTGTATATTTCTGCTCCATGAGTGTGCCTTCAGGGCGTAACACATTTCAGTACATGAGATAAAATAGCTTTTGTCCTGACAAGAAAATAAAACTGCTGACAATATAAAAATACATGGCACTGTATTTTAAATAAATCAAATTTATATATATATATAAAATATTATATTGAAGTGTATAAAAATATGCCTAACATCTCAGAAAGGGTAACAGCCATTAGCGACCTTGTACTTGCCAGTTTAAATACACAACCACAAAACCATACTTATGTGCAAACAATCCAATGTTGTAGCAGTCAGAATGCAACCCAAATGATGTGTACATATACGAGCATCTTTACATCTTGGTTATACGATAATGTGAAGAAGTCAAATATATGCAAATCTGAATGTCATTGTACTTCAGAATAAATTAAATGAAGTTTTCTCATTTAAGTGTATATACTCTAATCAGTGTATCTCTTGAGAGTGGGAGAGAGGATGGTGAGGAGACAGGTGTTTTCATTGTAGCAACTCCTTTATCACCATTAATCAATATCAGCTATTGGTTTAACAGTATTTTAGTCTAAGAGAGAGAGAGAGAGAACCAAACACAAGGCAGTATTAGCTTTCCCAAAGAGAATAAGGACCATCCACTTTGGGCCACAATCAGGGATTAAACTGAGCTGGTCAAAGGGTTTTCTACTCTTCAAGTTGGTGAGTGTTTGGGTGAACCTTTTTTTTCCATTTCAAGTGATTTCTCTCTAGTTTCTCCTAACCAGGCAGTATCTAGCAGAAGCCAAAGCCACCCCCTCTCCACAGCCTCCTCTCTGCCCTTCTCTGTCTCTTCCCATGACCTTGAGACTCAGGGTGTCACTCTCCATCACAAGGCAAGGTGCCGTCCTCGTTGAGGAGTGCGGGGATGGCGGTTCCCAGCTTGTCCACGCACCAGCAGTGGCCACGTTGCATGCCCATAGAGGACCGACACTGCGGAGAAAACAGAGGTGAGTATGGAGCATGCACGTTACTTATGTCTGTGTCCAGTTAACATACACATGAAATTAATCATCTTCATTTGCTCATAAAAAAGATGAATGTGTCAAAATGAAATGAAGATTAAAAAAATAATTTTACAGTGTTTGTTCTTGTTGTCTCTTTCACATTAACACATACACATTAACACAACTCTCTCTCTCTCTCTCTCTCTCTCTCTCTCTCTCTCTCTCTCTCTCTCTCTCACACACACACACACACACACACACACACACACACACACACACACACACACACAGAAACACACACATAGAAACAGACTAATTCCAAATGTAGCCTACAGGATATATAGTATAGAAGGTATTGAAGTCACCTGTTTTTTCCTGTAGAATCCACGAGTATCACAGTTAGGAATGTAGATGGCGCGGTCAGACTGGAAAATAGTCAGCTCAAGGCCCTGCAGTACAGAATTAAGCAGCTTGCGACAGGGAGCCTAGGCAGAGACATAGTAGTTAGGTGTTTCAATTGGGTAGAGCAAAAGAGGAACGGAAAAGATGGCTCTTTATATAAATCCAAGATTCTTTGTCTTTCAAACTAGCAATGGCCAGATTAAGCATCAATCACAATATGCTTGGGTATGCATGCTTAGCAATGAGGTCAGTGATGTTGCATGTGCCAGAGGCTACTGGTAAATGTCAGACACATCATGTCATTATATAATGGTACAAGGCTGCCTTTTCCAAATCAGTCAAGACAAATTGCTCCTAATTCTACATACTGACTCATGTGTTTTGCATGCAATTAATTTAACTAGTCAGTGGAATATACTCAAAGCACATCTACAGGACTGTAGCATTTTCTATGAAAGCCCAACATTGGGACACTTACTTCATCTATTTCCCCACTGTGTGAAGGATGAGGACCTGTAAAATAGAAAATATAAAGTATTTTGTGGTGTTTCTATTATAACTGCTGACAGAATGCGAACTATGGTTTCCATACATATGTAAGTGTGAGCCTTAAAATCATTTTCACTTATATCCATCTGCTAGACATCTGCATTTTTCCTGCAGTACAGACTCAAATCTCAAATCACGTACTCAAAGTCCAGTAATGGGGAGTGCAGTGGCATTTTTTAAACAGCAGATGGAGACTATTGCTATGCAAAGAGAGCACTCAGAACGATGGTGGCACAGTCTCGTATACTCTCATGAGCATTCAGACACATTCACATACAGAACATTGACACATATCATTTCAATCCCTTTATCACTGTATAATTTCTTTATATCTGTATTTCTTGCACACACACAAACACACATACACATATACACACATCTTCAGCAGCTACATTTGCAAATTGACAAAAATATTTTACTACATGCACAGACATACAATTACATATTTTGCATAGATGCACAGATAAACATTATAACACATAAAACCACTAATAACACCAAAGACATACTGCTTGGACATTTTAATTGAGCCCGTCCAGAGTGTTGATTTCCTTTTCCTATAGTTTACTACATTACTAATCACCATCACTGACATACAGATAGGAAGTCCTATATCACATCCTTGCACCATCCTTAGCAGTGCTTCAAGCAGATTAGCTTTCGCTTTGCTGGTGCTGCATGCGTACTTCCTCACAGAGTGTAACAAATGTGCTGCATTCATGTCCTTCACAATTCATCTCGCACAATAGTGCAAAAAGGCTACAAGTCAAGAATTCATCCTACCTTTGGTGCACAGAAAGAGAAGGAAAGACATTGCCTTGGGAGTGAAAGAGAAAGAGAAAGATAGATAGAGAGAGAGAGATAGAGAGAGAGAGAGAGCGAGAGAGAGACAGGGGAAACGAGAGCTGCTAAGCTCTTACCTGTGGGGTGGGGCCTCTCTGTGGGACTGGGTCTGCTGTGCTTGACGCAGAAGCCCCTTCCCTGCAGCAGAGCCTGGAGGGGGCTGTGCTCGCGCGGTGGGGGCACACAGCGGAGCCCCTTGGCGCAGCTTAAGGTGTACACGCCACAGGGCTCCCCGAGGGCCAGCACAGATGTGCTGCTGGCTGTGCCAGCATGGTCCCGGGAGGCCCTGCTTGCAGAAGCCAGGGGATCCTTGCAGGAGAGGCAGCCCTTGTGGGGGCCTAGGCGGCTGGCCAGAGTCCAGGATTCGCACTGGGCAATCAGCAGCAGGATGACGGTGGTCAGGTTCGAGAGCAGAGACATCTTGCGCCCGGGTCTTGGGTTTTCCATACTCTCCTCCCTGAAAGTCGAAAAAATATATGGAAGGCTGATGCTATTTCTAGAGTGTTATGTTCCTTTTTCCTTATGTCTTCCTTGCTGTCTCCTGCCACTGCTTCCTTTCTCTTCCTTTTTCCTGTGCTTCTTTTTCCTCTGTCTTCAGCTTTGGCTTGGTGCTCAGTCTGTTCAGTTGCAAAGGCAGTCAGTCCCCTGCGGTGCCAGAGGATACAGAGAACGAGAGAGACACAGCAAGCAGCAGCTTTTAAAGATCTGAAAGGCGGTGATAGAGAGGGAGAGGGAGAGAGCACAGTTATGACACCTTCAGGGGCTGGGACTCAGAGAGAGAGAGAGAGAAAGAGAGAGAGAGAGGAAGAGAGAGCAGAGGGGGAGACATAGAGACGGAGCAGGAGAGAAGATTATCTCAGAAATAACTAAGCTCTGTGTTATCTTTTTTATTAGTGCATCTGGAGAAAGACCTTTCTTTTAAGTGCACTCTTACTATGTTCAAAATTATGAAATGGTGCCAATGTATAGTTTCTTTTTTCTTCATGCATGAATACACCACAGCATTCTCCTAACGTTTGCCATGGAAACTATGATTGAGGGTGAGTGATTCAAGTACATTTATTATACAGGAATTCAAGGGGTCAGTTTGCTAACCTAGAAGTATCATAGCAAGTAACTGTATCCTTAGCAACAGAATTAAATATTCACTGATCAGTGCCGTTCAAAATACAGATTCAGACTAAGATTAATGTCTATAAAACTTAAAAATGTCACTCAGACTATAAGAAACAAGAAATGAGATTGACATATTTTGGCAGCTAATTGGGTTGTTAATTAAGAAATAACACTTATGACTAAACATTACTAAATAAACATGACTAAATGCTGCATATAATGTTGCTCAACCTTCCTCGTGGCTAGTGGATTATTTTATTATATGAACCTCTCTGTGTATAAAACAATATTTTATTCAACTGACAGAGACTCCACTGTTGGCCGCTGGCCAGCTATAGCAACTGACTTTATAAGCAGATATGTTTCATTCAGTACAGCGTCTAATTGCATCTATGAGGCTGTGAACTCCAGGTGAAAAAGGAGAGAGCACAGCCGGTTAGTTCTGATTTCAGCTTGATTGTTTATATTGGAATCAGAATGAACTGGATAATTAACAGCTTTCATTTTTTTCTTGGAATGTACATGAGAGGGTTCATGCCAGCAGTTAATAATGCAATCCATCTAGCCACTCAACCATTGAAATTTTTCCTCAGGGGTGACTTCCTTGGTTTATGCCTATGCCCTGAACTCCAAACAGAAGAGGACAGAGACTTTATCACATTTAGAAGTTATTAAAAAGTTTTGACATGTCATATAAAAGACATTACTGATGGTACAACATGGAAAATAAAGGATGTCAGTTGTGACATCCATTTGGGGTAACCAATGTAACCATGTAACCAATAGATTTCTTAAAAATAAAAACATGTTTGTTATTTCTTGTAAGGATGATGTGATGTGGAATATGACAATATTACATCAGAGATGGGGGCTGGTGAGAGAAGAAGGAAATGAAATAGAGATTTTTATCTACTTATATTGACATGTACGGTCACATCCACTTATTTAAGTGGGTGAGGACAGGTGAAGACATGAGGGTAATGTCGAGATTAGCACAAAGCCAGTCCTGCATGGAAACAGAAAAGAGAAAAAAACCCTTCCTAAAGCTCTGGATATCACACCAGGCATGGCTCCTCTATCCTTGGCCCGGATGTTAGCTGGCTGGTGTTCTTATTAGAGGTGATTAATCTTGGGAATGAGTGCAAAAATCACCTGCCGTCTTGTGTTCCCATCAATGCCACAGACCCATTCTGTTTCCACATGTTCTGTCGGGAAAATATTCCATGCAGCACGCCAGGCCAGTGGAGGCTCCCTTTTTCCACACTTGCTGGATTACTCATTTTCCCTACCTCTCATCACCCCCCACCCCCCAAACACACACACAAACTAGCTCTTAATGTCTGTTGTCTATGCTCTGCATCCTGCATCTGTGTGAAGTTCCCCTGTCCTTTATAATATTCATTTCACTGTCAGTTGATGCACCAGCAGCACAACAACATCCATGTTTAAGACCTATCTCTTTATATAGGGACACAGAAAGACACTAAAACTGTCTTTTATTCTGGGTAAAATTGCTTTGTATAATCTCTATACCAAAATGTTTAACTGTGGGAAGATTAGACTACATTTAAATGATTATGGCTAATTTTAGGACAGAAGTGTTAAGTGAAGTTTTTAATGTTTGGTCACTCAGGACATCTTTACACCAACCAAAATGCGGTGCTATCCACAGATTTAATTCCTGATATTATAGTCGATATCTGGAAATGAGCGTGCACACCATTTCATTGGGTAGGCTTTGGTAAGCTTTTGGTCTCACACAGGTTACTTTAGACCTAAATGAGGAACGTGTAGATGCGTGGTGTGAGGATGTAGGCCACGCAATCAATGAGACGAGTTTCACATAATAAGCCAATGCTAAAACCACAGCTAGGCTAACTCGCAACTCCTTTCCTGGTCCCCTGTTTAAAGGCATCACTTAGGCGAGAAATTTGCCAGATATGGTCTTTCATTGTGACTGACAGAAACGAGGCGACAGGTGAATAGGACACTAACATGTCTCCCAATGATGAAAACAGTCAGTTATGAGAAGACGAAGCGTGTGGCACGACTCTTGCTATCCATAATCAGTTATGGGCTATGGCTGAATCCTCTGTCGACTTTCTGTTCTTGTGCAGCCATTGGAGGTTTCAGCCCAGGGTTTCTGTACGTCACCAGGAAGCGCCGTCTAAATACTTTATTGAAGTTTTCTCACAAATGGAGTCGACAGTTAGAAATCAGTCTAAGTGCCTCCGATAGCTAGGTTTTTAATGTTTTGATAAGTAAAACAAGGTAAGCTTATGACGGATATTCTGTATACAACGCACGACAGTTTAAGATCCTCGTACAGCTTCCATTTTTTAAACAAGCTGATTTGTTGACATGTAGATGCTAGCTAACTTAGCTGGTGAGTTTGTCTGCTAGGAAGTCGTATAAATGAGTCATATATGCAAAGTATGACATTAATGCAGCATGTTCTTTGGCTTAAAGAAAACCCTTAAATGTCGACTGTTGTAACAAGCCCTACGTCGTATTAGTGACTTGTCAAACGACAAGTTAAACACAACCCTACTTTGCTATGCAAAGTTAGCTTCGTGGCAGCTAGACAGCTAGTCAGCTAAGTGACATGTTGACTTACTTACGCCAAGTTCTAGGATGACAGGTCTAGGTGTTATCTCGCACACACATCTTTGAAAAAGAGAACATTTCACATAACTACTAACAACGGTGTAAATATACCTTAAAACACGTAATTTTGTTGGTGGGATATGTTGCAATATGTAGGCACTTCTTACGCACATCTTTCTGTTGAACCACCTCTGGCCTACAGTAGGTTATGTTTCTCTTAGGTAAACGTATTTATGTGTAAGGGCGTAGTTTTTATGAACTTTATGAACATATGTCCTACTCATACATGTATGTAGTTACGTGTATGTATGTCTTTACCATACTCTTTTATTTCTTTTTACTTCTTCTTCTTCTTCTTCTTCTTCTTCTTCTTCTTCTTCTTCTTCTTCTTCTTCTTCTTGTTGTTATTATTACTTTAAATACAGGTTAATACCAAACTATGAAACATAGACAACAAAAAATGGCACTTCTTCTTGTACATGTAATATTACGTACTTTCACAGTACTTAACACTAACCATAACCCTTTGCTACAATGTAAGTACAGAATGTTACAAATATTTTGTTACACTGTACCTAATTGACGTAACAGGGACAGTTAAATAAAGTGTAACAAAAATTGAAGGTAATGATTTTCACAATGATACAGCTTAAAAACCCACTAGATAGCTACAATAATGATTAATACTGTATTATCTGGTTTTGTTGATGGCAAAGTGCCACAGGACTTTGTTAGTTGGTCACTGACTGTCTGTTACTCTGTCTGTTAGCCATTTGAGATGGATGACATCAACCTACACTACAGGTTCCTGAACTGGAGGCGCAGAATCAGAGAGATTCGTGAGGCCCGAGCTGTGCGATTTCAGGAGAGATACAAACGCATGCTTAAAGATGGAGACATGCTCAGGTAAGGTCCACACATTGTCTCATGGATGGACATTTATTTGCCTGCATGAACTATAAAGATTGTGTGCGGTTGAGACATCAACATCCACCAGAAACTTAAACAGTTCAACCCTGCTCGTTTAAACAATTACACTGACTGAGACAGTCAGTGGCTACATACTTTTTTTGGTTAGATAAAGTTGAAAGGGATACCTTGTACAGCAAAAAAAAAAACTGTTTTGGAAAAGGGAAACTTGATGTAACATGGTCCTAAGCATGTTTGGGGTTGGAGGAGAGGTAGAAACTAGGACTATTTAGATGTTTTAATCATATGTTGTAGCCAGGCATGGAACAGGAAGATGCTCTGCTTGGCATGATATTATGGCCATCAGACTCTCAGCCTGTTGTTAACATCAGTGGAACTCACATCATTCATACATTTGCACTGATCCATAAAATTCTGTAAATTATAGCTCTGTGAAATCTAGATATGTTTGACTGAATTAAAGTAATAGTGTGTAACCGCTCCCTTTTTAAATTGTGATGTGACTGCTGTACTGAACCCATAATAAAAGGGAATTGTTTTACTCTTTCCTTTAGTTATCATGGGAACTCAGATGAAGTTGGTTGCTATGTGGCTCCTAGACCGTTATCAAAAGGAAACTGTTACTTTGAGGTAAGGCTTCTGATTCATTTTTCAGGGCAAATGCTTATCATTCCTGTCACATGTACAAAACAGTTCTTCAGCCAAGTGGCTATTCAACCTCCTAAAAACTATTAGAAGTTCATTAGACTCTACATCAAACTAGTATGATTTCATCGCAAAAGTATGCAACCTCTCTGTGTTGTTTTTGTTGATGACGACTACGACTAAAGATGTTCGCCTCTGACCTCTGTTAACATGACTTGAAGTGGCAGTACCAACGTCATTGAACACTCACTGTAATCAGGCTATGTCAACACTTGGCCTAAAAAAGTAAAAAAGAACCTAACTGAAATTTGTTTACACCAACCAAAAACCTGACACTGTACTATAGACTTATTTTTTCGGAATTATAATCCATTTGTAGTATATATACAAGCTTGTCAAGCTATAAGGCTGGCAAATTCTTGTGGAGGATGTGAAAATGAGAGTAACATTGGTAAGTGTTCACTGACATCCATTAGCAATGGGACATTACCTTAACTAGACATAGCCTAATGTGATTAGGTACAGTTAAAAAAAATTGAAAAATTTGTATCTACCATTTGTTCAAAGGAAATTTTCATTGCATTTAGGTTTGCAGTACAAAAACTAAATGCGAAAATGTATGAGGATCATGTGAAATCGAAATGATTTACTGGTAACCGGGTAAACTCCTAGTCAATGCAACGCGAAGCACTGACCATTTGGCGAAGTAGTATGTCCCTGTGTTTTCAAGTAGGTTATTATATAGTCCCGGATGCGCTAGACACATTGAATCATTCCTATTTGATCGATCTATTCGATCCTAAGATCAAACTATGTATTCAAATGGGATCCGATCCTTTAACTAATGTAAGGAAATATATTTCAAGTTCAAATCAGATATTTCAGTTGCTATCGGAATTATTTGATCTTGTTCTTTTTAAAGAAATCTCATCAGGTGAAATGGTCTAAATTAGTGTCACAGCTAATGTGTTCAGGTACTTTGTCCATCTTCTGATTTTGGCCAATATTGTTGCAGTGAAGTGTAAGCTAGGGGGATTGTCCTAGTGAGATTTAATAAAGGAAAACCTGCTTGTATTGACTCATAAATTAGGCTTTGGTAGAGGGCATATGGCTCTTAATTTTTTTAATTTTTAGCACAATTTCAGGTGAACGTTCTTGACAGGGCAATGACATGACAGATTTCCGATCGAAAGCAATATGTTTTGTTGTGGTTTCTCCAGTGTCCAACAATACCAAAATCAAGGCATGGTGTGCTTCTTATGCAAAGTTATTTGATGTCAAAGTGACGCCAAAATGAATGGAAGTCTATAGAATGCTAAAGGTTACTGGGCCCTTTCCGCATGGGTCCTTTCCCCATGAGGTTTCAATTTCCACGTCTGTTCCTGCCCCCTTGGTGGAACTTTATTTAATCCTGATGGATTCCACATACACCTTTACACCCTCAAACCTTCTTTGCTCAGCATTCTGGGTATTCTAATTCAAAGAACCGGTCTTCTTTCACAACCTCATTCTTGGGTTTGCCAGCCCTACACTGTTCCCAGTCCAGCAGCTTGAATTTTTTTAAAGACATGTAAGGAAGTTGACTAGTGAAGCCTGTGACATCTTTGGTCTCAGAGAGTTAGCTGGAGTGGGGTTTTCCTACCGAGAAATACAGAAGGCCCGTTTCGACTCTAGGGACGTCCGGATAATTTTTTATGCCTTTCGTGGTTAACGCATCTCCATTATCAGGCAGGGATCTGAATACCACTATGCTATGCAAAAATATTTTTTGTAAAAAGACAAAATGAATTTCTCACAACAGACAATGTTCAAAGAAGCAAAGAAGAACTGTGTTCTCTCTAAACTTAGAGGTTAGTTTGAAGAGAAACTCATTTTATCTTCAGATTAGCATACTAATTTACTGTAGCATTAGTGGAGACACTCGAGGTGGTAGGACCATGCAAACCCCTTTCCCTGTAACCTTCCCCCTCCCTCAGAATTTCTGCTAATGGAAACCCAGGCTAATATTGCTGATCGATGGCCTGCTTGATTGCGAAAATCATAGCTATTTTGGTCATACCATCTTCCAGTTGTCTCCATGATATGGAAAAGTCAAGTCAATTACAGAATCTTCATTTTCTTCCATCTGTGCTGCATTCGGTAATCAACTTGTATGGACTTTCACAACATGTAAGCAACCAGAATGTCTTGTAAGTCCTTTAAAACAGTCTTTCACGTAAACTACTGGTACACTTGCTTCTTGGTACTTCGCTACTTTTATTAGTGAAAAAATGCCAGATATATCATTTAGATATGTTTGGTTTCTGGCCCCTAGTACATGCACAGCCATGTGGGTGTGAACTCCAAAGATGATTAAACTCCCCATTCCTTCAATCATTGTAATCTAGCTTATGAGGGTTTTTTTTTTACTTGTTGTCAAGGTGAAAAACACCCTGGATCCAAATGACTATGAAAGTGCACTTAAACAGGTGGGGTTAATGCACACCCTGGACCAGCAGCTTTTTTTTTTTTTCCTTTTTTTGGAATGTTGTTTTTATAACACCAGTCTTTCTGTTTCTAATGAATGCTTGTGTGTTACAGTACTAGTGCAATATATTAGTATGAATATGCATTGATCATAAGATTATTATTTATTCATTTTCATTTTATGAAATGAAAGCACCAAGCTCCATTACTGCAAGCTCATGTCCATACACACAACTAACAGTTAGAGAAAAAACTAAACAAGTTATTAGGTTCAATAAGTCTGATATCTGCACATTTTGAGAAAACCCACATTCTGTGTATTAGGCCACGCCCCTTTCTGTCAACCAGCGTTTCGAAGTTACATAAAAATCAATATGTCAAGCATTGTCACTGTCACTGCAACCAGTATCTTCTCTTATAATATTCCAAATTTTATGAAACCTCACAATCTCATTCCTCATTCTTTAAGACCACACTGAATTTTCGAAAATGTTATTCATTGAGGGAGCCAGTTTCTATGTGTGAACTTATCAAGTGAAAAATAAAAAGTACAGTTTTCAATTGCAAGTACTTTGGACAGAGAAGGTCATTCTTGTACCAAATTTGTTACATAAGACCACTATGTGAACCTCTGGAAGCATACTATGTTCATTCCATAGAGGGTACTATAATTTTTAAAACTTACATTTTCATCACATTCCCTGAGAATGTAGTGGTCATACCATACACTGCTATGTGGTAAATCTACTGTGCATCCGATCTGTTGAAGCTGGTTTGTTATACTATTGTCTGGCATGTAGTTTCCTAAAAATTAGCCTGTGCAAGGAGAATTTAATACAGTGTTATTGTTGAGATGGACTGTAATAAACGGAAGCTGCTGGTTGTTGTGAATAAGAACAACAAAAAAAATCCCCCTAAATTTGCACAATACACCATACGGTTTTGGCTTTATAAATTATGATTTGGTTGAGCCCACTCACAAAATTTCCACCTGCCACTGCCCTGTACATTAATTCTTGCAGGATCAGCCTGAGATATGGGTTATATGGCAGCGTGAAGCAAGGGGAAGGGGGGGAGGGGAAACAGTGCGTTTGAATTGCACTGCTGTGCCAGTTTGGACCCGAAATTGTATGTGGCTCCTGTAATCAAAGCATTGTGTATTGTCAGGTGTCAGGTGTATTGTCAGGTTCTTGATTTTAAAAATATAATTATGAATACTGATGACAGGTGTTGACCGTTCAGATGTTCCTACATCTATTAATTTCAGTATAAAATGCGGTGATATTTTATGAAGTTACATTAGTATGTATATTACAACTATATGCTACAAAATATGAATGTAAAGTGTTTTTGCTCACTTATTTGTTTCAAATAAATGTGTAACAGAAGTTTCTGACTTTCATCCACCTGGCATTTTGTAGGATTTCCACAGGCTTAATGAATATCTCGGGTCTCAAGCAAATGCGTTTGACATTTTGGGATTTGGGATTTCGCATGATCAATAAAGAGCTTCTGCTTATTTTATGTGAAGTGGCGTTCACGATAATGACGCATGTCCTGAGAGACTCCTCCGTCTCGACAAAGTACGGGGGCCTTTTCTTTTTTCTGTTTCCTTCCAATAAAGGTCATGTGCCTGTTGGAATATGCGTCAGTGGCGTCCTCATGTTTCCTCATTATGCTCTCGCTGGGCTTGCATTTCACCTCCTCCGGCGCTCGTGCGCTAGGCACTGTCTAATCCATCTCATTCCGCACTCACTCTGGCACCTCTTATCATTTATCTTCTGTTGACATCTTTATTTCTGAAAGCTTTTTAATTGCTAACATATTCCACAGTGCAGTGAGTTTTTTTTCCGCCTCTTATTTCGTCAAATAAAATAAATCATGTAAGTGGCTTGTGTTCTTATGTGAGAGTATTGCCAGCAGTGATGGGCTCGTTTAGTACTGGATGCTGTGCAGAGGTTTCAGGAATGTGCTTCTAGAGAGATATCAGCTAGAGTAGAGAGGATCCTCAAAAGAGGGCATGGCAGAAACGTTGGTTCACGCACAGAGAAGCCTAAACAGGCTCATTCTAGATTTGATATCTTTGGCTTCACTGAGCTGTTTGGTTTTGAAAAATATGGGTAATACTTTGGGTTTTAAAAGCTTGGGAACCCATTTTTGAAGGATAGGTCAATATAGTAATCTTGTTTATGAACCAGGCCAATTCGTTTCTGCCAACTTGGGTCTCATTTCACCATAACGGTTCTCCTCTAGTTCATTTAAGAACCGGCCGTCTAGGGTGGTCCGTTAAAGGGATACGCCACAACCAAAGAACTGGGTATACAGCATGTGAAATGTGCACCGTTTCTCGAAAGACATGCCCCTTAATAACAGGCTCTCTGAAGATAGTTCTCTCTGTTTGAAAGTGTGAGTCAGTGAAGTTTTCTCTCCTTCGCTTGTTGACTCTCCTGCTCTCCATTACCCTTGACTTGCCTGTATTTTAATTGTGACTCACATAGCCCTTGGCCACCTGCTGTGACTTTTATCACAAAGAGGCAGCCCATTACTGTTGTTTTCTTTCTTTGAAGTGTGCTTCTCAGGAATACAGTCTTTCATGGGCTTATATAATTATGACAGTCTATATATAAAGTTATATGTTTTGTGTTAGTCATTGGTCTTTTTTTTTTGCCTTCTGTGCCAGGTGACCATAATGGACACTGGAGTCCGAGGTACGATTGCAGTGGGCCTTGTTCCTCAGTTCTATAAGCTTGACCATCAGCCTGGCTGGCTCCCATACTCTGTTGCATACCATGCAGATGATGGCAAGTAAGTTTGAATTGATGTCCTAAAAAGTTAAGTTAAGGTTAAGTGTGCAAGTTCTCATTTATCCAGGCAGTGTTGTAGTCATAAAGTGTAAATACAAATGTAAAAGCTGTAACGCAATTAGAAACGAGTCTCTGGAACTGGAGATTAAAGATGTTTCACCTCTCATCCAAAATGTTTGTTCTGTGTTGAGAACTGATTGTGATAATACTGAGAAGAAATTTGAATATGTCTCTTTTTTGTAAATAGTAGTGTAGCAGATCGGGGTTGGTTAATGGCTGTTCTATATTTTCAGGCTCTACAATGGAAACCCTGTAGGACAGCAGTTTGGTCCAAAGTGTAACCGCGGAGATCGGATTGGCTGTGGGATCTATGCTGACACTTTCGAGTCAGGTCTTACGACTGTTTTCTTTACCAAAAACGGAAAAGAGGTGAGTAAAAGCTGCTGACTACCATGTGCATCTGTCAGCTTTGTAAAGAGATTAGTAATGCATTAACATGTAGTATATCATGTTAATAATAATGAAAGTAGGCTGATGAGCATTTTGAAGGTGACATAGAATGTTTGCCATTAGAATGGGGTTTTGATCCTTTGATATGACCTTTTGCACAATAAAATTTTGGTTGGATCTGTGATGCCTCAGCAGCTTCTTAAAAACCTCTCTCAGGAAGCTACGTTAATATGGGGGATTTTAAATGTGTGGTTTGGCACCTATTTACTGTCCTTTTGGGCTTAACTGGCAAAGTCATTTTGAAATGCAAACACTTGATGCTGATTGGCTACCTTTACTGCCAGTTTGTTGAGGTTGATATGGTAGCAAAGTTGGAACTGCTCCGCTACATAGCATCAAACGTTGGGAGAAGCTGGCTTGATATTGTCCCAGGCTTGTAAAACTGTCAGAGATGAAATGAGCTAAGCAAAATAACAGTCTGTGGTTGCATGTAATGACAATCTGATTAAAAATGAACAGCAGCCACGCATTTAGTGCATTTCTTTCGGTGGGAGGTAATAAAATGTTTGCAAAGCCTAGAAGAGCACACCTAGAAACGTGACTCGCCATTTCGCCTTGAACTTTGCAAACACTGCTGCAAATTACTTCCTATATGCAAATTATTTTAAAGAGGGAAGCGATGGAATGAGAGTGGGGAGAGTACATTTTACATCATTTGTATCCGTTGTTCAGATTGCCCCATTTTCTGGTGAACATTTCTAAAAGAAGAATGTCTGTGAAACAGATGTTCAGAATATCTACCCCTCCTCATATGTTCTTCAATGCGGGTAAACTTTGTTTAACAAGCACAGACTGTTTTTGATTTGCTTCCACCTTTAAAAAAAAAGGTATCTCTGTGTTGTGGGTCAGGTGGGTTCAGTGGTGGTACCAGTGGCTCCAGACGGACTCTTCCCCGCCATTGGCATGCACTCTCTGGGCGAGGAGGTGCGGCTGGACCTGCAGGCTGAGTGGGCGCAGGAGGAGGACGACAGTGTGATGATGGTGGACAGCCATGAGGATGACTGGGGTCGCCTTTATGATGTGCGGGCCAGCGGAACGGTAAAGTCCAACAGTCCCAATATATGACCTCAGATACCTCAGAGTATTCAGTTATTGCATTACTATTACTTGTAAGTTGTAGTATACTGGGCAAATATCAAAATTGCACAGACACAGAAACTAATTCGAATTCACATCATGTTATAACTAGGGATGAGTATCGTCGTAGGTGGTATTGACACTGATACCGCTACTACTTTTTAATACTGATACACATTGGTACTGTTCAGCAAAAATTGGAACTCCCGATGTAACCCATTAGGCAATGTGGTGAAACACAGTATTCCACCCTTGTCATGTCCTAGTGGCACCCAGCCTGAACTGGCCTCCCTCTCACTACAGAATGGTGAAAAAACGAGCGATCAGATTAATGTTAATCGGGTATGCGTTCTTTTGGGGGGGTGGGAGGTGCCATTGGGAGGGCGGGACGCCCTCCTAATGTAATTGTAGGGGAAACACCACAGTATTAAAAATAAACAAAATCTGAGTTGGTTGGCAAATTTTTACAGTAGAGGTGATACTGGCCAGGCAGCTGTAAGGCCTATTGGTGCAGATTTCTAACAGCAGAGTTTACAGCGATTAAAGACACTATACATCTCTATATAAACCCTGTACACAACGGACAGGAGCCTTATGAAAATAACTGTAAGCCTGTTTAAGTTCAGAAAGTAGTAAAGAAACTTTCCTTGTACTGTATGTTCTCGCAAACAGAAAGCCTTCCCTTTTCTCTGGTGCCTTCCAATGCGCTCGTGAAAAGTCCAAAAGAGTTAAAGGTGTCCTATGTAACAGTTTCGAATAAATAACATAGTGTGGAAATTGTTGTGATGGTTTCATGTTTTGGCAGAAATTATAGACACGATGGACACCAGTCCAATGTCCTCAGAATCAGGAAGTCTCATTGGAAGCATGCAAACATGAGAAACACACACTACACTGCACAGAATTGTAAAAAAAATGTCCCCCATAGCTGTAGGGGGAGCTCCACTAAGACCCCTACATGGCAAAACATTGAGAAAATGGTGAACAAAAGATGAAAGCTTCATAGGTCTGCACTATTTGTCAAACTTGTTTTCTATTCCCATTTTTTATGATAAAAATCGACTCAGATTTGGCGAAAGTACTGGAGGAATTACACAGGATGGCAGAGCAAATACCTTTGCAGAGAAACAGGCATTGTCTTCGAGACTTTTTCAGACTTAAGTCTGTTAGCTTCACACTGATATGGCAAAGAATGCCAAGACTGGATTTGACTGCTGGAGATTCTCTAGTTTACATGTCATTTTAGTCTTGTGGAAAATCACTGGAAGAGACTGACAGAGGAAACCACTTTGTAGCAGCTTGTGTGTGCCTTTGTACTATCTGCCATTGATGATTACAGTGATGTTTTGCAAGACAGTATGTAGATGATGATATAAGCAGTATCTACATTATACTAACAAAAGCAGTGTCAGATTTTTTTTTGCTCAGACTGTAAATCTGGAGACATCACAGCCAACTAGGACATAATAAATGTCTAACAGCATAAGAACAAAACACTCTCAGCCCCACCTGATGACTTAGATCTAGTCATCAACACTAATGCTTACTTGTATTAGTATCATCTACTATTCACTCTTCTGTAGATTTCCATTACAACCCAGGAAACATTGCTGGTATGACTGGCATCCACCCAGCCTGTAAAACTTGTGGTGTGAGGATCAGAGTGTGAGGCAGATTTACTCATGTGTGGCAGGAGTATGGCATAGCTTGGTGAACCAGACTTGTTCACTTGGCTTCGTTTTGTGCAAAGAGTTCCGACACTCTCAGTAGCTATATGTTTACTTTGCAGTGCGTGGGCACTTTGTCTGAACTTTAAACCCATTGGTTCTGCCTGATTCAGTTGGCTACTAAAAATATTTAGTCGGTGAAATGAAGACTTAGAAGACTTATTTGACTTTGTGCTGTAGCAAAATACAATATTGAGTGCAGGCACTACAAATGATGGACACCACAGAAGATAGCATAACCTGGTACACACAGCTTTGGCCTGTTTGATGGACTGTTTTACCCACCCAGTGTAGTCAAAATCTGTCATCATTCTCATCATCTTAAAGATTAACACAAGTTGAAACAAGCAGCTGGAGATGTTTTGAGGCTTTGACAGTAGAAAACCTCCCCCCCTTTTTTATTAAGCCATGATCATAAATAGAGGTAAAGAACTTGGATTTCATCTCTGCACCCACGGTAGGGATTAGTGTCTGCAGCTGACTCCTTAAAAAGACTGAGAAGACTGAAGTACAGGGGCTTTAAGGCTTTTGAAACTTAATTGAAAAGAAACTCCTCCAGTGCAGCTTGTGCTATGCTAAAAACACTACACCAGGCCTCTGCTGAACTTGGTCTGTTCTATATCACAAAGTTAGGTTAGGTTAGGTTTAATTTAATTGTGCTTCATTTTAAGTTTAAGTCTGTCTAACTGTCTGTCTGTCTGTCTGTATTGACTTTTGCAGGGTTTTTTTAAAATAATGTTGGAGGTCATCGTGGGTGAATGTTTGGCAAGAATGCTGAATCTCAGTTCTAAATGATGAAGATGTATATGATGTGCACTTTTTTGGAGAGCAATACAAGATTTTAAAATGTGCACAAAACACCCAGTACTAAATTGTGCCATGATGTTGATGACTGCATTCGACAAAAAATAAATATTATTATATTATAATTCATAGTTATATTATAATCTCTCTCTTTATATTATAATTCAAAACCTTTTCAAGCTTTTCCACCAGCTCCCTAGGAGAGTCTTGGGGTATGTTAAAGTGGCAAATCTCTAGGTACAGTCATGTGTGCTTTACATATTCCCCACAGTGGGGTGACCACACCCCACCATATCCAATTCCTTAGCTGTAGTAAAATATTACTGCGATCATCCCTTAGGGTAAGGAGCATATCATTGGGATATCATCAAAAGGAAATGGATGCCATATCTTCATAGCAGAAGCAGTGCTGTTCCATTGTTTTGTATCACACCATTGCACTTCTCACCACGTCCGTCAGCACTTACAATGTGTCTGTTTCTCATTTTTCCAACTCACTCTTGTTTTCATTCAGATAAACTACACTTGTGTTTTCATATTGACCTGATTTTTTTTTACAGAAGTTATGTAAGTACCAACTTCACACTGACTTGAGTATTTCCATAATCTTTCCCAGGCCTCTGGTTTCAACCATTGTGAGAGGTGCTGGTTGGGTTTGAAGGTTTTGGTGACAAAATAGTCAAGTGTTTCAGCTCTTAGTGAAAATCAGTGGCAGTAGTTAGAGTTAATCAAATGTACAGAGGTGGTCATATGTGTGTAGTGAAGGGCAATCTGGATTCAGAAACTGCAATTTAGTACCACATATTCCAATTTAGTACCACATATTCCAAACCACTTGGTTCTACCTGTGTACTTTATACATGTGATTTCAATATTTTAGTCATCTACATACAAAGAGTTGTGCTAATTGCAATGAGCTGATTTAGTGACTGGCTGGGGCAAATCTGTGGTACTAGATTGTAGCTTCTGAAGCCAGGTTGCCCATCACTGTATTTAGGCTGTTCTCTTTACCATGGACCCTGTTTATTTCATAATAATTGAGATGGCCTTAGTTTTATGTAAAATATAAAACCTCTGTAACCACGCTGTAGCAGCATTACTATTATGAATGGGGCCTTGCAAGGTGTTGAGACATTTTACTGACCCCACACAGTTTTCTCCAGCTAAAATCTCTTTTAATGACGTAGACAAGGATATTCAGTATTCAAGGCATGTTAGATGGAGCCTGATCTGGCAAACCTCCTATAGGCAGGAAGTTCTCAGAGGCGGGATCAACAGGCGTCTTCCAAATGTCTCTGTGCTACAGGATGGAGCTGTAACCAATCAGACCACTGATTCTGATGACAAATGCGTAGCGTTTGTTTTTCATTGGTGCCCAATTTTTCGGAACGCTACAGAGTTGACAATATTCAAAGTTGTTGTGATATATACAGGCCATAATTCAACAACAGGGTAATGAACATGACTGAATCAAAGCCAGCCTCTCTTTTCTTCTGGGCATTGTTTAAGTTCTCATTAGTAAAATGATGTTGTTTACTGATGTAGTATTTGACAGGTGTTGGATAGTTCACTTTTTGTGAGACAAAATTGAAACTAAAGGAATAGGCTAAAATTAATCATCTCTCTCTGTTATTTTTGCCCAGGTGTTTGTTACGCAGGAGTTTCATAAGCCACTGTTTCACAAGCCAGCCTTTTTTCTGACTGGTGTGTTAGGGTCGGCTGGCTGTATGACGTATCTAAAACTGAGGGTAAACTGTTTTCCAACAGACCCGATGGCATGTTTAAATACCTTTACGGCACTGACAAATCTGCCAGCAAGGATTAATGGCTCGCTCTAAAGTCGAGCTTTCTCTTGGCAGAAACCAGTCATGGGTTTGAGTGCTACGCTTCTTTACCCTCATGAGTACTCAAGGCAGGTATAGTGTAGGATTACAGTATTTCAAATATATTTATTTTTTTATTCTTTTCAAAACAGGTCTCTCCAAAGTTATTACCTTGCAATTAAAAGAGTGACTCATACTTCAGCTTTAAATAGAGCCACTACTTTAATTCATTATTGACATGATTTATCCGTATCTGTGCAGTTCACTTGATGCATGGCACAGAGGAGAGACATAGGGGGGGAGCGCTGTGTAATCTTTATAAATGAGATTTGATTTTCAAATCCTCCTAAAAATAAGTTTGCCTGTAGTTCTTGTTTGCAGCCGCACTCCTCCTACTTGATGTTTGTCTTGTGCGGAGGCGTTTGGCTGGGCTCTGCTGCGTACGTGCTGTATGATGCACACGCGCGCGCACACACTAAAACACACACACACACACACACACACACACACACACACACACACACACACACACACACGCACACACACACACGCATATACACACACACACGCACACACACACGCACACACACACGCATATACACACGCATATACACACGCATATACACACGCATATACACACGCATATACACACACACACACACACACACACACACACACACACACACACACACACACACACACACACACACACACACACACATTGCCGGGCGCGTGCACAGTTGCCACAGCAGTGGAGATGTGCCCAACTACCTTAATCCCACCAGACTCAAGGCTGTATACGATGCAGGTGGGTAGTCAGAGTTCAGGAAGCGCTGGCTCATCTCCTTCTGCGTGGCCTCACACACGGCTGCACAGACACCTGGCCTCCACTATGCAACCTCAGCTGATGTTTCTGAGTACATCCCTGCAGGGAGATTTGACGAAAAGCAGTAGTTTTTGTTGTGACTCAAAGAAACGGCTCTGTTTGTAGGCTGTTTTCCCCCGACTGATCTTTGTCTTTTATGTGCTGCTCTGGACGTTTTGCGGTTATTTGTCAGTGTTGCTAGCACTGCTGACTGTGTGAAACGGTCGTGATGAGTCAAGGAGAGGTGCTGTGCCCACGTCATACAGCGCCATGCACACTGATGATGTTCAAAGTGTACGTGATCGACTCGCTCTTGATCTGTGTTTAGTCATTGGGCAGGTTGGTGAGACCTGGATGGAGGCTTCTAAAGAGAGAGCAGGAGAAAGGATATGACAAAGGTGTGTGTGTGCTTACAAAGGATTTTGATTCATGTTTAGCAACTGCAGCCAATTTTTGGGGGTATTATAAGGCCCCATTACAGTGTGACCTTTCCGCTGTCTGGCTGGCTGGCTAGGTTATAAGTCAAAGGTTGTACTCTTTCTGCCTCGTCATCCACCACTTTCATCCAAAGCTGGTCAGGAAGTGGTGTTGATGACTGCTCCTGTTGTCTGATAGAAAATGTTATGATGTTTGTTTCTATTGGCTAGTAGGGACAGCCTTTTTTTCTTTCCAAGAGGGACATACTGCAGGGCTGAGCCTGGCATTTAGTCCAGAAAAGTTCATTGTTTTCCCACAAGCTGAGTATTTCCAGTTGAAACCCAACCAGAGTGAACATCATGGGAGCATCACAGATGTCCTGTTCTCATTTTCTCTCTCCCGTTTCCTCTTCTTGGTCCCTCTCTGTTTCTCTTGTCATGTCTTTCTCTCTCTCTCTCTCTTTTCTCCTTTCTGTCTCTCACTATCATTCTTTTTCTACTTTCCTTCCTCTCACTCCCTCCCCCACCCTTTTGGGAACTGTGAGAAATAAGGAAACTAAAATCCATGGTTAAACAGTTACACTAGTGTTCTGCAGCAATAACATCTGATTTCCTCCACTATGTCTTAGAGTTTCAATCAGATGTGCTGCTGCATTGTTTTAGTAGTCTGGTTCTGTTTCCTTTTTGTTTGTTTGTTTGTTTGTTTGTTTGTTTTATTGCCTTCATTTCCACAGTCACACAGATATGCTGAGATATGTATGCCTGGCATACTTTGGTCCCATTGCTTTTTATGCCACCACAGTTGTGCCATTGCCTCCGTAAAAGGAGCTAATATTTTTCTCTTGACATTTTACTGTTGTTTTCCAAAGTTAGATTAAACTATCTTCTTTTACTTAATTACTATGTATATAAAGGCTTTTCTATTTTCTTAACTTATTAATAGCAATAGGGCTGTAAGGCTATTAAGCAGGCTATTATGGCCCATGTAACAACAGTATTCTCTTTAGTATGTCTTTAAAATTTGAAAGGGCAAAAGCTTGAAGAACAAAGTTAGTGCCACAAAATGACTTGCAGATAGCATGTTGAAGTCTATAGTGTATCATAAAGAAATAACTGTGGAATTGCCTTAAATGAAATTTAGAAAGCAGCAGTGCTTTATAAAAAAGTTTTAAGAACACTATAAGTCTGTGTGCTTAGCTTTTCTCGTGAGATTTTTAAGGCTGTAGGACTGCATGCCAGCATGTCTGATCAGTTTGGCATCACATAGGGACTGTCTGCAGGCATTAGCGGCTGCAGAGGAATGGCACAGATGAATGAGTTTAGTTAGTTGTTAAGTTAGTGGTGATGGCACAGGTTGTTTGATTAAAAGGTGGTGAAATATGACTGATGTGATGACATGTTAAAGGAAGACTCATTTCAATGTCCAGGAGTTTTTAAGACTGTTTAAATTTTAGAGGATAAATCACATTGAAGATTGTAAATAGGCCACACTGGATACATCATGTTAAAGCTATAGAGAAAGTCAGAAATAAAAATAACGCGTAAAATTAAAAATATCCCTCCTTTCACCTGGCTTTGGGGCACTGAGAAGAACTTCTGTGCCCCAAAGCCGTTTTTTTAATGTGTAACTAGAAAATGATGGGTTGTCAGCCTTTGTCATTTCCTCAAACCTCACACTACTAAATCAACCAATGTAATTAAACTAT
This sequence comes from Setipinna tenuifilis, assembly GCA_030347295.1. Lineage (NCBI taxonomy): Eukaryota > Metazoa > Chordata > Actinopteri > Clupeiformes > Engraulidae > Setipinna > Setipinna tenuifilis. The sequence continues at coordinate 20,860,060 of CM059270.1, forward strand.
GTCCACCAAAGATATTAAGAAAGCACAACTTTTAAATTTGAAGAGAAGTTTCTCTGTCTGTTCTCTGTCTGTTGTTATGATAATGCTGTCTTCAGTGAGCTGACACTGATTTATGATCCCGAGAGTGGAATTTGTTTGGGTGTAGTTCATATCAAATATTTGGGAACACCTTAGAAACCTGTGAGGGGCAGGATCTGTCAGTGTATATTGTCAGCCCACACACATTTAGAAACGGTTAACTAAAATGTTCAAGTTTGGTGTTCATGCACAGAGAAAATATCTTATGCCTGTTAAATTTGCAGGCCCTTTCTACTGATTCTGTGTTGTGACTCAAAAACACTCTGACAAACATGGCACAAAAGATGTGCACTGTTTGACTGCATGGCCTGCAAATCAGGCTCCTCTGATGAAAAGTGGGGTAGGGGGCATCCCGCTTGAAGGAACATTGCAGTGTTGTGTCAGTCAAGCGGGAGATCCTGTCCATGGCAATACAGGGAATTCCCACAACCAATTAAAGTTCATGGGTGAAGTGCTGGAATTCCGATCATGAAGCAGAGCCAAACAAGTGGAACTACTCCACCCTTGAGCCGGCGTGTTCCAGCTTTCCAAGATGTTCCAGAATATGGCAGGAAACTTGGGAAGCTTGTTTGGAGTGTTACACCTGTTGCCTGGGCAGCAGGTCAACAAAACACCCCCCTCCCTACCACCACCCAGTACCACACACCCACGCACACACCCCAGCTCTAAGATCACAGAAGTGGGGAGGCTTTTGGATCTGTCAGCATTGGCACTGAAGCATACGCCACTGGTAGCTTTTTGGGCATGCCAGGAGCACCAACAGAACAGAAGGCTTTCCTCTTTTGCAGCAGCATTACTCAGCAACATGAATACATATGTGCCAGTGAGAGATGCACCTGTCATTCTCCCATCCCAAAAATAAGAATAAATTATTAACCGAGGAATGGAAATTGTAAGGAAAGTGATGATTGACAAGTCCATATCTACTTGTACATAACAACGAGTGCTCTGAAAACATCACAATTAATATATATGCTCTTACAACTTCGTCTCAAAATGCACACTAAGGTGTCATTCACACAGTGGCCCTTTTTTTCTGCCAGATTTCAATTTCAATTATTTAGTTGTTTTGATTTTAATTGTTTTTCTATGGAACGATGCAGCTGAGAAGTGGTTTGACCCTTGCGACATGCCTTGCTGTTTTTTAAGCAAGGAGAAAGCAGAAAAAACAGCGAGGCTTTAAAAAAAATGAGGTGCTCAAAGTTAAAATCTGTTCAACATTTCGGGTCGCATTTTTTCAACAATGGGGCGTTGCGTAGCTACAGTGATTCGCTGACAGCTGAGTCTCAAATATCAACAGTGGAGGGCAGTATGCTGTGGGACCTTGAAAACAACAAACGTGTAAGTAAACAAATTTGTCATCTGGCTGATCCTAATCACCAACCAAATTTGGTATACATCATCTGCAGACAGTGGCAACAAAAAGTTATGAAAGGATATGTCTTGAGATGAGCCGTTTCAAAGTTCCACCACAATTGAAATTGAACACAGTTTAGTGTTTAGTAGCTTGACCATCAGTATCTTGGCTTCCTTATTTAATAAAACTTGACACATTAAATCTACACAGTGTTGCATGCAAGCCAAAAGTTGTGAAATTTCTTCATGGGGGCAGTGTTTCCTAGGCTGGTAAACCAGCCTCTTGTTTTGTACAGAGGGTTCGGCGGTGCTGTATTGAGAAACATTTTTCTTCCTGGAGGTGTGGACTCTGCTGAAATGTAATACAATTGGATCTCCCTTAACCCAATCGTTAACTTTATGTCATGACGTTAGTTGTTAGTCCAGAAACTAACAGACTAACAACTAACAGAGCATGCTGAAAGATTTAACTTTTCCCAAACCACATGGGGAGTAGGGCCATGATGTCTTTTCCAGAAATTAAACTCCTCAAACATTGTTCTTGCTCTGACTTTAATTTTTTAATATTCCAAAGCACCACCAGAACAGACTTGCCCCAGGCGTAAAACACTATAGAACCGATTGTAGATTGTAGATTGTAGAATGACTAACAAAACAACTAACATTTATTTTGCCTTTCCATTCATCTATAACAAACAAGTTAATACGCTTTATAATCAAATAGGATTCTAGTTATACAAATGATTTGAGCTAGGCCTATTGCCAGTCATAAAATGACTTAATTGCCACCTCTCAATACAATTAAGGAACATTTAGATGGCCACAGTTTTAAGGATACAAATTGTAATTGTCATTAAGTGACTATATATACTAAGTACAACACGTTAAACGACTACTAATGCACAATTTTGATGTCGGATCCAGTATTTGTGAATGGCTATCTGCAACACTTGACCCTGCACATTTAGCATTTTGTCTTTGGAAATACAGTCTAAAACCCTCCATACCTGAAATATACAAAAACAACTGGACAACCATGCCACCCAAACATTTCACTACACTTGGCCATTCCAATCTATTTGTATTTCAAATCAAGGCCATGCAGCAGTCATACTATGTACTGCTATGCGGTGCATCTAGTTTTCACTGCTATTCTGATAAAACTAAGCCATATTTACAGAGCCTACTGCCTTTTTCCCTAGCATGACATGTCTGCCTCCATGACATAAACTTGGTGATGACTTAAAAACTATTGAAGCTGGAAAATACCTTGGACAGCACCTTACTTTGTTCGACTCAGATCAAGAGTCTTTAGACAGTAAGCTCTCTTTCATTGGTCTCATCAACAGTGTTTCTCAGTATTTTGGCCTAAGGAACTTTGCAGACTTATATCCAGCTCTTACTCAACAACTTGCTGACATCCTGGTCAATGCTCATGTCACATCCTTCATTGACTACTGCAACTCCTTCCTTTGTGGCAAGGATCTTCAGATGCTACAAAATTACAAGCCATACAATACTTGTGCTCATTCAGCTATATTGGCATCTAGTGGCTTATCACATTTGGATGTTAAAAGTTCCAGTTGTCACTAATGAAGGTCTTAATAATCTTGCTCCCTAATCTCACTTGCAAACTACACTGCTACCTGGACCACTGAGATCCTCCTCAGCAGATCTGCTGAACATACCAAATATGAGCCACCATGGGTGAAATGGCAGTCTGTTATATCGCCTCAATCTTATCAGGTCAACCATTGTGAGACATTGTTAAGAATTTAGAAGGAGCTGAAAATCACAATCCATTTTTGCTAGTATACTAACTGTGACATTGATACTTCTGACTGCATTAGTTAGGAATTATCTTTTATTTGTTTTTTTTATTATTGTGAAGTGGCCTCGGTATCATAAAAGGGGCTTTTAAAAAGATGTTGTTATTATTATTATTGTTGTTGTTGTTGTTGTTACTATGTATTTAATAGTGAAATATTTAATAGTTAATTGTTATTATTTCTTTTTTATTGAAGTGTTCCTAAATAACCTCTACTTGGCTGCACCCTAGTGTATTTTTGCAGTCTTCTTAAATGTTAAACTCACAACCTGATAAATAAGGAGATCTACATAGTACATACAGATCCCTTACATCTGGTGCAGATATTTCTCAGTTGTAATACAGGTTACAACCTGTAACAGGATTTAAGTGCCACATACACTGCCACTATCCTGTGCAGGTTTGTAACTTGAATCCTTTATGTCAAAGCAAGGTTTTACCTTTCGGATGCCCCATTATACTGAACATCAGTAATCTTTACCTGAATACTTTTTAATGACCTACATCTTCACTGGCCCCCAGATTGCTTGTGTAACTCACTGGCACTGAGATTAACAAGGACAACAGGAAAGGGTAAACAACATTAGGGAAATGTTTCCATTACCCAAGCAGCTGGTATTTCTGTGAAACCAAACGGAAATCACAGAGTAATTAACAAAATGTGGCGGAAAAATTTGAAGGTAATTTAAGTGGTATTTTGTGGATCCGCAGCAGAGATTTTTGTCACCAACATAATCGAAAGGGGAGGAAAGGCCATAAAAACACAAAAATGTGAGGTTACACAGACCAAGTTACCATGTGGTTAGTCCAACGTGCTGTCTATTATTTATTATTTGCCTGATATTTCTACGTGCCATACCCATATTTTACAGAGTTAATCAAACTAGATGAATTAATTTAGCGTTCCCTTCAAAAAGCCTCACTTGCCAAGCAGGGTACTTGGTTAGGTGGGGTCATGTATGAGTGACACAGCCAGACCTACTCGTGTTCAGACTTATTGCATGGCACAATTGAATTTGCAAATAATAAACAAATAGGCATACTGTTTGTAACCTGGATTTTCCTAGATTTCACCACAGTATGTCATAGCCTTGGCTTCAGCATGGCATGTCATTGAAGAGGCCCGGGGCTCTCTGATCTTGCATGGAATGATGATGACAAGATGACCTATGAGTTCCTCTCCAAAAGCCATGACTTTTTAAGAAAGTGCACCAAGAATGTTTAGTGAAAGATTGTAGACAGTCTTGGAAGAGCAGACATAAGTTGGTGACTCATCCTTTCTGGGCCAGCATTCACTGCCACAAATGAACCATGTTGCTGTTCTTTGACATTAACCAGTGACAATAGCTGACATATTTTTTGGAGCAAACAGTGCTAGTATTTACAGACCTCACTGTCAAATGTAATCATTTATCCAGTCAGTTCTTTAGGAATTAATGCGGAGGTATGATGCAAGATATGTGTCATATGTTTCAGTGTTATTTTTGATGTACAGGCATTACTTATTTATGCACAACACTAATTGAGTCAATGTCACTGAGTCACTTTACCAAAACGTGTATGTGAATATTGAAAGCAACTGATCAGTGGTATGTGCTACTATTCAGGGCTGCATTATATTCAACTGTCTGATGTCCACCCTTATTAAGCTTTGTCAGATGCTGCAATCAAAAGCTGGGTCACAAGCTGGGAGATGAAAATGGGCATTGCATGGGCATTATGTCTCTTCAGATTTAAACGCTCCCCTCACCCCACAGGAATTAATGGTTTCCTCTAAGCCTTAAATTAAAGTGTCTTGTGGTGTGACATGATAAAAGCTGTGGATGGAATGTGGGGGTAATTGCCAGTGTCTCCCCTCCCTTGACAGTGCTGTCTGTTTCTCCACAGCTTCTGGAGTATGTAGGGAAAGGGAAGAGCATCATGGATGTGGGATTGGCCCAAGCTCGCCAACCTCTCACCACACGCAGTCACTACTTTGAGGTGGAAATTGTGGATGCAGGCGAGAAATGCTATATTGCCCTCGGACTGGCCCGCAGAGTAAGTAAAAAATGTGTCATTCTTTGAAGTGCTGTAATAGTTTCTGAGCAGCTGCAGCGAGCGATCTGTGTGCATATTCTTCATTCCTGCACTTTTACTGTCAGCCCACGTGACCATCAGTATCAGTGTTAAATTGTGAACCGGATCCCTCAATTGAATACCCAAGATAAGGCGAGTTTATTTGTATAGCACATTTCATACACAAAGGCGTGCTTAACAAAAATAAAAGCCAAGAACAATATATGAAAGCATAAAAGGTAAAATAATTGTAAATACTTAAAAGACTAAAAGTAAAATAAGTATAAGGTAAATAAAAGACATTTAATTAAAAAAAGAAATAAAAGAAGCATAGTAATTAAAGATAAATCATCAGCAGAGAGCAGTTTAGTGTTCAGTCTAGATTTGAAACTGCCAACAGTAATTGGGTCCCATTCCAACACAAGAAGCAATGCCTTAAAGTCAGTTCTATAACTTACTCGAAGCCAGTGCAGGGACCTTAAAATTGGAGTAATGTGGCCAGTTCTATTTAGCCTGGGCACGCTCATACTTCCTTTAATGCTGCATTTCAATTTCGCCTTGAAAGTCAGTCTGGCCAAGCTGCCTGTCTACACCGTTTCTACATTAACAGAGAAACTGGGACCAATGAAAATCTAGCATTTCAAAAAGGTAATGGGGGGTAGTTCAGCGACCGGAAATCTACCTCAGTCACTGTCAACATGGCGAACGTGGAGCAACGGCAAGATTTAGTGCACCTGTAGCTGCTGTTTTGGAAGAATTCAAAGGGAAGTTATCTCTGGAAATAGAGCAAAGGTTAGCCCTTGAATCATTTATTGCAGGAAAGGATGTTTTCGCAATGCTACCGACCGGCTTCGGTAAGTTTGATTTATCAGTTAGCCCTGCTGGTAGCCAAGTCATTTGGGCTTTGCAAGAACCCTGTCGCTGTGGTCATTTCGCATACGTCAGAGGACAGAGGAGTGTGATTGGTTGAATCTTCGTCCAGTAGCAAACAGAGGCATTTGAAAGAGGCGGGTTAAGCCCGCCCTCTGAGAAATGGGTTTACAACACAGCTTGGCCAGACCAATGTTCGCAGAGCATTGATAAGTCGCGTTAGCCAGGCTAAGTTCTTTTTGTTCTTGTAAGAACCCTTGTTGCTGCATTTTCGATCAGTTGAATGGTCTTTTTAGGAAGGCCATATGCCGATTAGGCCTCATCATCCTCCTAATGTGAATGGAACTTCTGGCACCGGCATGATGATTTGTACAAACCAAGAGCAGTTGTACGAAGTAGATGCTCTTGTGGTGTCTCGTATTACTTCGTAAATGTTTGCTGCAGACAAAAAGGACTGTAATCTCTTCCAAACTATTAATAGAATTTTTATGTAGGATGTCAACATTCCATTTAAAGAGACAGAGCAGAAGCACAGATACAGTGCGTTCAGTGGTGCAAATAATATGGTAGGTGATAAACCAATGTCAGCATTAACACGTAGACAGGTAAGTGTGTAGATGCCCAGATAGCCTGTCTGACACATCTATGGATGTGACTAAATACAGTGTGCATCTTGAATTGTAAGTGTACTTCTGGGCCTTTGTGGTTCTTTGGTTGGTGGTTCTTTACTTATGAAAGGTCCCAACAAAAGCATAGCTAATAGCTTCAAACTGGGATTATCCAGGTTGATACCAAAGGTATGTCGGGCCTTACGGAAAAGTTGTAACCCCAAAACGGTTGATTGTGGGATCATCCCAGAAACATCAGAGGACTTCCACTGATCTCAGACACATAACTTGGTCGGGCATCTATGTGATAAATGCAGAAGATACAGAAAATAAATGAATATTAGCCTTATAAAACGTAGATTGCAGCTAATTTTAAACTTTAACTTTGGATATTATCATCATTACCATTGTTATTAATGTATAGGGTAGTTTAATATAGGCTAGTTATGATGAATTATGATTACAGGACAGTCTAATAACAAAACGTGTCAAAACGTGACATGCTAGCCTACAACAAAACCTATCAATTATATGTGGTGTGTGTGTGTGTGTGTGTGTGTGTGTGTGTGTGTGTGTGTGTGTGTGTGTGTGTGTGTGTGTGTGTGTGTGTGTGTGTGTGTGTGTGTGTGTGTGTGTGAATAGTCTACCTTTTCATATCAGCCTTTGTTGTTTTCTCCTCGCCTAATGACTGTTACGTTTTTTTTTATCATTCATTTTCATTTCATTCATTTTTCTATTACTAACAATTGGACTTCGCTTCAGAGTGATCCTAATATGGCAGCTGTGCTCAAATTCAGTTTACATCATGGCTGAGGGGGCGTTATCATGTGTAGATGAGAACTTGCATTAAGCGCTTAGGGCATATATGTTGTTTGCTTGTACATTCATTTGAGTTATTTTGTTATATATGAAGGAATATGTCGTTTTTGTGATGCGGCACTGTGGCTAATTTTTGTATTGTTTGGGGCCAGATTGGCGGGACATATTTGATATTTTTTCCTACAAAGTTTACCCACACCCATGCAAAATATAGGCTATTGCGTTGCATTTACATAATGTACATAATTACATATAATGTTGGCTCTGCAAAGCTGGCGGCATTTATGTGAATCACAGCACTGTTGGCAAGAGCAAATAGAGACGCTTTGTGAAGCAGGTCGAGCCTAATCCAAGATCGTTGGATCTTCATTGGGTTCTTTAATTTCACGGTCGCGCAGTCAGCTTTTTATGTGATGGTGGAAAATTGTCACAGCCCTGTAGCATTGCCTTGGAAGGCCTGTAATGAGACGTGGCGTGCTCTAGTCTAAAGCACATATGGGGGTGACAGTGCTGTACTGTACTGTGCTGTTGCTCTCACCTGACACGCCCAGGTCTCTCTCTCTCTCTGGCCATGGCCTCGGCACACACTAATTGGTCTCAGCCTCTGGAGCACAGACAGTAAACAAACTTGTCATGTAAAAAAGGGGTTGATTGGGACCACTAGATGGGTCCTCTTTGTCTCTGTCTCCTGCTTTCCCTCCCTCCCCCCCCCTCTAGCCCTCCTTCTATTTTGCTGTTCGAGGAAGAAAAGGAGAAGGTAGGAAGGAGAAAACGGGAGCAATAACTTCCCACGTTGTCCTCCTCCACCTACCTCTGCATGCCATGTTGTCCCGCATCTGCGACTCATCACACGTTCTGAGCTTGCACAGACGTGATAAAACAGGTAATTGAAAGGGCTGCGTAATGACTGTTTACTCATATTAGGATGTTTTGGTCCACTGTGCATCCTGCCACAGCAGACACGCTGCAGGTTGGGCAAATGTTGTGCCGTTACCCTTCCCAAGTGGCTTGTTTCAAGTTATGTTATTGGTGGAATTTGTGAGATTTTTTAAAAAAAAGCTTGCAAAGTCATTTATTTTCAAATTTTCATACAAATCAGATCAACACATTGCAAGACATATTTTGACTATTTTTGTCTCTGAGGTCAGCCAGACACCACAAAGTTGAAAACATCAAAGGATCTCTGAGATTTCTAAAGGAGAAGACACATGATGCGGTTCTTCACAATTGCAGGCTGAGGTTTTTAGTTCCAGCCAGTTTTATATTGCTAATAAAAGTTCTCAAGTACTTGAAACCCTTCACAAATGTTTTGTCTGGCAATTGTCAGCCCTCCATTCTGTGCTCTGAAAACCCATCAAGTGGCGCAGTGTTGGTATTCCTTTGTTCAGACACTCAGCAAAGTCGGGAAGAGTTCTGTGGGAGAGAGATCACTCGATTCCCCCATGTGCTGACAGCTTTTTTTTTTTACACAGCAAGCATTTCACTTCATCACCATTAGTCGATGAGGAGTGACTCCTGTTGTCTTCAACACTGTCTACTTTCTTTGTGTGGATTTACTGTTATCACTTCTGTTACGTTGAATGAATTCTGCTTGTGATCTGTTGCCGTGTAGTCTTTGTCAGTAGTTGACTTAATAAAGTGTTTGTAGACAGCTTAGCTGCAAAGAGCTCGAGAGTGATATAAGATTGTTTGTATATTCCTGTGTAAGGCATGCTATTTACATTACACTGTATGATTGATCAGGCTGTATTCAGTAAAACGTTGACTCTTTGGAGGCAAACATTAGTATGAGTATGAATCAAATTGAAGTCAACTGTGAAAGGCCACAAGCTAAGCTCTCCAGACAGATAATATCCAGCGATAATATATCAGTTGGAAACAATACAGCTCTGTCACAAAAGCCATCCACAACCCCAAAACCACTGGCATCTTTTTTGGAGGAGACATTTTTTCAGCAGTAGACTTCTGCTAGTGCCCAATACCACTGCAATTTCTCCTATCTTCTCTGATTCCTGATGCTCTGGAGCTGTGTTACTGTCATAGCTACAGTGATTGGCTGCTGCCCTCTGCTTTTTTTTACCCCATGTATTTTTGCTTACAGTTTAGTCTGTTCAGCTGACTTTCATAATTCGTCTTGCAGACCTTCCTGAAAAAGAATAGAAATACAGTTCAGTTGCTGGTAGAAGAAAAAAAATACTTGCAACATTTTACCCAGGATAGTGGTCTGCACACATCTAAAATGTGCTATTGTTCTTATGATGTGATGAAAACAGCTTGTCAATAATTAAATGTACTTTACGAACTAACTAAAGTTACTAACTATATGAAAACTACTAACTATCATGAAAACGTTGATTTATTTTAGTAATTCCGTTCAAAAAGTGAAACTTGTATAATGTATACATTCATTTCACACAGGCTGTCATATTTCAAGTGTTTACTTTTAATATTGATTATTATAACTGACAACTGATAAAAACCCCAAATTGAGTATCTCAGAAAGTTAGAAATTGTAGAAAGGTTCAATATTGAAGACACCTGGTGCCACACTGTAATCAGCTAATTAACTAAAACACCTGCAAATGAAATCATTTTTTGTATTGGTCTTAAGTAATATTGTAATTTTCTGATATACAGAATTCGGGTTTTTCATAAGTTGTCGGTTATAATCATCAAAATTAAAGAAATAAACATTTGAAGGTTATCAGTCTGTGTGTAATAAATGAATATAATATACACGTCTCACTTTGTGAATGGAATTGCTGCTATAAATCAACTTTTTCATATTAATATTCTAATTATATGACCAGCACCTGTATAAGGGAAGGGCTCCACTACATCAGAGATCCTCAGATTTGGTGTGTTTTTACCCTGTGTACTTATTTATCAATGTGCCCATCCTAGTAGTTTTTTATGACTGTGTCTTACTGCTTACAGTTATAGAGAATCATTTTTGATCATTTTATTAAGACATTATCTAAGGTTCCATGTTCCCTTTTCTATGTGGGAAATTTGCTTTATTTGATGCTACCACTAACTAGCATGACTAGCATATGAATGAAGGCTGAGGTAGTAGAATGTACAAATTGAGCAAAATGCCGGTCATATGCGATTCACAGTGCAAGATCCTCTAATCGCTGTGTCTGTTATTTTTTTCATCAAAACATGCATGCAGCACATCCTAAGAGTTCCACATTGATGCTAAGAAAGCATTATGGGTCAGTTTAGTTGTGTGCAACTGAGTTCACAGTAGGGTGGTGTGTTGTTTTGGGGGGGGATCAGTGAACCCTCTACGCACCCAGCACGTATCACTGATAAGGCCCGAGCTGCACTTCCACCCGCTTCCGGAACACACAGCCGTTGCTAGGTGGCAGAAGAAAGGTAGCGCAGGGTGGAGGAGGCATTCTGGTGCCCTAGTGGAGCAACAGGCAGCAGCAGCAGCAGCAGAAGAGAAGGCTGTGCAAACAGAGCTTGCCCACGTCCTTATCGCTGTTCTCTCACAAACCCCCCCACCCCTTCTTTTTTCCTTTTTTTTTCTCTGTCCGCCCTTTCCTCCACTCTCTTCCGTCCCCATGGGCTGGCTCTCTGTCCGAGGCCTGAGCGCTTTCCCATGCCGCCTCGGCTCGCCCGTGTCCTGAGAACACTCCCTGATGCAGCACTTTGTTATGGCCACCTCAAACATGTTTATTTTTTCTGTGTACAGAGGTCACATCATGCCATTACAAAAAATAAAGCAGGCAAGGCAACAGCTGTCCCTCGTCTGGTAGTTTCTTACAACTTTACCAGCTTTTGCCTCGAGTTTATGTATGTGTGTTGTGTGTGTGTGTGATTATAAGTATGTGAAACTTTGTATTCCATGGTATGCCATGTTGTTGTACAAAACAAACCTCCACCCTCACCCCACCCCACCCCACCCCTACCTCCATAGGAGGTAAGGGGGAGCTTCACTGCATGGTAATCCCCCTGTGCTATATTTATAGTTGAGCAGAGATGGCTATCTGTCTCCAGCAGTGGCAGCAGCAAGGCTGCGCACAGCTTGTTGATTTAGTCAGAGTGTGGAAATGCAGGCTGCTGCTGCTGCTGCTTTTGCTGCGGTGCTGCTGATAAAAGCCCCTGAGGGTCCGATAGGACTCTCTGCTCCATAGACAGAAAAGCTACTGTTTGTGTTTCTTGGAAGCCCCTGTCCTACTCCAGTCTAATGGCTTTTGCAGTCCTAGGGAGAGTTGCAAGGCATTTTGGTGGTGGTGGAGGAAGGCATATCTTTGTGTGTGTGTGTGTGTGTGTGTGTGTGTGTGTGTGTGTGTGTGTGTGTGCGCGTGCATGTTTTTTAAACAATGTTTTTCAAACTTGTATTTTTTTTTTCTTTTGGTACTTTATTTTATGACCCTGTGTTTCCTTTTGAGAGCTTCTGTTTGCTGACAGTGAAATTCATGTCTACAGTGTTTTGAGGTTAAGAGTTGCAGATTTGTTTGTATGTATATGTTTGTGCGTGACACACCTAATAATGCAAGTGTGGCCTTATTGCTGGTAGTTAACACCCAAGTATTTCATCCAGCTGTCATACTAAAGCGCTAAAATATGGGCAGTGTGCACGTAGGCAGAGCCGAGAGAGTGTTTACTGTCTGAAAAACTTTTTCAAGCTCAGAGCTGGCAGAGTGGCTGCCAACATGTCATCATCACTATGCCCGTCGTTCATCTTCATGCTCTAATCCTGAGCCCTGCGGCATGATGGGACTGATGGGGTTTCTTAAGCAGCCCCACGGGTGTGCGGGGGCATGCAAGGAGGAGCGGACAGAGAGAGAGGCAGGGGGGGGGGGTATTAAATACATCATCCATCTTTGCTGAGACACAGGTCTGTGGCTTTTCCTTTTGCTCTCTCCACAGGACTGTAAATCAATCACTTTTCATTCCGCAGGTTTCATCACCACCAGCCCTCTCCCCCACGCACACACGCGTGCACACAGACACGCACACAAACACACATAAACACACGCACACAAACACAAACACGCACACAGACACAGACACACACATATACATACACACACAAACACACACAAATACATACACATCTAACCAACTAATTAGATAACCAGACGAAATGAGTGCAGCTGTCAACAAAGCATTCATGGGAGCCACATCTGCGTTCCTTGCTCGGTTCCGCAAAGCTTAAACTCCGAACCCTCCCCAGAGTTTTCCCAGTGATGAGTTTATAAAATGTCAGGGTGCTGTGGTGGCGTACAAGAATTGAGACGGCTGTCTTGGCTGGAGGGGATGAATGCGTTATGCACTCCTTTCGTCTCTCTTCTCTTCTTCATCAGCCTTCCCACAATTTCTCTCCGCTCTCTCATTTCCCACCTGTGTGTTGTACAGTTGACGTAGTAGACTGGTGCGCTGGTTGCTGAGCTTCTGTGTGTGTTTTTTTTCCTGTTCTGCTTTTGCCCATCATCCTAAGAACTCTTGTCTGTATAAGGCTCCCATCAGACACTTTCTTGTGGTTTTGGCATTGCTTCAGGAATAAATGTGTTTTAGAGTGGATAAATTTGTCCAAATGTCACGCACAAAGCTTACTCCTTGTATGTTGCTTGGGTTGTGATCTCTGTTGATGAAATTGAGCAGAAGTGAAACAACTGCAAAGAACACATTGCCTCTAATTACCTCTGAGTCACTCTGTGATCTTTATCGAAGTGCTGGCTTCGGTGGCTATTTGTATTGGCACAAGCCAGCTGTACACAAAAGGCAAATACACTATAAGCTATGTGGAGCTATGTGACAGCTACACCCAGATGCCCTGTGCCAGAACCAGTTAAGAGGATGTGTTTTGTAATTGTATTTTTTGGGGGGCATTTGTCTGTTTTTAAGCATAGCATTCTTGTTTGGATTTGCTTGAGTGAGAGTTTTTTTTTTTATGAGCATGCTGTAATCTGCTTGCTTGCTTGCTTGTTTGTCTTTTACAGGACTACCCCAAGAACAGGCACCCTGGTTGGAGTCGAGGATCAGTGGCGTACCATGCAGGTCAGTGTAATGTCTTTAAATCCCGGGGTAGCTGTAGACCAAAAAAAAAAAAAAATCTACCAAAGTTTCTCTGGATGGAAACGCATGATATAAACTTTATTGAGTCTTTTGTTTCACACTTTTAAACTGTTTTTTAATGGGCAAAACAGGCTGGTGGTGTGTTCAACCAATCACAGCTGTTCACAATTGCATTTCTTGCCAATTTGTTTTTAGGCCTTCTTGGAGTACTTGCAGTACTACAGAACTACCCTTAAAGGGGTCCTTTCATTGTTATTTTTATTCATATTTCTGTGTCGCCACTATGGTTGAATGCATTGTGCGTCATTTCTGTGAAAAATTATGTCCTAGTTCTCTTGCTTGACGCTGTTTTCTGTAAGCTATCAAAGTGGTTTTTATCGGAAGGACCCCTTTAAATAACCAAGGAAGATGCAGTTCTTTTGTTAATGAATACGTACAGTAGCTAAAGGAGCCCACAGAACTACCTGTACCAGACACTGCAGTAGGGACCATCAGCTATTTGTTCATCAGACTTGCAGACTTTGCTTTTAGTTCATCTCATGCTTAACTAGTTAGTTGCAATCATGATAAACGGTCCCCACTGTAAACTACCTGTTCTCAAGCAGTATAATAATAGAACTATTCTTGAGGAGTTAAACACACACACACACACAGACACACACACACCATCACACCCTCTCTGTTTTTGTTCTGCTCCTCCGATAAGAGTATTTGTCAACTAGCAGGGGGCTGCTTAGACAGTAATTAGGATCTTGCAAACATGAGTTGCAATAGATGCTCCCTATCCGCTTCTCTGGCACCAGCCCCTGAATATGAGAAAGGGAGGAATGCCAGGGATGCAGGGAGTCCAAAGAGGGACATGTGGCATCAGATACAGCTATCACTACGCCCTTGCCTAACCTCCAACTGTGGCACCCCTGTTAAGACCAACATCTGGGCATTATCGGGCCAGAGCTCATCCCTCTGCCCCAGCGCCTCTTATCAGATGCAGCACAACACAGCGGTGCTGCTAAAAGCATGCTCAGCGTCAGTCTTTCATCTGACGGTGCCTCCCCAAGGCATGTTGTTTTAAGGCCTAAAATAGGGACTACGTGCAGTTGATGGCTGAGCTATCGCAGTGTCTTGTAAGGCACAGAACACAGGTGCCTTGGGACAGGTCCAGCTGAAATGTTGTTTTAGTCTTAATACAACGTCTTTCATATGCAAATTACCAAATAACCTGCCTTACTGATGTATTTCTGTTTAGGGAGTGCTCGTGGTTGTATCCATAACAAGTTCACAACTAGCCCAGCCCAAGTCATTTCAGGACCGGTGCTTGCAGGCTGGTTTGTGGTTTGGACAAAAATGCTTGTGACAAAAGGAATATTGAGTCGATACCATCGCATCAGTCGCAGGGAGGCTTTTAACGTCTGTGGGGTTTATATTGCTGTGTGCTTGGGAGATGTTATAGAAAATCCATGCTGGCCTTGCAGCACGACTCATTAATCCTGTGTGCGAACGCGGAGGACAAGTGATGGATGGTTGGCACTCCATGCCACACACACAAGCTTTGTCTCACCGCACCATTAGGAAAGAATAGACCAAAAAAAAAAAAAAAAACGAGAGAGAAACACCTACTGACAGAGACAGGCCTGTATCGAAATGCTGAGTCACAAAAGGAAAGCGTGGGTAATTGTACACCTGAATGCACAGGAGAGTCATCTGTGGGCCGATACTGATGCTGATGTTGGACGTTATTCGTGTGTGGACCTGATCTCATGACTCACCTGGAGGCTGCCCCTGTGCTGTAAGTGGCCCCAGGGGCAGTGAGGCAATTAAAACACCTCCACAGCCATATCCCTGAGTGCCCCACCAACGGGCCCTTATTGTCAAGCCACATCCCTGCTAGAACAAACAAAACAAGCCTGTTGATTCGCCATCTGGATTTCTCACTCTGATGAGATAATCTAGAGCCCAGCTTTGTTGTGAGTTTTTAACGGTGCCGTATGTCGGTGGATTTTTGTATTATTATTTTTTTTACATTAGAACATCAACTAGAACTGGAAACATATTGTAATCAAATTTCCAGTTTGATATTGTTAAAAAATGCGTATCTACTGTGTCAGCCAGATATCTACTTGATTATCATGTTAACCAGCACCACCAGAGCCTTAGCATCGTTTTCGGACAATACTGCCACAATATAGGCTAGTGATTCAGTGCTGTAAAAATAGGCAAACCACATTGAGCCCTATGTTAGAGATGGTGTTACTAATCACTAAAATCCAATTTTAGGTAGGGGAGAGCCGTGACGAATGAAACACGGGACGTAAGAAACACAGCTATTTTCTCAAAAACAATACACATCTGAAACATCATATGTTGTCAGCATATTCAGCATGCAAGACTTCGCAACCCTGGGAAATCTCGTGCCGTGGCGTTACTGCGTTCAAACGTTATCTCTGCGAGACTGTTTTTGACATCGGAAAGTAAAATGTTACCTACTGGTAGTTTTTTTGTGATGAAAAATCATTGCGTGTTTCATTCGTGCCGACAATGAGGGACGATTGTAACAAACGACACCTTGCGTTCAAAGTTAAAAATGAACGTGATTTCTTATCGGATGTGTTAAATTACACCAGTAACTAATAGAATACACTTGTATGTTGATGATCATGTGGCAAAATAAATCTAATTTGCTTCACTGTCTTTGAAAATAACCGTTAAGTAAAAAGTGTTTCATTCGTCACGGCTCTCCCCTACTGAAAATAAGTACAATGTCTAAAAAAAGAGTAGTTAAAGAGTAGTTAAAATGTTACTTTATGTTAGAAAAACATAAACAGTTTGTTTTGTCAGTGTGCTGCAGTGCATTTAAGGATACACAAGTAAGCCTGACTATCCTGTCGTTAGTAACAACAAGTTGCTTAGTCTCAAGCCCATTACTTCAAGTTAATGGTTAGATCAGTGGTCCCTAAGGGCCACTTCCTGTAGTTTTATTAACGTCTTTATAATGCAAGCATGAAATAGCGCTTTGAGAACACCAAGAGCAATCAGCTTTGTAAGTAAAGAGTTATGTACTTATGATTAATTAGATTGCAACATTAACAATTACTGTTACTGGTTTCAGTTATAGGCAAAGTTTGTAATATGATTTTTTTTAAAACGTTTCCAATTTTTGTGTCAGCTGTTATTCCCGAATTTCATAAACAGAGCCTTATTGATTGACAGCCCACACATGTCTCAAGTCGGCAGCCAAAATCATAATTGGATAACTTGATTGTTGATTGCAAAAAATAGAATTTCGAGAATTTCATGTGTGCATTAAAGGCAAATGTAATGTCATAGTTGACATGCAATTCCTTTAAGGGACAAGTGGTTACCTGCACACCCCTCAGCCATCTGTGTGCTCATGTTTTGGATTGGCATCTATACCATGCTACCCAGTTGTATAACTGTGTGTGTTTGTGCAGGTAAGTTCATTGAGCGTGGCATGTCTGCGCCCCATTGCTGTACCTGCAGAAGCCCGGCTCATTAACCTATCAGCCCTGGCATCCAGGCAATGCTGCTCCTGGCATCCACGTTTATGCACAAACACATTCTTATGGTGATTCATAGGCTGCTTTAGGCTGCAAGGTCATGTCCCCCAAGGGTTACATGGGGACTTGTTTAAAGCACACTTGGTTAAAGCAGCGAGTGGCTTCTGCTGCACTATTTCGACTTGTTGTCACTTGCAAATGTGGATTTGCACTTTAAAATTGTGATTTGGGGCAACATGCTGTATTCAGTCAGATTCTAAATAAGGTTATTATTTCAAATGGTGATAACCCATAAACGTACTAGGCATATTGGTTATCCTGTCTGTGGGAAATGCTATTAGGGTTGTCTCAAGATGAAGAATAAAATGCAAATAAGAACTTTTACCTGCTGATGGAATTGCCATTTAAAAAGTGAAAGAATATGGTTAAACAAGCGTTGTACAGAAAGAAAGAAGTCTATTGGTAATGACAATTGAGTGACAGTGGAAAAGTAACTTCTGCTTTAGCAGAACTCGCTGATGCAGATATCCTATCCACCTCTGCCAGCCGCTAGCGGGGAGATGGATGTGGCTCGGAGCATAGAGACAGTCCTCCGTGTGTTAATGACATAACCTATCCCACCTGCCATGATCTCTCTCTCTCTTCCTCCAACCTTGCTACCTCCCCACCTACTCCTCCACCCTAACCCCGAGAAACAGCAAAGGAAAAGAAGCACTGCGGTTCCCAGAACACTTTTCACGTTTGCGGAAGTCATTGAGCGGACGGTGTCCCAGCAGATGCGTCTGCTTACGCTAAAGGCCTGTTTTCAGACAGAGCTGTTATTGCTGGTGGAGGCATCCGAGAGAACAGCCCTCGCGCCTGAGGCCCCTCCGCTAGGGTCGTTTCCTGGTCCCGCTCGGCTTCCAGTGGGCTGAGAACGAGCACTGCTGTCTGGCAGCCAGACGCACATAAAGAAAGAAATAAAGAAGAAAGAAAGAAATGTTGGCTGTATGAAAGGCCTACAGAAGGCAGCTGGGGGTATGAGCTGGTTCCCCACCCAAAACCCTTGGCCTATTTTTAGCCATCCTCCTCCCCCGGTGCGGCGGCAGTGTTTGGCGAGCGAGCGAGTGCGCTGTTGTGACAGGAGCCCGCATGGGAGCCGTAATGATACAGTGTCTCCATCTCCCTTCCCCATGTCCTGATCAAGATTGTTTAAACAGTATCCTGAGCTGGAGGACGGGTCCCATGACAACTCCACAAATATTTACCAGCCACACAAGCGCAATCTTTTTTTTTTTCTGTCTGCAGGCTACCTTTTCACTGTTTTTCTTTCGCGTTCATGCTCCTCTTTTTTTTTTCATTTCATCTTGTTGTTGTTGTTATATCTGTCTTGGCATTTTTGTTTTGCTTTCCACCACTGAACTTAAATACAGACGCGGGCTTCTTTGGGATGCAAAAGAGTGGTATCTGCAGAGTGTGTGGAGAGATGTTCTTTGTTTAGACCTGTCAATCTGGGAATCAGTAGAGAGAACCTGGTCCCCCAGAACCATGTGCAAATAAACATGCACAATGCAGTGTATGTATTTGTGTTAACAGTGTGTGGGCCTGTTTCAAATCAAACATATACCAACTGACATGACTTCCTGTCTCCTCTTTCTTGGTCTCTTTCTCTTTCTTTCTCTCTTTCTCTTTCTTTCTCTCTCTCTCTCTCTCTCTCTCTCTCTCTCTCTCTGTCTTACTCCACTTACCTGCCTTTCTGTCTGCCCCCTCTTTGTTTTTCTCACTTTTTTTTAGATGATGGCAAGATATTCCATGGAAGTGGGGTAGGGGACCCTTTTGGCCCGCGCTGTTTCGAGGGGGACATCATGGGCTGTGGAATCATGTTTCCGCGGGACTACCATTCAGACTCTGAGGGTGAGTGGGGGTCATGTGGCGTGCCTACAGTGCGCCGTTCAGATGGGCATTTTCAGATAGGCCATCAAAATAAACCTGGTGGAAGGCAGTCATAGCTGCAATTCAAAGTTGCTACGCCTGCTTGTCTACACTCTTTTAAACAATGGATGTATTGTTGAACATTATAGCGAAGTCTAACCTGTGTTTACATTTTGTCTTACACTTTTGCCTCACAGAAGATTATGGTTAAATATAAAAAAAAAAAAACAATTTTAATTCATTAATTTTCAAATAGACGTTTGTTCTTGTTGCTGAACCCATTGAAGGTCAATGCCTATAGACCATGCATACATTGCCTCTGAAACAGTCTGGATAACAACATCAAATATTGATGTATGGCCCAACCCCAGTTTCAAACAATCCATCACACCTCTCCTCTTCCAGACGAGCAGGATGACTGGGAGCCAATGGCGGTGAGGCCCAAGCAGGGCCGCGTGCAGAACTTGGTGTACTTGAACGACATTGACGACGAGGAGGAGGGCGACGACCCTGAGCAGGATCAGGAGGGCAGGAAGGTCACGGTAAGAGAGCCAGGGCAGGGCTCCTCTCTCCAGTCCAGCCACACCTTTGTTAGTTTTAGGGCCCCGTGTGGTACAGCGTGTCCAGAGAGGAGCCTCACTTAATAACTCAGGCTTGTGCAAGCATTCCAGACCTGCACTACTGAGTTCTCTCTTTGTTAGCTTTAGCCAGGCTTTCAATTAAGAACACAATATCAGTTTAGACATTTGTTCTGCTCTGTGCCAGTGCTCTGCAAGGTCTTGACAAAAAGAAAAAAAGAATTTTCAAAGCTGCAACTTTGGCATGTACATCAATTAGTCTTCATTATGTTTGTTCACAGTTTCTTTAATTGCCACGTGGGAGTAACTTTAGGGCTCATTTGTTCTTGTCATGGCTTTGTCTTGGCTGCCAAGAACCACAGAGCCTATTTGGCAACCCCTTTTCTGCATGGGGTCAAACGGTGTGATAGCACAGCGTTCGCTATTGACAAGCCTTGGGTGTGAAAATGGACTCATGGCACTTCTTAAATCATGCAGAGGGGTTGTCAATATTGACTCTGCGGTACAGCTTAACCAAACCACAAAGCATCGTTGGCTCATGGCCCTGTGTTGTGTGTGTGTGTGTGTGTGTGTGTGTGCGTGTGTGCGTGTGTGTGCGCGCCGTGTGTGTGTATTTTTAACCACTTGCACGTGTGTGTAAATTAAGCAGAACAGACTAGATTAGATTAGATCAGATCACACAATAAAGTGTGTGTACATTCAAACATTTAGTTTCTTGTTCGAGGAGCACTCTTGTCATGTAACACATTCAAACGAGAAAAAAAAAAAGTAAAAGCGCAGGGCATGATTTATGAGTGCATCTTAAACATGAAGGTAATAAAGCCCAGTGTGTCTCCCCCTTGAGGTGAGCTGTGGCGTACAAGCAAAGGAGGGGGGGTGGGGGTGGGGGGTGTGTGTGCACTGTTGCTGACTCACTGTCGCCCCACTGTGCCCACTCAGGTGTTTTTCACCCGCAACGGCAAGATCATTGGGCGGCGGGAGGTGGTGGTGCCCACGGGCGGCTTCTACCCCACCATCGGCATGCTGAGCAGCGGAGAGAAGGTCAAGGTGGACCTGCACCCACTCAGCGGCTGACACACCATGGGGGAGGACTTGAGTGAAGAGACGAAGAGTGAAGAGAGGAGGAGTATTCACATATGAAGCTATCAGTTTGAAATGTATGCTTTGATCAGCTCACCATCATAGCCATTACAATAATTATAAACTCTAGCAATGCGGGGAAAAAAAAAAGGTGCCACCTGGCTTTGGCGAGCTTAGCAGAAACGAGCAGGATGATATCTTGGTACTAGTCAAACACTTTTTTATTTGTTTCTCACTATATATATATATATATATAGTCTCTTTTTTAAACGGACCTTTATTCCAGAGTGCGAGTCTCATTCAGGAGACCAGCATGGTGGCGGGTCAGCCAGGAGAGGCTCTTCATGCTCAGCTCAGGGCGTTGTGACCCTCCCTGCCTTCCTTCCCTCAGCTTAAGACAAAGCATACTGCTTAATCAGGTGACTAGGTGCAGGTCGGACAACTTACTGTAAATCGCATCAGGCCAGGCCACATTGAAGACTTTGATTTGACTTTGAGGGAGAGATGATCTTAACTTCAAGAAAATAAATAATGAATAATAATGAATGAAATAATAATGAAAATAATAAAT
Organism: Setipinna tenuifilis; assembly: GCA_030347295.1. Lineage (NCBI taxonomy): Eukaryota > Metazoa > Chordata > Actinopteri > Clupeiformes > Engraulidae > Setipinna > Setipinna tenuifilis. The sequence continues at coordinate 20,881,362 of CM059270.1, forward strand.
ATAGTTAAAGTAAAAAAAAATCATCTATTTTTCACAAATGTATATAGTTTACATATCTCCCTCAATGCCAAAATCTGTGTTACACAATGCGGTTAAAGGCTCTTACTGTCACATTAGCTAGTAGGTCCCCACGTTAAAGCAGCGTTGACCGCATGAGGGGGCACGAGCTGACCTGTTTGGCAGCATCAAGCACTTTCTGTTTAGCACTCCCATCTAACGTTCATCAAATTAACTTTTTTTTTGTTTCATTTACTGTTGAATGTTCTCTGGAGGCATCACGCTTCTCAATTGAGGGTGCGTTTAAGCTCAGCAGCAATGTTAATTGTTGGGAAGAAAGGGATGACATGACACTCGATGCAGTCATGTAGGATAAGGGCTGTTTTTCTGTCTGCTGTTTGTTTGTTCTGTCCTCATCACCTGCATCCAGAAAAGGCTGTCCAGATGCTCTTATTCAGGGGCAGGGGCATCAAAAATCATTGTGGGGTAACACAAGCCCTTTACATGAAATCCCAAGTACAAACATGTTGATGTTAATTCAGCTATTTTGAAATTTATATTACACATACCTTTTTTTCTTTTTGCCCATCAATCACCAGCCATATTTATCATCATGCTTTTTTACACAGCAAATGACATGTTAATACTGTGCAAACAAATAGACGCAGGGGTTTCACTGCAGTACTGTGTTGCAAGACAATGACATTGTGCTTTTATAGACTTTGCTGCATTGTGAAATAGCCTCACTCACTGTTGCCCTGAGCACTTTAAAGCAGTCTGACGACTGACCCACCAGACAACAGAAGCCATTTTGCACACCTCAAGTGAGATCAGACTGTAGAATCTGTCACTATGTCTTGTCCTGTGTGCTTTTTGATGTCTCATATATAATAAAAATGAAGAAAATGTATTTTTATCTGCTACAAAGAAGAACCTAAGAACAATGCCAAATTTATTTTCATATTCCCTTTTCCCATACATTAGAAAGGGAATTCATGAATGGTTCGATAGATGTCTTTTTTTTTTTTTTTATCGCATTAGATTTACTGTGTGCCTGACTTCACATGAAACACCACAATTTAATATAATTACACTGAAAATGTCTTATAACTTCATATCATGAAGCAAGCAATACATTAAACTTTGATATATTAGTTTGGGTTGGGAGGGGGTTCCTGGATTGTTGTCATTCAGAGTGTTTTTTTTTAAGTTTCCTTCCAGACTTAAGATCATACCTCACACCTCAAATTTGTCATTTTCCAAGAAAGTCTTAAATTGTATAAATGATCAACCTTTAACAATTGTGTTGGGCAATCTCTATTTTGCATTTTATGTATTTGTCTCATGGTTGAATTGCACATTTTTCTTCAGTTGATCAGAACCGTCGGGTGCGTCACCCCACTGCGTCCAGATTCTGTAGGGCATCACATTGTGAGCCTCTGCAGTCTGTGTGAAATGCTGAATGATGATTGAGTGATTGTCAGCCACAAATACTGTAAAGGTTAGCGTCCTAACTGTAGCATGCATGATTTTGCTAACTATATTCCATTAATAAAGATGGTTATTTCCATATAAAGTGTTTTTTATTATTACACATCCGTGTTGCAGAAGGCTCAGTTGAACTGAATGGGCTATTCCAGCATACAGAGGTGGGATACTTAGATAGCAGGGATCCGTTATTCCTATAACAGACTTTGTCAAGGAAATATTGTGATATAGGATGCATTGCGGGCATGACTATTTTAGGATGTTTTGTTCATTTGTTCAAGCGAGTGATTCTGTGATTGAGGGCCTAATAAGAACAAACATGATAAAAACATCTTTGTAACCAAGGTCAGCTGTATTTCTGCCCAGATTGTGCTGTCAGTTTTGTAGTTTTACAGCGTATAGCTCTACAACACAAAGGCATTAGCATTCTGTCAGGTTTTCTTTGACTCAACTTGACCATCTGGAGATGGCTTAATATGGGGAAATTAGATATACTTGGATGAAGAACATGAGTAACTCCGCTATTTTAATGAAGGTCTAAGCCAATACTTTCAGGCAAACAAAATCAGCCATCATTTGGGAGGCCAGTGAATTTTCCATTATAATTCTAAATCAGTCTGGCAGTTAATATTGCTTAGTTGCATAAAATTCAAACTGGCATTTTTCCACATACAAGTGGCCATTTTTGTGTATACAAAACATGTAAAGCCCAGTATTTATGCAGGGGGTGTTAAATCTTTGTTTTCCTGTAACTGAAACCAAACTATTACACCACCCAAATGTTGGTAACTTCCAGCTACAACTTAGTTAGATAAAAGACAAAACTTAACACATGCATGTGTAGAAATTATTTATTTCAGTATAATCACCACAAATGGTCATATTGGTCAAGTTCAAGTAACCCCCTTGAACTCATGAACCCACATTTTATGCAATCATTTAACAGGTTAAAATAGTAAGTGAATAGGACTCACTCCAAATCCCACAAGAGAAAATCTTTGGTCAGCTATTTTCTCTGCATCACGACAAAAGTACAAACATGACACTGAAACATACAATAAGAGCTGGAATTCCCATCCTGATAAAAATCTTAAAATTAAGCTACAATTACATTAAAATGGCTCACATCAGCCCCCATGTTAAGGGAAGCTGGAGGGTGAACACAGACAAACTGAGTGCCACAAGTGACACTACGCAAAGCCAGATACATTTTTAGAAAGGGTATTAAGACACAGAATTGATAGTTTAAAAAATTGCATTAAATTAATTGTGCATTTTTGTCCTGCATCAAATGACTTCAGAGCTGCACCACTAGTCATTTTGGTCCTCTGCAACATTTCACAGGCACCTACAGAGGTGGAGGCATCACTGCACCAGAGCCAAAAGGAAGAAATGTCTAAGCAAGAAATTTGTGTTTTGGTTAATGACATGGATTCAGATAGAAAATATGGGCATAATAAAAAAAAGTCACCGTCTCAGTTTTGGCATTTTCGACCTTAGTAGTCCTGCTACTCTTCTTCCTCCTCCTCGTCGTCCTCATAACGGCGATTCTGTTTAATTACGTCCTCCACAGACATCTCCTCTCCTCCTCCAGGGCCTTTCCAGCTGCCTCCTCTTCCTGAGAAGTGCTGTTTTGCTGCAACTCCGCTGATGGGGAGGCAGGAGGGCTGCTGTCCATTTGAGATTGCTGGCTTTCTAGAGCACCCTCATCTTCCTGCTCTGCGCTTAGCTCCTCGCCATCACTGGCCAACATGTCGTCTTCCTCCTCTTCACTCTGTTGCTTTTCCCTTGCGGCAAAGTTCTTCTCTCTTTAAGCCCCTCCTCTTCCACGTTACTCCTACAGGTGTCATCACTTAGTGCCACATCCTCATCTTGAGGGCTCTGGGTGGAGGAGATCTCTTCCTGATCACCTCTGGAGGTCTGCGCCAGATCAGGCATGGAAGGGCAAACGTCTTTAGCGGCAGAGGAGGAGGTGGTGGTGGTGGGAGTGAGGGAGAAGGGGTGGCTACGATCTCGGAGCGAAGAGGTTCTTCGCAGGCTGGACAGCTCCGACAGGTCTGGGCTCGCGACAGGGGACAAGGCATCGCCCTCTGGAGGCCACTTGGCGAGAACTGATCGGACAACAGGGCTGCTCTCAGGAGCAGCAGTAGGGCTTCCAGAGGCCTCCTGCTGCACAGCTGACCCATCACTGCCTTCGGCCCGAGGGGGCCAGGAGATTTTCAGTCGGCCCGTCTCAGTCAGGCGTTCTGCAGAACCAGCCCCAGACTTCTCCAGAGAGCCAGGCAGGGAACGCGTCTCCAGCGAGGCCGCCACCACAGTCACCTTTGCCAAGGGGGACTCCTCCACACTGGGGCTGCTGAGTTGATCTCCAAGTGTGGCCTCCTTCGGCTTCTCCTCTGGTGTTTTAGGCGGTCCCTCCCACAGCTCCTTATGTGGGCGGTGTCCAAATCCCTCATCATAGTTGCCCTTGGACTTGAAGAGCTGGCAGAAGTGGGGCTTGCAGTAGACATTGTTGTGCAGGGATGCGTAGTTCCCCAAACTGGCCAACAGAGGGAGATATGGGACCATGGTTATTCAAACATGTTATGGAGACACCCCATGGACACAGGTGAAATGGCATAAAGCTGCATTTGGCTGCAGTCAAAAAATACATATTCTGCATATGAGTGATAGCCCAGGACATTTCAGGAATTCAAACTGCGGTTATCCTTTCTGGTGAGGGCGGGTCAGCGCTTCCTTTGAAGTGTCTTTACTTACGACACACCTGATCAATCTCTACAGCAAAAACGACATACAGCTCCATAGTGCTAATGAATCCTTTACATCTTTTTGACCTCATGATGATTTTCCCCTCAATAGGTGATGGGACAGACTATTCTACTGCAGTCCTCCACTGACTCACCTGAGCTTGGTGTTGCAGTGGCTGCAGCGGAAGCAGGTGTTGTGGAAGACCTGCTGATTGGCCACCAGACGCTCCAGCGGGTAAACAGTCTTCTGACACATCACACAGATCTCCTTCATAGGCAAACGGAACTTCTACATAAAAACCATCATGTTACTTTGACGTCCACAAACAAAAACAAAGACCATCTTTACAGAGGGGGCAGATTCAGAATTAGATTATTCAAACGGCACCATCTTAATTCAATGGCTGTGGTTAATATTAGCAAGAAAAAAAAAAAGCGGTCACAAGAGCATGACTCTTGTATAAAACTTACCTTGGCTGATTTAGACTGTGTGGCATCATATGGAGATAAAGGTGCAGTTCCTGCAGAGACACATATCTTTGTCACCACAATCATCATCATCATCCTCTCCCTCCACCACCATCATCATCATCATCATCATCATCATCTAGCTAAACCAACAGATGGCAGAAAATTCTACAATGGATCTTTAGTCAGATTGTTGGCAAACTCATCAGAACATAATGTTTTCACTGTGGGATACAGGATTTCTACAACAGTATGAGATAAAATGTAACAAAGTGACTAGACCAGAATGCATTGCAATGATATTTTGTTCAGGTTTGACTGTACAGCTTTTATAGAGTGCTTCAATATGCCCTTGAACCAAATCTCATGGCTTAGTAAAAGGCCTTGAAAAGAAGTCTTAAAAGAAAAAAAAAAAAAATCACCATTGCTGTCTGTTGAACCTTTTCTGCTGCTGGGGTCCGAAGCAGACTGTAAACAGAAGACATAAAATGGAGTGAAAGGACAGCTTTACACTACAGTACCTGCTTCACTGATGAAAGGAAGTAATGCTTACCATCTCCACAATACTTGGAGGCACATTCTCCTTTTGCTTCAAACTGTATGTGCGCTGTTCTGGGTCAACCAAGTCGCTCTGGACATTCATATTAAAAAATAAAAAGTTGAACAAACTTCACAAGTCACAGGTAATTGTATTTGGTTTTAACAATTCATGCTTTTGCACAGCTCTGTAATGTGCAGCTCTAATTTCACATATACAAGAGGTCTTGTGTGGTGCACAGGTCTTTTAGGAAGCGTTTAGGAAGGATGCTCACAGTGCGAGACGATGGGGTGAGGACATCCTGCTTAGACACGGCTGCCTGATAGACGGCCATCCTGTCCCGCAGCGGAGTAGTTTCAACTTTCTCTGTTAAAGAGAGAGAGAAAGGAAAAGGAAATAGGAGGAGAGAGAAGCGACACGAAAAAGAGAGGGAAGCCGAGATGAAAAAACAGAGGAAAGAGAATAAAAGACAGGGTCACGGTCAGAGACACTCCTCCAGTCTGCTCCTTTCATGCAGTGGGAGCAGCTGCCAGAGGCTGAGTGGTGTCCCACACAATAGCCAGACTGTAAGTCTGCCATGGGAGAGAGATGCGAGGTCAGAGAAGGCAGGAGGAACAGAGCCCTCCAGAGACTGCTCACAGTGAAGCCCTCATCAGTCTATGGCCAACACACTCAGGAGGATACAACAGTTACACACTGAGGGGTATTCCAGGAAGCAGCTTTACTAGGTCACTTACCTGGGTTAACTCTGAGTAAGTAGTGAACCCCCAAAGAGGAACCCCCTGTCCCTTTGTTTGTTTGTTTTGCTTAAAGAGTAGAGCCAGATGACCCCTTTACTTCCCACTCTGAGTTTAGTTCTGAGTTCTGGGTTAGTCACTAAACCACCTACCTTGAATACCCTCACTGTTCTCCTCTAAACAAACACATAAAAGGAAATCTCAGGTTTTAATGGTGTGCTGTATCCTTCTCAGCGGGTCTGAGCAGGGACAAATGTGTTTTCTTTTTTCTTTCCAGTGTTTTGTAATATTGTCTATTGGGGAGAACGTGCAATGTTATGAGTGTTGATGTCTGCGAGTGTTTGTTCCACTGTTGGTCATGTCAAAGCCAACTAGGCCATGTGCCTTGTGTTTTCCATGTCTCACTACTGAGAAAAAAAATCCCCATGGGGGACAATAAATGTGGGAATTACTCTGCTTCTTCACCAACACCATAAGACAGTTTTGTGTGTGGATGTTGCTGAGAGGGGTTTACCTTTGTCTCCGGTTTGTAGATGCATGTCTTCAGGCATGCTGGTGCTCGTTCCCATACGGACAGCTTCTTTGGGCACCTGAGCATTCACAGAGAAAGCTTGGTTAAAGGGTCATGCAACTAAACTTACCACCTTGAAACCTTGGAAATTGCATCTTACCAACAACACATACCTTGTAAAATTTTCAGGTAATTAAGAAAGCGGTTGAAGATGGTTTAAAAACAATATTTACTAAAATACTCAGTCATGTAACTATAAAATAAACTATAAAACCTTGGAGTTAACATCAGTTGCCTTAACCTTTCTTTTTGCCCTTTTGAGAGGGCAGCCAGGGTAGAGCAATTTCATGCGGTGTGCAGCACGGTTGGTTAATTGCTAATTAGGCTACACATGTGACCTCAAGGTTGCTGATTGACACACTAATCTACACACCTGTAGCCTAACATTTCAAGGTAAAAGTCTTGGACTGAAATTGTAAAACCTACAACACTAAACAATCAGGTGTGCTTTTTATTTATTTATTATTTTAAATATGCTTTATATTTGAAAACTTTCCATGCTTATTTTGTGACAGAATGAACTCTGTTTTGGGGACATGCTTGCTACTGCAGAGGGCAGTCTTAATAAAGGGAAAGGGGATAATTGAGTGTTGAGCTGTCAATGGAAAAAGGAACAGACGAACTTTTTTATATTTAAATAATAGACATAATAAATATTAACAGTGTCATTAATACAACCTTTATAGACCTTGAAAAGTATAGGATTTGTTTCTTTTGTCTTTTTTCAATATGTTTGTGTGAAACATACACTGTATGCAGACCCACTTGTGGACAAAGAACAAACTCTGTGTGGTAGGGTTAAGGTGCTGAGAAGATTGGCATATTCTGCTCCCAGGTCACTTCATCGCAACAGAGCGTTCTCTGTTGCTGCCCCTAAGCTCTGGAACAGTCTGCCATGGCACGTCAGATCCTGCCCTACTATTGATTGTTTTAAATCCAATTTGAAGACACGTTTTTCTCTTTATTTTTTAGCTCAGTCTGAGTATTCTATTTGATGGTGTGAAGTCCATCCTTTCATTTATTTTTATTAATTTGTTAATCTTAATTTTATTTCCTTGCAGTTTTTTACATAGTTATGGTCGCTGTTTTATGGTTTTGTTTTATTGTCATGTTTGTATTGTAAAGCAGTTTGAAGCAACTCTGTTGTTTTTTTTAATGTGCTATCAAAATAACATGACTTATCAGTAGTAGGCTGTCTGTCTTGTTTTGTCTCATCCTTTTTCGTCTAGTTATTATCAGATGTACTGTATGGCACAGGACAACTCTGTCTGTCTGTCTGCCTGTCTGTCTGCCTGTCTGTCTGCCTGTCTATCACTCTCTCTCCCTGCTCATTGGACTGGGATGGCATTTATAGTGTGGAAGTCACAAACAAATTTGGGGTGAGGTGGACTGTTGTCTAGCTACACACTGTCTGCTGCTCAGTGCTCCTGCTGCTGCGGCTCCCTACCCAGACATTTGCCCCCTCTCTGCCAGCCCTGCTGCCCATGCCACTAATCGCCTAATGAGCTCAGGGAGGCACAGCTTGCGGCCAGACACCACTGTCTGGCCCTGCCAATCCATCCTTCCAGGCTCACACACTACCCACCCTGCCACCTCTACCATCTGCAGACAAAGGCCCAGTGCATGCTCAACCATGCAAAAGGCCCTCATCAGTACTGTGTGTATGGCAATATTTCACCACACCAACACTGCCAGCCTTCAGGAACAGATACATGGTATTTACATACAAATGTATTGGTTAGAAACTTGTGGTCACCAACAGCCAGATCAATTCTCTTGATTGTCTAAAACAAACTATTCTTGACTTAGATAGCACAAGGACTAAATGACTAGATGACAAACACAATTTGGGAGTAGAGCATATATTGGGCACCTGAGTTGAGTTTATATGTCGAGGGCGGATAAAAACTCAATTCACAGGGATTCTCCAAGGATTGAGGACCAGCCATCATGTTGGGTTGGGCTTGGAGGAGCCCAGATTAGAGACCCAGGATGATGCCAGCATGTGGCTGTCTACAGTTGTCTGGAGTGGGGGGATGGGCAGAGGGCAGCTGGTAGAATCCTTAAATACAAGGGTTTTGGGCTTGGGGGTGGGTGCATTAGTTCCTCCTGTCACTGGATTAGCCATTGGAAGTCAATGGGCTGGACAGAAGCCAGCCAGCCAGCCGGCCAGCCAGCCAGCCAGTGGCTGCACTGCTGGACATCTCTAGACAGACGGTAGGACGCTATGGAGAGGTTGGGGGGTAAACACAAACACCAAGCAGTTCCTCATCCAGAGGGATAAGGGCGACAGACAGGAGGCCTCTGACACTAATCCCCCATGCAACACCGGGGGTCTGAGCTGAGCTGCCCTGGTCCCACAGCTGCACGCAAGTAATTACAGGCCCAGGCCACTCTCAGCACCAACAGTAATTAAAGAGATATGTATGAAGCAGCACAAAGCACTTATAATGCACGCAACACTAGGCACTTGCTTGCACGCACGCACGCAATCGTGACCAAATGCTTTTACGTCACAGCCAGCCCCCAAATGTGTCCCATGCCCCCTGGCTGTCTTCACAGTGCTACTTCCCAGACATGTTTGCAAATGTCAGTCAAAAAATCTGCATTATGCTTGTGGTCCTACAAAACCCTTTGAAAGACAAAACCACAAAGCAACCAATGGCGCAGACACATTACACCATGAAAGTCCCTGTGCATCAGTAATTCTAGCCACATAACTCGATTGGAGACATTTAACAGAGGAGCTGCCCTGTCAGTGTGTCAGATGCGGGGAGTGGGGGTTGAGGTGACTAAGGGCTATGGTTGGCCCCCTCTGCCCCATGACTGAGCCCTGTGGCTGGGGGGCCTGGCCATGGGAGCCACGGAGGAGCCTGGAGCACAAGGTCAGCTCTGAGGATCCTCAGTCTTCCTATCTAGCTCTGCCATCATGTGACTGCATGCCTGCCTGCCTTTCCCATGACATCACCACCAGGAGACCACTCACGGGTCAGGCTAATGTTAACCAAGCCTCAGATTTGTTCTTAGCTGTTTTTTTTTCTGAAATCTCTGGAAAGGGCAGTGGTGAGATACCATGTTCATAGCCACTTACATGAAAGGTGCTTCATGAGTGTATGGATCACATTTCAACATGTTTGGAGATGTGACCATATCTTGCTGACAGTCACTGTCAGTTAGTTTGGTTAACAAGGACATATGGAAATGGTACATGTGACAAAGGGCATTTACTGAAAGCAGCAGTTTTACCTGTCTGCAACTTCAACTGTAAAATCAAAAAAGGGTTTACACAACCCCTGATAGGGTTCTGTGTTTATGCTGGTATTATGAGGCCAGCAGTTTGGAGGGGTCACACAAGAAAAGTTAAGATATACTACAACATGATCTTGGTTCAACATGAACATTTAAAGTAACTACATTTACATTATGCAGCTAAATCTATCACCATCAAACACAAACCCTTTAACCTTAGTGATTCAACTCAAACAAATATCCAGATGGATACTCCAAGTAGGTGGTTTAGTGACTAAACTGTAGAAGTTAACTAAGAGTGAGTCATAAACCTCCTTAAAAAGGAGACATCTGGCTTCATTCTGTTAGCAGAACAAATCCATAGGGCTCTTCTTTTACAAGATTTACCACTGGCCCAGAATGAGCATACACAGGTAGGTAAGTAACCCTGCTTTCTTGAATACCACCCTTTCTCCTAAATGTCAAAGACCTGTATGAGAACACAAAATCTTAAATCTTAAAAGTTCTCAATAATTTGTCTTTGACCATTCCACTTCATGCCTACTTCCTGCTGCCCTTTTTTGTCTCCCCTCGCCATCTTTTTTCCACCGCCGATCAGGATCCAGCATGAATCCCCTCACTGTGCAGAACACAGGACACAGGGCCCCTTTGTTCCGACTGTTCTGTCCCAGTTTATCTTGAACACATAACCTTTTAGATGCCGGGACTAAATGAGTATCAGCAGATGAGAAGACATAAAACATTCAGCCCGTAGCGTAACACTGACTGATTACTACACAATACCCCTGGCTGATGCTTAAAATGAAATGAGAGTGAAGTTGAAGACATTTAGCTTTGGAGTCGAACGCATTTGCTGTGTCCAACTATACCTGTAAAATCAATGCTGGAGAGTGTTTAGCGAGGGGAAGTCACCAACATCCGTTTACTTCTGTGTTCTATTTTTGCAAGGGGAGGGGTTATCTAAACTAGAATCTTCGTCTAAGTCTAAGCTGTCGTCTAATAATGCACAAAATGTCAAACCAATGAGACAACTCAACGGAGAGTGTTATCACTACTGTAAATACTGGCAGGAAACATTTTGAGGATGAAGACACTCTGTCGATGGTGACTTGACTGGCGTCTAAGGCGGCGCAGGTTGATTAGGAGTAAGACCACATGAAGAGGGGGCATGTGACACACAGCATGACAGCCCCCTTTGGGAAGAGTCTGACTGGAACAAGACGGACCCATGTGCTTTAAAACCCTGGCAGCAATTTCTATTTTTAACACTCAACCTCCACAGGCCTTGGCTTGGACAGATCAACAAAGCGCCCACTGAATTCTCAGAACACAGACCATTTCCACAGTCACATGATCCTGTATGGGATAAATACATCAGCTGATTGATGCAATAGAAAACATACAAACCTCCCTGATAGACTAATGAACCAAATTGGGTACGCACTGTATGGGGGACTTCCCATAATTGCCCAGCTGGAGCCAGGCAATGTCTGACTACCTTAGTGCTCTCATCAACAAAAAGGTCAAATGGTGCTCACGCCCATAACAGACAGGTGCTGGAGCTGAAGTAGAAGTACTTTTTAAGTCTGATGAAGAACGTATGCTCGAAATGTCACTTCTTATGGCAACCTAAATTAAAAAAAGATTTGCTAAGACAGCTGAAGTGTGCAGACCTCATTTGCTCTTTTCTTAACTACCTAAGTGCCTCATCAGTGCTGTGTTCAGTTCCCCTCATCGACCTCAATGTGACCCATTCAACTACATCATCACAATGAGCTGCATGAACCCAATGCACTTTAACTCACTTTGTTCTGCATGTTCTCCCCTTTCTCGAACATCATCTTTAGGCTGGTTAGAGGCACATTGGGCTTCTCTGCAGCACTGAGCACATTTGTAGGCTCCAGAGTCTCCTGCTCCTGGCTCTCCATGACAGGCTCCTCTTGAGCTTGGCTTTCACCGGTGGTCTTTGACAATGTGCCCTCTTCAGTTTGGACTGCCTCTGGTGTGTGTGGTTGCGGTGTGTGTGATGGTGGGGTTGAGGAGGGCTGCTCCCACCGCTTCTTCAGTGCAGTCAGGTTGCCACGGCGAGGGGTGGAGGGCAGGCTCTCCAAAGCCTGGATGCCAAAAAGAGATCATCATCGGTCATCATTGGCAAAGTGTTTTTATTCCTGCAGGTTAATGCCTGCCACACATGATGATAAGCCACCAGAGGCCATCAGTCCTGGCTTCAGAATGTAAAAACCCTGCCATGCAATACTTCTGCCTGTACACTCAACACAGGTGATTTCATTAATTAGCTCATGTACCTGCCCGATTATTTCTGTGCTAATTGGGATCAGCCTGTTCAGAGAATGGTTGTAACAGAATACATGGCAGGGTTTTTACTTTTTGAAGCGGGGCTCTTCACCACTGTAGGACACACATGACATCTGACCTGACTCAACCCAGGGATGCTGTAGTGCAGAAAGCGTACTCTTTGGCAGGATGTTTTCCTACATGTACTATCACATGCTTCCTATTACATTATTTATCAGACCAATTTAAGGAGCCTGACTTGAGCTTAAACAGAGCTGTTAAAAAGTGTCTCAACAGCTGGATTTGAAATAGACCTAATGGTGACAAAGCACTATCCTTAAGATCCAGGCTTAGTTTTCCATCTGGTTCTGTGTTTAAGAGCAGACAGTGTATGGAATGTGTCATAGACTCAGCATATCAGAAGGACATAGAACACAGGAGATGACTATGGAATGTCTGTAGAAGATGTACAATGTTACTGCACTGACATTAAAACAAGTAAAAACAGTATTTGATGCTGACTGGATCAGGCCATTTATATGTACACAACATCAACATTAATGATAATTACAATGACTTAATTCTAAGTAACAAACATAACATAAATAGTCTTCCCTACAACAACACAATTTCTAAAAAAAACAAAGTCAGCAGTAGGTCAAATGAACACTATGAACAATATGTGTTTTAGATACAGTGAGTAATTCCGAATATGTCCTAAATCAAAGATGAGAGATAGTAAGAAAGAGTTGCTCTCCTCCTGTCTGCATTCTCTAGTTTTACACACACACACCAAAGCCGTAATGCCAAACTTTTCTTAACTGTATTTCTGGAAGCATTAAACTTCCAAGACAAACTTCAATGAGAAAATGAAGAGAGAGAGAGAGAGTGGGAGCACAGTAAGTACATCCAGCAATTTATGCTTCTGTCAGCATGCTGCCTCCCTGACACAGCACCTCATTTTTTTCAATCTTTAGTACATTTCAAGAATGCTCTGCCTCTGCCAAATCAAATGAAAAATGACTTCTAAAACTTAATTCAACATCTCTTCTAAATGGCGCACACATACAGTACATAACACCATTTGGCTATCCATTACAACAAACAGCTCACGGGAAAAACAACCTTGATTAACCACTTCTCAAGCCAGGAAATTATGTGCAGAACAGTAAACTATTGATCACGTCAGTTGCACAATTATTTTTTCAAAAGTTTAAAACACATTCATAGAAAAGATTGAAAGTTTGAAACCTGATGTATTGTAGGTGCTCTCCGTTTCAGCCAGACGGGAATAATAAAAAGCTGTCCCAGATGTCAGCTTTTAGAAACAGTAGAAGAACTAGCCCACCCCCCTAATGAAAGGAAAGAAAAGCTTAGGATGAAGAGGAAGAGGGAAAAGTGTAAGGGGGTGGGGGAGAGAGAGAAGGATACAGAAAGTCAGTCAAAGGACAGAGACCAGGAAGCCAGAAAGCCAGAAACTTCATTCAGCAGAGAAATTAACCCTTAAATGGATGAAACACCAGTACTTTCCCCAAAGTTCATGCTGTATGCAGTGACCCACTGATCATATGTGAGATAGATGAAAGAAAATAGAGGATCAAAATTATGCAATTCAAACACGTATTTAATGAAAACACAACTGAAGACAAATAGTTGAAAGTTGAAAGTCAAATGGTATCCTCCAACTAAACAGCTTTGAAAAAAAAACACAACAGATGGTTCCAATACCCTTGTATGGTCCTTTTTGTCTAATAAATGTTTCCTTCTTTCATCTACCATCTCAATAAATTTAGAGTTTGACACCAACAGGCTGGAAACAGACTCAGTCCTCAGAGTAATGATTAAAAACAACAACCACAAGAACAACAATTATCTTAATTTTCTAGCCAGGCTGTATCTAGCTGCTGCTGGATGGCTGCCAACTGAGTTGGAGTGCACACAAGGTTCCTCGGTGCCAAAACAAAAGAGGTGAATCATGGGACAAGATCCTCTCTCGCAGATTTAGATCAAGAGTGACAAAGAGAGTCAACCACCAACCACTGAGCAACATTGGCTATTCATTGGCTATTCTTGGGCAAGAGACGTTTACTTAGTTATAATTTCAGAAATGTTTTTGGCAATACCAGATTGTGATTCAAATGGCATCATAAATGTAACTGAAACTAATCACTATAAAGCACAAGTCTATTAAGCACCGTCTTACGTTTTACTCTGAGTCACTGACCCATCAAAGGTCAGGGATGAAACTAGGACCTACCACCAACAAGCTTCATTGCTGGATTAGCCCAGGACACCCCCCAAGTGAAACTACAAGGCCTTAGTCATACTACTGCTGTACCGTTTGTACTAGACAAAGCCCACCAGCAGTGTGATAAATCTACCACAGACATACCTCTGGCAGTGCTGTCCCTCCACCTTCTTTCCACATCAGAGCATCACAGCAGCTCTAGCCATCCGTCACTATGGTGTGCAGCAAGTCTACCTCATTACCCAGCTAAGAGTGAGGGCTGGCTGGAGCTCCCACATACTGCTGTTTCTGGGTACGGTTAACCGTTCATCACCCATCCAGACGGCACCATAGGGCAGACACAAGGCAGTGGGTGTGGTTACGCCAAACTACAGGATTATTACCAGAAGATTAACTAGTCTAAATAAGGATTAAGACAACTAGCCATGTGTGGCTATGCTATACACTGACCAGGCATAACTTGAAGCTGTGGCAACAGAGATCGGGTCAATGTGAAAACTAATGGTTGGATGTGTGGATGTTCCTGTAAGTCTAACATGTCTGCCAGTCTAACATGATACCAAACAGTCAGAGTCTTACAGCACAACACATGTAGATCTCTGCAAACATGGCTGTTGACGGAATACAGACACTTACTGTTTTCTTCTTGTCCACGCTGGTCTCCTCTGCTGCTTTTTGGTACCTATGAAAGTAAGAGCATAGATTTCAAGTCAAGGCTACTCATTTATGTAAGGCCATAAGATGACATATTGACCTTTTCAGTTAACTGTTCTCAACATTCATGACACATTGTTAAAGAGTAACACTGACCCCTGCTGTCTAAAATGTCCATTACTACCACCAAAAAGGGAGTTAAGGAAGCAGACTATTTCCAGCAGCAGCGTGTGGCATGACAAAAGAATAAAACAGATTTCAGCAGTTGATAAAAGACAATGGAATTGATTAGACTGTTTAGCCATATGGAGTACAAAATGGACATCCCCTTATTTTACTGACAAAATTAAACCAAACCTTTGCAAACTCCATGTCTGAATATTTTACTAGTGGCCCCCAGGGAGAACTGGAAAAACATGTTTTTCTATTATTTCTGTAACAGTGTACTGCACTGAGGTGGAAAAAGTAATTGCTAGGTGGATAGCTAAAGGGTACATATAGAACAGCAATGCAGTTCAACAGGACCAGACCCTGTGGTTTCAGATAAGCACTGCATTACTGAGACTATCAAACTGAAAGCAAAAAGGTGAGCATACGTTGACTTAAGGTACGGGTAGGTTACTACAGTTTCTGTGATAGTCATGCTTTACTGAGAATGTGACATATAACAGCAGACTGGAAATACCCAAAGGTGTTAAGACATGAGGAAATGCTGGTAGAAAGAGTGTGTAGCAAAGAGAAAGATGGTGGCGAGAGTGAGATAAACAGACAGACAGACAGACAGACAAACAGACAGACAGACAGACAGACAGACAGACAGACAGACAGACAGACAAACAGCCAGACAGACAGACAGACAGACAGACAGACAGACATTTGAGTGTGCTTCCATTTGTCATTTATCTACAAACCCAACTAGTGGTCCACAAGCAGTTAGTAGGTGCTCTTTTCCTGCTGAGCACCTACAAAGCTATGTGATGTACTTGGGTATAGAACACATGTCTGTATGTGTAGGTCAGCAAGTCAAGAGCATGAGTGTAGCCTAACATCTCTTTCCAAGGACAGCATGAACTGCACAAGACATTGACAAGTTTAATGTACAAGAAGATATCTGAAAAGAATGGAACACAGACATTAGTATCAAGACTTCCTCCAACAACACATACTTGGAGAAGCGTTCAGCAATGGCAGTATTCTTGCCCACAATGGACAGCTCCTTGGCGGTGATGCGAAGAGACTGTGAGGTCCTCTGCCCTCTCTGGAACGAGCTGGTGGCCATGACTGCTGTGGTTGCTATCTCCTCTATGCCCTTTGACCTGAGGAGCGCAAAGGAACATGAGAATTTTTTTTAACCCTCAGCACTTCTAACATACTCAGCTCATCCTTCTCCTACAGCATTCATTCATGTCTCCCAGACAGTTCACAGCAATTACGTGATGCAGGAAAAAAAAAAGTAAAGTTAAACTACTCTGGAGAGTCCCTTCTAATTTTCAAACATATTGCCTCCAACCCCAAGAGAAGGAACCCCTTAATACAATGCGTGTAAATGTCTTTACAGGACAAAGTCTCTGTGTGGCAGGAATCCAAAAGAGAGGCTTACAGCCTACATTGACAGTTTGAAATATCACCTTGTGCCACAACAAAACTATTCCTAATGAGATAACAAAATAAAGACAGCTTTGTGTCATACTCTCAAATGTGTCAGTAGGGGCGACTTCCTGGTCTCCGATAGGTGATGAGTCATCACCTTGAGTAAGAGGGCTATAACACCTGCAATTCACCTGAACAGTTTCTCATGAAGCTGCCCAAACAAGCCATGACAGGGGCCTGCCACAACACTGATAAGCTGAGAAGATGTGACGCAACTCACATATTTCAGAGAAAGGTGCGCGTTAGCCTTAGATGAGTCATAATAAAATCATACCAACCCCACCACCCACTCTACACATCACCACGTACAACTATAAAAAATGAAAGAAAAAATGAATGGAAATACAAAATACAGCAAGTTATAGTTGATAAATACACTGACTTATTTTCAGTTTGTTAAATTATTTAGAGCATGAGATAAAATGAGTGTATTTTTCTTCCGTGTTGTAAGTTGTTGTTTCTGGCTATTAAACACAAAGTGGTCTGCCAAACAAAACCTCTGTCTTGTTGTAGCTATTATGTCCATTAGAAACACTTGTGATGGAGCATGTCAGAGGAAGTTAATCCAGGCCTGTCACAATACTAAAAAGCTTAGATGATGTGGCGTAACCCACATATTTTACACATTCTTTTTAGAGGCAGTTGAGTGTAAGCCTTAGATGATCATGCCAGCTAAGCACTGGGAAGACAGTCTTATACACTGATCTCACAGCCTCAACTTGTGATAAATTGTGTGATGATGAAACCACATCAACCCCATCGCTCACCCCATACATCACCATATAGGACTTTAAATAAAAAAGAAGTAATCTTATATCTCATAGTATATATACTGTAGATAGGACATGTGTACTTACGTACTTAGTATATAATAGATTAGCCTAGATCTAATAAAAAATTGGCAATAGGGAACTATCTGGATACATACAGGGTGATTTGTAGAAGGGAATGGGGGGATTTCCCCCCTTCTGGTTTTCATATCCCTACCACTGCTGAATTGTTTTTATCTCCAGTATCCTGAGGTGGGTAGCAATGATGCTAGCACATATACCATGATGTCCCAGGAAAAACAGCATTTCAGAGAGGTTCTGTTTTTTTTTTTTTTTTAATTCTGGTTTGGACAAATCACACCCTGACTGGATACATATAATTGTACTATCTTTTTGCAATCCAGTTATTGGTGGAAGAGGCTGTAAACAAAGGCTGTAAAGAACAGAAGTTAAAAACCAGCAACAGTGGCAAGGAGACTTTACTGGTTAAGGGAAGATTAAGTAGTGGTAATAGTATGAGTTTTATTTAGTTTATTGTACTTCTTTCCTATGTGTTTATTTATTTAATTTAATGTTTTCAATGTTGTGTCTGTGTAGTTTGCGTGTTCTTCAAACTGGACCCCAAGTCTGGTGTCTAACAGTGATGATAATGAAGATGATGATGACGATGATGATGACAGCAAATGTGCTAAAAGGATGCTGCAACAGGAGGAGTGGGAGCGGAAGTACACCTGTCTGACTCACACAAACATCTGCAGACCTTCAGCTATTAGCATGACCTCACGTCACCTAATTACCCCGAAGCCATCAGCAGAGACCCTCTCAGGACCTGACACATGCCTGACTCACTAACTGCAGGTGGTATAGACAGACAGATGATCAAATTAGCCACTCTAGACATGGCCTCAATCGCTGTCTGCATAGAGAGATATTCAGCACGGCTGGTGATAAATGAGATCAGTGAGTCAGTGTGTCCTGACTAATGTGCTAGTGGTGTAACTGAGGCCTTCCTGCGCAGTCCAGACCCAGTCTCGAACCCGACCTCACAGCAAATCTGGTATGGAAGACAGATGCGCTACCAAGTGAGACAAAAGCCAGGCTCTTAGCTCAGTCAGTAGTGTAGCTTTTTGAGGTGTTGGGAGGGAGGTTTACAAGCGTTGTATGCCTAGCTCTGCTAGCTGGCATCGGTTACAGTGGCACAGTGTGGCCAGACTCAGAGCTCTGCTAGCTGGCATCGGTTACAGTGGCACAGTCTGGCTCAGATCAGCAGCACTTCAGGGTTGGCTCTGCTGGAGCAGCCTCTGTATGCGACATGCCCTGGTGGCAAAGACACTGACACACAGGGCATATAACGAATCACATCCTCAGCCAAATGCAGTGCCCACAGTAGTGCTTGATCTGCTTTGCCATGTCATTCGAGCTGGGACTTTCCCACTTTTGTTATAGGTGACAATTGGATATTCTCGTAAGGGCTACCTGTAAACATTTCAACTAACCGTCACCTCAGAGGCTTGGTTAGGCAACATCTGCTTTACTGAGGTACAGCTGTTCCCTGACGGGAATGTGTCAATGTGGTCAGTCAAGCGTGAACACAGTACACAGGGTCAGATCAACAGCACAGCATGCTGGGACAGGTACCGCCAAGATCGCAAAGGTAAACTATGCATGCAACAACTCCACATCCCCCCTCCCCTAGACACACACACACACAGCCCAAAATCCACACTATGGTCTGTTCAATCATCACCACAAAACCTTTTTGATCTGTGAGAGCATTGGAGCACATTGTCTGAACTGTTTTTGAAATAGTCTGATGTAGTTATACTTGTGAAAACCTTAAAGTTGATAATGAAACTGAAAATAAAAATACAAAATACATCAGTTTGTATTTAATACAGGACACAATGATTCCTTTCAGTTTGCAAATAATTTCACAGCATGAAAATTCATTTTAACTCTGTGTGTGTGTGTGTGTGTGTGTGTGTGTGTGTGTGTGTGTTCTAGCTATTAATTGTAAAACTACAGACTAAAAATGTGACACATAATCCTGAAACACAACATCTATCTGATGGCTGTTATATTCATTAGAAACTACAAACATGTCAAGCACTTTAAAGCATACAAATATGTAGTAAGTTACTTCATCACACAGGAAACTCAGAAAAAAGCTCTAGTTCCTTGATTCGTAGTCCTATAATAACTCATTGAAAAGACATGACCTACCTTTGAGACGTTCAAAAAAATCTTTTCTTGAGTTTCTTCTTGGTTTCGAACCAGCTGGTATTCTGTCTGTTGTCACTGCTTCTAGTTGTCGTCTCACCACTGCTTTCTCAGTCCATGCATGCCCAGGTCTGTCTATGTATGAGGGGTGTGTGCTTGGAGGAGTTAAAGGGAGGGAACACCTTGGAGCTGCAGACTGTCCTCAGCCAATAAGAATTCCACTCTCTCTTTCACCTGTCAGGAACTGCCATCAGATCCTAGCCAACCCTGGAGTGTCAACACACTCGTTTACACACACACACACACACACACACAACCATTATTAAGGCTGAATGCTTCGTAATGTGAGTCACTGACGGTGTCTGTGAATCCCACACATTTCCAGGAACTGAGGGTTTGTTTATTCATCTCTAAATGATATCACCAGAGGGAAAGGACAGGGGGGACAAAAGACAAAAAGGACATGAAATTCAAAGTGGACAGGAGGATTCTTTGCATATGTGGGTAAACTCTGTTAGGATACTTCAGTACTCATAATAACTTTGTATGACTAAAGAAGATGTGAACCTACCATTTTTGCCTTTAGACTCCTAGTTATACATATGTAACATTTAAATTAAAAAGAATTGTGTTTGTGTTGTAAAAACACAAGTAATACATCTTGCTGATTCTAATCACATATTCATCGAGGGCAAAAGTGAGCAGATATCACACTTCAATTTACTTGGGATAACCAAAAAAGCAGGGAATGTTTCAAAACTCTTAATAAATATTTAATAACTTCAACAGTGTTTAACGCTGATATTGTAAACCAGACATTGAATTTTGTTGAAAATGCCAGTTCATTGAGTTGCCTGTTGCTTTAATTAATGATATTCCATGGACACTCCCAAATATGTTGAATGCTGGTGCTGCTGGCAAAAGCTGCAAATACAATGTAATTGTTAATGGCATATTAAAGTTGACTTTAAGATGGCAGCCTTTTCATAAATGAAATCAGATCTACAAGTGAACAAAGCTGCTGAATGTGCGTACAGTGAGCATAAGACTCCTAACACCAGCCACTTCCACATTCCCCCTAATCCACTGGGGGCTCTGTTCTGGGAAATTAAATATAATCTAAACATAAAACAAACAAATCCAACTGTAATAAAATCCCAGCAAGTGAACAGAAAGACAGTGAAGGACGGTCTCCGTGCTCTCTCCAGCTTGGCTTTGTTAGCAAGATAACACTGACTTCCTGTTTAAAATGAATTTACTGAGAGCACCGGGGCAAAAGGTTGGAGTATCCCACGACACAGTTTGGCATTATTGTTTTGGCATCCTAGGGGTGATTATTTCCAAGTATTTGGAGTGTATTTAAATAACAAAAGGCAGCAGGAAATAGTCTAACAATAACTTTTAACAGCAGAGATGGGATGAAGAGATATTTCATCATATCATATTTCTCTGTTGTGCCATGTTAAAATCTAATACCATGTTACAATAGTGTAATGCCAACCTAATGGTTGAAATATTGGCTAAAAACAGATATGTTCACACATAAATCTAAACAACAACATAGACTACACAGAATAAATCAAGTCATAAAAAACTGTAGTGGCCTAGTATGTAACACTCCGTAAAGGACGTTTACCTTTGATATCGGCATTAATTACTCCACCCTCAAGATGGCAGTATAGTACGGATTTCATGAAGTGTCAGTGTGGGTAGCACACACTATGGTAGCCGATGGTAGCACAAACTTGTCTTTCCGTCTGTTAGTAGCGTGTAGCCAGCGACAGTAAAGGACAGTAAGCATCAAAATGGCGGCGAAAAACTACCAAAATAAAAGAGCACATAAATGTTCGGTTAAGAAGTTTGCTATTGCCAATATTTCTATGTTTTTACGACGTGGGTGAGTTGTAACTACCGCACGTGTATGTAGTGTGGCTACAGTGTGGCTTAGGCTATTTTTTACAATTTCTGTATACTCATCTTACAAGTTAAGTTAACATTTCATCTCAAGGCCTGCACCAATACAGCTTCACAGTCAGACATGCCTTGTCTCCCAGGAGCTCAGGGAGTACAGAGCGACTGTCAGTAAACACAATCTAAAGCAAGTAGCACAAATTTCTTAACCAGCTGGGAGAACCAGTGACGAATCCATAGAGACAGTGAGACAAACATATCCGATGTGCAACTTGTTTTCACAGCCACACACATGTGTAGCCTACTGTCCCATGAAAAAGACAGTGAAACGATTTATACAAAAGTCATATACATTCTACCTTAAATTGGTAAGATATATGGCAATAAGTTGCATACAAGAGCTTAAGCAAGTGTCTTCAAAGGAAAACGTTGTAATTTGTATTATTTTTATAAAAAATAAGTGTTAGGCTTTTGTATATGACAAATGTAAAGTGCCCAAAAAGTAAGTCATGTATATTCTGCATTTAGCTGTTTATATTCTTAAAGGATAGGCCTAATATGTACCATTCAGCTGGCATTTTCTATGGCCTGGTACCTACATGGATGAGTTCTACATAAATTCCTGTTGATATTCTTAACATAAATGTCATACGGATTTAATTTTACCCCCAGATTCTCCCAAATTAAGTATGTACAACTTGTTTTCTCAGCCACACAATTCGAAGGTCATGTGTGTATTACTATTATATAGTAGGCCTAATACATACCATTCGGCTGCCATTTTTTGTGGATTGGTACCTATATAAACAAATGCTGCCTAAATATCTGTTCATAATCTATAAGAATATAAGCATTTTATGTGACCGGCATTTACATACATACAACTTCCATCATGTACCATAATCTTTTTTTTCCACCCCGTAACCTGAGGTTTTAAATATGTAATGTAACAACAGTGTGCTATGTCAGATTGATTATTTCTTTTTAACTTATGTTCATATTCATTAATTTAATTTATTTTTATTTGTAGTTAACATAGCATTCACCTTTTGGAAGGAATTTGTTGAAAGGTATGTGCATTTTTGTATTGATATTCTTCCAAATAAATAGTAAAATTAAGGATTATAACTACTTTTATTTTGGAAAAAAAAACACCGAGTGACGGCCATATTGAACATTTTGCTAGTGTCGCTGGCTTCACGCAACTCCGTCTGTTTTTGTTGTGATGGCTCGTGCTGACTTAATGGTGATATGTGCAAAAGTAAACAGTCCCCTAAAAGTACTTGGGAAGTTGCTTGAGATGTTTTACCACAGCTCCAAGTACCCAGTGTAAGATGAGTAACGTAGCATTTATTAGCTATTCTAGAAGTGTATGTTAAAGGCAGGACAACGGCGTTTGATTTGGGGTGGGCTAACTAACTTGCGACTGACCCTCTGAGTGTTATGATTATGAAGTCTGTGGGTTATACACTAGGGATGCATAGTGCATTTTATTTGTAGCCTGTTGAAAATCCTAACCATACTTTGTATTAATGGAACGCTGAGAAAACGATGGAAGGTGAAACCGTGGAAGGCGATGAAGTCTTGAGGAAACTAAAGCCTCAACTGATTGACATCCTGACTGGAGACCCTGACTTCCTTCTGCAACACACCGACGCTCTCGGTTTACTTACACGGCGAGAATATGCAAACGTAAAGTCTACCACCAATCCGTCACATAAAGTGCGTGATCTTTTGGATTATGTCATTGAAAAGGGAAGTTCCAAGTCATTTAGCTTTCTACGTCACCTGCAGGAGAAAGAAATGCAAGAAACCTTTCCAAGACTGGAATTTTTGCACAACCTATTCCAAATCAATAACACTGCTGGTATGTCTTAATGCAGTATGCACATTACAGTATTATATCACATCAACTGATTCTAAGTTGTGGTTTATGATATGCTCAGAAAATGTTTTATCTTCTAGAGAAATGTGGTACCAAAAGACAACAACCAATTTCAACAGAAGAACTTCCTTCAAAGCTGGTTGTGTACAAACGGTGAGTAAATAAAGTCTCAAAAGACTCTTTACACCTTTAAAACAGAAACCATTTATGCACCCTGTTTTTCTGCCACTTGCTTTTTAAAATGTGCTATTCTTTCACAGCTGGGGTGACTGAAAAGCAGTTGATGCTGGTCGCCAGCAAAATGGGACGGTCTTGGAAGCAGTTTGGCAGAGTGGCGCTGGGTATCGAAACAGTGAAGTTGGAGCAGATTGTTGAAGACAACCCTTGCAACCTGGTGGAGCAGATCTTTGCCATGTTACGTGTCTGGAGCATGCGTGAGCGGTCAAAGGCCACTGCTGAACGTCTTCACTGCCTGCTCTCTACTGGGGACTGGGCACTGCCCCCTGAGAGCATAAAGTTTCTCCTTGATGACACTTAAAGATTTTTCTTATAGAGGGTAATGAGTTCAGCATCTGGCAGCCCTGCACGCAGAGCAGCCCTGTGGTTATACAACCTGTACATCCGCCAGCCAGCCAGCCCAGCTAGAGCTGCTAAATCTTATAAAGACTTACAATGTACTTTGTTAAATCCGACCAAATCTAAGAATGCACATCCTGTAGTGTATGGATTTTTTTTACTGTTTTATAACTTTTGAACCTTTCATAAGTATGTACAGTTGATTTGATTAAATCATGTTATTTTTTAACTTTGTTCTGTTTTTTTTATAATAGTGGAACACTGAATAAAAAAGTGATGGCAAAGTGGTATGTGCATGCTGTTGGTAGTCATCTGTCTGATGTGATTAACTTTGCACTCTTGTGCTGTTCCACCCATTTTCACTTCTATAGACCAAATTCTTATTCATAGTTCTCCTGGTTCCCCTAAAGCCAAGACTGTTGTTTGAGCCTCCTGCCATGTGTTTTGGGCAGGAGCTCTGCTTGTCCTGGGTGGCCAACCTGTCTGAAGTGTGTAAAGATGCTTGCCAGAATGAAACTGGATGGTGATTAATACATCTGAATAGAAAATACATGTGAAAATATTAATATGTGCTTTCACACGCATTCACAAGCTTGTTCTGATTTTTAAAGAGAAGAATGTCTCAGGCTATGCACATTTTAGGCCAACACTAAACACTGAATCAATATGATGTGATTTTGGTTAGAATGTGCATTGCCCTCTAATTACTAGTGTGTTTGACAAAGAATATATCTCCATTTAGCAGAGTCTGGGGATACTGCCCAAACAATGTCTTACCTGTTTTGTACTTCTGCTGTCTTGGCAACCATCTAAGAAAGCCTTCTGTCAGTTGGGCTGGGGTGCACATCATCTCAGTAAGACGTAACAGTCATTGAACAATATTTTATGTTACTGTTCTCCCAAACAAAATGAAATATTAGATTTTTCAGTCCCATTAATACATTATGATAAAAGGTCCATGGCTTTAATTCCTCAGCATTCACCATAACCACCTACAAAGTCTGTTCACGGAAAATGCTCTATTTTACTGCTCAGTTGTTTAATGTGTTATTACATGCAAAGCTCAGGGCTTTGGCAGAAGCACAAACAATGAACCACAACGTGTTTGCACAGAGTGTACCTCCATGTGTCATATTGTCTGATTTCCCACCTGGCTACTGTATTTTTTGTGGTGTCCAATGCAGGCTTAAAGAAAAAAATCTATAGTTAACTGACCAAACAATGCAACCGCATTGACTGTTATAAACCAGCAGTTTTGTTACATAACAAGTGTTCAGGAGCCAAGAGAATACTTAGTTGGATCACATCATCCTTCTGATTTCTAAATCATTGTGACAAAGCATGCATTTCAAACAAGAATGTCGTTACCCAGAATGTGTTTTGGTGTTGATAGTAAATATCTTTCTATTACAATAAAAAAGTACTAGATTTACCACTTGCTCTGAGTAACCTTACCTGGGTAAGTGATTAGGCACGCTTTCTGGAAAACCCCCTGGGTATCCATAGTGTGAGATGTAAGTTATACACAGGGACAGATGTTAAATTTCTGGTATTATTAGTAGGGGACGTCCTACAGCATCCCAGTCATTAATAATTCTCACATGGAAGAGCGTATATATTTTAAAACCTAGTTTAAGTATTATAAAGCAAGGATGCACTACAACTGTGATTGTAATTTGACAATAGCTCAGAAATTCACAAGAATTTCACAAGTTAATGTTACTCAATGGTAGTCAAGTCAAGTCCAGTTGCATGCAACTTTTCAAGCTCAAAAAGAAGTCCTGATGCTTACAACTTAGCTCCTTTGCCTTCCATGACCTGGATAAATGAGAATCTTCACAGACAATATGTTGCCCAACCTTACACACTAGGGATGGACATTGGCACCATTCACCAGCCAAATGCTAATATGAAAATAATAAAAATATGAAATTGGCCGGTAGACTTTGGACACAAAATAACAGTTTACTGTTGAGTGACTGATAAATTCGACCATTTGTCAATGTCTGGTAAAGGTTCAAATTTTGCAAGGTTAATTTCGACCCCTGCTATACACATGATAGTACTTCAAGGCAGCCCTCATGTGTATATTGCAATATGTGGGATCAAAATCAAAACACCTACAATTTTAAGAGTTCATAAAAATGTCAGGAGGGGGGCATCATGGACCTTGAACTGTGCTTTTCCTGTGATGTAAGACATGCAGACATGCTTTGTAAGGGACCTCTTACCACTTGGAAATGCCACTTACAATGCCACTTACAGACTACCAAATAGGTGGTGCCCCAACTTATTTAAAATTCAGAAAACAGTGCCAAAAACATTTTTAAAATACCCATAGAAATTGCTTCCTTTTTGGGGGCATTCACATATGGAATAAGTGGTTTTATTAGTCTCAACTGCCAAAAGCACTATGCACACGATTGTTGTATGAGTAACTTGAGAGTAAACAAGACATTGATTTTATGGAAATGCTTTTGAAATGTCTCGTCTGGAAACACTGTTAATTTTACTTACTGTTTAGCCCTGTCTTTTAAGACACTCACTAGGTCATCACATCTTGCAGTTAAGTTTTATCATACAGCTGCATTAACACAGGGTCAAAATTGCAGTGAAATATAGGCCTAGTTGGACGGTAAAAATAAAAAGTAGAAGGCCTATAAAGTGTCTTTGCGTTAACATATAGTGCAAGCGGGAAGTAACTGCTTTACGACAAAGTAATCTTTGCCAGCGTTGGCCTAATGTCTGTGGTGCTGTGGACTTTGCTCTCTCGACGAGTATCACGTTGTTTCACCCTGATGCAGTTTCACCCGGACGGTTCACCCGTGTTCACAGATGTTCACCCTTGTACTGTGAGCCAACTCCAAGTCATCAAAGGAGGGCGACAAAACAACGCCTGCATCATTGAGCCATATTTCCTTCAAGGGCAAAAAGTAGCATACATAGATCAGTCTACATTTAAATTGAATTAGCAGTAGGCCTATGCTAATCTAGCCTAGTATTAGTATTAAAACTGTTTAATGTATTTAAAAAATTACCGCCAAATTAATGTTTAACTTAGTCGTGAAAGGGGCTTTGAGTTGACTGATAATACTTTTATCAGTTTTATTATTTTATTGCACAATTTAGGCCTAGATATCTCGCTGATAAGCCATGTTAAATGCATCTGTTTATGGGTGCCTGTTAACAGCTCTGGAGATAAATTTCCTCGAAAATTGTAAGGCTATCCTTACTGTCTCTAAGCAAAGCAAAGGAAAGGAAATAGCAAATAGCCCCCTTCTGATATCCAAATTAAAAAAGAGGAAAGTTGGTGAAAATACCGAAACTAGAATAAAGAAGAATATCGCACATTCACCCTGCTATGTTTGTTTCCGGAGTGTGATGAAATGGGCCAAACTGATGTCAGTGATGACTGTAGGCCTACAATGTGAGCAAGATGTCATCAAACAGTGTCTTGCTTTGGGAAATTTGCGACCATCACCGGGTGATACTGCCCAGCACAGCAGTGTGTTAATGCCGTATGCTACTCAGAATCTCCGTGCTCCCCCTATAAAGCACTGACGGGTGCTTCAATGCATCCCAAGTTGCACGTCCCCAGGGGCGTTCCTAGAGGTATTTTACAGGGGCACGTGCCCCTCTATTGATGTGCGGGTGCCCCGGTATGGAAATAATGAATTATTTTTTACATAATTTTTTAACATAAAAAAAATACTTATCTACATAATGCATATTTGCAGTAATACCGTAATTCTGTATTCAATCAGTCCACACAGTGTCGCATGTCTTTGGTCATTGATTCCCGCGACTGTAGGCTAACTGAACTGGTACCAGCTTGCTAGTGCTCGCGCACTCAAGTGTTCAGTAAACAAGTAGGCATCACAGATATTCTAAGACGACCAGATATGCCACTCTGGTGCAGTGGCATATCTGGTCGTCTTAGAATATCTGTGGTAGGCATATCAGATGGCATGTCACACTGGCTGTGTTTGTGAACCCTCCATACAGCGACTATTCACTCTGGCGTTACAATAAACAGTAAGTGGTTATATTGATATCCTCTGGGTATTGCTGTATATCGCCCACGCATCGCCTGTCACAAAAAAACACTATTAAAAAGTGAGGGGACGCACGTGAAGGTCCATTTTGGTCACGTCTGCCTTTTCAATGTTCGCCAGTTAGCTGATGAGCGTATTAGGCTTAAACTTCTGTAACTGTTCAGCAGCTCATTTATAAATATTATAAATGGCAGCATCACCGACGACAGAATGCAATCTTCTTATTGGTTCCGTTTCAACATTCGCGTTTTAGAGGGTGATTGTGACTTCTCTAAGCTAGTTAGCCAGGTCATATTGATTGTAATGAGCCAAGCCATACGTTGCCATATATAGCTCTGTCAATTTAGCTATAATATTAGTTACATTTACGGCCCTGATTTCTGTAATCCTGGGGAAAAGGAGTAAAGAAGGACAGCTCTGAAGATATAAAGTGCACAAGTAGGCCAGTTCCGTTAAGGTGCTTATTTATGATGCAGATTCAGAAATTAACACCATCGGATTCTACACTTTGGGTACTATTTATTGTTTTTTTAT
This sequence comes from Setipinna tenuifilis, assembly GCA_030347295.1. Lineage (NCBI taxonomy): Eukaryota > Metazoa > Chordata > Actinopteri > Clupeiformes > Engraulidae > Setipinna > Setipinna tenuifilis. Next base: position 20,909,955 of record CM059270.1, read on the forward strand.
GATGAAAAAGTGTTAAAAAATTTCTCTGATTAATTGATCTGTGCCCCTGCTGTGCCCCAGTACTCTATTCAGTCTAGTGACGCCTCTGCAAGTCCCGTTCTTTCCTGGAAATTTTCCGCGCAATTAACTAAGCTAAATGAGCTGACCGCACTCCAGAGTTTGTCACACCCCCAAGAATCTCAAACCAATTGAATGCTTGAAATAACCTGCAAGGATTTTTTATTACCCTCTTCTGGGTTTATATTTCGATCACAGCCGTTCATCGCTCTTAGGTGGAAACAAGCAATTCTCTGGCACTGCACAACTTGACAGGTGAGAATATTTTTGAGGAAGACTAGACAGGAAAAAAGGCTAAGATATTAACCAAATATCGGTTTTAGGTTTCCTACAGGAATGTATGTTTTGGAATGTCGTCTACTTTTTAGCCGTGCTTTATGCTTTATGCTATTTGCTGTTTGTCAAATTATGGCACCTCCGCAATATCAGTTCCATTAAATTACCTCTCTCTCTCTCTCTCTCTCTCTCTCTCTCTCTCTCTCTCTCGTCCTATCTCTCCCTTCTCTCTCTCTCTCTCTCTCTCTCTCTCTCGTCCTATCGCTTCCTACATGCAGCGCAGAAGATGAACGGAGTGAAAGACCATTGTGAAAACATTTCAGGCTTCAGCCATGCAGAGGGCCAGCACTTTCTCAACGAGGCTTTTAAAGTAATCTTCGAGGAGGCTGTTCGCAAGGGCATAGATGAGAAGGAGAAGGTATGTCATGTTAACCTTAGGGAGGTCTAGTCTGGCACCACTTTAATCAAGCCTCCGCCTTTTATAAGTTTAGTTATTTATTACTAACTTATTAGTTATAAGTTAGTTTATAAACTCTACAAAGGAGAATTATCCACTTTCATCATCAATGGGTCATAAGTCTCGCCAAAGGGCACTGTCTCGCCAAGCTTGCAGCTATTAAAGTATTATCTAATTTGAGGTCGAGATCATAATTTGATTTCAAAGGCGTGTGTTAAAGTAGAACAACTGTACCTTTAACTTCACATAATGTATAGATGCTGTGTGGGAAAACACAATATCTCCCTCTCGCTATCTATCTCTATCTCTATCTCAACCTCTGAACAAACAGTGGCTCTGGTGTGATAGTGTGTGCGATGATATTCTTGCAGGTGTGTGTTTGGCAGGAGCCGGTGCAGTTAGAGAAGTTGCTGGATTTGGAGCTGAGAGACGGTGGGGAATCTCATGACCAGCTGCTTTCAAGAGTTCGTGATGTCGCCAAATATAGCGTCAAAACCAGTTAGTGACTTTTTTGTGCACAAAATTGAAAGACACTGCACATGGATGACTGAATTTGTGATCTTATTAACTTAACTATTCTAACAAATAATCAAAATAACAAAAACAAATCTGTAACATGTACCTTAATTTTTAATCCATGTGTTGTAAAAAGCCAATAAGCGGTTATTTAAGTGTTTAATTAATAATGAATTATTAAATACTGCTTCTTTCACTATTCTGTTTATTCGTTTGCAGCGCCAAGGTTGAGTGCTACAAATAACAATCGTTCACAAATACAGGAAAAGATAGCATTCATTGGTTTTGCAATTACTTGTCTTGGTTCCGCCTTAGAATTTACCATCGTATCTTGTATTGTTTGAGCAACAGTGAAGACTATACATATAACCTTATTGTTTGTGTCTCAGGCCATCCCCATTTTTTTAATCAACAATTTTCTGGAGTTGACTACCATGCCCTGGCTGGGCGACTCCTTACAGAGACTCTCAATACCAGCCAGTAAGAACTGAACCCTCTACCATTTGCTCTTTTTGCTCATTGTGTTCACACATAAACCCTTTCCCCATCCATGCAAAGAAACACATAAGCCAGAATCAAAATCATATGACACATTCCTCAGTAAACATTATTTTTGAATTTGAATTGAATTTGTCAACCCCCAATATATAAAAAAGATGTCCCAGAAGTTTTAGTGTGACATTTGTTTAATCATTTCCTATGCCTTACCTGAACACAGAGCATTGTAGTGACTCAGTTACAGCCATCTTTAAATATTCCACATTGGCTTGTCTGTACTCTTACTCACTTATTTTAAGTCATATTATTGATATTGATATTGCTGTTTTAGTCACAGTAGTATGAGTTTTCCCAACGTTTATTGTTCAGTGTTCAAATTTCACCCAATTTTTAAACAAATGCTATGCTAGACAATAGAAACAAATGATGACGTGCAAAACATTGAACCCAAAGGAAAATACACAAAACATTGAACCCAAAGGAAAATACACAAAGAAAACAAATTATCTCACTATAGTTAAATGATAGCTTATCAAAGACACCTGGTGGACCAGCTGTAAATTAATTTATTGCAAAGGCTATGTAGTACCACCATTTTGGCCACAGTCCTAAATATGGTACCTTTAATGCTGAGCATTAAGTAGGCTACATGTTTATTAACAACTAGTTTGCCACCAAGTAGACACCTTTACTGGGTAGGAACTTACGAGTTATAGTCTGTGTACTAATATTATTATTATTTGTAGTAGTAGTAGTAGTCGGGGACAACTTTGCATAGCAGCCAGACCAAAAAGAAGGAGATAGAGTTTTTTTGTGTTTTGCACATTAAATGGGTTTTTTTTTCTCTGTGCATCTTGTACAGCATGCCAAGTGTTTTGAAGAAGGCTTTGTAAATCAGGTTTAATAAAAAATTCCATGTTGTACTAAATGTTATTCAATCTCTGTGTAGGTACACATATGAGGTGGCACCAGTGTTTGTTTTGATGGAGCGTGTTGTTCTCAGCAAGCTGCGCTCAATGGTGGGCTGGTCCAGTGGTGATGGAATCTTCTGTGCAGGTGGCTCCATGTCCAACATGCTTGCCTTGAATTTGGCGCGTTACCACACATTCCCTCAGGTGAAACAGCAAGGAATGTGGTCTCTGCCACGACTAGCTGTCTTTGCCTCACAAGAGGTAAGAAAAAAATGCAGCTACAAACAGACTGTATACATAGGTTAGAAAGCATTTTACGGGTAACTCTGGTATTTTACACTTGCACTGTGACCGCCATTCTGTAAGCAGTCAGTAAATACAACAAGGACCTAAAACTCTCAAAACAGCAGCATTCATCAAAATTCAGACCCGAACTATGCTATTGTAAAGATGCTAAAAATGAGAATTTAAAACGACACTATGCAACCGTGGGTTGGTTTTCTTACGAGGCTCCCCCTACAGGCCAGGATTAAATGTTTTCTGCCAAACGTTTACTAGCCACTTAGCTATCAAGCAACAGACCAAAAAGCTAAACAAACCCCTTTACAAACAATGACTACCATATGAGAGCACAAACAGGCACAGAAAGAGAGAAAGCATTCCAATGTTACCTAAAATCGCTGTTTTCTTGTTGGCTCTGTGATGATGATGGGGGGAGCTGCAGTGGTTAGAGAGTTGGTCTTGGGATTGGAGGGTTGCAGGTTTGAATCCTGTTCCAGTAGGAAGAAGAAGGATGGGGGAGTAAAAACCAGTGCTCTCCTGCACCCTCAACCATGGCTGAAGTGCCCTTGAGCAAGACATCTAACCCCACACTGCTCTGGGGACTGTAACTAAAACTTTGTACATAAGATAAGAGCATCAGCTAGTGTAGTGTAATGTCTGCCTACATGTCTAGCTAACAACTAGCCTGAGCTCAAGCCTCAGACTTGTCTGTCCATGGGTGCCACCCCAGCATAAGCATGCAAGCATGGTTTTTCCCCTGCTGACTACTGGGGCAGCCGAGAGATCGTTCATTCGCCCTGTAATGAGTCATTTAATCATCTACCAAACTTGCCGACTTACAGGGATTAATTGATGATTTATTAAATTTACAAATTTGAGCTGAATGAAAATTAAATGATTGATAAACTCGAAAATGTTGCATAGTGTCACTTTAAGTGTAAAACACACCGGAACTACCCCTTCAGTAACATTGTAATGAATTAAGCATCTTTTTGGTCCCATGTTTGTATGTTTTCTAGAGTCACTATTCTGTGATAAAGGGAGTCTCACTCCTTGGCATTGGGACTGACCATGTCTATTCTGTGAAAACCAATGAACAGTAAGATATTCTGGCATATGTCTAATTTCATTCACTAATTCAATTAACCTGACTCCAAATATTTGATCCCTTTACAAGAGGGAAAGACTATGGCTGTACTCTCAATATGATATATATATGGTATATCCCCATGCACAGTTTTAGACTTAACAATGACCAATTTCACTGCATGTCCTACTCTACCCAGTATGTCTATGCATGTGACAATAAACCATCCTTGTATCCTTCTATAACAAATAAAGGTAAAAAATAGATACACTCGTATTTTTAACTACCATATTCAAATCCTGTAGAGGTTCCATGGATCCAGAGGACTTCGAAGTGAAGATAATGCTTGCAAGATCACAGGTATGAATTTGCTGCTCTGCATCTATTCAACATCTTAAGGGTCGAGTTGTATCCTTTTAATTTCAGAAGAAATCCTTAGTTTTCCTTAGTTAGTAATCCTTAGTTAATCAAATAGTTTGTCAAGTAGTTGTTAGCAAAGTATTTTTGCTTATACTATGATCTTTGTATTGTGCATTGCTTTGGAAAAAGCTGCAAAGAAACATAACATAGAATTAAGTCACTATAATTTACAGGTATTTCGTATCAGTAGTCCTTCATCTGTGAATTCACGATGTCTGTATTTTAGGGAGCAGTTCCTTTATATGTGCAAGCCACAGCAGGCACAACTGTGCGTGGAGCCTTTGATCCCCTGGACAAAATAGCTGATATCTGTGAAAAGCATGGCTTGTGGATGCATGTGGATGTAAGTCTCTCCTATGTCTGATATTAATAGTCTTAAAATCAGCATTTCTCTTCAAGTTTACAGCAATCTTCACTTTATTATGGCTATTCGACAGGCTTCTTGGGGCGGAAGTGTGCTTTTTTCAGAAAAACACCGACATCTTGTGAAAGGAATTGACAGGTGAATTGTGACAGGAAACAATTTTATTTTTTACTTTTTGAAAAAGGCTTTAGAGATTTTGCCCAGATTTTAATTATGGTGTGTGTCTGTTTAAAGAGCCAATTCTGTGACTTGGAACCCCCATAAAATGCTGACAACAGGGCTGCAGTGTTCTGCCTTCCTAGTGAGGGACAGTACGGTAAGAAAACCATGTGAAGTTAAGTCATTAAAGCTTCACTTCTCACTTCACCAGGCCTGTCTGAACATCATTTTACCCTGTATTACAGAATATGCTACAGCATTGCCACTGTGCCAATGCCACATACCTGTTTCAACAAGACAAGTTCTATGACATGAGCTTGGACACGGGGGACAAAACCATCCAGTGCAGCCGAAAGGTGGACTGCTTGAAACTGTGGCTGATGTGGAAAGCAGTAGGCACCAAGGGCCTTACAGAGAGGATAGACAGAGCCTTCGCCACAGCAAGGTCCTGTTCATGCAACATCACTGCTTTTGTATATACATATGAATATACATTGCCATTTTTAAAGTACTAAATGTGAACTATGTTCTGATATATTATTAGCAGCCAGGAAGTTTTAATAGAAAGAATATACCAATCATATTCTGATTAACTCCCTTATTTTGGTTTTAATGTAAACAGGTACCTTGCTGAAGAAATAGAGAAAAGAGAAGGATTTCAACTGTTATATAAGGTGAGGCTGAGCAGGCCTGCCCAAGAGATGGCTAGGCCGCCGAAAAGATCCAATTATTGGGCCCCCTCCCCCAAAAAAACCTATAGGCTCTCAATTGACTGTGCCCCCCCTGGTGGCTGCGGACAGGAAAGCTTTCATGTTTATCCCTCATTATGGGCAGCCCTGAGGCTCAGTAGCAACTTTTTTTAGTGCCACTTTGTCTTATTTGCTCTGAAAAAGTGACTTAATGAAGATAGCTATCAGTATACTGTTTGGCAATGGCTGCTAGATGTTTTATTGCCATTGTTATATGAGTAATTTACCTTCGTCTTTATTTGTTGCCATGGTGAGCAGCCACAGTTTGTGAACACGTGCTTCTGGTACATACCACCCAGCCTGAGGGGGAAGGAGAACACTGCTGATTACAAAGACAGACTGTCAAAGGTATACCTGACATCATATCACAGAAAGATTTATAACATTTGACAGTGTTAAACTGCTCGAATTTAGCTTTTTTTGAGTTACCTGGGTGAAACATTTTGAATACCTCATCACTGTCACTGTGACAAATAATAGTTTGGGCAGGTTATACACACAAACAAATAATAATACACGAATAATAATAATTAATCAGATTGTTTTAAAGAGCAGAGTCTGTTGAAGTAATGGATTACATTTTGTTTATTTTGCAATGTTTCATAACAACTATACATTTGTATTGGCAGGTGCCCCCAACTATAAAGGAACGAATGATGAAACAAGGAACAATGATGGTGGGCTATCAACCACTGAACGGAGAGATTAACTTCTTTCGCATGGTGGTTGTCTCTCCACACACCACTCCACGAGACATGGACTTTTGTCTTGATGAAATAGAGAGACTTGGAAAAGATCTGTAACAGAGTTATTTTCAAACTCGCCATTAGCTATTCATATTAATGATCCACACAGTTGTATTTCTTTATATCTGTCTTGGTGACAAATTCTAGAGACAAACTGGAAAAAGCACACTGTAGGCCTACATATCTATTGTTTTTCATTAATCTATAGAAAGGGGAAATTGCATAGGAGATTATGCTTAAAATATTTGCTTCTAATTTGCCTAACTAATAAAAAGGTCAGAAAAAAACAGTTCCAATAACAAAAACTAGAATGACAATAGGCAAATATTAATTTTACATAGTATATAGCTACATGTGTAGTGTAGCCATGTTGTTTCATATAATGTTGCTCTGGCTTTTAAAAACCATTACCAACACTTACTTACATGCCTTGTCAAGTCAGTTTAATTATGTAGCATCATTACAACAGGGTTGAGACAAAGTGCCTTACAAATAATAATGTAATAAGAAACAGTAATAAGAAAAAAGAATGACTAAGCCAATGCTGTATTTCACAGGTAGCCTGTGCAGTTGAGACAGCAGTGATGTGCTCTTGCTTCTTTGTGCCAATATTAGTAGCCTGGCAGCGGCATTTTGAACTAGTTGTTATCTAGCTGCAGTGGAGTGGGACAGACCAAAATACAGAAAGTCCAACCAGCCTTGATGTAATGAAGGTATAAATACGTGTCTGGATCCTTATGAGATAGAGGGAGTTTCTTGCTATGGCCCCAAGTTGAAAAATAAACTATTACTTTACCACACGACTGACTTCTTTAGGACAAAGAAGAACTTATTTAAATGAATCAAGGTAAAACTCAAGAATTTTACTACAGTATGGACCATTGCTAACAGTTAGATGCCCCCTCCCATAAAAAGTTATGATAATTAAAAATTAAATCTTTTTTTTTTTTTTTTTTGAGTTGAGAAGTTCCCAAGCATCCAGCTTTTGGTGTCATTAAAAAAGTCAAGTAGCACTATGGGTATACATGTAGGCAAAACTGAATGTTATACTGATGATACTGGAAATTGTATTCCTTATTGATGGAGATAAGGGGGGCATGTATGATGAAAATAGAATCTGGCCTAATAATGAACCTTAGGGGACACCACATTTATGTGAGCAGTGGAAGAACTGAACTCTGTTCTGCCAAAAAAGTTCTCACTTAGAGGTAAACCATTTTGCAGGCCTATGTTAATCAAACATGAACATTTAAGCTAATTCATTCTAAAGATAGTAAACATAAGATATTTGTTTACTATGTGTTTCTGTGGAAAACACAAAATGGTGAGCCAAGTGTGAAAAGTCAGCAATGACACATTTGTTTAATTTAAAGTCCACCTGGGATACAGACTTGAGGGAGAGGGATACCTGTAATTTTCTCCGTGCTATATAATGTAATATATGTAATGTAAATATAATGTTGTAAACTACAAGTTGATGACTGACCAGGAACTTTTTCTGCCGTCAAAAAACAATGTCTGAGCTTTTGCTATTTAATTTAATCTTTGGACCCTGGTTATTGGTACTTGAGACTAGTTTTAGATTTTTTTAGACTAGATTGAAAATATGGTGATGCATTTTCTTTCCTGTCATGCCAGTACAACTATTATTAGTGACTGCCATTCACTGGAAATTTTGAACATTCAGACTACTCGGGTTAATGTGTATTGGAAATAAACTGGAGTTAAAGAACAGCCTTATTTCTTCAGTGGTGCAATGAGGCTCATGTCTTTGCGGTGCTAAGTCTCTGGCATTGTACAACACCACACTCTCTCTTGGCTATTTTCAGAACTACCACATCCACTAACAAGCCTATAGTTTCTTTAGACAGAGTAGTGACAGGTCAACAATGACACATTTCCTCACTTTAAAGTCCACCTTGGACACAGACTTGAGGGAGAGGTATAGGCTACCTGTATTTTTGGATGCTTTGATAGTCCTCTGCAATTTTCTCAGTGTTATTTTCCATGCTGAGATAAAATGTTGTACACTAAAAGTTGATGATTGACCAGGAACTTTGTCTGGTCTGGTGTCAAAAAAAACAATGAGCTTTTGTTTTTAATTTAATCTTTGGACCCTGATTATTTGCACTTGATACTAGCCTATTTTTACATTTCTTTAGACTAGATTGAAAATATGGTGATGCATTTCTTTTCCTGTCATACCAGTCACTGAAAGTTTTGAACATTTGGACTCGGTTAATGTGTATTTGAAATAAACTGGAGTTAAAGAACAGCCTTATTTCTTCAGTGGTGCAATGAGGCTCATGTCTTTGTTGTGCCAAGTCTGGCACTGTACAATATGGCCCAGGTAACACCACACTCACTCTTGGATATTATTACAACTACCACATCCACTAACGAGCCTATGATTTCTTTAGCCAGAGTAGCCATTTAGTCTTTTGTTGCCAAAAACATTAAGATAACCTTCTTGAATGAAAATACGTTTATAGGTTATTTGACTTATCCCCACCTGACATGTGGACTACGCACCTCCGCCGGCCTGTATCTGCCACAGGTGTCAAGCATTATCGACTGGTCATATTACTCTCCCCTTTGTGGAGCATAGTTATTATTTAATATTAAATTTAGAGTACATTCAGTGATTGAGAAATAGGACAATGGAAGACAGAATGCTTCAGGTTATTTTAGTGCATATTCGCAGTTTGCCTTGCCCAGTATGGCCGATTGTATGGGTCACATACGTCAGAATCTCTCTCCACAAGTGTAGTCACGTGGTACCGCTTTCCCTGGGGAGCATTTCCGGTAGCGTTTCCTGTGTTTGTAAACTGACAAAAACTGTAAGTCCGATTAGATACACTGATCTGCAAACTGCCGTAAAAGGAAGGTAAGCGAATAAAATCTAGTATGTAGCATCCACTATTTCTTTAGGGCCCATCAAGGTTTTTTATTGAACATTTATAGCAAACCTCTGACGTTTCGTCTTCGGCGGTCAACTCAACCACACGCCCTGTTGTTGTGTTTGTGAGAGGGTTGGGGGTTGCTAGCAAGCTACCATAGACTTAAAGAAACCCCATAGAGAGTGTTTTATATAGCATCGTGCTAACTACTTGTGTAGTCAGTTTGAGCATGCACAATTTGCTTTTTTAATACAGTATGTGGCCTATCAACAACATGTTTTGCAATCGACCTCAGTAGTGTGTTTAACGGATGATAGCCTTTTTGATTTATGAGTAATTTTGTTGACCCGCCAATGTTAGCAGTAGCTTATTATAATGATACCTTGCTAACGAGCTAGTTAGCATTATCTATTTTTAAGCCACACTACTAAATGCAAGACATCGTAACCATGAAATCTCACCTTCAACATGATGTACGACTAACTCATCTTAAGATCTACCAGGAGAAAAGAACAAGAATCTAATACGTTTTAGAGCTAGAGTTAAGGTTGGCGCTGCAAACTGTCCAGAGTTGTCGGGCCAGCTAGGCTTCTTGGTATATACTTTGCCGTAGGTAACACGGTTTTGTGTTATGTTGTACTGTTTTCTCATCAACAATATTTTCAACATTACCACTTTGTTACTTATTTGCTCATGTGCTTTCCGTCTGACATACCATAGGCCTAACTGTTCCTCATGCCCTACGTCAACAAAGTGAATGTTCCATAAGCTTGTTCATTTAGCTTCTAGACAGACAAATAGCAGTCGTGTATGATGATTATCTCATTTTTAGTTCATTGTTACTTGGATCATTGGCTTAAAGCAATCTCTAACACATCAAATAATGCCCCTCTTTTTCCCTCTTAGGTATAGCCGAGAAGTAGTGTGAGTTTTGGCTTAAGTAGTTGGCAAGTTTATCAACGAACGCATTGCCAACCAAAAACGTTCCTAGATGCTAGGTCTAAGGAATGAAAGTTTATCTCTGTTCATTTTCTACTTATTCGTGTTGCACCTCACCCCCCATGGTGGCTTGGTGGTGCATTGTTCTGCAATGCACATTTGCTACTCCTTTTCCCTTTTGAAAATTCTTGCTCTATCTTTCAAATAGTAAGCACAGCACAGAATACACACTGCTTGTTCATCCCGACTCATTCCTGTTTTCCTAAATTCAGCAAGCTTGTGAGTGAAATTCTCACCCCCCTATCAAGAGGATTTGGCATATGATGGCCTCATGTCACACACCTACTCCCCTCCCCCTCTGTTTCCAGGCGTGAGCCCCCCTGATGTGTGGGGTTTGTGAGGGTCTGTTATCACACACCCCACCATCTAGCCCCCCGTGACGTGCCCTCTCCCCCATTACACGCACACACTCTCACCCCAGCGATGTCAAACCATCCCAACAACTCAGTCCGAGACCATATGAAATGGGTCAGTGTTACTTCTTCTTCTCATTGTCACAATTTTAAGTTGCCTTTTATTTTTGTGTCTTGTGTGTGCATCTCCCCATCATCCATAGGTAGCATAGTTAGATTACTTGATTTTCCTTCTGCTTTCTTTAACCACCATTGCTGGTCTGACTCATCTTGTTCCTGCTCTATACTTTTGGGTATTTATTCCTGTGTATGGTTATTCGTGTATGTGTGTGTGTGTGTGTGCGTGTGTGTGTGTTTGTGTTGGTACATGGCAATGTCTGCACGTTTGTGGTGTTTTCTGTGGCAGGCTGGGTTGCTGGGCTGTGAGGCGGTGCTGTCCAGCATGGCGCTCATGCAGGCCAACTCCATGTCCGGCCACAAGAAGATGGTGACGCCACTGGGCCCTGGCCAGAGGGACAACCAGGAGGGCCACCACAGCCACGGGCACGGGCACGGCCACAGCCATGGTCACAGCCACGGTCACAGTCACATGGTGCTGCCCTCTGGAGTCAGCTGCTCGCCCGTGGTGAGACAGTCGCAGAACGCGGAGCATGTATGTGCCATTGCTTCACCATCCATCAGCTCTCAGTTTGTGCTCTCACTCACTCACTCTCTGTCTGTGCCTGGTAGTGGCTGCCGGCTGATTGATCACACTGCATTATATTTAGCTCTAACGCAACTTACACCTATGCTTTTAAGTTGGCCTAAATGGAGCAATTTACACTGGCGTAGTAAGCACATTTTAATATGTAGCTTTATTCTTGTTCTAAGTTCTGCTTTGTGGCAGGGACATGCACATGGGAAAATTGTCTGCTCTTTTTGCCATGTCACGTCATATTAAAGGTTGCAGCTGTGCCATCTTGTTTGTAGTGTAAATTCTGCTTTAGAGTTGGAGACAAAATATATACAGCTGTGAATTGTGTATTTTACTGGGCAGCTACGTTTTCAGGTCACTCAAATGTTTCAAGGTTCTAGAATCATGGTCAGCATAATTTAGATTCCTTTAGGTTTGCATAGTTTTGCAATACTTACAGTATTTCCATATACATGTCTGCTTTCACTGGCTAGTATACTTTAGAGCAGTTTTGCATGGCCGTACACCAGCAGCTCTCTTCTCATTGGTAAAGTTGATGGCACTTTGGTGAATGTCAATGATTTCCACCGCCCTGTTCCCCTCAGATGATCCGCAAGGATGGGGAGTTCCATTCATCTCGTCTGCTGGATGAGAAGGAAATGCGAGCCAGCCAGAGCCAGAACATGCAGCCCAAAAAGAAGCACCGCAAGTCAGGCACACCCAACAAACTGCGAGAGAAACCACAGGCAAGTGCTCTTTGTATAGTGGAGGAATAACATGTAATTTACAAGCCGTGGACTCTGGAGTTGTGGTCGAAGAGATGTTCTGTGTATTCACAGGAGTCTGCCTGTCTATATTTAGCACAGATAGACCAAGAACTTAACTATACACCAAGCTTAGTGTTTGAAGGGTCCTGACATGTCTAACTATGGTGTGTCGTACAGATCGAGGTGCCAGACATCAGTGATGATCTCAGCAAAGTCCAGAAGAACTTCATCTGTGAGCACTGTTACGGAGCCTTCCGCAGCAGCTACCACCTGAAGCGCCACATCCTTACGCACACAGGTCAGAGGTCCTCTCAGCTTCCTCAAACAGACCTCACTCTGAGTCAGGGACGTCTAATCTAAAAACTTGAAAGAAGATGGATTATTTCATGTGACTGCCACAGCTGCATAGCAAAAAAAAACACAGAAAACAATCTGTCAACAAAATTAAATCACTGTTAGCCTTGAGGTGAAACTTGAGAGGTGTTTCCAGAACAGCACAGTTTTGTATCAAAATTACCCCAAGCCGTTTGCTTCATAGTCCCTTACAACCTGTTCATCTTCTTATAATTTTGAAAGTAAAGTTGAGCTTTACCCTTGTGTATGTCAAGTCAAGTTTATTTGTATAGCGCATTTTATACACAAAGCGCAGTTCAGTGTGCTTAACAAAAATAAAAGCAGAGGACAATATAAAAGCAAGTATGTGTGCTGTGTGTTTCGCAGGAGAGAAGCCTTTTGGCTGCGATGTGTGTGACATGCGGTTCATCCAGCGCTACCACCTGGAGAGACACAAGCGAGTGCACAGTGGCGAGAAACCTTACCAGTGTGACCGCTGCCACCAGGTAAGCCATTGCTCTTCAAAATGGTGAACTGCATTGATGTAAAGCACGTTGTTGCTCTGCTGGATATTGAAAGTGCAACAAGTTAATGCCTCACATTTACACACACACACACACACACACACACACACACACCCACCCCGACGGCCAAACAGCGTATTGGGTTCAATGTCCTCCTTAAGGACACCAGGAATGGAACCAGTAACCCTCTGATTGCTGAGTGACTCCTCTACCTCCTAAGCCCGAGTCACTGGTGCCCCTTTGACACTTACTTACCCACCACTAAAATGTACAGACATACACATAGTTGCTTATTTAAATGCAAGGGATTAAGATTTGGTGTGCATTGACCCTTAAAGGTCGGTTCATAGTCCAGGTAACAAGTGCCGCTCCACAAAATCTAAGGAGCCAACATTTTTATCTGTTAGGATTTGTACAGAGCTTGAGACATTTATATATACAAGTTGGCACAGAAGCTACGTGATTTGATTTATTGACTCTAAAACATTTTTTGTTGCCAGCACAAGAGTAAGCGACACTTATCACCAGGACCATAAATTGACCATAAATATTTGCTGTATCCCATTGTCTCCACTCGTTTTTGTCTTGGCAGAACTTCTCACGCACAGACAGGCTGTTGCGGCACCGGCGCCTGTGTTCGGTGGGCATTGCCAAGGAGGAGAACCAATCCTGCTGTGAGGGCCGGCCATACTCACAGGAGCCTCCAACCCAGCACACAGCCTCCTGGAGCCCCCTACAGTCCCCCAACGGACGCCTGGCTGTCTGACAGCCCCTTTCAGCACCACAAGCCAACCAGCTAGCCTGTCTGTCCACCAGCCCATCACCACCACCAACATCACCACCACCAGACCAGCCGTCTATCGATCCATCCATCCAGCCAGCTATCAATCTATCCCTCCTACTCTGACAGCACAATGTTGTAGTAAATTAGTTCAGCAAGCGCGCACACGCAGACACACGCACACGCAGACACGCAGACACACGCACGCAGACACACACACGCAGACACACACACATTAAGATGACGCTCCATACACTGGAACAAAGCAGGCCAGCTGGCTGACAAATTGGTGCAGATACACTAGATCCACATAGACTGTTATTTTGTCAGTCTCTCCCACCTCGCATTTAGACTGACGGACAGTGGAGACTTTTTTACTCATTGTGATGGACATCTCAAAAAATGTTTCACTTTCACTAGTTTGTTACATAGTTGGTACTGAAGCTAGATTTGGACGAGCTTAATTGTATTGTCACATCATGGCAATAATGTGTTCACCCTTATAAACTTTTACGGTAAATAATGTTTCTGTTGGAAAGACGCTGTGGAAGAATGTTCCAGAACATTCTTTAGCTGTGGAAAGCGTCTACGTGTCTGAGTGTCCAGACTCCATGCACCTGACAGCCCTCCAGACACATCTGTCAAGACGCACAGCTGCGTGAGGTTCCCACGACTTGCCACGACAGTGGGAGAATCAGGAACCCCTGCTGAACACTCACTCAGTATGAAAAAAGTGGCCTTCATTTGGACTTAAGAAGAACTCTCCCTCTGTCTCCATTGCTGTCCATGTTTGCAGTGATCCATTTGCTCTTAAAGAAATGTTTGTAGATCCAGTTCTTAACTGTGACTAGTACACAATACTAATGTTACTCCAGAAAGAAGCTTGATCCTCGCAAGTGTTTTACAGCATACTTTTTTTTTTTTTTAGATGGACCGTTGCCGAGCAGTAGGCTCAGTTGACCTGTCAAGTGCCATTGATTACTGTGTTCAGTGCTTACACCTGCCTGGGCAACTGTGGTAGCCTTGTGCCGTTTTTTTGTCTCGTGAGTCCCCGGTAACTTTAAGGGTCATGGTCTTCGTAAAGTCAAAAATCAAAACACTTGGGGCTTGACAACTTGACTGACCAATTTGCTGACAAAACTGGGTCAGTCAGGCATATGGAACTACAATTTGATTGTTCTTTATGTGGATGTGTCATTGGTCGAGAAAGGTGGTTAAAGCTTGGTGATACTACACAGACTGCACACCTATACTGTTTGTTCGTTTTTTTTTTTTTTCCCAAAAGCACTGGATTCAAGAAGCCAAAACTAGGCAAGAAAGATTGTTCTGACATGCTTTTTGGTAGGTGTCATCTATTTCCTAGATCACTGCTTTTTTTTTTAATTTAAGACCTTTTTTTTCCTGATCAGTGTTGTATGAAGTCAAAGTAGGTCACTTACCAGGAGATGGTTCTTAGCTCCTTACTCAGACCACAGGCGGTTGTTTTCTACCTGCTGAATTTAAGTTAATATATATTTTTTTAATTTTCAAAAGAAAAAAAAACATATTCTTAGAAAATGTAGAATAGGAAGAAAAGTGTAGGATACTTGTTTTTTTATGTTTTGTTCTTAGAAAGTAGTTTTGCATGATGTTTAAATCCCCTGGACTGTACAGCAAGAGGGTTTTTTTTTTTAAGAAAAAAAAAAAAGATAAATTGGGTAAACATTTGTTTTGTTAGAAAGATGTCTGATTTATTCAATTTCTATTGCTCCTAAACAAATGAAGTTAATGACCCTAGAGTAGTGAGTGAAGATTTAGGGCCCAAAAGAGAAACTAAATAAAGTGTTTCCCTCTTTTTAAAGGTGTTTGCCCCTTTTGTGTATATTGACCTGCCAGTTTAACATTACAGTTTCTTGTCTTTTCATTCTTTTTCAGTCATTTGCTGATCGATACAAGCGGTTAATTCACAAATTTCTGTAAACAATTAATCTATTGACGTGAATGTTTTACATTCACACAAATCACACAAATATCCATTAAGGTTGGAGCAATATACCTTAAACCACTAAAACAGAAACAAATCATGCAGAAACTTACCACATGATGTCTTTGTATGTCTATGTTATCCCAAGTTCTACATCTGAGGAATTGAGTTTCCAGTTCCAAAGTTACCAGCAGGGGGCCGAGGTCACTGTAGTCTGGTGCTGGAAGCTAAGGAGTCTACAGGAGTTTTATCTGAAGAAGTTACAATTTATTGGGCCTTAGTGTAATTTATCTGTGACATTTTGAGAGCTGGACAGGGATAAGCTTGGAATAACATAAATATTTATTAACAACAAAGCTGAAGATGAGAGCCTCTCAATTTTTTCCTCCAAATTCCTGTTGTTTTGATATTCACCACTGGGTGGAGCTCTCTACCAGAAAACAAGCACCACCTCTGAACAATTTCTCCTTAAAAATTCCCTAATAGCAACCAACCATAGATCAAAATATTGCTCAGGTTGGAGGTACCAGTCATTCTAATGCATTGTAGAGGATAACTGACCCTGGCTGTTTTTGTGTTCATTGCACAAGGTCCAGTTTCTAAAAGGAAGTGAACAGGAGGCAAGGACGATGACCATGCTCATTCTGAGAGCAATTGCATTAGGATGCCTGATTAAATACACCAATGAAAAAAAGCAAATAGGTTTATGTATTTCAGATAATGACAAATGAGGACTTTGGACACATGCTCTACTGTTGCGCTTTTTGGGGGGGAAGTATGACACTGGCCTCATTGACACTGGCTTCATTGAACTTGGCTGTATGGCTGCTGGCTAGATTGACATTGTGTCAAACAAGATTGGACAAGATTTGCCGGCGGACAGCCCAGCCGTCAAATGGAAAGGTGCTAAAACTGCGCAGCAGCAAGACAACTTAAGCTGGCTGCTGGCTGCTTTGCAGCCTGTCCACCGGCAAATCTTTTTTGATCATGTTTGACGTCATGTGCAGCCAGCCAGCCAGCCAAGTCCAATGAGGTCACTGTCTGGACACCAATTAGACTTACAAACACACAGTTTGGACACGGATATCCCTAAGTTCTTCTCCTGTGACTAAGGCTGCAAAGTTGGATGTCTACAGTGACACCCATGCACTGCAGCTGTTGTATTGAGTTTAAGTGTGTGTGTGTATGTGTGCATACGTGCATGCTGTGTGTGTGTGTGTGAAAGAGGGTGTGTGTGTATGTGAGTCAAAAAGAGAGGGAGTGTGTGTGTGTGTGAGAGAGAGAGAGTATGTAAGTGTGTGTATGAGAGAGAGGGAGTGTGTGTGTGTGTAAGAGAGAGAGAGGGAGTGTATGCGTGTGTATGACAGATAGAGCGAGAGTGTGTGTGTGTGAGAGAGAGGGAGTGTGCATGCACTCGTGTGTGTGTGTGTGTGTGTGTGTGTGTGTGTGTGTGTGTGTGTGTGTGTGTCGTGGTGTGTGTGTGTGTGTGTGTGTGTGGGTGTGCCCTGTCCTGCGGAGGACGTGTGGCCCTTCTCCTGCCCCCTTAGCCAGCAGTGTGATTTACGGGGCCCCTGGGCCTGTGGCACTTAGCAGAGGCCCTCTGAAAGCAGAGGAGGCGTCTGATGAGCAGAGCAGACGGCCCTCCATTACCAACACCAGGAAAGCCAGAATCAGCAGATATGTGTCTCTCTCCTGCGTCCTGCTGATGCAGCCTCAACTAGCCACACAGGTTTTCTGTAGAATATACAACTTCCTCGCTATGCTCTGGAGATGGATCTCTTCTTTAGCGTTGGCAAAGCTTAGCTTGTGTTTTACAAGTAGACTTGCACACATAACAGAGAGGCTGTTCTGTATAGGTCATTGTTTTTTGACCCTCTCGCTGGGGGATAACATCTCGGCCCACCCTAGCCGCCAGCTCTTTGTTTTGCAGCCCGTCTCCCCAGGAGTGGTCCGGGAGTGTCTCCCTGACTTAATGTTTAATTAATAAATTCATCAGCAGCAGCCCCCCACCCCCCCACACCTCCTGGAACGCAGGGGTGTGGCAGCCGCCATCTGTCACTGTGCTGACAGCGCACCTCTCCGTGTTAATTAGCGGTGATATTTAAGCGAGCTGAGGTGTTCCAGGACCGTCAGCATGTCAGAGCTGCTCATTAAAATTTCAGGCTGTCCTTCTGCCCTCCCCACACACACACACACACACACACACACGGTTGAGAATAAAATAAGACAAAATAAGATACATTTGTAATGAGGATTGTGGGTGGACAAAATCAACTTAAAAAGGTTTTTTATTTGTTGAGCGTGTGAAATCTAATATTGAAATAATACCCATTACCCAAAACAGTGATGGATGTAAACTAAAGATGAAAACTGGACTTGAATTGGGAGTCTAACAGCCCATAAGGGTATTGTGTCAAACCCTATAGTGTTAAAGTATGGACCTTTTATCACCATCATGTGCCTCCAAGGAGAGAAAAATGTAGAGGTATTAGCTCCAAACTACATAGTAGAGGTCATTATGTGCCTCAACAGCACTGAAGGTGAGGCACTGGAAGTTCATTTGAAGGAAAATGTGACTTCAAGAGTACCATGTAATGTCATCCTCACCATTATTTAATATTCAAAGGTGCTAAACATAATTATTCAATGCGTGGTCTTAAATATGATTGCACAGCGGCAGGTCTATGGAGTGGTAATTTCAGGATTTAGCCCCCTCCTGGGAAGACAGGGGAAAATGACAGTTACTGCAAATGGAGGCCATTTTGTGAGACAGTGTCTCACCAAATTAGACTAATGGGCAAAATGTCTTCCAATTCAATGTGCGAAATTAATCAGCTGAGGAGAAAAAACCTTTATTATAGTTGTCTAAGGAATATCTACTTCAGCCTGACAAAACATAACTGCAATTAACACAGAAAGTGGTTCCACTTTCTGCTTCATTAAGCTAAAGATAAATCATAAAAGCCCATTTATAATTATGCTGACTGTATGTAATGAAATATTTAAGTAAACAGGTTTCAATTCATTTCAGAGCAAACAATGATAATTTCTGCCATTAACACTTATAAATCAGCTATCTTACCATGTTTAATTACATTAATCTTGGGCTACGTCAGTAAAAAGAAGGAAAGGAGTATTTATTCATGCACAGATGACCAAACACCACATTACGTGGCAAGTTAGCAAACATACAATATAATGTTTCTATTACAAATGAGTAATTGAAATATTGCACAATGCTAATAGTGACTACTGCTAATGCTAATTCTGGCCTAGATATGAAACATATTCTGTCTGTTTATGACAATTTGGCAAAGTTTTGTGACACGCTTTTCCGCTGATGCCCTCCTTTTCCACTACACTTTCTTAAATTTATGTCTCCGTCAACAGACCAAGACAACAGACAACACTTCGACTGCTCAAACAGCCCTGATGAAGATTAATTAGCTCCTGTTCCTTATTCCCTCTCCACTGCATCTCCCAAAGCCACCGCTTGTAAACCATTACTGCGCTGACAGGAACCTGGGAATCACAACCATGTGTGGTGACCTACTTTAGCAACGTATCCAAACAAATCATCCATATTCAAGGAGACCTGGGGACCCCTGTGTGGAGTTTCACCATGTTTTCTCACACTAATCACTTAACTGTGCCTCACACAGCGATACAAGAAACTTTTTCTTCCTTTTACATCTCCTTTGTTGGTTGAACATTATGTAGCGCATAAACACACTAATGCAGGTGCTTGCGAAACTATGGGTGATTTTTAGGACTGCTCACCCAGGTGGCATCCAATGATATCAAACGCCTTACTAAAAACTGAACTTTACATAGCATAGCCCACAGAAATTCAGACACTAAATCAGTAGAAACATTTAGTATGGCCTACACTGAAAGAACACTGAATTCTTCATGATACTATGTGTCACAGTAATGTGTAGTGTGTGTGTGTGTGTGTGTGTGTGTGTGTGTGTGTGTGTGTGTGTGTGTGTGTGTGTGTGTGTTTGAAAGTGTCCCTGTCCTGTGTAGAGATGAGGGGACCCCCACCCACAGAGGGAGAGAGAGAGAGGCAGGGATGGATTAGCCAGCACCTCATTGTTAAGATTTATTTGGCTCGAGAGTCACGCACATTCCCCCTGACAGGATGGACACCCCGAGCGCCCTGCTGTGGGTACGTAAAAATCACTCTTCACCAGCGACGTGTTTAGCCTCGACAGACAGATACATTAACATGCGGTGGCCCCATGCCATCCCATCAATCTGAGGCTCATTGGGCCCCGTCCGTCTCCCCTCTCCGCTCTGACGCTCCCTCCTCCAGAGAGGCCGCTTATCTTATCAGGGCCAGGGCAGGGGGACTCCACTCTACTCCACTTCACTCTGGGCTGGGACCCCGAAGGAGCTCCTCGGCCCTGGACCCCAAAGGGTCACAGCTCCCAAAAGGGCACCTTCTAAATCCACCCTGAATCCTGACAGCAAGGAACAACATGGCCTGGAGGTTCACTGTCAGAGTCTCAACAGAGTAGGCCACCACAACATTCCAAGAGCCTGGCCTTAGGGAGAGAGGTATACATTATACTTTTTTTTTTTTTTTTAGGGGGGGGGGGCAGAACAAACATATACAATTAAATTTATTCAGCTGAAGCTTTATGGAAATAAATTAAGGGCAACGGAGAATCAGTCAGTGGCTCATTCCTTCGCTCTCACAGTTTTATATGTCTACTGAATACAGCAACTGGGCATCTATCAATTCTTTCCATTTCAAAGTAATGGACTTGGCAGAGGCTGGGTCACCACTTGGCAAGCCTGCAAAATTTAAAGCGCTGAGGTGTAATTTCATATTCATGAATGCCCAAGCCTAACTACAAATAGGCAGTGCAAATTAGTAACATTAACCACGCTGAGTGACTTATTGACATATAAAAGTGAAATGAATTTATATTGATGTTATATAACTACATGGTGCGTAGATGTGAAATATCCCACCATGTTTTGAGTCTTTGGCTGACGTTCCCTCTCTCTTCTTTCTTTTTCTCTTGGTCTCTCTCTTTCTCTCTCTCTCTCTCTCTCTCTCACACACACACACACACACACACACAGATTCTCTCTCTCACACACACACACATACACACCCTTATGCCTGATGGCTCAGACCATGGTGCAATGTAACCCCAGCAGGGTGAGGCCGCATTCTACTGGCAAGTTCACTCAGCAGTTAGCATACCAGCCCTCAAATAAACAGCTCATTACCTTCTTCAAGACGTTACCCAATCACACTCAACTGAGCAGAGAGAAAGAGAGAGAGAGAGACTGCGACAGGCAGAGAAAGAGAAAGAGGACTCACCACCATGACCCCCCCCCCTCCCCCCCTCCTCTCTACCCCACTGGCAATTTTCCACACAGCCACCCCGAGCAGAGTGAGGGTTGAAGGCGACCGGGCGAGGTGAGGTGTATGCAGGGGATCTTGGGATGTTGGTTGTGTGCAGGCATGACGTATGAAGCCTTGAGCTTTGACAGACAGGGTCGCCCCTGCTATTTACCCTCAGAGATTTCCACAGGTCACGGCCATTACAGGAGAGCATGTGTGCTGCTCCCTTTTTTTGATCCCCCCCCCATGGACAGGCTGTCACAGTCGATAGTCAGATCGGCATCTAGATGAATGAAGACGGAGAGGGAGGGATAGAGAGAGGCGCCTGGGGAGGCTAAGGGGAGAGCGGCCGAAAGTGACTTTGGCAGTTTTGCTGCCGTTGATCAGCTTTTGTGATAAAGTGATTTATTCGTAACATCTCCCTTGATGTATTATGGGTCACACATGGTAGCACTTCATCTATCAGCAGGTCTGTGGAGGCTTGAGGAGAGGCAGTGGTGCATCCACTTTGGGAGCAGCATACTTCCAATGACCTGAGAGTGAACCGCACGCATGCGTTCACCCGTTTGCACTGTTGTCCTGCGCCACGGCCACACGTTTGTGAAAAAGACATTTGGTTTCCAAGGGCCGCTTTCAACAACGAGAGGCTGGACTCATTAACAGTGTTGTTAATGTGACCCTCAGAATCCTCAAAGTCACCACAAGAGGTGATGATGTTTTATGAGGAGAACTTTTTGACGATCTGCTGTGCCGATGACACACTGAGTACTACACACTCATAAAGGCAGATGGACAGGCACACATACACACACACATATGTGGGCACACACCACATGCACGCACGCACGCACGCACGCACGCACGCACACATGTCCACACACACATACGCATACATATGCACCCACACACATGCACCCACATGCATCCACACATGAATGTACAGATACACATACAGTCAAACAGACCAACACACACACACACACACACACACACACACACACACACACACACACACACACACACACACACACACACACACACACACACACACACAAGCAGTTAGGATTTATGGGTCTGCAAAACTAATTGCACATTGCTGTTCATCTTCACGTACAGTCATCCGATCCACCTTCAGACAGCATGACAAAGACTGTCAAAAGATGAAGAGGGGTACGACATACGAGTCAGATCATGAATACAATAAAAGTACTAAAAGACCCATTTAGATCTTGAATACAGGACTGTCACATGTATCAGCAATTGCTTTTTGTCACTTGCAATGAAATATTTCAAAGCGAAAATCCTCCACTGCGTCATATCATTTTTTGCGTGTTATGTCAAGGATGTCTCTGTAAGCTCATGAAAATACGTGAGCCTGTGTAACACTTTGAGGGCATTTCACATGACTGCACTTGAGATTCTTTTGCTCTGTTGAGAGAGCCGAGACGGAGTGGAAAGTGGCATCAATGTGAAGCATGTGCCTGTCAGCTGGTAAAAACGTCCATGTTTGACAGGAGAAGAGCTAACCCTTGAGAGAGCCTGCAGGCAGGAGGGATCTCAGTAAACTGAGAAGAGCTCTGGCTCCAGCGCCATTCTAATCACACCTCGCAAATTACTCCCAAGCAAACAGCATGCGAGTGTGATGAGATGCAAATGCTGTTTGCATTCTGTTGGACTTTCCTGCAGGAGGTTTTCACAAAAACATGGCAATGTTTGTACAGAGAGGGAAGTTGTCGGAGCAATATTTTTAAAAAAGGTGAATTAGGTGGGAACACATTCCACAAGAGATTAGATGAGTACAGGGTGAGAGAGCTTTAAATCTCTCTCTCTCTTTCTCTCCCTCTTCCTCCCTCTCTCCCCCTCCTCTTGTCTCTCTCTCTCTCTTCCTCTCTCCATCCCTCTCTCTCTCTCTCTCTCTCTCTCTCTCTCTCTCCCTCTTCCTCCCTCTCTCCCCCTCTTCTTGTCTCTCTCTCTCTTCCTCCCTCCATCCCTCTCTCTCTCTCTCTCTCTCTCTCTCTCTCTTCCTCCCCCTCTCTCGTTCTCTCTCTCTTTCTTCACTGTCTCACATGACGTCAGGGGTTCGGAGTGAGGCCTCCGCTGCCCTACCCAGAGGAGATTTTTACGATTGCAACCCGACACCATATCTGTGTCCTGTAAGCGACAGAGCTGTAACTCAACATCAAAGGCAACGGGCATCAAATCACAGCGCAGCCATAAATCTACCTGTCAAGCCTGAGCCAATGAGAAGGCGACATTAAATCACAGCTGTCAAGCTGGCGGCCAATGGTGGGACGCTGGCAGTAAATCTGTCGGGGGGAGCGTATGTTAATGGCTGATGTGGTACGCTTGGGGAATCCATGGGGAGGGTGAACGGGGGATGAACAGGGATGGAGGGGGTAGAGAGAGCGAGCGAGAGGGAGAGAGAGAGAGAGAGAAAGAGAGAAAGAGAGAGAGAGAAACAGAGAGAATACGGCAGTATTAACTGTTTCTCCTCTCCATTGCTTGTGGCACACAAGAATAAAAACACTTCTAAAGCATTTCCAAGATACTGTAACTACACTCAGTGTCAACAGATGGATGCCTTTTCAGAGTTCAACAAGACCAAAAAACGACCACAGCACTGCAAGGAAACAACCCCCACACAGGACTGCATTCAGACCGAATAACATCGAGAAACAACAGCCGTAAAGCTTTACTGCCACTACTGAAATCTGGTGTTGAATGTCCACAGTGGACATGAATTATGAGGGAGCAATTTCTTTAGAAAAATAAATAAATAAAGTACTGTCGCCAGTAGTCCAAATCTGTGTGTAATGGCTCTAATGGAAAGCGGTCATGAACTACCCTATGATTAAAGTGTTTGACCAAGTTTCCTTATCGCATTTCCTCTCTATTTTTGTCACATCTTATCATCGAATAGTGGTGACCAGATTTGAATACAGCAGTATGCTACACCACATTAGGGTGTAAACATGCTCCTATGGTACACAGTGTTAAGGAGGACACAAAGAGGATGGGCTGGTTTCATCCTTATGCCATGAAATCAATAAAATTCCCCATTTTCAGGAATATTCCAGGACATCCTGGAGCCCACTTAAGTCTTTGTGTTACCCAGATTCTCTTCAAAACCAGTGTGGTTTCAAGTGTTGAGACATAGCCAAAGTCAGACATTAAAAAACAGCACTGTTCGGTGGTTTAACAAGAAAAAAACAATATTTTGGTGTGGCAAGGAGCCTGGCTGATGAAAGTGGTGCAGATTTATGGATTTCACAGACCTAATCCATGTGATGAGCAAATACTGTACTGTTTAGTGTGGCGGCCACAACTGTAGATCCGCCAACAAAACATTTTCTTTTTTTCGAATGTAAAAGCTACCAATATTTAACCACAGTGGTGTAATGTGATAGATACTGAGTATGACTCAGTCCTGCCGGTAAACGCAAGTTAGAGTTAAAAGGTCACGAAAACAAAGAATATGACGGTCTTTAAATATGTATTATCTGCAGCAAGTTATAGATCATGAAAATATGGTCACTCTATTAAATAATTGCACAGTTGAGACCACAATCTTTGATATTTATTTGCTGCCTTCATGTGATCTCCTAGATTAAACATACGATAGAGGGCAGAGGAGAAATTGGTAACACTGCTGTTTTTTATCCACTTGGCAACTGAAAGAAGGCCCAAAAAATGTTCCAATATTCACTTGAAATCAATAAACACGACCATGACAAGATATCAGTCCACAAAGACAAAGACAAAAATATGAGTCCTACAAATGGCTACGGTAGCAAGACCATGCTAAGCCTTAGCTCTCTCTTTCTCTCTCTCTATCTCTCTGTCTGTTTTATTTTGTCTTTCTCCCTCTGTTTTTCTCTCTTTCTCTGTTTCTCTGTCTCTCTCTCGCCCTCTCTCTCTCTCCAGTAACAATGGCCTGGTCGTTAGAAGTGTATAGGCCTACAGCCCCTAAATACGTCTCGTTATCATCCAGACTGCTTGCACAGCTCTGTGACATTGTGAAGCACTATGATTGAAAGACTGCTCAAATTTATCACATGCATTGTCACCACAAGTTTGGCTGTTCTGTCAGTTGTTTTCTCTGATGCTGGCCGAATTCAAATGGTAATGTGATGGGGGCAGGTATCTGTGTGATACTGCTAAATATGACGATTTATTTATGCATGAATAAACCTGATCTGTCCAGCTAGCACATATACATGCAAAGCGTCAGCCATTTTCTTCTAGCCTTGTCTCTACCCGATAAGCTTTAGCCATTGGTGGAGCCGACATCAAGACTATAAGCTTGCAGATGATGGTAATTTACTGAGTCTGACTCCTGAATGCACTCTCTCCTGCTCCCTTTGTCTGAAACACACAGGCGCACAGACACAAAGACACACACAAACACACACACACACACACACACACACACACACACACACACACACACTCCTTCCCTGCATCTATCAATTACAGGGCCCCTGGCCCACACGCCTCTGACAACTTTACGGCATGTTATGTACAGCATGTCAAGCTATGGCGTTTCAGACCATTATACTCATTCCTGTATAATTAATATAAATTACCACTCAGGACCTTTTACGGTGGTGCCACTGTAATTACCGGATGAAATCGAGTCATCGGCCGCCTGAAGGTGCTGCTGGGTAATCGGGATGAAGAAGTGTGCGCGTGACAGGCGAGCCATCCTGGGAGAGAGAGGGTGCCTGCCTAGGCGGGGTGGAGGTGGGATGTGGTAAGTGTGTGTGCATGTGTGTGTGTGCATGTGTGTGTGTGTGTGTGGGGGGGGGGTCGGTGGTTGCGATTTAACCCCCGTCCACTAAAACACATATTGTGAGATCTAATCAAATACTTCCACGGCTGTGTAACCAGCTCGCTCCCTGCTCGGGCACCTCCCGTCCATCCTCACTGACCTTCAGGGCCACTCGGCTGCTGCTGCTGCCGCTGCCGCTGTTGGGAGGCACACAAAGAGAGGATAGAATCAATAACCTCAGGGGGCTTTGTGTTAGAAGCTACTCGTGGCCACGAGCGGTGTTCCACTGCGTCAAAGTAAATACTTTAATACATTTAATAATAAAACAAACATAAATCAAAGATTTATTTGAGTTTTTTTTTTCTTTCACTCATACAACACTCAGTACTTTATATTGCGTGCCAAAAACTCCCTCCTCCAGAATGTCAGTTTTCAAGCAGGTAATGAATGAACATACTGGCACTAAGAGTGGCACAAAAAGAGGAAGGGAGAGAGGGGGGAGAGAGGGCATAGGTTACATGGGCAGCCCACACAGACCTGGGCATAAATCACACTCTTATGACAGGAGTACTTAACTCAATTGGCTAAATAAATTAAGTGCCAAGTGCCCGCTCTCTTTGCACTGCAGATAAAACACTGTAGCTGGACTGCACAGAGGAGCGTGGGGGGGGAACATGCCACACCTCTCCTCCTCTCCTTGCTGTTTTTTTTCTCTTTCCAAGACACAGGGGTGTGTTGCTGCTATGTCTGTGCACTCTGGGGAATTTCTTCTTTGTTGGTCTGTACCTCAAGTCTGCTTTGTGGAAAGCAAACGATCTGTTTCTGTCCCATCTTCACGTCCTGCACATATCCACTGTTGAGCTCTTCACATCTGTAGGTGGTGCTGTGCACATCTTTGTGTCTGTTTATACTTGAGCCTTTCCCCACTGACCCTGGTTTGGTTGCCTAATTAAACTAACCCAATCAAACACTACAATATCCAATGTTGTTCCTAGTTGTGGTTGTTGTAAGTACACTCTCAAAAATACTGTGACAGTAGGGGTACAAATCTGCAAAGGTACAATCAGCATTAATGTACCCACAAAGGCTAAATATTGGACCTTGAGGTACTGATGTGTACCTCGTCAGCTATGGAGAAGGTACAAACTAGTTTAAAACAGTGGTTAAAAGGTACAATTATGTGCCTTTGAGGGTACTGCCGGTGTGACATGCTCTGTACTCCTAAAAGTACAATTCTGTACCTTCTTTTCTGAGGGTGTATTGTAAGTATATTGCAACTGAACTGTAGCAGACTTTAAAAGTGAATTCCTGCTCACAGGAGCTTTGCAGAGGGGTAGCATGTGGCGCCATACCAACCTGTATTTCAGATGCTGAGGCACAGGTGTATATCAACTTTTTATGAGCCGTGTCTATGAAGGCAGCCCACATGATGAAATACAGGTTTCTGGAGCGTTCTCTCCCTCCGTGGGCATTGTTCATTAGCATAGATATGGCTGAGACGGGGAGTGACTTCCAGAGATGGAGAGAAGGGGGAAGTGCATGGGGGAGGGGGTGGGGGTGGCTCTCGCCATGGTGACACGCCCACAATAAGACCGCTGTCTTGAATGGTTATCTTCAAAACTGTCTAAAAATGACCTCAAGCATGCGTAGATGTCTTTTTCAGATGCCATAGTTTTGGAAAATTGACTCATTGACTGTACCATCAATAGCTAATATTTGAACACTGGAGGAAGCATAAATTTACTAAAGTTGAGCTGAATCAGAGCAAAAACTGTGTACAAAGGGTGTTAATCTGTGCACCAATTGCAACTACAGTTCACCACATGTTGAAGGGAAATGTTCAGCAGTAATCTTTTTCATCAACTGCACCCTGCCTTTCTTCACTCATGTAGTCCTTGTAGTTTCTGTTCCTTGACCATATTCATTTGAAGAAACAAAAATATGATTTTAATCTATTTTGACTAGGAGTATGTTAAATAACAATTGCTTAGGCTTTCATTCTTGTCTGGCATAGAAAACCTGCTTCGTTCCCAAGTATTGCCAGCAGATGGACCCCTAACCACTCCTAAGCTCCATGTTCTCTCCTCTCCCTGTGAATAGAGGGCTTGACAACATCCTCCATCACCAATGTCTTAGAAGACACGGTTTGCAAATCAAATCTGAATTGGCATTTTGGACATCCCCCCCAAAAAAAATATTTGTATTTATATCATTCATTTTCTAAAAGAGATTGCGTTGGAGGATCCCACTGTAATTTTTCATCTAGGTGAGTGACAAAAAAATGTATTGCATTAAATATCCGCTAGAGGGCAGACTTGTGTCTTGTGCCCTGAGAATTAGAATGAAGCTGTTAACTTAAATGTCAAAAATCCCAAAATCTCAAAACACTTGACATATTTATTGTACTCTACAGTATAACTGAAGATTCTGTGTTGTTTTGTTTTATAATTGCTGCAGTTTTGACTGACATTAATCCAGCATGTCTTACTAATAACTGTTTGCAGGGTTCATACACCTTAATGCGAGAAATCTAAGCCTTTTTAAGGCATTTAAATTCCAGGCATAGTGAAATTTAAGACTACCAATCCATTAACCAAAGATAAACAAAAAACAGATCTTCAATATTATTACACCTGCCCATGTTATCACTTTAGGTTTAATGTGAGAAATCTAAGCCTTTTTAAAGCATTTAAATTCCAGGCAAAGTGAAATTTAAGACTACCAATCCATTAACCAAAGATAAACAAAAACCAGATCTTCAATATTATTACACTTCCCCATGTTATCACTTTAGGTTACCACTAGATAGTTTTTTGGTAACACTTTATTTACAGCGTTATTTTGTCACAAAATATATTATGCAAGTACAACACCAGTACATGATATTACTTGTACCTGTTACACAGTTGTTCTACCACTAGCTAATTGGGCAGATTGTCTGTAACACTGACACCGTAAAATAAAGTGTTATCCATTTTTATATTTATATATTTAATTACAGTGTCAGAACACGAATAAAATCCTACATCCCTTGTCTAGCCATTTGTCTAGCCTTCAATCGATTGATTTATGACATAATAACACTAATTAAGGCCTTCTTTCAAAATTATTAAATTAAGTGCCTTTATAACTTTTTTATGGATCTGCAGCAGTCAGGAACCCTGTGGTGGAGGGGGTAGGACTTTCATCCTTTCTGATAAAGAGCTAAACATTGAAAAAAGAGGTAACACACACCAAGGAAGGCTTATGAGGTGCTGGCTACTGGCGTGACTTTAACAACCAAATAGTGTGCGCACCTTCGTTTTGTTGTTAAAGTAGCCAAACATCAAGAGCAGTGTGGTTTTTGCTCAGGAGGTACTGCAGAGGTCTGATGGGAACTCCAGCCAGCAAGATGCATGAGACTCTTAGGGTTGGTTCCGTTAAGAGGCCAAGACTGCGGAACTAGCAGACACAGATCTCCAGATAGAGAGGTAGCATCGTCATGCTGTTGCAAAATCCATAACAAAAAAAAAAGAGAGAAAAACGGCAAACAGACAAACAACTTTTCATTTTTTTTTTTTTTTTTTTATCAAAATAGAAAGGCCTTTAAAGTAGATGGACTCTGCAGTCAGAGGCTATGGAATGAACAGTACAGTCTAGAGAATCCTTACACAGCTTTCAGATTTAAGTGGGTGATCCATTGATTAACAGTTATATACAGTTTCGCAAGCAGATACATAAAAACACACACAGGCACACACTTTCACATGCATTCAATTGGAAAGACTGGTTCAAGTCCAAGAAAATGAAAGGCTTTGTGGTGCTTTATGCACGGAGTATACAAACTCCATTGCTTTTCTCAGAAAGTGCTGTATGCTGGTCCCTGGACAGCACAGAGAAAACTGCACTGTGTGGTGTAATATCTGTTATGGAATTTTAAAGATGTCTCCCATTCTTCAACCTGATATCAATCTGTTTGGCCTATCGCAGCAGAGACCACTTGATCTGCTCTTTGGCTGACTGGAGAACCTAAACAACACAACACACACACAAACAGCCATCATTAAAAACATATTCAACATGGTGCATCTTCATAACAGAATTAGTGGCACATGGTATGTTATGCCCCCACATGTTGGCTGCAGCACTGCAAAGAACTGTAGCCTCATTTTGAGAACATGCATCAGATTAGCAGATAATAAACACTTTGAAGTTAGGAGACTTATCTCTATCTGTTTAAACAACTAAATTAATGGACATGTGTACTCCACAAGAATGGTCTATATTTCAGCATTTACATGCATTACCTAGAGGGAAGGGGGGGGGGGGGGGGTGGAGCCCATATGAAAGCATTTCTGGGGAACTAAGCATCAACAGCAGTTGCTAAAGAAGCAGAAACGGATCTGTCCATCAAGGCGAGCTGTGTGAAAGTATCCGACATGTGACCATCACCCAGCCGTCAGAAGCGAGGGAAGTGTGAGAGGGCAATAATTAATCATCTTAATTTGCTGAAGGAAAGGCAACCATAACCATAAAGCAGGATTATGGGGGGTGGGGTGGTGGTGGTGGGGTGGTGGGGGTGGGGGTGGCGAGTGCGGGCATTAATCAGGCGACGCGGGAGGGGAGGGAGGAGTCGGACCACTCTGTCAGCGGCCTCGTCTAAACGAGCGCATTAATCAGCAGCTCGCGCGCTGGCCTCGTCAGCCGCAGGGGTAGCACGGCTGCCAGACGCGGCGCATAATGAGCCAATCATGGCATGGCCGCGACTGGGCTAAGCCCCCTTTAGCCCGCTGGATAATGCTAATGCAATGCCCGCACACACACAGGTAGCATGCGCTAGGCCAGCACTGCTATTTCATGTGGTGTAGGAGCGACACTACTATCGCAGACACACACACACAGTGCCTGTCTCCTTCTGCTCTCAGGGGACCTGAGTGCCTGCACTATGAAATTCACATCTCATTCAAAGCGTTAAAACAGCGTTTCTCAGAAGTCGCGTATAATTGGACACATTGAGGAAATGTGTCTTTGAAAGTGTACACTGTAATTAGCTCCTATTCCTTGAAGACAGCCTCTGCGTGACACTCTACTTCACGCGAAGTGCAGATTGATGCCTGGAAGCACCACTAACACCACAGCGCCAGAGAGTAAAGCGGCCTCCTAAATGGAGATATACGGGATGTCACACGATGTGTGCAATTCAGATTATGTTCTTTTCCCCCGTTCTCCAATTTCCACCCTAAAAATGCAAAAAACAAACAAAAACATTTAAAAGTGGAAAAGTCACTCAGCAAAGAGACCTTAAGGACCCTTCTTGCTTGCATGTGCAGAGACCATGTTGAAAACATCAGTATAAAAGGGTGCTTTGAAACCAAAGAAGGCGGCTTAATTTCAAGTTCCTAAAAGGGATTAGGCAACATTACACATAACACATTGCTCACTGCCATCCACTTGGTGTCTGACCCCATATACTGGTCAATGATGCCTCCTCAAAATAACAGCATTGATGACCTGACTCTGTTGGTGCTCTATGGAGAATAAGCCATGTATAGAAATCTAACCGGTGTAATTTGTGTTTCCACTAAAGACAAGTGTAATGTGTCTGAACCAGCTCCAACAGTATCTTTCCAAAGCTCTATAATAAGAAGACTACAGAGTGATCACATGCATGACCGACAAGCCTGGCCACTACACAGCACGACATCAGCCTTGAATGTTCTTTGAATTTCACACCCTGAATTTAAACTACTAATTTCTGCGAGACAGTTTGTCTCCATTTGTGCAGTTGTGGCTTGACGAGAACACAAACTACATGATTGTACTAACAGGGAGGGAGGGAGGGAGGGAGGGAGGACGGAGGGAGGGAAAGAGAAGAAGCTACTGGGAGAGGATTTATGGCTAGAGGTGGTCATTCCTAAAACTTGACCAAGGAGGAGTGTCACAACAATGCAAACCTTACTTGGCAAGCCGCGGCAAGAAAAGCAAACAGCAATTCTTACAATTCCCACCCACTAACGTATCATTTGCAAGGTTCCATTTATGCTTGTGAACTTTTTTTCATTGTGCTTAAACAAAGACTGCCATTAACAGACGGGCTAAGATAACTCACATAGCAAGCGCCCCATTGGGACGCAGGACATCTACGGCTAATTGCGCAAGTTTGAGAACTATTGCAGCAAACCTTTGTTGCTGTGAACAAAGAGTGTAAAAGTCTTCGTTGTCACTATACAAGTACAGCGAGATGTCTTTTGGAGCAGGCCAACAGATACAGAGTTCAAAACAGTAAATAAAAGCAGTTAAATAGATCAAGGCCAATGACCGATTTTTTTGGCTCCCCATGCTGAAAATTGAAGACATGTTTAATTTATTGTATTTCAGCATAAATGTTCTGGTCCACAGTATCGGCCCATACGCCTTCACCCTGATTCATTTTTTGGACCTTCACTGAGAAGACTTTGGGCACCTCTGTTCTAGATTCTAAATGCCCAACAATATGTGTACTACTGTGTGTGAGTGTACTACGCATGCGTGTAAGCGGGCAACACTGATGGAAGGCAAAACATTCTCACCTGAGTCACTGTCTGTTCTGTGAGGGGTACGTCGTCGCCCTGAAAGAGAAGGGAAAGTGGAAATGCTCTCACTGTATGTCAGAAACAGGACTAAACTGATGCTGACTGAATGCAAATGTAAAGTATGGAAAGCAAAGCTGTAGGTGATATTTATATAATTAAAAGTGTGTGCGTTTATGTGAGTGAATTGTGAGAAGACAGTATATACTTTTGCTTTTATATTTAACTTATTACACTTTAAATCTATGTATTATTATAAAGCACTCTAAAGCCTTTCAAACTAATCTCTTGGTATCATGTACAATGACTATAAATAATTATATTCAATTTTATTAGGTAAATGGTTTTTAATGTCAGCTAGTAGGACAGAGAAAGAGCTATAAAGAGAACAGAAAAGAGGTACCCGCAGTGCCACACGGTTCACCACTTGCTGAGGGTCGCTCTCCATTATCACCCTACAAGAAAAACGCAGGGAGAGAAACACAACAGAGAGGAGAGTACATTCAGTGTGTTACCTCATTAAAGCCATGGTCTTTAAATCTCATTAGCAGTTTTTTTGACACATGTATGACTTGTGTAAGGTGTCAGAGAATGACAATTGAACCAGGCAATGACGAAACTATCACATGGTTAACCAACTTGTGACTGGTATAACCTGTTGTGATTGACTACTTTGAGAAAATGGTGAACCACATCCAAGTTAAGCCTAAAAAGGTGCACCAATGCAGTGCACCAATGCAGTGCACCAGTGCAGTGCACCAGTGCTTGTTCAACTGTTCTAACGGTAAACCTAATAGTCAAAAAAAGTCAAAAAAACTAATTTACTTAATAAAAATGTAGATTAATTATTAATCTAGTAGACTCTTCTATCCACAGCTACATGCAAGTAATTTAGTGAGAGTAAGCGTAATGATGCTTCATTCCAACTAACCTGATATGGAGTAGGAACAGACAGGAGTACGAAGTATTAAAGCAATCAAACTGTTTTGTACTCTATTCAGCAGAATGACATCTATGTCATAGTCAGGTTCAACAGTAACTTCATAGACAGAAGTGTCCTTCAATTTTGAGAGATGTCATGCATTAATAATGCACATGAGTGTATTCATAGCAGAGAGTTCAGTCCTTGGATAATATTCACTTCACTGCATCGTCAAATTGCTGTCGAATTCATCCAACATGATAACTGATCTATGCATCATTAGTGCACTTTGGGTTAATTATGTTGTGTTAAAATGTGCTATATAAATAATGTGGCTTGATTACATGATGCATGTGAATGATACATGTGATAGTGGTTTATAAGGTTTCTTTTACAGCGTGATCACATTGGGGGAGGTTAACAGTTGCAGTTCCACTCACCCGCCATCAACAATCTCATCCACAGCCAGGAACAGACCCTCCATGTTCTCCAACACAGCTCTCTTCTCTACATTCTTCCTGTGGGCAGACGAGAGCAAAAAAGCAGGAGAGAGGGAGAGGGGGAGAGGGAGAGAGAGAGTGAGTGAGTAAGTGAATGAATGAATGAATGAATGAATGAACTGATGTGAGTGAGTGAGTGAGTGAGTGAGTGTGTGTGTGTGTGTGTGTGTGTGTGTGTGTGTGTGTGAGTGTGAGTGTGTGTGTGTGTACAAACGGGAATGTGAGTATATTGGCAAAATGCCTCTCTCAGAGAGAAATGCTGCAGAGAGGCAGCACTTACCAAGGCCTTTTACTCACCTCAACATTTGACTGAGAGAGTCAAACAAGCAGTTCAGGACTGCCATTAGCATAAGCTGTGGACAGAGTGACAATGATGACAGAGAAGTGCCCTTACAGAACAAAACAAAAATGACAGAGGTTTATTGAATACAGATGTATATGTCTGTACTTACCTCATTTTCATGTGAGCTTCCAATCACATAGAAGTACAAGTCAATATTACTCTTGTAAACCACAGTGAGACCTTCCAGAAAGGCGATCTCACCTGTTTAAAACACAAAAAACACACAAACACATTGAAAAATTATAAAATTAAAATATTTACAGACTTTTCTCAAGGTTCACTGTGGTCTTTTTTAATCAGTGCAGGCTACTGGTAAAGCCAGTACCAAAACCAACTCGTCATGTACTGTTGAAAGCTTATTTCAGAAATGTAGTATATTTCACATGCAAGTAACCTATGCCTAATAGTTTCTTTCCAAAAAATATGTTCTCACTGTCTGTGCGATGCGTTTTGCTGTAGACGTTCTTCTCAAAGGCCTTCTGCTCCTTCACAGAGGGGTATGTCTCATCATAATACTAAAAAAACATTGACATGTGCAGTACATTTAAAGCAATGATGAGGGTATCACTTTGTTTCCAAATATAAAAGTAAATGCAGATAATATCTTGTAACTGTTCTATTTGATTTTGAAAACACCAAGGCTAACCAAAAAGTGTGTACGGTAACTTTTTTATCAGATGATATAGTGGGACACCCACTTTTATGGTCCTGTAACATGGTTTGGTGACAAACCTGCGTTAGTTACCTCAAATTAAAGAGTAAACCACATATGTATATATTGTTAATACTGTATATCATGCATACATGTTCACAGTACACCTGATATATATCTTTATATATATATTTATAGCCCACCTGTATATCTGTTCATACAGTATATCTCATTCTGTGTTCTTATTTACTTACTTACTTAATCATTCACATATATATTTATAGCACACCTTTATACTTGTATGTAGCACATCATATATTCTAATAGCTAACCTGTCTACTGTTTCTGTACCTGTATCTGTTTAGATCCCTCATGTAAATTAATTACTAATATTCCCACCTGTTCATACTGCCCTTTTGATTTGTACAGAATTCACTACAAACTACACTGTAATATACTGTATATTGTTCTATATTGTATATACTGCATATATCGCAACTGCTGCTCCTTGCACTTTAAACCACATTCCGTTACCCTGTATTTATGTATGTGTAATGACAATGAAGTTAAATCTAATCTAATCAAATCCTCCTAATATAAAGTCCTTCAGAAAAAAACTTTAGTTCTGTTTTGCTAGTAGACTTAGGTTGTAATAAAATGAACCTGTGGTTCCTCTTGTACTGAGCAAGTGTTAGTACAAGACCGTCATTTTTTCGACAAGAAGTAATGGGTTGCAGGAAAGATGAATGCTGTATGCTTTTGTGCTTACTTTGGCATATAGTCTCTCTCCGTCGTTGTCCATTATTAGGACGGCCTTAACTGTAAGCAAGATGGTTCCTGATAAAATTTAAAAAAAAGTTCAGAAACATTCAGATACACACAGGATGGCAGCGTACTGACTTTCACATTTAAAAGGGAAACCTACATTCGTGATGGACATAACAAAGTTGGCTGACGGTAACATTGTAACACTGGGGGATTTTTTCTGTAATGCACCATGACAGAAGAAGATAATGGCCTGTACGGAAGCATGTAAACAAACGTCATATGGACCGGATATGGAATAAAAGGCAAATACACACTTTTGGTATCTGAGATAGAATAAGCCTACTGGCTTTGCTGACCTGTAGTTGAGTAACTATTTCAAAGCTTGTTCTAAGAAAGGTAGGCTATGTGAGTTTAGCATGTTCTTCAACTCGCGGTGTTAATACGGTTATTGTTAGGCGTACGGCTGGGATAACGTTTTCCCTTTTTAGAGATCCAGGTTAGTCGAATAACCGACCAGTTTGTCTGAAACAAAGAAACGTTGCCATATCTCACAGGGCAGTGACAAACATGATTTAGACGTGTCCCTTACCAAAGTTGCGTTCTCCATTGTCTCAGCTATAGGCTCAGGTAAACTTGCTAGTAGATTTCATTGGTCCATTCATGCCTATGGTCCATTCACTTCCCTCCAAAGAGGAAACGGAAACGCGTGTCCGGTATTGTTGGCAGAGGGGCGCAGGGTCAATTAATACTGCGAGAAGCATTGAAAGAATGTCAGTGGGGGACATTTTTATGTATTATCTTTTTGAGGGTATACATTGTATGTCACTATTTTAACCCGTTGTTCGCTCACAAACCGGCTAGGTAATATGTAATTCTTTATATTTTCTCACACAGGAAAGCTGTGCTTGATCATGGAGTCAAGAGAATTAAATTAATTACAAATTACAATTAAAGACAGAGCTATAGAATCCTTACATGAAATATACATAAAATAACGTCACTCTTCCCTGAGTGACGTCTATATGTGTTTTCCTAATATAGGCAATCGGGACTCAAATGTTTTACCATTTTAAAAATGATTAAATTAAAGGTAGGTGGATAAGACAATAGTGCCTTTCCTTTCACAGTCACAAAGAGCAGGCCATATAGCCTGTGCAACACCAGCTTAGCCTATTAACAATGGAACAAGTGAAGTATCAGAGTGTAGATGTTAAGCGAAAGGCCCTTGCTACGGTCAAATGACAATGTGGCAATATTGTGCAATGTCTTAGGTTCAGGGGCGAATCTAGACCATTTTTAGGGGTGCCAAGGCACCCCTGTGAAACTGCTCGGCACCCCCTGGCTCAGTGCAAAATGAATAATATATTATATATAATAATAGTGTTGTGTGATAAGCACTGGGGGCCGGGCACCCCTAAAGACCAGATGCTAAAATCGCCCCTGCTTAGGTTAACAGATTAACAAATGTTTTACTAATAATAATAACTTCCACTAGGCCTAAATGACTACTCATGATTGTGCACGACAATAGTGTTTTGGTGACACTAAGTCTTTTTAGAATGTATGCTTGTAGGACATGCACGAAACATTATATACTGCATCATCACTATACTTTGTGAGATTTATAGACCTACACTGTGAAGTTGCCAGGATACCAATGATGAGGCCTGTCAGTGTATTTTAGGGCTTACAGTAAGATGCATCCTATATTGTGCTGATGTTGTGGTCACAGCGCTCCTCTATTTCTGGGTGCCTGACTGAGGTTAGAGAAAAGATGGCTGATTCTGAGTGTAGTAGTTCAAGGGCTCGGGCTAAACTCCTAGGCAATGACATAGTAGGTATGACAATAGTGGTGAAACCATCCTACCCTTATTACTCCCACACTACCACCACAGCAAGACACAGACACGATACCGTAAGAGGATATTCGCTTGGGGCCTGGTGGATTTATTAACATATTGTTATGTTCCAATATCACTGACAGACAAGGCTATCTTGTATAGCCAAGCACTACAGTGAATGAAGTTGATCTTTTCCATTTATATTTACAAACTGACCACGGTGGTACTCCGGCGTCCATTCAGCTTTGTGTATGATCCCATAAACAGATATTTTTTAACATCCTCCTACAGTCAACCAAGATAATTATTTTGGTCACCTCTTCTGGGAAGCACCACAGTGCAACCAATCCCAGTGGGGTTTTCCCCTTACACTGCTGGTCTATGTAACCATCCCTAATTCAATGACATCAGAGGTCACAGCACCGTGCCGAAAGTCTGGTTAAAAAACATGGATGTGAGGTTTCTGTAAGAACTGTGGTGCTGAAATATAAAACAAAAGATGACTTTACCATCACATTATGTAAATTCTTCCAGTCACTGGCTAGTCCCCTTCAGTTTATCAGCCACTGGTTCTATAAAGTCTATTACATGTTACAAAACACAACACTGATGTCTGGATGTGTCATATTGTTGAATATTAAGCTCAAATTCTCACCCTCTGATCAAGAGATGCACCTTAGTCAAAGAACTGAAACGTATAATGTTACAAAGAATTTTTTTTAAACTATTTAAACTATTTCAGTTTTATTTTAAACTGAATATGTATTTGAAATTATGTGTCTTGTAGTACAGTATTGCTACAGTATGTACTTTAAACAAAATGTTGTTTGTTTATTTAATATTTCTATATTTTCATTATATTGTCTTAGAATTCCTCACTTTCAAAAGGTTTTTTTTTATTTCCTCTCCAAAATGTTATAATTAAAAAATTCTAAAGACCATTATTGTTGCTCAGTGGAACAATAGGTCTGCTTCAACAGGCTTAAATTCAAAGTAAAACTGTGGGTTACCCACAGGTTTTGCAATGTAACAATAGGTTTTCACAATTTTACCACAAAACTATTTCGAAATTACCTGTTTAGCTGGAAGGGTACTATGCACGTAAAGAACTGTAAAGAAAAAAGGGCAACACACCACTCACAGGGGTCAGCAAGCCATACTGCCATTTTGGGTGTGAGTCTCTTGCTGATTGCTATTACTTATTTGATTTTTGTTGAATTACACAAGAATCAATATAAGATTGGCAAATACTTACAAATCCAGTTAGGCTTAATACATGTTGAATGACAGTCCACCAGGAACATTTTGAAATGGTTGCTGATTTATAATGTGTGTTTTTTTTCTCCGTGCCATTATTCAATCTATATTTTAAATAGAAACTTAACTTTCTTACCTGCCTTATATGTCTTATGAATGCTTTTCTATATACATAACACCTCTCTGATCTATACAGTTATACTGATACAGGATACTGTTAGTAGCCTGATTATGCAATTTTAAAAATGAATGTTTCTTAAGATGTTCAGTGAATGATTCAACAGTTTCTTTGAATTTAGATTCTTTGAGCAGTACATGCAGTTCGACTAAGATGTTTGTCATCATCTACATTATACCTGGTAGTCAGTAAAATGAGGAAATAGAGCCCACGATTGTATTGCATACATGAGAAGTGACCCAATCATGTGGAGATAAGATTGTTATTTGTGATCTTTTGCAATGCAACAAAAGCCTTCATGCAAACCACTTTACACTGCCATCGATGGCCATATAATGTCTACGAGACAAATTATGTCTTATTTGTCCTTCACCTCCTTCACAGCACCGGGCCAGTGTAAGTGTACAGGCCCAGTGCTCGCATGCATGGGTGTCTTCTAGCAGTGATAATGGACTGGGTGTGGATGTCCATGAGAAAGTATGCTTGCATGTGTGCGTGTGAGAGAGAGGGAGCGAGCAGTGTATTGCTGCAGAGAAAGGGAAGAGGGAGGCAAGGGGCAGGTTGAGTGGAGGAAGTGCTGCCCGGGGCTGATAAAGAGTACAGTAGGTGCTGCTGGAGGGAGCTTCTAACTGCTGTGGCTTCTGCCATGAGACAGGGAAAGAGGAGCCACTCTGGCCTCAGCTTTGAACTTGGCTTTTTTTTTTGTCATTGCACAATTCTGAATAAACTAAAAACTTAGACTTGTCATACACCGACTATATATCCAAGAGTGTGTTCATTTCCTCAATTTCATATATTTATACAGACAGATCATGGGAATTTATACTGGAGAATACAGTTAGATATATGTTTGTACTACATGACTGTATAACACGCAGGTGATGAAATACAACATAATGTCAGTTTAGGCAGTTGAGTTTGTACAGGTTGTGATCAGGCTTTGTTACTAATTCTAGAGCTAAAGATAGAATTCATGCAATGGTTGCAAAGACAATGTTAACATAATGGAATACATAACAATCATGGGACTATGTTAAACTACACTAATTTTTGTGATAATCATGCTTTATATCTAAACATCTTTTTCACACACAAACACAAATTATACACTATGTACACACACACAAAAACACACAACCACACATTCAAGCATATGCACATGCGCATATGCCCATACACCCGCATGTAAACACAAGCACGTACACACCCACATCAACACACACACACACACACATACAAACATAAATACACTTTCCATCATTGCCTAAAGTCGGCTCCTCGGTTTTCCCATTTCCCAGCAACCGGCTCCGACAATTTTCCCTACATGACCACAGAGGAAACAAATGCCCTCATCCTAATTAACAACAGGGTTTTTTCCATGTTTTTGTAAGTATCCGTACTCCACTGTGTCAACTGAGGGTCTAATGCAGCTTGAGCCTCGTGACTGCATCACTGCTGGGGTGGCAGAATTAAGCCCCATTTGTCTTTAAGTGACTCAAAGTCTCAGCTGATGACTCAGGGCAAGAGCCGAGTGTGTCCAAGAAGTGTCCTAGCAACAAAGAAGGTAAAATTATGGGATGGAGGTCTGTGGGTCAGGCAACAGTGTGACTTCCGGAGATCACCCCTGGGAGATAGGGGAAACAGAGAGACAGTACTGTATATGGAAAGCACCAGGCCAGGGGGATCTAGACACAGAGAGTAAAGGGGAGGTGATGGAGGTGGGAAAAAAAAGGCAGAAAAAAAAACGACGGACAGGATAAAAGCGAGCCTTTAGAAATGTATGCAGCGGCGCGAAAGAAAAGAAAAGATGAGACAAAGAGGAGAGATGCAAAAGAGCCGTTGACCTAAACTATGCACAGGGAAAGCCAGAGAGAGTAGGCGTATAGCCTGGAATCTCAGCCAGCTCCCAAACCATTGTGGTCTCAGTAATAGCAGGCTGTTTTCTTGGCGTGTTTGTAGGTGGGTAAGTAGGGTGGGTGGGGGCTAAGAACCAAAAACTTTGGGAAGTCCCTTCTGCTGATTCCGGGTAGACACCCACCTTTCTGAACTCTTGTCAGCCACCTACGTCCTCCGTAATGGGACGTGAACACAAACACATATTAGAGTGTGGCTTGCCAGCGCCCGCTCTTTCTCTTTCGAGATGCGGTTATTGAGTTCTCTGACATATATGAAGTTCACGGCGCAAAATGAATAAACAGTTCATTTGACAGCACACACACCTCACAGAGTTTCCGTTCTATTACAGTTAAATCCATAGAGCCCTGTTTCTGACCTCAGTAAAACTTTATGTACCGTGATGCATGTATTTTTTAATATTAAAAAACATTCATGAAATGGTGTCTGTGGTGTACAGATGTACAGGGTGTACTATAATTCCACAGTGTGGCTCACATGTAATTACAATGGCTATCTGTGCACCTCAAATGGTCTTTCACCTGTGCTGCCTTTTAAACTAGTGTAAATCAGCTATCCCCCCTAAGCAGTGTGGTGTTTGAGAGTGCTGTAATCCGATAAGGCACAACCCCTTCAATGGCATCGCTCAGGTGAATTAAAAGCACTTCAGATGACTGCATAGCGATCTTTGAGAACAGCCAGTGGTGCACAGCCACTGTGCAGAGCTCCCTGGAAATGTTTCTGAAACATTTCTATTGAT
This sequence comes from Setipinna tenuifilis, assembly GCA_030347295.1. Classification (NCBI taxonomy): domain Eukaryota; kingdom Metazoa; phylum Chordata; class Actinopteri; order Clupeiformes; family Engraulidae; genus Setipinna; species Setipinna tenuifilis. The sequence goes on from CM059270.1 coordinate 20,951,568, forward strand.
TGTCATCTTCAAGTCCTAATAAGAATGTCAAAATAGGGAGGTTAACAATCAGATGGTCAGTTTGCTATGTGAGATGTAAGACACATTCCCGGCCTCTCCTCTCTCCTGCCCCCCCCCCCCCCCCCTTCTCTGGCAGTGGCTTCCCTGCCAGATATAGGAACAATGTGGCCTTTCTTACCTGTTAGAGGTGTACATTCCATCCCTACTAAACTAAGTCACAAACCAGCCACCCCCACTCCATCCCCATCTCCATCCCCAGTCCCTGCCCCCCCCCCTCCACCCAACACACACACACACACACACACACACACACACACACACACACACACACACGCCCACACTCTCTCCCTTCACTCCTACTTTCTGCCCAGGCTCCTTCAGCCCTGGCAGATTTAAGTCGAGGATCTTTGGAGCGTACTCCACACAGTGCCTAGTGCCTCAACAACAAAGCACTCAATGTGGGTGTCCTCTGAAGAAAATAAGGAGAAAAAAACGCAAAAACTGATCTGATGAAACGCAAGCCTTACTGTGTTTCAATCTAAATTTGGGGTTTCCCAATGGAAACTATACACGTGTATCATAACATTTGAAACTCAGAAGTATTGAATATAAAGTGTGTTTTGTCCATAACTGTGGCAAAAGATTAAAATATATGTTTTACATAATGTGTTGTAATTTGCCATAATTAATTAGTAAATCACAATGTTGGACAATGGCCAATGAAGTCATATTTGCAGCACAGTCAAACCTTTGAATTGTCATGTTTTAGTATGTGTTTTCTAAGTTTTGTGTGTGTGTGTGTGTGTGTGTGTGTGTGTGTGTGTACGTGCTTTGATTACACTGCTGGCCTGTGTTGACAATGAAAAGATGTGTAGTAGAGGTTTGGAGGGTTGTTGGTGTTGTAGAACGGACAAAAAAAAGTGTGGTGTGGGTGCTTTACAGGAAAGCTGCTTACATCGCCCACAGACACATCCCATTTATGCGAGTGACAGCCAGTGCAGAGCAGCAAAGACAGACAGTGTGAGAGAGAACGAGAGAGTGAGTGAGAAAGCGAGAGAGCAAAAGAGGGAGGGAGCAGAGAGAGAGAAAGCACATGCACAGTCTGGAGTTCAGAACTATCGGTGAAAGGCAACCACTCATTCAAATGTGCTGTTATTCGTTCCAAGTTTGAGAAATTAGGGTTTACTCTCGCCTCTGCTAGTGCCTGCCAGGATTATGTGACATCCCTACGTTTTCATTTTGAGTCACCTACGCATGACAATCAAGAAAATGATATACAGGTATGTTTTTTTTTTGCTTTCCTCATTCTCCACATAAGCGTTTAGCCTTTATCAATGTTTTGTAAACTTGTCAACATGTCTTTTTGAGTGCTTTTGCTTTTAAAAAATCAGATTTGTAAATGAAGTTAGTATATGACTAACTGAAAACTTTTTGATGGCAAAAGTTCACTTACTACTCTGCCCCTCCATGTACACTACAATTAAAGTAGTTCTCTTTAAAATACAGTGAAGAAGTATTCGGTTATTGTCCATAAATAGTTTGGGTTTATTCCAGCTTTACATATTTTAGAATGCAAAATATTTTTTTCTGATTATACATTCTGTTATGTTGTTTCCCATGACCAAAATGTTGTAAATACACAACACATTTTTTTTCAGTCAAAAGTGCATTTGAGGCCAAGTTAATATTTTGTTTCTCTTTAGCTTTAAGGATAGGCTGTCAGAAAAAGAACATTTTGAAAATTTTGAGACAAATAAACCATAACTCCATCCATGACACTAAAAAACATTTAGATGTAGCCTTTATTGTGAGGAGCAGATTCACAGAACCAAAACAAGGCGCATAGTTGCTAGTGGTCTATGAAACACGGTACTTCAGTACAAGACCTTGAATCTCATTCATGACAGCTCATTCCATATGGACCATTTGTATGGTACAAAGACATGGGCCAGGCAACACCGTTCTTGATGTTGAAACCAAGGTGGTTAGCCAGTGCTGTATTTCTTGTGAAGAAGGGGAAACAGAGAAAGGAAACCTTCCACAGTCAGCGGTGAGGGCAGGATGTAAGATTTTTGGTCTCTTATTATGCTGTTATATGGTGCAACAGGTATTACTGATGAATTAAAAAGATAATTGTTATAAACCATGACCACACTGCCAGGATCTAGTATGCCCAGATCTCAATTTTGAGGTAAACACTTTAAGGTTGAAACATTGTTCATGACACAAGAACATAATTGATAAAACAATGAGGTTGGTTTCATCATCATTTTTTTCTCCTTGGAGAGAAAACACATTTCTATAATCGTGTACATGACTAAAGACTGAATGGATATTCTGCTCGAAGCTTGAAAACAGAAATGAATCCCATTTGACTGACAAAAAATGTTTATTTGTATTTCCAAAACACAAAGGCAGAAATACAGCTTTTGTAAACAAATACACTGTCACTGTGGCATGATCATAATTGTGATGTTTTGGAAGAAGTCTCTGCGAAGAATAAACAGGTTTATTGGATTGAAGGCAGGGGAAAAATACGTTGAAAGTTTTTACAACCAAGATCCAGACAAACTACAAACAACAGCTTCAAAAACATTGCATATTACCTACTGACCTCCTCTGCGGCCTCAGGCAGGACTAAAATGTTTCCATAATGATTATTACCTTGTATGGTAAAAGATGGGTTTGATGCGTTTTTGAGGCCCTAAAAAAATCTAACCATTTTTATAGTGATTATCATGAATAATATAGTTCCATGAGGGAAAATACAGTCATGTCCCTATGCATGCATGTGTAGAGCCCTCAGTAAGTCACTCCTGACACACGCGCGTTGCTCTGTGCGTCTGCTGTCAGTCTCCATCCTCTGGTCAGCAGAGAAGCCACACGCTGGTGTGCCTTAGATTGTCTTATCAGGGAAGGGCACAGCTGCCCCCACAGCACAGCTGATAGGAGAAATCCAACCCAATGAAACACAGTACGTTTCCAAACTCTGACACTACCAACAGGCGGGAAGACCCACAGTAAGACAAAAAGAAAAATGAGAATAGTTTTAGAGATGGTACGTGTGTATGATTCTTCGGTAAGATGTACTTGTGGTTTCTAGACAGACATCCTCAGCCAAAGAGTTTACGAGCGTCAAGAGTATTTTCTTGTTCAAGGGAACCACATAGGTGCTAACTTTATTAGTGCACACTGTGCACTCAGGCGCTCCCCAGAGCCGCAAATTGTGAGGGAGGCAAAGGGCTCGGCGTGGGGCTGATTACATGCTTCTGCTTTTTGTACGTGTTCACAGGACTGCTGCCTGCAACAAGAGTCTTGTCTGAATGTGTTCAGCAGCTAACTGTATGCTCCCCCTGAGGAAAAACTGTGAGGTAAGTTTTGAGAGATAGCCAGGTGGTTTACTGAGCCAGAGTTTTTAACATGTAAGTTTTGGTCACAGACCATTTTTTAACAATTGTACTGCCCTTCTATTCCCAAAGGGGCTGGCAAACCTCGGACGGCTTAATGGGGGAGCATCAATGTCCTTCAGTGCCAGTGGATTCCGGATGCATAGACACCCTCAGGATTCAGACATGGACTTTACCTGGCAAGAGCTGATGGCTATCACAGAGTTACAGGTAAAGTGTGCAAACAGAGATGTACAGAATAGTGGCATGGAGAAAATATTTAAATGATGATTTAAAAAAAGGATGATGACAATTATTTTTATTAGAAGATTACTAGTAAGAGTACAGACATGACAGATTAAAATGGGTATTAGTTAAAAATGCTCTAGATGTCTACAGCAGAGAATATCTTCAGAGGGAGTTCTCAGTTCTCTCAAAAATGACACATTAAAGTGGGTATTGTGTAAAATGGATATGCCATAGATGCCTGCAGTAAAGAATATCACAATCGTCTCCAAAGTTCACTGACTTTTAACAAAATAAATCCTTACAACATTTAAACTGTTGTGAACGCACCCCAAAACACACACATTCTGGTAAAATCTTCAACAATGGGCCGATTGAGTGATAGGGGGATAAAGAGAGAGGAGAAAAGGGGGCCAAGTGCTGTACGTTGCAAGCAGCCCCCTGCACTGCACAATGACCATCTGTTTCTACATGTAACCTGATCACAGCTAAGTGAGCTCTGCATAAGCTACGGATGGCACACACGCACACTCACACAGCACACAGGTGGGCAGGGCCTGTGGTTCAAATCCACCTGATGATTTATGTACAAAGGGTCACTTTATCAATTCCCCTACAGCAAAACTATTGGAAAATATTCTTTACTTTGAATGACGCAGTGCCATTGTCTTGATGAATATCTTAAGTAGAAATCAAAATGCAGCGATGGGCAACCTCAATTTACAATCTACAACATAGTACCACATATTCAAATTTACATAGTTGTACCTGTGCACTTACAGGTAATTTCAATAATTAGCTTGACTTGGGTTAAGAGTTGTGCTAAGAGTTGCAGCTGATTTAGTTAATGCCAAAAAACAGCTACTGGATTAAAACCTCTGAGGCCACATAGCCCATCACTGTAGAAATGTAATTGAAATTTGACATGAATTACATTGTATATATATACCACTTCATTGCAGGACCTGGAGATGCAGAATGACAGCCAGTATGAAAATGGACCATATCATCATATGGAGCCACCAGTGTCTGTTGGAGGTTTTGGAATGAATCAAAGCAACACTGGAACTCTCACCCAGGAGTGTGAGGTGACCCCTATGAGCTACGAGGGATCCTACCACGAGGTGATGCAACCATGTCAGCGACTGGGCCCGGGCATGGACCCTCATTACGCGCACTCAGGCAGTCAGTTGTCCTCCAGATTTCTGCCTGGTGCCCAGTCCCTGCAACCACCACTTATGAGCCTTCTGGAACACATGAACCTGGTCGGTGCCAGCCACGGTTTTGAGAAAGACAACATTGGGCACTCCCACAGCAAACACCAGCAAGTAGCTATTGATGACTTGGAGTCCGACTCTGGTCTGTCCTTGGGTTCAAGCCCGCCGCTGGCTTCTCCAGAGAACGGTGTTACCAGCATCTCCACCTACGTCGGCACTGAACCAGGGCTGGTTTATGCAGAGAGTGACATGGAGGCTGGTCTGGGGGAGCACTGCAGGACGAGAGATAGCCTTGGTTATCCCATGGACTACCATCATCCCCACCACTCTCTGAACCACTACCCAGCAGCCCCCACCACCTCCTACTTCCCCATGGGGCCCAGCTTGCCCCCCATTCACCAACACCACCAGTCACACTCTGTGTATCCACTCAAGCAGCAACAGATCCTACCCAGCACTGCCCTTCACCTCAGCAGTCCTGGTATGCCCGGCGGCCGTGCAGGCTCCTGTTCCAGCTCGTACTCCAAACCGAAGGTGCATGGCGCCCCTGCTCCTCTAAGCAGAGATGAACGACGTGCCTTGGCTCTGAAGATCCCTTTCCCCTTGGAGAAAATTGTAAACCTGCCTGTGGACGACTTTAACGAGCTGCTCACCCAATACACACTCAACGATGCCCAGCTTGCACTGGTACGGGACATCCGTCGTCGGGGGAAGAACAAGGTGGCAGCCCAAAACTGCAGGAAGCGTAAACTGGAGAACATTGTCCATCTAGAAGGTGAACTAGGTCAGCTGCGTGCACAGAGAGAACATTTGGCCCGAGAGCGTCTGGACTACCAGCGAAGCCTGGCCATTGTAAAATGTCGCCTTTCAGAGCTATATGCCAAAGTTTTCTCACAGCTCCGTGATGAAGAGGGCCATCCCTACTCCTTAGACGAGTACTCTCTCCAGCAGACCAATGATGGCAATGTGTACTTAGTGCCTCGCAATGCAACACTGGATGAAGAATACCAGTGAACTCATTTGTGCTCGACTTAACTCGCATTCAACATTTTTTTTTTTTTTTTTACTTAATTCCCACATGCTGCAATTCTAGCCCACATCTCTGCATCTGTTGCACAATGTTTAATTAAAATGTGGGTCTCTTTTAAAAAACAAAACCAATTAATTGCCTGAGTTTTGTACATTTTGATAAACCTGAGTGCTAGTGCTTTCCCAACAACCATTGAAAGCTGTTACCTTCAGGAGCATTACAAACCCAGATGGTTTTTGTATTTTTGTACGTACACACACACACCTTACAAACAAGTTCAAACCACATTGTGTAAAAGTATTAAAATATTTTATTAAAAATAAACATGTAAAAATCTTTTTTAAAAAGTCTTGTAAAAATCCACCATCTCTGCCCCTCCTGTGGGTATAAAAGGAAAAAAAAAAAATCATGTTTCATGTTAACACCAAGAAATTACTTTTATCTGCTAGAATCATACACACTTTTCTCTCCATGTTGTCCATCATCCCAAAGGGAGTGTTTGTGTCCAGCACCTGGGTCATTTGATCACATGAGTACCTGAAAAGGAGATGGCACTCAGCATGAAATAGCTAGAGCATTGATGAATGTCATACTACCTACAAGCTCATGCATTACGTAAATTGTACAAGCTACAGTTACATTCTGAACATTAACCTGAATGCCTGATAAATCTACAGGAATAATTCAATCTTCAGAGGCATACATGGTCCAATACACAGAGTTCTCATTAAGAGTCCAGTTGAAAAGGCTGTTCTTACCTAGGAGAGCTTTAAGCTCTTTGGCAGTTGTGGCCTGCTAGTCTCAGTGGGAGACCTGTACTCACTTTCCCCTGCTTGTCTGGTTCCTGGCGGTGCTCTACTCCTCTCCCTCAGCTTGCTTCCATGGTTAGCTTTATTCACATGTAAGCTAGCCCACAGCTTCCCTCCAAGCACTTCACATTTGGCCTCACAGATTGCCAACTGATTATGCTTGCACGTTGCAGTCATTAACACCAAGGTTTTGAGTTGGCAGTTGGCCAAGTCTGTTGACATTTGCTCAAGTCTTCTTTGGAATACTATTAGAAGTGTTCCTAGGTGTTGGTGCCGATTTAAACCTCTTGTGACTTCAAACAATTGCCCATCCACAACAGTTTATTCTAACAAGCAGGCCAACTGAAATCCCACACCCACCAACCCCCTTTACCCCCCAAGAGACACTAACAAGAACTGGATCTCGTTTTTAAAAAAAGAAACAAGTTTATTTAAACTTGATTGGGTGCATTTACATAAAAATAAAGATGGGACCGACTTAAAAAGTAATCTACATGTAAAAACCTTGTTGGAATGCTTATCCATAAATGACATAAAATAATCCTGCATGACAAAAACAATTGATGAAGCCTCACACATGATTTTTGCACTATTACACATCTCTTCTTTGTGGCAGCGGTAACCTGCCACAACTGTTTGGCTGAGCAGATCTAGCGGGAGTAAACCTGCAGCTGCCCTGTCACCTCTCCTGTTTTCCTCTCTGTTCTCCTGTTCTCCACTCTCCTAAGTACTGAGTCCTGTTGAACAATATGGAACAACATTGTTAAACCTGTAGACTGGCTTTTTGTCATCTACAGATCCATACCAGGCACTTAAATGAAAGCTTGAGAAAGATTGAAAAGATGCTGCACTGCTTCTCAGTTTACACTACATGTGTGCAACACAAGCCTAACATTCAACTTAAAAGGTTTAGTTAGCTGTATCATTGAACATGAACAATGCACTGACTGAGGCACCAACCTGCCAAAAAAGGTCTAGTAGCGCCGTCCTCCAGAGCCACCTCCGTAGCCGCCACCACCGCCGCCACCAGAGCCACCTCCATAGCCACCTGTGGAAGCAGGGTATGCATTCACACATGAATCTAAGAAGCCAGTCACAGCCAGGAAAAGAAAAAAAATATATCATTAAGTCTGATCAAGGGGTATGTCGAGCACATGAATTTACTGCACCAAGTAAGTGAACTCAAAGCAGGTTGTAAGCCTTCAAAAGCCTAATGGCTTTGTTTAACCAAGAGAAAAGGAGCGCATTTCACATTTGAAGGCTTACCACTTGCATTGTGGCAACATACCCACTGCTTGGTGTGCAAGTGCCATAAGGGACCAAACCTGCTTTTAGGAACACCCCTCATATGAAGTCAGGTCTGCACATGACTTACCACCATAGGGGCCACCACTCCTGCCACCACCACCTCCACCACCTCCGAAGTTGCCACCCTTCATGGGACCATAGTTTGATGGCTGGTTGTTGTAGTTGCCAAAGTCATTGTAGTTTCCACCACCACTTCCGCCTCCACCACCTCCAAAGTTACCTTGTATATATAAAAAAAAAAGGAAAAAAAAGGGGGGGGGTGAGGACTAATACAGATCTGCATACAACAGGGAAAATGTCCCAATTCCTTTACAGCAGCAAGGCTTCCCCAAAGCATCACAGTCAAGCCTTACCACCATAGTTGCCCCCGTTGCCGTTGTAGTCATTGTAGCCATTGCCTCCATAGCCGCCACCTTGGTTGCCATATCCTCCCCCACCACCACCTCCGCTGCCACCATATCCACGGTTACCACCTCCATACCCACCAGGGCCACCACCGTAGCCACCTAAACGAAAACAGAAAACAAAATACATTAGGCTTTGTTGACATCTCTTATGGTTACAAACAGCTGCAGGAGTAATAAAAAGTGTATTTACCGTCACCTCCATAACCGTTGTTATAGCCATCCCCACCGCCATATCCGCCTCCGCCACCACCACCCCTTCCTCCTGCAAAATCAAAAACCATGTCACTTGTATTTATGCAAATCTTATTGGTGCAGACATATTTCCAGCACCTTTGCCAGGGATTACCTAGCCCAGGCTGTTACCGAACACTTACCACGGCCTCCTCCAAAGTAGCCATCCCGTCCACCAAAGTCGTTACCATAGCCACCACCTCTGCCAAAGTTACCGCCACCGCCTCCCCTTCCTGTAGATAAAGACAAAATCAGTCCTCCACGTCTTTGTGCCAATCCACTAATGGATCGTTGGAATTTCTTATTTACCCCTCATGCCCATACCAGTGTTCTGCATCTCTTGCTTGGAGAGGGCTTTCCTCACTTCACAGTTGTGGCTGTTCACCGTGTGATATTTCTGAACTGTTGGGGAGAAGGCAATGTTAAAAGCAAGCTTGGGGCAAGTCAACACAAAAGTCTATGCATGCATAAGCCAGACACACTTACTGACGATGCGGTCGACTGCATCATGGTCATCAAATGTGACAAATGCGAATCCCCTTTTATTGCCAGTTTTATGATCTACCATAATGTCAATTGCATCAATTTTGCCAAACTGCTCAAAGTAGTCACGCAGGTGGCCTTCATCAGTGTCTTCTTTGATGCCACCCACAAAGATTTTCTTCACCGTGATGTGAGCTCCAGGTCTGTTTGAATCCTAAGGGAAGTATTAAGAAAAAGGGTATGTAAGGGTCTAAACATCACATTAGCAGATAACACAGCCAAACAAAGACACAAACATACCTCTCTAGACACTGCACGCTTGGGCTCGACAAGCCTTCCATCGACTTTGTGAGGCCGTGCCGACATTGCTGCATCAACTTCTTTCACGGTAGAGTAGGTGACAAATCCAAAACCCCGTGATCGTTTGGTCTGAGAATCCCTCATGACCTTTAAAGTGAAAATTGATACTGACGTCAAGCTCTGTGCAATTACTACCAATAAAAGTCACACAATCATTTTGATTAATAAATAAAATGAAGGACCAGTGGAATTTGGGTATATCAAATTTGGTACCTACCACACAGTCTGTGAGTGTACCCCATTGCTCGAAGTGAGCTCGCAAGCTCTCATCTGTTGTCTCAAAGCTCAAACCCCCAATGAAGAGCTTTCGGAGCTGCTCCGGTTCGCGTGGGACCTTGAAGGACAAAGACATTACTTTTTAGCTATAACCTTCTACAAATGTATAGTGGTAGAAACAAAAGTAAACGTAACTGAAAAGGTTTTGGTCAATGGTCTTATCCATAATAACTGCATAACTTAGCGTTAGCTGGCTAACCCAACACAATAGAATGTCACCATAGCTAGCATACATTGCAAACACGTCCTAACACCGCCACCATATATTAGACAAAAACAGCTGCACTGCCACCAAGGCATGTTGCGGGTTAAACCTTCAGCAGTGAGCCAATACTATACCGTAATAAATGAAAGCGAATGGAGATATTTCCGTCACACTGTGGACGCTAGTGCTAACTAGCTACAAAATGGCTAACATTGTGTATTCAAAGGATGCTGCCGCCGCCATGTTGACATGTGGTTAACGTGATTAAGAACAAAGCGGCAAAGGCTTTTCTCCAATAGCTATATCACCAGAGAGTGCGTTTTAGAAGAATTCCTAAATTAGAACTAAATTTGACATTTCTGTCAACAACACTGGTGAATCAATACCTAGCTTAAACATTCGCTTGTTTTCGCAAATTCTGGAACCATGAGGCCTACAGTGTCCGGTTAACAAAATGGCGGTGCAAGACTCGTACTCAAGCACCACGGCTTTCATAAACTAACCATTAAGTTCAGTCAGTACGCCGGTTATTGCATTTAAACAAACATTTCTACGATAGTATACAAACGCATTTTCGTCAAAACAATGTTACTTTACCTCCTTCGACATTCTGCTCACTGACGACTTCACCCGAGTAGCAGTCTGGTACGAGGAGAATCTAGGACAGACTCTGAAAGATGATAGGGGGCTTGGATTAAATAATTGACAATAGACCTACCCACCCACCCATGCGATTGGCCAACATTTCCCGCTGCCGTCATAGTGTTACCCCCTGTGATTTCTGATTGGGTAAAAATAAGCCAATACAAGATAATATCCAATGATACTTCGCCTTACGCGAAATGTAAGACCAATTGAAAAAGAGCATGTAAAGAGGCGTTACCTTCCCTGCCAAAGAAGAAGTAGTGTTACCTTTCATGATGTACATACATAATCAGAGAAGTGTAATTCCACTTAGCTACAGTATGCATGGAAATGTCAGCATTGCAACAGTATGTTTGAGTGCCTGTTACGGTGCCTTCTCTATCAAGTTATAATAAATACTAATTACACAAAGTGAGTCTAACAAATACAGGTCACATTACAGAACTCAGATGAATCATGCCAGCCATTAGGATAGTGTACACGTGTAGTAGGTGTATAAAGATCAAATGGAAACGCAGCAAGTGTTTGTAACTTTAATGAGACGTATGACGGCGAAATACTGCGCTCAGATAGAGAATCATATAATTTTGATAAATGTGTGCATACGCATGCGTGCGCACACGGTAGCCATTGTGTGTTTTGGCGCGCTCAAGCTCAGCTGCAGCTGCGTACAGAGAGGAGGAACTACGGATGAAGTCAGATTTCTCATGGTCTTACTAGCCTCGCGGTTGGCGTAGTTTGGTCCTGGTAGAAGACTGTGCGGTGAGTGAAGCATGGTTTATTGGCACCGCTTTTGCAATTTTAGTGATTCGTTGATATCATGTATACGTAGCTGTTACCTCGGAGTAAATCCTGACGTGGTAGTAAACATTAGCTTAACAGGAACACGCGACAGTGATAACTTGTAGACTAACGTTAATCACATTTCCTGACTGACCGTCATAGGTTCCCAACCTGAAATGGGGTTTGCTGACCGTATCATGGCTTAATATAAAGCAACACGTATGGTACCGTATGGGCATGGCACAGCAAACGGGGAAAGGAGACAATTGATCGTTAACTTATCATATCAATTCCATCGGCTACCAGTGGGTAGCAAGCTAACTAATGTTAGCTGCCTAACCCCACACACCACACGCACTTTCGTGGAAACAAAATAAGCTACGTTTATTGCTAGCTAGCAAGCTAACAACTAGCTGTTTACAATGATGGATGCCTCTTAAATTAGCAGTTCCTACTGCAAGCCATGGTTAGCTATATGATTGGTAACTAATAACTGACTGGCAACATTTAAGTCATGGGTTCATTTAGCTAAACTGGTGGTTTATGTTGCCATACTTGAAATGATCATTCCCTTGTTTCCACGGCTAAAAGATAGCTACAGCTAACGTTACCGGGTCACTCACATCTTTGGCTTAACCACTAAATGCAACATCTGTGAAACGTAAAGGAGACACTAAATCCTTTTCGTTTCGTTTCGCCGATTAGTTAGTTTTTTTAATCAGTATTGTATTTAGCTGACTGCTGAGATTGGGTAGTTTACCTTAGAAACCATCTATCAAACCATGTTCGCTAGCCTTAATTAGCCTACTTGGTCCTGGCAGTTGGGTTCATTAGACACAAGGAAGTAGAGATTCATAATTGATTAACTATGTGGTAAGTTTAATGTTATATTGTTTCAAGTGCACTTGGTGGCATTTTATGTCAACATAATCTGATGAAATTGATCTAATCATAATTTAACATGATATGATTAGCTTTACGCCTGGTTTCCACATAGGCTATTTTGTCTTCGCTCATATTCACTTTATATGGAGGCGATATTCGTCAAGGCGAGGAGAAGAAATCGCGGAGAATTCACATTAGTGTCTAAACCAGTAACACTTCAGTGTCATATATTCATACCTGTTATGTACTTAAGTAAACGTCTATGTAAAGGTGTTTAATAGAACTTGGAACTGCCAAGCTTTTTCCCACAAAGGTTGAAGTACTTTCTGACCTATTGAACCAATTATTGACCACAGTCATCCACAAATGCAACATGCCAGGTTTCTGGGAGTTTTTTTTCTGTTTTTTTTTTTTTTTTTTAGTTGAAGTCACATTCAGTGCTTGCTGTGTGTTTTAATCATGCATCTTATGGTTTGTTGACAGGGGGCGGTGGAAGTGCAGTTACCTGGACCTTGCACATTTGCATCATCCCTCATTTATACCTTAAGATCTAACTACCCAGGAGGTGTGTAATGAACACATTACATCTTATGTAAATAATTAAACAGTACTTGCCATGTCACAAATATTTGTTAACATGACATTTGTTTCTCTCCTCTTAGAAAGCAGTGTCCTTCCTCATTTGGCAAGGAATTTTCAGGCCAAAGTACAGTAATGGGAAAGAAGAATCAGTCACGCGACGGCAGCTCGTCCGGGTCATCAGATGAGGAGGAGTATGTTGTAGAGAAGGTGCTGGACAGGCGAGTCGTAAAGGGCCGCGTGGAATACTACCTGAAATGGAAAGGTTTCTCCGAGTAAGTCTGGTGGTGGTGTTTCGATACAAACATGCAAATGTGCATTTTTTTTTTTTAAATCACCCAATGCCTTTTCAGTCTAACATGTTAGTATACAGTCCCCTCTATCTGTGCAAAAGTCTTATGTAAACTAGTAGTGTTATCATATTTTCTATTAATAGTTTTTAATGTTTGTATGCTGCAGCCGTCTTGACGGCTTTGTCCTTTGGTGTTCTTTGTCAGTAAGATCTTCTATCTCAATGGGAGAGGACTAACCTCGTTAAATGAAAGTAAAATAGACATTAAAAAAACAAATTCTTATATATTCCATCAGGAAGCACAACACCTGGGAGCCGGAGAAGAATTTGGACTGTCCCGATCTAATTTCTGAGTTCATGAAGACTTACAAAAAGGGAAGCAGCACCCCAGTCAGTAGTGGCAAGTCCTCCAACACAGGCTCCTCAGCACGGGCCAAAGATGGCAGTGCCACTAAGAGAAGCTCCGCTGAAGATGATGACGGAGGCAGTAAAACCAAACGGAAAAAAGAGGTGAGATGGCGACAAATGAAATGATGTCATGGACATGGCAGGTCATGCCTGTTGAATGGGCTGTCTGTTTATTTTTTGTGTTCACCTTTTTGGGGGTCAAGTTGAATGTTTTATCTGGTATTGCCTAGACCAGCACATTAAATTGAAAACATTGTAACATACAACATTGCTTTATACATATGTCACAACATGACTTAGCTGTAATAAATAATGCATATCTATAAGCTGTGGTTTCACACTTCATAGCTGGAGCCCTACTGCCCTGGATGCCTCCTTTGCCCATGGCCAAGGCTCCACTACCTGTGGTCTAGTGATGAAATCAAAGCTGAAAGGATGTTAAAACTATACAGGATTTATTTACCACAAGTCATATTGTCATTGCAACATTCAGCAATGTTATTGCATATTACACATTTAATATTGTGCAGCCCAAGCATTACTTTTTTCTATGTCTTGTAGAAAGTGAACGTATTCCATCCTAAATTGCTAAGATTATATAACCTATATAATTTGGCCTGATGGACCTCTGTAATGTTATGTCAACGGATATGTTTTCAGCATTTCAGAAGCAATGGGATTTCTCTTCATACACACCATTTTTAGTCCTGTAAGCAAAAGCTTCCTTTGTCTACATTTAAATGACAAAATGGCTGAAACCCGAATCACAGCTATTCATGCAAGTGTCTTAGAACCATCCATGTGTTGTGCATGTGAAAGTTGTGCATTCACAGTTAGTAATGGAAGCCAAAGTCATTTACAAAAGTCAAAAAGGATTTGTTGTTTTACGCAATAGTGTACACGACTAGTATCGTGTGTGGGGAGCACAACAAATCAGGGAGACAAACATTATGTGTACACCCCAAGACCCCATATAGACATTCTTAAAATGAATGGTGGCTGCGTTCCAAGTTATCGTGTTTTTGTGGAGTAGTGTGGACAACAGGCACAAATGTAGCGGTTTCACTGATTAATGTGGGATGTGAACATAGCCTGAGACATTTTTTTATGGTAGTAGCCCAGCACTTGACACTAACCTAATAAATAAAAGGTGTTGTGTTTTTCCCCAAACATGACAAAAATCCTGATTGGAATATTTTCCCCAATGATATCACAAGGCAGCCATGTTTTGGAAATTGCATCATCTCTGGATGGCTTTGCCTAAAAGTTTCATTTAGTTTTACTGTTATCACACCGTAGCTGCATTGTGAAAGTTGGTGCATTCCCATTGAGCAAGTCTGCAGGAATTCAGTTACATTTGGGCTTCAGTTTATTAAAAGTAGATATGATTAACATCATCTTTGCAAGATCAAATCTAATATAAATGTTAACGTGAGTTGATATATGTGCCATTAAACATCAAAGCAAAGTCAGTTCTTAGTGGCTGAAAATGGCTCGCCAGAAAGTATGTTTTATGTATTTGGCATGTCTTACGATTTTGTGT
Organism: Setipinna tenuifilis; assembly: GCA_030347295.1. Lineage (NCBI taxonomy): Eukaryota > Metazoa > Chordata > Actinopteri > Clupeiformes > Engraulidae > Setipinna > Setipinna tenuifilis. The sequence continues at coordinate 20,966,661 of CM059270.1, forward strand.
GTATTTTCTTGTGTACACACACACACACACATTTACACAAATATGTGTGTGTGTGTGTAAGGGAAATGAACCCTTTGAATATTTATTCCCTTTTTTCCCATTTGTGTAGGAGGCAATCCTTGTAGCGAGGGGCTTTGAGCGTGGCCTGGAACCAGAGAAGATCATTGGGGCCACAGACTCCTGTGGAGACCTGATGTTCCTCATGAAATGGTGAGAAGCTCTCACTCAGTACACAATAAAGCAGAACTCTAAAACATTTACATTTAAAAAGCATAAGATCGTCTTGCTCATCAGCGGGGCAGGGGCCAAAGTGTGAAAGCCTACGCCCGGCTAAACAGTGCACCATCATCTGGGAAATTCTTAAACTAGAGGTGGGAAGGTAGAAACAGTCCAGCCCAGTATTATCAGAACATTACATTTGAAGTGTCTGTCCCTGTCTATCACCAGTGAGTTTTGTAGTGTTATTTAAATAGAACACTGCCGTAACAAGATTCACTGTTTTTTTGTGTGTAAGAGATAAAAATGTGAAACAAATCACATTTAAGTAACATGATCATGGATTTCTAAATTGAGGATAGTAATAACCTTCAGATCCAGATTTTAAATGTATTGCTGGCCTTACTGGGACCTGAGCTGCCAGTTATGGTCCTTGTCATGTAACACGTGTTCTTGACTGGCTATAAACATGCTTGAATCCTAATCTGTAAGAGTACAAAATTAAGAGATTACATCAGCATTAAATGAACACTGCACTTAAAAAAACTAGCCTTCTTTTCCAACTCCCTTAGACTAATTTTGAAGCCATTTAGCCGATTGTGTTTACTGCCAGATCCAAAGATTGGTTGAATGGGTTTAAAAAATGGCAAGCCTTACCTGTTAAACTGGAAAGTTGGAAAATTAGCCTATTTCCCAAAAATTAAGAAATAGAAACTTGAATATATGGACACGATTGAACCATGAAGCATTTTTGCAGTTTCTGCAGGAGGGGAAAAAAAACCACTTCTGGCCTTGCCTTGCCACCCATTTACACCTGTGTCACGTAATCAGACTAGGCAGCCGGGTCATTCACACCTCCATAATATGAATACAACCCCAGATTAGTGCAAGGACTGAGACAAAGGGCTGACTCTCAAGCTAAAACACAAAACTGGAGCACGTAATTCCAAAGAATTACACAGTGCATGAAAATGCAGATGCTGCTGTGCTTCTCTTTAATTGAAGTGAATTACAAACAGGCCTGTTGTACAACTCAGCGTGCTGCCCCGGCAGTTAATCCATCACAATTCTAAAAGGAGTAAACGCAAGTTAATTGTTGTTATGGTGAGGACCATTTGTGTGAGAGTTCTGTATCTGTCTCCATCGCAGGAAAGACTCCGATGAGGCGGACCTGGTGCTTGCGAAAGAAGCCAATAACAAGTGCCCACAGATAGTCATCGCCTTCTATGAGGAGCGGCTCACCTGGCACGAGGACAGCGACAAAAAGGACAAGAGCGGCGTGGAGGCGTGAGGAGGAGTTGTTTGGGTTGGACCCCACACACCCTGACAGTCACACACGCACCCTCACATTTCCCTCCACGCGTCACTGGCTCTCACCTTTTGAGATTTTTATTTTTTTATTAAAAAAAAGACAGGGGGAAACGCAAAAGAACAAGTCTTACCCACCCCTGGTATACATAAATATATATATATCCTTCAACTCCACACACCCAGCGGAGAGACAGAACAGTGGTGGCGCACACATGGATTCTTGGATGGAAAACAATGTGATTTTTTCTTTTTCTTTGTTAATACTTTTTCCATGCTTTTTTTCCATGCCTTTTATGTTTCAGTTTTCTTGCTCATGTTTAAAAAAAAAAAAAAGAAGAAGAAGAAAAAACTTCTGACACTGTAAGTGTGCTGGGACAAGACAGCCCAAGTCCCTTTATGGATGGTAGAAGATTGTACATTTTCTATGTCGATAGAAACATATTATGTCACAAAAAAAAAACCCTTTGGTCTGTTGGTCTGTATAAATGGAGTAGAGTGGGGTGGGTCGTGGCAGCATTTTATATCTTTTTTTTCTGTACTGTTTAGAGTGAAAATAACAATGTATATTACATCTTGTAACGATTTATAATGCTCTTGACCAGCTCAGTTTTTTTTTTTTACCCCAATGGCACATCTGTCTCTTTTTTTTATTTTAACTCCACCTATTTGTAACTTGGTCGTGTAGTCGAGGGCATACATGTATAAGATAGATTTGTATTCATATTTAGCTTTTTTTTTTTTATCCTGATTTTATTTTTTCATTAAGGCCTGCCATTTTGAATGGTGTATTACTGCCTGCAGTATTACAGTTTGACCAGTAGTTCCTCTTGTGATCATTAAAGCACAGTGTGTTGCCAGAACACAGACACCCCCCATAACTTGCTGGACTGACAATCCCCTATTCTACCCCCCCCCCCCCCCCGGCCAGGCCCCAGCAGGATGCAGGTCTGGTCCGGTCCTACACCTCCACCCAGTGGTCAAACACAAAAAGGATCTTTTTTCCCCAAGTCAGTAACTTCAGGACTTGGGAAGCCTGAATGCTCTCAGCCCAAACACTTCAGTATAGTTGTGGGGTGTTTTGTTTTAAGTATTCGGTTAATTTTATACTGCCCTTTTCCCCCTTTCCTTTTAAAAAAGGCTACTTGCATTCTCTCTTCTGATCTATTTTTTGCCATTTGTTCCAATCAATGTGTTCATTTTCATGTTGTATCATGTGGAATGCTTGGTACAGTCACGTTTTGTATGTCTTGTAGCATATTCTAATAAACATAATTTTCAACATTATCCAATTGTAAGTGCATGGAAATGGCACTCAAAGCGTTGTGTGATGGCTGCTGCGGTGTCCTGTAGTGTCCATTGGCCACCCTTCCTGGGGCAAGAAATGTATTTTGCTGTTTGAGAAGGGAAAAGAAAAGGGGCAGTTCCACTGTCACACCAGCAGATGGCATCAATTAAGATGAACTCGCATGCAAGCTATGATTTGTAAGGCCAACGCTGATTGTAAAGACATCTGTGTGATGTGTGGGTATCTGCATGTGGGTAAATTGATTCCACTCAATAGAACCAGATGGAAGGAAAAGTGTGTTGTAGGCTACTCATGTGTTTGCTTCAGATACAGTTTTTGAATATCATTTAAAATAACGTGTCATTGTCTATAGTATATTTGTGACGTTGCCTTATGCCCAGTCCTAGGCTCAACAAATGCAGGAAAGAAACTATTCCAAAGCTACACTGCGCCATTCCATGTGCCGCATTTTGATGGCGCTTATTTCGAGTATAGGAACACGGCATGCAGGCACATGCTTTGTAGCTTGGCTACCTCCGCAGCAGTGGAATTTTCCCTAAGGAAGCATAGAAACAAAGAAGAGGAGACACAGCGCTGCAAATGGAATGCAAAGGTCGCCAGTAAATTTGCAGCCCCCGGGACGGCTAAGCCCTGGCAGCGGCAGCGAGAGGACACATGCTTTATGAGCTTGGCCACTATTGCAGACAGTCCGCACAGCAGTGCGCATGCGTGCGGGCAATCGTTTCCAGGAGTTGAGCTGTCAGCATTGGGCCTAGAAACGCTAAGGGACTCGCATATTTGTGTGTTCACTCTCTGTGTGTTCAGCCACTCACGATGTACTACATTATTCCTAGGAACGAGCAACGTGGGGACCTTAAATGCAAGCAAACCGATAGGTGAGTATTCTCCTAGAGCCTAACGCAACTCTCCAAATGAACTCAGAGCTTAAACTTTCGACAACTTAGATCCATGGGGCATTAAGCCATCCTCAGTCCATAAACACAAATGGACATAGACGTAAGGCCGCTGTAAAGTTGTTATGGCACAGGTGCCCAGAGGTTGGTATGGCAGCAGTGACAAACGTCTTTACCTAACCAGGATGCTGCATTGCTGCCCTGTAACATACTAAAATATGTGAAATAGTATGTTAAAATAGGAGTCCAGATCATTTGGGTCTAAATATATGACCTGGTTGAGCCAAACATCAGTCAAAACATATTAATCCCAAAACATACAGGAAATAATAGTAGCATACTTATGTATAGGTCTAATTATCAGAAGACTTAGATGTGGTTTATATGGTCATAGTCATTGCAGCCGAAAGTTTCTAGACAATAGGTAGAAATCGTTCCCTAGGAACTTATAGCTTATAGATGCATCATCCTTTGATGGCCCCATCCATTATCTTATTTAAAAGCGCCAGTCGCGAGCTTCCTGCAAGACTATGTGTGCATCTCAGTGCTCTTCCACTGCTCTGGTAGTTTCATCATCATCATCAGTGGTGGTTCCACACACTGGGCACCTCATCCGTGCTGAGGCGACGGTGCAGTAACACTTAAATCCCTGCTGTCCCTACACTGGCACTAGTGGTGGCACGGCAGAAACAAAGCTTTACCTCACACTGCAACCCCCACTCCCGCCTCCCTTCGGTGTGCTCACCCACCGCCCCCACCCCCCCCACCCCCCATCTCGCCGCTCTCATCTCCACCCGTGGTCGAGCGAGAGAGTTATGGTGGCCATAAAAGGCAGATAATGCATTGTTAACTAATTCTGTCTGCTCAGAGCTGATATATCCCTGCTCTAAATCTTGGCGCCTCCAATAAAATGCAAATGCTAATGCTTGGCCTCTATGAGCCAATATAATTTTTAACCAGGCAAGTGTTAAACGCTAAAGAAGGGTGGGCCCCTACCTGGAGACTTGGAGTGTGGCAGGTTGTTGACGTGAGTGAGTGAGAGAGAGAAAGACAGAGTAAGAGAGAGAGAGAGAGAGAGAGACAGAGGCAATGGCTCTTCAGAGAATGATACTAAACACATTTTCTCATGGCCAGGCTCTGACAACAGCACTAGGGGTGTCAATGGAAAGCTTGTAATTACTCCTGAAGCTTCTGAGGAATCAATGGACTCTGTTGAAGCTCCGGTCAGTCTTACTCAAGCCATTGGCAGTTAAAATTACTGTGCGGAATTGACTCCAACCGTGACTAAAGGAACTCAGAACTCATCAATGTAATAATTAGTTTCTGTTTTTTAAGAGATAGGCCTGCAATCCACTAAAGATATGCTGATTTCATGCAATTATTATTTCGTAGTAGTTCGTTTTTTACCAGTCTCTATTCTGGAATACAGGATGTCTGTTATTTAGGAACCCTGAGATTATTTTGATGTAGGAATGTAGCCTACTCAAGAACTGACCTTCAGTGACAGCATAGGTTTAACTGTGATCCATTTTTAGGGCATTTTTAAAATGGATAGCACTCCTGTGACACAGTTTGCATAATCTGTGGGGACCTCTCGATATCGATCCCAATCTATATTTTAATTACCTAGTGCCATTTGTCTGCCATCTGTTAATAACGGCTGATTTGTACTCTTTCATAATTCTAGTCCCGTACTGTAATTAAACCATAAATTAATTTGTGGTGCGTCGGAAGAGGGAAAAAGATTAAAAGCATTATGCAGGCTGGTGGCCAATGCGCCTCAATTAATATGCACATTGCGGTGTTCCTATAGTTGTTTACTCCAGATAAAAGTTCTTATAGAGCCCTCTGTAATGGCAGTATGATGCACCCTAGTCTTTTGAATAATAAAAATAAAGGGAAAAAAGATGTGATTTAAGTATGCTATCAGCACACAAAAAATCATTTTCAAAGAGCATTAAAATGTCAATGTTATACAATGTTGTGGTCTGTTGTACCCAGTCTAAATACACAATTTTATACAGTTGCACAATTCAACATACAAATATTTACATTCATTTAGATAGATAGTAACTGAGTTCCTGCCTACTGAAGGCCATAGCATTGCGCTTGTGTTTCATATTCCTTCGTCTCGGCAGCTGACAGACGTTGGGAGTCATTGTGCTCAAGCTGCAGTAAGTCCGTTAGTCCCCCACGCCAGTAAGCTGAGCACCGGCCCATTCAGTGGAACTGGGACAGTTTCTATTGCCCTCCACTGTACAATTGTCTCTCTGCCATATGACATACACACACACACACACACACACACACACACACACACACACACACACACACACACACACACACACACACACACACACACACACATACACACACATACACACACACAATTCCCCACACTATTGGTTTGTGTCCAGCATGTGCAGGGTGGACAACTGTGCACAAGGTAGGTACTCTGGAAGGTGAAATGCAGTAACAAGCGGTAGTATGAAATGCAGTTACAAAATATGAACGATGAACGCTTGTAGTGGTACGGCACAGATGCAATACTGGTGTAGTAATGCAAAAAGAAAAAAAAAAACGTTTAAATGGAACTTGTTGTATAGTAAAAATTCAGTAAAGCTGCTGTACAGCCCACATACCTGGGCCACAGGTGGTGCTACTGTAAAGAACAGACAAGAGGTCAGACAAAGGTGCTCACCATCAAGCACACTTTTCCACTTGGCCAAACTACCCCCCTCCCCTCCCCCTTCTGTTCAGGAATACACTATGTGTTATATGGGTCACATGTAGTCTTCTTATGTTCAGTTGTCCAACTGTTTATGATTGAGGCTTATCGGCGCCCTTTCATGCGAAAAGTTGGCTTGAGTTTCAAGTGCTAATCCCGTCACATTTAGGGCAGACACGTCTGATGTGCTCCAATCCCCATTCCAACACCTTTAGCATTGGGCAGAATCGTTAGCATAGGGCACAAAACGTCCTGTGACGGAGTTAGGGTAATACTGTTTTGGAGTATCTGTTACATGCTTTGAATCAGAGCGAATAGACTTTTAATCCATCTGGAAAATACATTTTCTGTGTGTGTTTGTTGGGAAAGTAGAGAGGAAGAGACAGAGAGAGAGAGAGAGTCAGAGACAGACAGAGAGAAAGATAGAGAGAGCATGTCTGGATTTATTGCAACAATTGGCTGACCACAGCTGTCCAATGTATCAAACCAAACCTCATTGGATGCAGCTCAATTATGAAGTCTGTAGTAGAGATGAGTTATACAGAGTTTGGGCGAACATGAGTTTTTGGTGGGGGTTGTGGTCCCTGTGGCTCTTGACACAGGCCTCTCTTTCATGTATAAGACTGGTTGTAGGCTATTGGAACTGTATAGTAAACAAATCTGAAACCATTTATCTTTCATTCTTATGCATAGATAGCATCTGCCGTGCGCAGTGTCAAAACAGGGTCAGAATCAAACAAAATCTCCCCAGACATTATTCACAGATGTAAATCATGATTGGGAATATGGTTCCCCTCTCTCCTGGTGTGCCTTTGATATCTAATTTAGGTGAGGTGAGAAAAGCCCACCGCAGTGGGGCGTCTGGCCCTGGCCAGCACACAGTGTGGCTCAAGGCCTGAGCGTCAGCGCAGCCCTTCGCCGGCCTTGCCTGCTCTCCCAGGAATGGAAATAAACGGCGCCGCATCACAGGAATCCGTCCCGAAATCCAGGAAACGTGAGAGGATCTGAGACGTTGGAGCGAGCAGATGGTCTCTCCAGCAGGGATGCAGAGGATGTTCCATTCGATCTCTCATGATTCTCAGCTGTCTGTCTCTCTCTGCCTCTCTCGCTCTCTTTCTCTCTCGCGCGTTCATGCCTCTGTGTGTTCCTCTCACACCGACTCTTTTATTTGTAGTCATAGTCAGCCCCTCTAGCTCTTTCTCACCTTTACTCCCCACACACACACATTTTGTAGGTTATTAAAAGTCCAGATGAGATGTTAGATAACTTTGCCTGAGATATTTAATGGGCTGTTTTATAGTGCTGCATCGATTTTTATCACAGGAAACGTGAATAAAGAAGAGATAGGCATTACAAGAAAGTTCTTCAGATTGAATGCTACCATTCCTGACCTCCTTGAGCATGTTGCATGTTATCACCTGGATCATTTTAGCCTGCAGTAGAAGTGCCGACTACATGTGGTGGAGGTGAAAGACAGAGAGCTTAACATGCATGGGCCTCAACATGAAACACGAAGAGTCTGATGCTATGCAGAATCCCTCACAGCTTACACACTGGCAACAGTTTCTCCATACTGTCACTTCAGTGCTCGTGAGAAGAAATACTGGTACGCGGGCATGCAAAGTAGTCACGGTACAGGCACGTCAAGCAGTCCTCTCAAATTCCACCATTCATAATTTAGGTGGGAAACTGCTCAATGTTAAACGGAGATTTCAGAAAAATATTCCATGATTCCATACAGTTGCACGAAGCTGAATATATCCATAGGAGAACACTGAGAGGAAGAGGTTGTAAATCCATCTGCATTACTATAATATATTCAGCTTTGTGCTGGGGGAAATGCACACACAAAACATGTGTTCGGACTGGGAACTTCGTGCAGGCTTTGCGAGGGCATGTTACGGGAAGCTCCAAATGACTGCCTTTTAAGGGGAACTTTAAACTATGTGAAAATGTATGTCAGATGTGTTGCCGTGGCGATGGCGAGGTCAGCGAGGCCCTGCCTCATCTGTTTCCTATAGGCACCAGCCAAAGTTTCAGAAGCAAGGCGAAGAGAGAGGTTGCGGGGGAAACGAGTGCCAGGATACAACCGGACGGGGGAGTTGGGGTGGGCGGTGGGCGGTGGGAGTGGGGTGGCGAAAGGGGGGTGGGGGTGTGGAGTAGGGAGTCCGGTTCTGCCCTGTCGCTCCTCCAGTCGTAGCTCCAGGGTTGCTGCCAGCTCTGCTCTCTGTGAAGCATCCAGCACCTGCTGCGCTGCTCTCTCCCCACCACATAAATCCAGGTGGGCTCCAGCAGGCCTCCTGGTACTTCTGTCACAGCAGGGTGCTGGAGGCTGACTTTTTTATTCGACAGGGCCAGTCCTGAGCCTATCTGCAGCCCACATTTATTTCACAGCATGCCAGAAAGAGCAGAAGGATTAGCATCCGAGTTAAAACGAGCACACTGGAGTGTAGTGGGAAGGCTCCATGTCACGACTGGGCCTCTTGATTCTTAACAGGTGTTAATGCAAAGACGGAAACTTCTGAATGATGAGGTGAAACTCCTGAATAATAAACCATTAACAGCAGTTCTGAAGCACAAGACAATGAATACTGAAGATGAATGATTTCCACTGTAAAAACAAATGTACCGTGGCTAATTAATGTTTCATATTGCACTAATGACATCATGTCAGAAATGATGCATGAACATATAAAAGATGTTCAAAGCCTGGGGATTTTGTGTGAGACTTCAAGGTAAAAGCATTCCACTAAAATTGCAGATAAGAACCCACAACAGTGCCAGCAGCAGCAGCACTGCACCCAGCCACATCCACCCTGTCTACTAGTGTCTACCCACTACTCTCTACTGCCCTCTGGCCTCCTTCACACAAACTACAAGGCAAAACACCACCCATCTGTCACCCACACTTAGTGAAGGAGTCCCTTAAAAATTAAATTTCCATGGTGTTTTTTCTCATTTTGTTCAAAATGGAGGCATATTTTTGGGGGTAAAGGGTACAGTAACATGTAAGTACTACAACAGCACTCTCATTTCAAGTTAATATTTTCACTGAAAAAAAAACTAATTTCTATTTGGCCTGAATGGTTATTTGCTGAACGTTTGGACCAACACCCAGTCTTAGGAATGACATTGACACAGGACACAGGACATTTTTCAAAGTTAATTCCAGTAATTGTAATTATCATTAAAGGGTTCTCAGTTGTTTGGGGGTAAAGGGTACAGTAACATGTAAGTGTGATGCTACTGGCTGGTGAGGTGTTGAGTATGCTGGCTTGGCTGCTGTATCGTTACTCCATCACACCAGCAGCAGCAGCAGCAGCAGCTGTGCCCCTAGTGGGAGTGAAGCCAACGCCAACTGTACACATAGTAATGAGCTCCCAACAAAGACTAATTGGAGACTTTTAAGACTCTCTTGTCTGCAGTAAATCATCCTCAGATGAATACTCCTCTTATTACGTGTAAATGCACAACTTTTTCCTTTTACTGCTGTGTTTTTCATGCTTATACACATGTCCTTACATAACTGTGTTACCCTCAGCCTAATTATCATTCATGGAGCACCTTCATTTTTTAAGGCTCACCACACAGCTCTGGGCTGAGGTAAAGCTTGTGTGTGTGTTGGGTTCTGGGCTGAGGTAAGGTTTGTGTGTGTGTGTGTGTGTGTGTGTGTGTGTGTGTGTGTGTGTGTGTGTGTGTGTGTGTGTGTGTGTGTGTGTGTGTGTGTGTGTGTACGCGTGTCTGTGTTGGGGTGTTTGTTGAAACACTCTGGCCAGTCATGTGTTCCTGCTCTTCCCATCACTGCCCTCCCAGAGGGGCTGTACACGGTCCCCTCAGCCTTCTGTTGGACGTTTATGGCCTTCTGGAGGGAGAGGTCGCTGACCTGCACAGCCACTGGCGTCTGGCCTTCATTTGTATTCTGCAAAGGAAACACCGCAGTCAATACTAACATTCATGTGGTACAAAAAAAAAAACACTTTGTGGAGTTTATTGTAGGTCACAACTAGTGTAGAAAAGAAAATCAGAAGTCTAGAATGCAGACTTGTAGATACTAAATCAGTTCACTTGGGAAATTGCATGTGATATCTTTGGAAGGTCTACGAATACAAAGCAGGTTATTTATTTAATTATTTTTAATCCTCGGGGAAAGACTGGCAATTTTCTATTGTCATCTCGTTTGATGCTCCCCTCAGTTTCTCCTGACGCTGGGCCACAAAGCCTGAATGAGCTGGATATTACAGTAATTATGTCTCTACTACAGAAAGTCTTTCTTTCAGTCTAATATATTGTTCACTAATTGTACTAGAGTAGTTAAATGCGTATTATTCCTTTTATTGTGATACTGCTGCAGACATACATATAGCCTGTTTATCCATACGTCAACACCAAGAACAGGACATTTTTTAGGATAAACTATGGCACGAATGGAGGGTCACCTGTGACCACGTGGGGGCGCTAAAGGTTATTCTAAGATATTTCAGAATTTGACCATGTTGGGTTCCAACCAATGCAGCGCAGTGTATAAACCTGTAACCATACCAGAGTTACTTGCATAGGGTGTGGACTGTCTACAGTGTTTTGACACTTCTTTAGTGCCTTTCCAAAAGCCATTTATAACCATCAAGATCATAATCACAGCAATCATGTAATGCCATGCTGTACAGTCACAACTTGGTTATGGGACACACACACACACACACACACAAACACACACACACACACACACACACACACACACACACACACAAACACTCTCACCCAGGCATGCACACAGACAAGACACACTAGCCATCTCTTCCACAACTGCTCTGGAACTCAGCTTGTTGTTGAAACATGTGGCAGATTTCATATCTTGTGCCAAAAAAAATTCTGATGATCTATGACTGATTGCTTTGGCCTCCAGGGCAGGTAAGAAACTGAAGCTCACAGATTTTCTTTTGAAAGGAGATACATCCATCTTTATATTTTACACACACCTACATTAAAGAAAACTACAACAGCACTCTCATTTCAAGTTAATATTTTCACTGAAAAAAAAAAACTAATTTCTATTTGGCCTGAATGGTTATTTGCTGAACATTTGGACCAACACCCAGTCTTAGGAATGACATTGACACAGGACACAGGACATTTTTCAAAGTTAATTCCAGTAATTGTAATTATCATTAAAGGGTTCTCAGTTGTTGCAATTAATAGATTTAAAATAATTTGTTTGCCTTTTCTATTTCTTGTGTGGCACACAGGCTAAGTTCCACTTAATGTCACCAGGGGGCGTCACGGTTCTGCAGATCATGACCATAGCATTTGGAGTCCTTCAAGCACCTTAACCGTGAACATTCGAAGACATTGTCATCAAACGGAAATGGACATTTCTCCATTTTCCAGGTTGTTCATATGAATCCAAACACACAGCCAGTATATATATAAAAAATATATAAAAACAGCACATAAATGCAATTATTGTTTGAAAACCATACCGTTGTAAAGAGCTGCAGTTAGTATATATATATATATTTGTTTACAAATGAGGTAGCCTAGGCTACAACATGTAGATAAATGTGTATAAATAATAATAATTAAAAAAAAAAAAAAAAACGTGCTTTAGTGATTAATACAGACGGCTGTGGTGATAAATGCCATTAATTATTAAACACAAGGTGCACCACATACCAGTGAAGTATTTTTGCCATGCCAGGGCCGCCACTCAAGGGCAATGCTAAACCGTGTTAAACTATTACACACAGCATAACACAAGGTTTTCCATTCATTTAGACTAATTTACTCTTTGTACCATTTCAGACTGCGCTCTTAAAATAGCGCGTTTCAGCAATAAACCACTCATTGATTTTTCATGCCCCACCTGACAGCTGGCACTAGTGAAACTGAAGATGAGAGCAATGTGACCTCTCCATCGTCAGGGAACAAAGGGTGGTATGTAACATTATGTAGCTAGGCCTACTAGCATCTACTAGACCCATGTCTTCTGGATCAAGTGAGGAATGAAAGCTGTAGAAAACAAGCATTTTTTCCTAATCCTGACCAACCGTCTGGTTTACCTCTCATACTGTAAACAGCGGAGATGATTTACCATTTAGGTCAGTAAAACTGAGGAATTGAACATTTCACACCTTACTTCATGTTAGGTGTCAGAGAACATAAATGTGTGCTTATTGATAACGCGGCTAAAGGCTACACAAGCATTTTCCTAAATTAAAACAGTCATGTCAAATCAGGGTATTTGGCTGACATTTTAGATCATGTAAATGCCATAACAATTTAAGGCAAGCAGAATTGGGAGGAATGTTTGATTTTGTGTGTGAGGAACGTCGAGTTTGTTATTGGTCCTGGTAGGCTACTAATGAATTATGGACGGCACAATCCCTCGAGTGGTTAACCTGGTAAACAATCGAGTATCAGGTACAGTCTGACAACAACACCCTGTTTGGAAGGGACCGGTATAAGTCTATAATGATCAAAATGTGACATACTGTGTGCAGAAATTAAGAAATTTCATCTATCTATAAATATATGCTTTAAATATATTTAAGTAATGGATGCATAGCAAACACACATATTAACAGCATACATATTGAGGTAGGCTACTTATGGCATACCAATTTCAATTGCACCCATTTGTGTTATAGCAGCCAATTATTTTTTGACCAAGCTAGCATGTAGCTTTGCAAGTCGGAATGTGAATGGAAGATCTTTATAGTTCTGTGACTGTGCTGTCTAACCTTTTGATTAAAAGAAACTATGCAAAATCAAATGGCTAAGCCACCACTGCCCTGCCAACATGTTCTGTCAGGGCAGCTGTTTCCTAATGTAATTATCCAGTGGAATGCTCAGATTCATCTGGAGAATCTGTGTTCTTGTGGAGGAGGTGGCTGAAAGACCTCCGCCCCTCTCTCCACGTCACACAGGGCAGTGTGATTACACAGCTGGAGGAACCCTATTTGTCTTGGACCGCACATCAGATGGTGTAGTCCCAGCCAAAGGCTTTGAGCCCATCAGATAGAGAGATAGAGAGACAAAAAAGAGAGAACGTTACAGAGTGAAGGGAGCAAAAGACAGAGCAACGAAAGAGAGAGAGAGATAGTGAGAGAGAATGAGATTGAGAAATAATTAGAGTTTACACCAAGGAGCATCAGAAGATGCTAGCAGAGGGATTGCAAGGCTGTTCATGCCTGCCGTTCTCCATCTTTCCGTACATTGCTGACGGGTTGACGGTACTCCAGAGCCCCTGTGAGTGGGTTGGTGGGCTGTGTGTGTGTGTGTGTGTGTGTGTGTGTGTGTGTGTGTGTGTGTGTGGGTGGTGGTGGTGGGGGGGTTGTTGGCTGCAGTCTGAGGTGCACTACTCTGGTGCTGCTGAGCTGGCCTTTCCATTTCCACAGGAAGTCATTAAGGGCCTTGTGGGATAATGAGAAAACACCACACTCATTCTCCCAAGGTTTCAGCACCCAAGGTCAAAGGGTGAGGGCTCAAGGTCTGTGTTTATGATGTGCAAATGGATTGGACTGTATGTACCTTCGCAGGTCTGAGCAGGAATATTCTGTCCGGTCTGTATGTTAAAGTGAGGCAATGTACACAGGGATATGTTGTTATGGCAGAGGGGAAGTAAACAGACTCAACAAATGGTTTAAACAGAGAAAGTAAAAATAAAAACTATATATTTGCAGGATTGTTGTTTAGGAATGGTTTCACATGTAAGCCCAGAAACATATCTGGCATCAAAAACACTACAGTAGAACATAGGAAATTAAACCATTGCAATAAGTAAATAATGCATTGGTTTGTGTTTAAATGTACATTACATCTCTGTGCCTTTTCAAAAGCTTACATTATCCAGAAAATGTGTGGTGCTGGTTGTCTGATGGATTGTTGCAATATCTTTTCTGACCTGAAGGTGGCACTAGCCCATGGCAAAACCACATTTATTTTCCACACGTACACACAGCACTCCCCCCCGAGGAATCTTTTTCAAACGGAAATTAATGGCTGTGTCTCCCGTGCTGTGCTGTGAAGCGGCTGTTGATTTTACATAGGAATGAAAAGCTACACTAACCATCTTTTCCTCAGGCCCACTTATTTTAGCGTTCTCTTTACACAAACTTAGCCATATAGGCTGGAGAGCCCTGACCCCTAAGGTCCATGTATGTTTTGGATGAGTGTGCCATGCCGTATGTGAGAATGTCAAGGCATGTGCATGGTTTTTATCTTCTTGTGGGCGAACGCATTTCCCCCATTTCTCCTCCCCTTCTCACGGACAGACAAGAGCAAGGCTAACATCTATGTGTCTGAGAACACATAGAGAAAAGAGGAAAGGGGGAGAGAAAGAGAGAAAGAGGAAAGGAGAGATGAGTGAGACACTCATGATCTCTTTCAATAAATCACACTTATTGGACAAAGGTAGGTTTGCTGGAGAAAGAGAGGGAAAGAGAGATGGGTGGCGGTCGATTTATGGCGGAGCTGGTTCGGAGAGGCTTTGGCTGCTGCCTTGATCTCTGGTGCCTGCCTGCACTGAGCTTGGCTTGGGGTACACCTCAGGCCATGTCCCCTCTCTACGCCACTGTAAGATAAGCCTCAGCCCTGGCTTGCTCAGAGAGCCTGCAGTATCACTGTAACCTTTGCCTCAAGCAGAGCCCTTTGATGTAGTGCTCTCTTGCTTTCTCTCTCTCTTTCTTTTTCTTTCTTTCTGTCTTTCTCTGTCTTTTTCTTTCTTACTCTCTACTTTTCTATCTTTCTCTCTTTCTTTCCTTTCCCCATTCTCTCACGCACATATGGGCACACTGGACCCCAGACCTCTTAACAATGCATACATCCTGCATACACTGTGTACACATACCCTCATTCACGTAATCTCCTGCACTGTCACACACACACACACACACACACACAGACACACACACGCCACTTGTCCATCCTAGTATAGAGTGAGGTATTGAGGTATGCACTGTCTCTGTGGTTATGAGATATATATAGAGATGTGTTACATGTTAGTTTAAGAGATAGCACAGGTGTAAATTACCCAGGAACCTCTCGCCATGCTTATTTATGGGAGGTGTAGGGGGGCCTGTCAGGTGTTTAGGTGTCAGTGCGAGACGCACGGCCTAAACCGTTTACTCCCCCGTAAATTAAGCGGAGCCAAAGCGAGGCCCATAAACATGTGCGCCACTGCATGCGTGAGGGCCCGTGTGTATATCTGTGTGTGTGTGTGTGTGTGTGTGTGTGTGTGTGTGTCCACAAAGTACCCTCAGCTTGTGTAAGCCGGAGTTAACTTTGTCATTGAACAGGTTGGTCTGGATGGGGGGAGGAGTGTGTGTGTATGGGGGGGAGTGTGGGGGCGGTGGGGGTATTTGTCTGTGCCCCACCCCCAGTAGGTCCCCCTATCTAACTTGGCTCCCCTGAGGTATGAAGTGTGGCAGAATCTCGCACTCAGCGAGATTAATTGGGCCGAAGTGGATCCGCCAGCCCTTAGTGGGGCGGAGACACCCGACACTGTCTCGCGCTCGGCACTTAGCGTTACGTGTAAAGCCACTCGTGTAAGGCGGTGTGGGGTTCAGTGCCCGCTGGCGCTCGCCAGCCGTCTCCATTCACAACCCCCCCATGACTCACACGCACACAGCCAAGACGCTCGGGGATCTACTCAGCTCCAGTGAGGACCGCGGTTCCCACGGGGACAGAGAAGGGCCAGCTCAGGTTACGTTACACGTTTTGCTGGGATCCGACGCTGTTGTTGCATTGTTGCGGGCTGTCTTACAGTGTTGCTGCTGTTCACTTTGCTCACACCAGGGCTTTTGTCTCTCGCTGTAAAAAGTCCTACTCTCAGGTGACAGCAGGTGAAACAGAGATGAGCTGCTTGTTTTCCACTTGGTAGGGGGATGTAACCCTCTTCGCAGTGTTAAAGGAGGTGGTGAAAGAAAAAAGAGAGAAAGGGTTGGGGGAAAAAAATGAGACAGTCTACTCTCGTGTCGAAGATCTGTACCACCGTTTTTCTCTCAGAACATTGCACCTCCTCCAGATTTATGTTTCTCAATATTTGTGTGAGCACAAATGTTTCTTCGTACGCAAAACACATTTGCCAATCCTTGCATTTTTTTTTAATGCAGACTCGGTATAATGTTCGTTTTTTTTTTTTCCTCAGCACCCCTCTCTACTCTTGTTTGTCAACAAATAGCGTGGTGTTGTCCCCCACCCTCCAGTCCCACTCTTCCCCTCTCCCCCCTTTCCCGCCTCTTTGTACAGGAGGTTCTGTGGCGCTCTCTCTCTCACTCTCTCTCTCTCTCTCTCTCTGAGAAGGTGTAAATAATGTCCCCCTCCTCTCTCTGGGGAGATTTCCTAGGGCTCAGAAACGCAGACTCAACAAAGAGCAGGAATGAGAGGGGGATAGAGAGGAGGAGGAGGAGCAGGAGAAGGAGGAGGAGATAGAGGGAATGGGCAGAGAGGGGGATGTTTTGGGGAGTGGGGGGGTTAGTGAAAGGAAACCTGTCCGAACTGCTCCTGTTTACAGACGCCTGTGAAAACAAACACTACAACCACTGCCCTGTCTGCTCCAGAGGGGAGGAGGGGGGAGTGTGTGTGTGTGTGTGTGTGTGTGTGTGTGTGTGGGTCACATGATGGCTTGGAGACATCTTGTAGTGCATGTCTGAGTCGTGAGAGTGCTGGCCAGAGCAAGGGCACCCAATGGCACCCACCCCCCAGCCCTTTTTCAGCCAGATGCGCTTGCTTCTTTCTTATCTTCCCTTCCACTCCTCCCCTCTCTCCTTCTCTCTCTCTCTCTCTCTATCTCGCTCTCTCTCTCTGTCTCACTCTCTCTCTCTCTCTTTCTTTCTTTCTTTCTCTCTCTCTCTTACACACACACACTCTTTCTTTCTCTCTCTTTCTGTCTCTGTCTGTCTCTCTCTCTCTCTCTCTTACACACATACACTCTTTCTTTCTCTCTTTCTCTCTCTCTCTGCTCTTCTCCTCCCTCCCTCCCTCTCTCAGCCTGGCGTCTGCTTTATTGCACTTGATTCTGAGCGCATCCATTCCTGGGATGGCTCAGATAGCAGTCGTGGCTAAATTGCCCGCCATAAAGCATTTGCAGCCGTTCCTGAGTGCTCCAGGCTGGAGGGGGAGGGGAGGGGGCGGCTGCTCAGCATGGGACCCCAGCCATTCCGGGCGAACCAGCTCCTTAAACTTTAAAGACTTTAATTTGTAATGGGGGTAGTTTCTTTCCGCATGCATTACGGAGTCAAGAGGAAGGAGATAGCCCAGCTTAAGTAAAGTGCAATTACAGTCAGCCAGGGGTGCCAAAATATGATTGAAGGATGGCCGAGGTGTTTGGGTGTAATTGTAATGTTGGAGCTATTAAGTTTGATTCTTCCATTGTAGATTTTGACAGAATAATTGCTGTTGATGGGGTGTCCCTGGTAGTAGTGCTTGATTCGACCTGGAGAGGGCAATATGGTTAAACATTAGTACAATGTCAGGCAAGCGTCTAAGGTAAATATCTGTCTGTGTTTATATGTTTGTGTGTGTGTGTGTGAGATGGCATATCTGTGGGTGGTTATCTCCAAGGGTTGGTTGGAACCACTTTGTTATTCTACTGACACAATACCATGTAGTGTCGCCAGAGGGATGGAGGCATATTATTAATATGTTTCCACATGCTCTGCCATCACACAGACAACAAAGAGAAGCTGTGTTCCAGACCTGCTGGTTCAGTGCATTCTTTCATCTCCTTTCTCTTGTTTTCTCATTTCTTATTAAAGGCTGTTTGATTCTTCGTTTTGACTGACACAAGCAGGCAAACATTCAAAGGGAGCTCCAGAGCAAGACCGGGCGACCTCCCTGGCAGAGGCTTCCAGGGCGATCAAGCGATGGAGGGAGAGCTGCGCTGTGCAGGTGGGTTCGGTTGGAAGAGCTTGACGAATGAGCTCGGTGACAGGAGGATGCAACACCCTGCAATCGGCAAATCCCACAAGATTTGTCAATGTCCACAAAACTCCCCTAACTGTTGATGACACACACACATGCATGCACACATTCACATACTCCTGTAATTGCTGAAACATATAACCTGTTCAGGCAATATCATTTTGCTTTCATCAGACGTTACACAGAGATGATTCTGTACATGCCGCGTAAGGGCATAATTATCAAGACAGTCCTTACATTACCTCCATACCTCCTTTGCTTTATTTAACACTCCTTCTTTCTCTCTCTCTCTCTGTCTCTCTCTTTCTCTCTCTCTCTCTCTCTCTCTCTCACACACACACACACACACACACACACAGGGAAACAGATAACAATTTTGGGTCCTATGAAGGAATATCATTTTGAGCCTCCTTATTATTGATAATAATTATAATAGTGTTCTCATGGGGCCCAGACATTGCTGGCTCCTTAGAACTGTCCTTACTTCCCCACTCTGACAGAGCCCCTGCATACATGCACACACACACACACACACACACACACACACACACACACACACACACACACACACATCCCAGTACAAAACACATTACACTGAAACACAAGCAGACAGAACCATAAAACTTTCTCATCACAGGACACATGACCTATTAGAGATGCATCCAAAGCATGAGGAAAATGTGTGAGGTACCTTCATGCCGCAGATGCCATGTGCAGGTGTCTTAGAGCTGAAACTTCCCAGCAAGAAACAGCCTCAGGAGTCTCACAGTCACAAGCTGAGCACTAGGAGATTCCGCCACTGCACGCCTCCCTCTTGCGATCCGAGTCATTAATATTTCAGGTTGACAAGCAGTGAGTCATTTCAGTGGTTAATTCCGCTTTTGACCACAAGGTGGCACCCCCACTCACAACACAAGAGCCGTTCTGATTTAGTCTCAGCCTTGCGCTGCTGTGTTTGGGCGAATGAGAGTGGAGGAAATGAGAGGGGAAGCCAAGATGTGTTAGCTGCATGCAGGCCCTTATAAATGGAGGGGGGCCTCTGCCAGAACACAAGGCATCAACACCAGCGGAACAGAGGCGTCAGTCAGACTACTTGGGGGAAAAAAGAAAAGAAAAGAGAAAAAAAAAAAACGATGGAAAAAATGCTGAGGATGAAATTGCAGTGGCTGGTGTGAAGTCTCCGCTCTAATTGCCAGGAGATGGATTTATGCCCTGTGATGGTGGTAATATATGAGGCAGCATTTCCTCACTTGAGAGCTGTTAGGCAGAGAGAGAGAGGGGCAGAGGGCGAGAGGCACCCAGCAGGAGAGGCAGCTCTCAGGTTCAAAAGAACATGGGTCTGCCGCCATGTACCAGTCCCCCTGCTTGCTTTCTCTCCCTCTCCCTCCCTCTCTCTCTCTCTCTCTGTACATATGTTGTGTTATTTGAAAACAATAGTAATCACATTTTTCTAGGTCGGTCCTGCAGCTCCCTGGTGATGTGCCATGGCCTTTGACTTTGACTCGAATCCACATGCCTTCTGTGCCGTGCCTCGGCCTTGTGAACGTGGCAGAATGCCGTGTGATGTATGCTCCCCATATGCTTTAGAATACACACGCACGGATACAGTACATCTGCACACATACACACATGCACACACAGTGCTGCTTACACATGTCCTCTTCACTGTAGGGGATGAGTGTTCCAGGATGAGAGCATGCATGAAATATGGTGTCATTTATATACAGCAAGCCAGCACACACATGCATAAATTCAGCCTCCTTTTCATCATGAGACTGCTAGCCTCTGCCGTGCTCATCTGAGATTGCTGTGCCACATAGGTGCCGGCAGTGTTGTCCATAGGTACTCACACCAGTTATCAGTCGGCTGTGTATATGTGCACATGTGGAGAAACATGACCACAGACACACAGACACACATGTACGCGCACACACACACAAACACACATACACACGCATGCACACATGCACACACACACTTTAATTTTTTCTGATAAATAAAGCATCTATCACAGACCCACACAGACAGGTAACCACAGAAGCATATATGCACAAAAACATACAGACATGCATTACACTTGCACATGGGGGACTCGTTCCCATGCATCCATGCCTAGCCAAGAGCTGTGGCTTGTTGTTGTCATGTTGTCTCTGCGCTGTGGCTTGTGGAGCTGTCGGCAGCACTGATCGATGATCCCTTACAGCTTCCCCTGGATTATCAGTCGAGTTCAACGGGAGGGGAAGGTGATTCATCAGCAAAGCGAGGGAGACAGAGAGAGTGGGAGAGACGGAGAGCGAGACGGAGAGAGAGAACGAGCGAGCTGTAGATTCAGCTCTAAACACA
>CM059270.1:20992376-20994876 GCA_030347295.1 Setipinna tenuifilis
AGGGAAAGCAAACCCGGCTCTGTTATTGGGGGGTGCCAGCTTCCTTCCCCTTCCCTCGGATACAGCTGCCGCTGCCATGGCAACTGTGCTCACAGACTTTTCAGCCGTCTGCTTTTGCTGTGTGAGATTGCTGTGTGTGTGTGTGTGTGTGTGTGTGTGTGTGTATGTGTGTGTGCGTGTGTGTGTGTGTGTGAGGTGCCCGGGCAACACCGTAGTGGTAGCCCTCATAAATGTCACGCACCTCTGCTCGTCCCAGAGCCCGGCTGAGCCATCGCATGTTAAACATGCCTCTCTCATGCACACAGGGCACAGCCGTTTGGCCATGTGCGATGTGAAGCCAAGAGAGAGGGACCGGCCGGGGCTATTAAAACACTTTGGCGAAATGTAATCATCCTCGCTGCAGCCGTGGGATTGCACAACTTCATGAAGAATTCATTTAGAGCAGAGCAGAGGAGAGCTGAGCAGCAGCTTGCCATGTGTGAGAATGCCCAGTGGCCATATGTACATATATTACCATACATGCCCATGGACCGCTCAATACATCAAAAACTGATTAATGATATTAAGCTGTCATTTTTCTGCAGTGGTGATGGAGAGACACTCTTGTAGTTTGAGGTCAAATGAAGGGGAGAGAGAGAGAGAGAGAGAAAGAGAGAGAGAGAGAGAGAGAGAGAGGGAGAGAGAGAGGGATGGGGTGCAGAAGGAGAGAGGAGAGAAATAGCCACAAGCCCTGCGAGCTCTCTCTCTCTCTCCAGGTGTTGTGGCACTGAACAGACTTGTTTAGCCCTGAGTGCCTTGGGGCCAGACACGAGGTTCAAACCAGGTGGAGTCATTACCAAAGAAACAGTTGCTCACCATTAATTATAACTCAGGAGTTTGCATGCACCACCCGTCCCACCCACACCCTCCACCCCTCCCCCCACCCCTTCATCTCACTACTGTCCCGGTTCTCTGCAAACAAATATGATTGATGGGGTTATCAGTGTCTCAAAAGGCAAGAGCTGCCGTCAGGGGCCCCCATGCTTTGAAGTCCAACAGCCTGACGCTCGTGAGCGCCGGCGCTTTGATGGGTCTCGTGGAAATCCAGATGAATCGGCGCACTTTAAGTTCACAGCCTCACCCAGCACAAGTGGTCCATTAAGCAGACACACTCCTGCCTTTGATAAGGGGAGGATTCAACTTTGCTTTGCCCCAATCTGTCATTCACAGAGACACACCGTGAGGCAAAGGGAGAGACAATCTACGTGGTGTATGTAACTCCTTTGTGTCAAATTCTCTTCTTTTTTTATATGACATTATTTAGTAATTTTTATCTTCATGTCAACTGTTCTTCTAAAATATCTCACAAACAAGGGGCAGACATGAGCTCCACATGTTTGTCCGAGTTGTACCAATAGGTGGTGCTGTGTACACAATCCACAGGGCCAGCTGGTGTAGTGAAGAATGTGCACAGACCGGGCCACTGACTGATCTCCGCCACTGTAATGTTGTTGGGCCGAGACTGGAAGGGCTGGAACATGACAGCTGCTACTTTTTGGATCAGATTCTGCGGTTTATATCCTTTAACCAGGATTGTAGGCTTACCACTCTACAGGCAAGCAAAAACAACAGAAGTCTAACTGATAATGTGGTCAAAGATTGCTATGTCTAACTCTTCAGCAGCCTAGAAGTAATAATGTTGGGTTTAAATTGTACAGAGTTAGACCCATTTTTAGAAGTGTTCAGTATAGATTTTTGATGTTGATTTTATTTTTTTTCACAAACAATGCCACTTTCTGTGGGGATTTGATAATTTATTGTCTCCCAGAGGGCATGTGTTAAAGCACTGTGTAATGATCAAGACTGATAAATGAATTAGCGTTTATAAGGAATATTAGGTGTCATAGAGTCATGTTGTGTCTCCCACACACACTGGTTTCGTGTCGACCCAAGCAGAGGGAGGTGACCTGAGCCGTTTCTCTTTTGTTGGCACCGAGTTCCTCCGATGCCCTTGGAAGTTTGCGCATAAACGGGTCATTAGCATGTTTTTAATCAGAGGGAGTAAAGAGGCCGACACGCACAAGCGAGCACCGGAGCCCATTTGTGCTTGTGCGCAGGTTGCCAGGGGAGAGGTCTACTGGAAGAGCTTTTCCGAGGCGGCAGGGTTCACGCCGGAATGGAGGATGTGTGTGTGTGTGTGTGTGTGTGTGTGTGTGTGTGTGTGTGTGTGTGTGTGTTTGGAGGGGGCGGGGGTGCGGCTGCTAAATGGGCATCAGGCACGGCTGGAGTGCCCTTCAAAGAGACGTGTCTTTCAGAGCGCCCTCAGGTTGGAGTGGCCAGCCGGCTCTCTGGACGAGGCCTGCAAATGACTTGACGGACAGGCCCCTCC
This sequence comes from Setipinna tenuifilis, assembly GCA_030347295.1. Classification (NCBI taxonomy): domain Eukaryota; kingdom Metazoa; phylum Chordata; class Actinopteri; order Clupeiformes; family Engraulidae; genus Setipinna; species Setipinna tenuifilis. Next base: position 20,994,745 of record CM059270.1, read on the forward strand.
TTACGTATGAGTGTCCTATCACACAGGTAAACAGAAGCCATGTTTGTGTGTTTTTTGGTAAGCCATAAAAATACATTTCATGCATGGACTAAATTCTCATAGCGTGTGGCCATATGACGAGAATAGGAGACA
>CM059270.1:21004876-21162376 GCA_030347295.1 Setipinna tenuifilis
GACACACATTCTTCCTACACAGGGAGAATTATACATATAGATAGTATGGCTATAGTCTTTTAAGTATGCATCTGTTGATGGTTCCAAAAGTGCTGAGTCCAGTCCCTGGTCACACAGGTGATCATGATCAGCAAGAGAGTCATTCCAAAGTCTTCTTCAGTACAGACCTGCCAAATGCTAACCTCAGTCTCAAAAACACCTTTGGCTGTCTGCACATAATGGTGCAGAGCAATTTCTGACACTTGCAATTTGTAGTTTTAGAACTTGCATTAATCTGTAGTTTGTGCTCTGGTAAACCCCTTGCTTTTAATAAAGCTCAGCTAATTGACAGAGATAAATGTGTTTGCCTAGTCTAAGGAGAGAGCTAAAAATAAAGAGGAATCAGGTGAGTGAACATGTGGAAGGGCCACGTGACGATTTCACCAAAGACGTGCGTGAACATCACGGAGAGAGCTGATATCCCAAATGGGCCAAAACGTACAGACAGCGCTGCACCGGCACCAACGGGTTAAGTCATTACGGCATTAATGGGCCTGAAGCTCAGGTGATCCGTCAGTGCCGTCGGCCGACTGCTCATCTCCTCTGCTTGGCCCGCTATCTCCTCCAAACACCTGCAGGTGGACGAGTGCGCCCACGTCCTCCTCTCCTCTCCTCTCCTCTCTTCTCCTCTCCTCTCCCCTTCTCTTCTCTCCTGGCCTCTCCTCTCCTCTCCTCTCCTCTCCTCTCCTCTGCTCTCTTCTCCTGTCCTGTCATCACCTCTCCTCTCCTCTTCTCTCCTGGCCTTTCCTCTCCTCTCTTGTCCTCTCCTCTCTTGTTCTCTCCTCTCCTCTCATGTCCTCTCCTCTCCTCTGCTCTCCTGCTCCTGTCCTGTTATCACCTCTCCCCTTCTCTTCTCTCCTTGCCTCTCCTCTCCTCTATTGTTCTCTCCTCTCCTCTCCTCTGCTCTCCTCTCCTCTCCTCTCCTCTCCTCTCCTCTCCTCTCCTCTCCTGTCCTCTCCTCTCCACTCCTGTCCTCTCCACTCCTGTCCTCTGCCTCCGTATGCTTCCCCTCTGCCTTTCTGATGGAAAGTGAAGGGCCAGCCCACCACATCAATCTGTGCCCTCCCCACCACCAACATAGTTTATATTTATGTACAGGGGAACAAGGTGGGGGTGTGGGGGGGTAGGGGGAACATATAAAATGGCAAAGCACTGTTGGGCTTTATTGACTAAGCATTAAGTAGACATTATCAGCTGATGGGGACGTTATTTATGAGGTGCGGGGGGAAGGCGCCGAAGCCTGAGTTATGTGAGAACGAGACTGTGGATGAAGGGTGCTCATAGCACAGAGGGTTGATACGCTGGCCATCACACTCACTCCCCTGTGCCACACACACACACACATACACATGTACACATGCGTGATTGCACACACATACACACACACACAGTACACACAAACACACACACACATGAAGCCTGAGTTATGTGAGAACGGGGCTGTGGATAAAGGGTGCTGATATGCAGGCCACCACACTCCCCCTGTGCCACACACGTGCCTGCAAGCACACACGCGGCACACACACACACACACACACACACACACACACATGCACACACATGCACGCATGCACACACACGAACACTCGCACATGCACACATTTACACACAAACACACAGACTCACTCACATGTACACAAAAGCACACATGCATACACACACGAACACTCGCACATGCACACATTTACACACAAACACACACAGACTCACTCACATACATGTACACAAAAGCCACACATGCACACACACAACGCTATGGAGCTGAGTAACGAGCAATTTATGCCCTGCTGCCTGGGTCAGGTGAAGCCCTGTTCGTCCCGGCGTGAGCTGCCACTGCAGGGGTGAGCGCTCCCGTAACCTCCCCTCACAGCCCATTCAAATTCAGCCCACAGGCAGGCTGAGGCCGGAGCGTGCCTAATGTATGCTTTGAAGGTCTCCCAAATGTTTTGTTGTTGTTGTTGTTGTTGTTGTTGTCGATGTCGATGTTGACATAGCGGAGGACAAGTTAAAAACACAGGATTCGAAAGCTGGAGGAGCTGCTGCTGAAGCTATGAATTATTCATCAAGGAATAACCTGACACACATGTCATACATCAACATCAGCGCATGTTTGCTTCTCCTGGCATCATCCTCTAAAAGGCCCATGAATAATAGCAGGTACTTAAAAAGCTGATGAGCAATCCCACTGACTTTAAGGAGCATAAATCTGCCCAGAAGGATTTCTAAATTTATAAATAACATCGAGCATCAAGAGCCTGTCCAGCCATTGTGTTTAAAGCACTCCCGCGTGTTATTGACAGCTCCTAAGCGCTTAATTCCTGGGCTTTTTTGGACACAATGTGATGTAAGGCCATCTTAAATCTCTCTAAATGTCCACAATATTTAGATATCAAGTTATTCTTGGAAGCGAGGGGGAAAGTTTTGTTGGGCCAAATGATGAAGTGAGAAAAAAAGGGGGGCAGTGTTGCTCAGGCGACTGGGTCCCTGTGTTTGGTTGAGTGCAGCGGCGGCTTCTGGTCCACTGCAGCTGTGCTGTGCAGCGAGCACGCCCAGAGCCCCCGCTGAAGCAGAGGTCCCAATTAATCACAGGCTCGCGCACTTGCCCGTTTACATCGCCATTTCCTGTATTTGCAATAAAAATGAAATACAATCTGAGGGCTCGCTGGTGGATAAAAACAAACTGAGGAAATCCCGGAAATCCTTTGATGCTCCAGCGCAGTGCTAGTGGCTCTAAATCAGAACGAGGTAATCACTTACCCACCCCCACCCACCCACCCAAAAAAAGAAGATTGTGACCCCACCGTAAAAAAAAAACTATGAACACCCTTATCTCTCTCTTTCTTTCTTTCTTCTCTCTCTCTCTCTCCTTGTTTAAAAAAGCAGAGGAGGGGCATGCACCTCGCTGTCACCTCCACCCGCCAGTGTTTGGCCCTCTTGCTAACACACACCTCAACAGACACTCATGTCATCCACCCATAGCCATCTTTCTCTGCAGTAAACCAGGTCAACAAACAAAAAGCAATTATGTTGGGCAGCTGCCGCCAGGGAGCGGGTAATTACAGAGCAGTGTGGACAGCTTCATTCTAAACAGGTACTAAAAGCCTCATTAATCATCTTCATCCTGACGCTGCAGCCTGGTCATGTGACACTCTGGGAGAGGAGGTGGCTTCTCCGTATGTGTGTGTGTGTGTGTGTGTGTGTGTGTGCGCATGCATATGTGTGTGTGTTTGTGTGAGTGTTGGAGGGAGGGAGGGAGGGGGCTGGGTGCTGAAGGAGGGAGGGAGGAGGTTGTCTGCTGTGAAGTAGCAGCCTTACCATTGGCTGTAGGGAGAAGTCCTTGCTGAGGTCGGCCAGTGAGAAGGTCTGACCTGCCAATGACCTTGTATCACTTGACCCCTGAGGGCCTGGAGGGCACTGGCTGATAGCGCTGGGAGAGGCTGGTGAGGGAGAGCGAAGGGGAACAAGAGCGGGAGAAAGGGGAATGAGGGAGGGGGAAGATGAATGATATAGAGAAGGTGGGGGGGGGAGGGGGGGAGAGAAAAAAAGTGGCAAATAGATGGATAAATAGGAAAGAAAGAGGTGAGATGGAGAGGGGTCAAGATGAAAAAATAAAGCAGGCATGGGTGGGGTGATTGAGCACCTGTGTTCCCGAATAGACAGCAGAAATAACCAGCCTTGCACCATTTTATCTCCTACTGCAAAAAAAGCGCTCTTGGGGTAGAAATTGCATATCAGGAAAATGAAGTACCTCCTCTATTCTCATTTTCTACATTAATGTCATCAGATTTTCTATTATCTACGCTGAATGCTTTACTCACAATTTTTTTAGCAGCAGATGGGACAATAGATCCAAATCATAATGTGCTAAAAAGTACTGTCCTAAATATCTACATTTTCAGCTTAAATAAAACATACTTTTTCGTGCCTCCATCATATCTTGAGCGTCTACACAATATGAACTACGGAAAAAAAAATCTATCATTTTCCCCCTGTCCTGTGGCAAGACTGTTGTACTCCTGCGTGCAGCTGCTATCTCAGTAGAGTTCATGAACCAGTCATCCTTTCAGCCCAAAGGGCTTGATTGAATGATGGGACACAATGGTGCAAGTGAAAGACAGACAGACAGCAGCCTCACACAGCTAGCCGCCCACCCACCTCCCCTCCCACCTCCTCATCCCTCCCTCCTCCTCCCTCCCTCCCTCCTCCCTCCTCCTCCTCCTCCTCTGCTGTCCTCCCTCTGGCTCCTCCTCACCACCTCCCTGCGCTCCCGCGCAGCCCTCTCCATATGTCTGAGAGCCTGTCACTATGGCAACCTCACCCAGGGCAGTGGGGAAGGGGGTGACTTTGTGCAGCAGATAAATAAGCGGCGCTGTGGACCCCACATACTCCATTTCGCCTCCAAATAATGAAGGTGTTGGGCTAAAAAGCGCTCGGAGAGGAGATGGGCCACTGGAGCTTTGGGCTGCTGTGTGGTGCAAACATTTTTTTTTTTTTTTTTGGAGGGGTCCATGTACAGTAGCCCCAATACATTGAGACACACAACCGATTTGACCTTAAATAAATTGTTATGGAATCGCAGAAAAAAAGTCAAATAGAACGTAACTACATATTTGTCTCATTCATTCATTCACTCCTCCGAGGTAGATGAATTTCATTCATTTTTCTTCCTTGTTTTCTTTTTTGCCTTTAAGACCAAAGAATGGGGGTCTGCAGCATCAGCACAGTTCAGGCAGGTCCTCCGCTCTCGCTCCTCCTCGTGTTTGTTTGTGCGTGTCTGCAACTTTTCAAAGGGCAATCCAAACCCTCAGAGCTGTGCTTTAAACTAGAGGTCAGGCCTTCAGGTAGGGAGATGAAGGCCAATTTTATTTACAAAAATCTTGCCATGTTCAGTGCCTGCCTGCCTGCCTGCCTTTACCACAAGCCAGGCCTTCCTTCCTCACACTCACAGCCAGAACCTCTAAGGAGTCTCTCTCTTTCTCTCTCTCTCTCACTCTCTCACACACACACACACACACACACACATGGACACACACACACATATATATATACACAGGGGCACCCATACATAATAGCCTTCTCTCCAGAGCCGAATCTGAATGGGGGAAGTGAATGCAACCTTGACATAGTTTCACCTTGGTAAGCATCCCCCCTATTCACATCCACCCGGCACCTTTCTCTCTTTCTCTCGCTCTTTTTCCCTCTCTTCCCCCTTTCCTCTCTTCCTCTCTGACACCCAGATCCCCCCCTCCCTCTTTCTCTTTTTCCCTCTTTCTGCCCCCTCCCCCTATTTTGTTCAGGAGCACATTTCCTCCGCAGCCAGAAGTGCTGAGTGCTGCTGTTTGCTTTGTACACAGAAATTCGCTGAGGCTGTAAGCTGTCCCCAAACATCTGCTCTCGGGAGTCATAAAGGAAAGGAGAATCAAGGGCTCTCGCTCTCTCTCTTTCTCTCTCTCCATCTCGCTTTGCGAGTGTGCATACATCGCTCCGTGTGTGTTTTGTGTGGATCTTTGTCTACCTGCTAGCCTTTTGAACGCCCGGTTGTCAGGCAAACAAATGGGGATCAATTCTTCATCTCACTCCCCAACACTGAACGTCGGCTTTGTGTGAAGCCAGAGTGTGAATGGGAGAGAGAAGGATATAAGAAAGAGAGAAGAGTAATGGCGAACTCTGTATAATTAATATACTGTACCAAAAGAAACGGCCCTTTTGCCTGCCATTTCTCCACACAGCTGGATTAGATTTCTTGTTCATGTTCTCAGGGGAAAATATTATGCATATTACGTTTAATCTCACTTTGTGTACTTAGGCTGCTGTTGGTGCCCACAATTTTTTTTTTCCTTTGGTCCCAAAGACTCTTGGGAAGATACTATCTGTACACATTCATCACTGCAGATCATTATTGGTATTAATTGCGGTAACTTCTCTAATTGGTTCTTTCCCCCATAATGCAGCTGCATGAGGAAACACATTTGTGAGTAATTGTGTGCCGTTGCGCCTGCATAGTGGACTGATAGCTTAATGAGAATATATACATGGGGATGAGAAGCTGAGGATTCCACTCAAGGAGCCTGCTATTGCTCCCCCTCCGCCACCATCAGTCCTTGGCTTGGTTACAGAGGCCTAAACAAGCCAACATTTAGAGAAGGAGGAGACCATTAGCAAAATCACAATAAAAGGATTCGGTTTAGCACATAAAAGAACACACACTGACAAGAAGGGTGTAAATTACAAGAATGCCAACTTTATGATGAAAAACTGTGCGATATCCAGTCTTTAAGCAGCCATTTTGAGAATATTTGGGCATCTTCTTAAATCTACTGTAACACTGAGCAACTGTAGGCAAATACAGAGTGTGAGTGGGCCTAACATGGTATGCAATGTCTGTATGACATGCATGATGTATAATCCAACAAAGTGCCACATTAAAGGTTTTGATTTTACCCTTGACTATTATTAAACCTCTGATACACAGAAACAAATTTGAGAGACTGCAATAATAGTCAATTGAACATGATGGTGAAATTCCATTTGCTAAACTAAACAAAAGGTTAATATGCAAGTGAGCTTGGTAGTCACCTCTTTTCAATCACAGGTTTGGAAGAAATTGCAAAAACTTAATAGGGTCTCCTTCCAAACCAGATTAAAAACTTAACTTGTTAACATTCCCAAGTTCTGGTTGGTGTCCAGAAAACCATTTAAATTATTTGGTGTCTATGGCAACTGTTCAAAGTTTTGACCCCATGTTTTGATGTTACATCAGCTTTGTTTCTGCCTTGTAAAAACACCTGTCAAATAAGGATTTCCTGCAGCAATGCAGCCACACTGCATTGCATAGAATATACAGACAAGTGTATACAAACACATTTAAAAGCCATTTCCTCCTAAATATCATAATTATCTAGTTCCGTGTCAGACTGACAAATTGTAATATGGCTCCTTTAAATCAACATCCATAGTGCTCCCAAGCAGTATTGACATAGCCACTGGGACCTCACATCATCCACACTGAGCTAATGGCAGCAGCGTGAGTGTGCTTGCTGCAAAGCTGTCACTCTCAAACGGCTGCTGTGCATCTTCGGGAAGACACTGAAAAACTCACATCCATCACTGTGTGTGTGTGTGTGTGTGTGTGTGTGTGTGTGTGTGTGTATGCATGCGCGTGCCTGTGCCACATGGGAGAGGCTACTGAAACGCTGCTGTGGACAAGCAGAAAAGAACCGTACTTTACCACGCTAGCCCTGTGCCTGACCTCCCTCATTCAGGTGTTAGTGTGGACAGCCCCTGACCCCTGCCACACCGAGTACCCCAACAGTGACATCCGATCCCCCAAGCTACAGTGAGAATGTAAACATGACCACAAGCTGCAAGTGATGCTTGTAAAGCAGTCTAGGGCAGTTAGTGGCATTTGTTACCTTTGCTTTTCTCTTTTTAGAAAAAGCCAGTTCATCACACCTATTGCACATCTTCACATAGCCGTTTTCAGCTGTTTCTACTCTTGATAAGGTATAACATTGTCTTGTGTACTACATAAATAAAACCATGACTAAAGACTTATAATGGCATGGTAAAAGTTAGGCACGCATAAAAATACCAGGTTTAAAGTAGCAGGTTTACACTCATTCTAATACGTTGCATGGACACTGAGCAGTCTGCTATGGTGGATTGATAATGGGATTCAGCAATGCTATTTTTGAACCACATATCAGGTCAACATTTTGTCTATGTTGCAAAATGAAATGGCATGAAAGCGCAATAAACAAATGCTCATTTGCAGTCAGCAGCAGCAAGTGTAGGTTTTAATAGAGGATGGTTTCAAATGTTGGGCTTAGGGTTTCATTAACATAAGTGAGGTTGTTTCTTACATAAAGCCATCAGGTTGTCAATTTTGTAACTGTAAATATTGACATAAAGCCTGTAGAATTGTATGGAAAAATGGGATGCGTACATGTTTGTTCTGTCATATTTCTGTAGTTAAAATGAAAACTAAGATTTTGCATGTTAAAACAAATATCTCTTTAAAACCCAGACCTGTTTTTGCATAGCTTTTCATATGAGTTATTTAAATACAGTAGAAACACCTGTACAGACGTCAAATAGCTTCTGCTATATTTTAATACGACAAAATGGATTCATTTAAAACTTGTGGCTAATGGACTAAAATTTCATTCACCGTAAGCTCTTCTCTGTGCACCTCAAGCTGCATGTTGTATACGATCATTAAACAGCGCCATTTTCTCTGGATTCAGGTCAAAGGCAATTTATAGTGCCTATCCAACAATTAGAAACAAACGGTTGCACAAATAGGGCAAAGAAATCGGTGATATCCGGCACTGAAAAAGGTGCACGGCATAAATGTTAAATTTACATGTAGGCTACCATCACTGAATAAAAGTGAATGAACACAAAATTACAATCAACTCGTGAAAAAACACAAGAATGTCCGTTAATGTGCGGTGCGGCACCAATACTTTACTCCACTTTAATTCGATTTCATGTAGCCTAAATTTAATAGTGTAGCAAATAGCCTACTTCTTTAGTCTTTCCTACAGAACGATAGAGGACTAGAGTTTGTGAGAGCCGCATATTTTTAAAAATGAATCTTTCTTCTCGTCAGCCAGTGACCCGGTCACTGCTGTCCCCGGGCAAAGCAGAGGTCAAGAGGTGAGAGGTGAACTGCGGAGTACCGGCATACATTAGCAAGCTTAGACACGACACCACTTCCTCCCATGGCAACACGGGATCTAACTATGGGAGTATAGCGATTACTATCACTTAGAAAAGATAAAGGTGTGAAGAGGCAGCAGTGTTAAAACTTTAATTCTGTAGGCTATAGGTATTTTTCATTTTGGGATTCTTGACACTTGATTTATATTTGGCATCGTGGAAATATTCTGATACTGCCTGATCTGACATGGTGTTTCTTTGATGTCGTTTTAAACTTCATTTAATAAGAGATTATGATTAACTAAAATAAATCTCATTGTGTTTTAAAATAAGACGCATTTAAAATGTCTAATCAAAGATAATAGACCAAAAGAGTCATATTTCTTCTAATAACATGAATAGGCCTACTTTAATTGTAAAAGTTGCTATGGGTTGGCTTTAAAAATAAAGTCTAGCGTTGGATTAAAAAAATGTGATTCACACTTTCAGACGTATAAAATTATTTATTCCTGCAAACTGAATCAATTCAAATCAATATGGTAAACTCAGCTGTCGATAAATCTATACCCTCTAAATGACATAAATCCCTGGGTTGTCAGAATATAAATCTAGCAATTACTGCACTAATGACCGAGTCGAAATGTAGAATTAAAAGATTAAAATTACAGTTGAGTTTTAAGACTAATAGCCAATGCAATGAGAACTTTCTTGAACATGAATAAAATACTAATAACTAGGGCTTAAGTGTAGATTAGTAGGCTGCTATTGATAATGTAGCCTACTTTTCTTCAGTCGCATGAAAAGAAACCAATTGAAATGGGTTTACTTCACTTCTGCTGTGTAGCCTACTGCCGTACTTTGTGGTGAGACCAGGTAAAATTACAAGTTGGTGTAAGAAAGTTTTAAACGTTTCAGCGTTCACATCACGATAATTTAGAAAGGGTGGGCTTTGCTTGTATGTTTCCTGGCTAATGTAAGAGACCCAGTCGCATCAAAACTGTATTTGCAACCAAACACAACGGGTTGCACTCAAAGCCCAAGTGTCTTGTAGGCCTAAGGCTCAGACTTCGTGACCTCTGACAAAACGCAAATCTATTAAATGATTTAAATGCTAAATATTCTCGAGAGACAAGACTTCTTTTCTAAGCGGATCATATGTTGTTCTATTTATTTCCATTTGTAAATATGACAGAACCGGCATCGTCCACGTGATTGCAATATCCTATACGCTTTTTGATTGCTTTCATTTTTTAAATATAAATTAGGATAAATACACATAGGCCTTATAGGCGATACCCTGCAAGGCAGCACATAATAAACTTTTGACAATAATAAATACAACACATCAAATGAGCTCCACAAAGACTTCTGAAAGTGCAGCAATAAATAACTAAATTCAGTGCATCTCACGGGCACGTGTGGACCCTCCAAAATGCTACAAATGGTTAAGAATGGTTACAACTCCATGGTCGAGCTCCAATCTCATCCTCCATGGCAGGTGATGTAGGTTGTAAAGAAGGCCCTGCCTGCAGAAGGAAACAACTGGCTAACGTGTGTGGAGGGCTGTCCTTTCTGGGGCAGGTACCAGCCCGGGTCCTGGCACAATACCCTCTCGCTGCAGTTTCTTCTGCTTCATTCGTCTGTTCTGAAACCAGATTTTCACCTGAGTCTCGCTCAGCTGGAGGCTGCTGGCAATCTCCACCCGTCGGGCTCTGGTTAGATATTTGTTGAAGTGAAACTCTTTCTCCAGCTCGGTCAGCTGTTTGGTGCTGAAGTTAGTCCTCGCCACTCCGTTGGCAGTCGGATGTCCGTGTAAGATATTCTCGCTTTGGTCACAACCGCTTGACATTCGGTGCTCCGTTGCAAAATAACTTGAACCACACGGCATCTGCATTTTTGCTGAAATAACAATAACCACATTCATTGTTAGTCTTATAAAACAATCTCCTGCAAAACAATAGTTTCAAAGTCAAATGAAAGTTAAAAGGCCAAATTGTTGAATAGCCTAAAAAGAGGAAGGTAGACTATACGACGTCAGGTGTATAGCCTACTGTATACAGTGTGAATATATTCACACTTCACAGGTAATATAACCTAATATAACCTTGAACACTGTTCTTGATTAAACCACTTTTATGATCTTTACTGGTATACCTTTGGCATAATTAATATAATGGCCTGTACTTTTACTCTTGTTGAACTGATTTAGATGCACTTTAAAACCACTCCAGTTGGATTCAATAGTGAGCAGTCTGTGGACTACATAGATTAATGTGAAGGTCTAGAGTATTTTAACCTAAAATATATTTGACATTGTGCTCACTGCCAACACACCACTGTAAACCCATTATGTTGTGATTTGTCTTTTTCCATTTGTTGAAAGAACTCCAGAGAATTGTACCAAACCACAGATCCTCATCTGTGCTTTAAGGCTGGAGAAACAGTCATATGACACTGTACACAAAGTGTGCTACACGTGTGTGTTGTTGCTTTTCTTTCACAGTGGAGTTGAGGGAGAACACCGTTTTAATTTAAGCAAAGGTTAATGCTGCTAATGAAATTATATCTATTCAAAATTGTACTCTTTGCAATGACGGGACTGGGATGCCAAAAGGTATGGGAGCTGTGTAGCATTTTGACTATTAAAATATAACATATTATTGTTAAGAAAAGTTTTTTACCCCTACCATATCCACTGTTTGCAGTTCATCAAATATTAGCTTATGTCCTCCTTTTTGTAAGTCGCCTTGGGTAAAAGCGTCGCCTGAGTGTAATGTAATGTAAATAGAACATTACAAAATATTTAAAACTTTAGCCAAGTATTTTAGTTTATGGTCTGGTGGGGTTTTTTTTGTACTGTATGACACTTTGGGGAAAAAAGGCTTCTGCCATGAAGCAATAAACATAAACAAAACCTTAAGGCTTAAGAGTAGGGTTCATTATGTGAAGAGGTTAAACGAGGCGAGTGTGTGTGTGTGTGTGTGTGTGTGTGTATGTGTGTAAGAGAGAGACAGAGAGGGAGAGAGAGAGAGGGAGAGAGAGCTTTTAGACGGAAGAATCAGTAAGAGCACTCATAGCTCCCAGCATAACTGTTTTGCTTCTGTTGCATACATATATAAATATTTGATGTCGTATCTGTAATATGCCATTTCCTTTTTAATGCATCCATTAATGATGACCTCATTAACACTGCCGCAGGCCAGAGCTGCTGCAGCCCGACTCAGTTCAGCTGCCCCCAGACCCAGAATCCTAAAAAACTGATCTTGTTCATTTCTGATCAAGTAAGAAAGACTTTATCCTAGGCAGGGCCATATCTTTTCTTAAATATGCTGAATTCCACATACATTTCATATAAATTCTTATAATAGCTGCACGCTTGAATAAATGTTTTAACAGAGGGAAAGTGAAATGTTTCGACAAAGCTTCACAAACGCTTCCAGACCTCAGGTCCTCTCATCTGCTTGGAAGGATGTAAAATTCCCCAAAATCCACTTAGAATGGAGGACAAATTTGGAGAGAACCGCAGAAAAGTTCCATCAAGTTAATCAACAAATTTGCCTCCGAAATGGGGTGGGGGGGTACACTTAAACTTGCTGATAAATGAGGTCTAAGATAATAGACCCAACGCTGGCCAAAGGCATAAAGGAATCAAACTAAATATTTGAGGAATGATTCGGCCGCTTGGATGGTGCTGGCCCCAGCTCCGCCAGGCCAACAGCGAGGCCTCTTAAGCCGAGGCCAGCAGCACCAGAGAGAGAGAGAGAGAGAGAGAGAGAGAGGGAGAGAGAGAGAGAGAGAGAGAGAGAGAGAGAGAGGGAGAGGGAGAGGGAGAGAGAGAGAGAGAAAGAGAGGATAAGAGTGGGGGGATAGGGGGGATCGATACACATTGCCTCAGCCATCTGGGCATCCAGCCCACTGTAATTCAGGTGCTGTCAGGGCCTAATTGAAGAATGACACACTGGGAATATATACACTGTACCAAAAGATCAAGTTACAGGGGCAACGCGTGCAGAGCCTTTATGCATGCCTGAATATGAGACACACACACACTCTTTACACACACACACACACGTGCTTTGATAAATAACATCGAGGCTACTGTCTCAGTGTCCTAATCATAGCCAGCACAATGGATTAACAGCAGAATTACTCTAACCTATATTCAGCCTCTCACTGGTGTCCACTCTCTCTACACCAGATCATATGTCTGAACAAAATGCCAGTGAATGGCATTCGACTGGGTGTCTGCCACCTTACACTATCAGTTGCATCATGAGGATAAGAGCAGAATGGCAAACCAAAACGAGGGATTGAGAAAAAATACATTTTTTTGTGATGTTTTTCCATGTGTTCCATGCGTATCAAATTATTCCTTAAGATTCCTGTTTATCTGTTGATACCTTGTGATTATTATTGTTCAGGGAATTAAATAAATAAATGTGCTGAGAGAACATTTGGATAAACCACAAATAGGCCAACAATGGCTGAAACAGAAATTGGTGCAGTATTTTTTAACCGCTCAAGCATGAGAAGCCTAAGACTGTTTTCCAGCTTTTCTTTTTTTATTGTGAAAACACTAAGAAATTCTTTATGCCTGGAAGCTATGTGCAATACATTATACTTTTGGCAGACTGACATACCTTATGTGGCTGCTTGCCTGAAGAAAACTTTTAAAAGTGTTGTTTAAAATATTACCTACTGGTTACATTTGACAGAACTGGATTTGATTAGATGTATTGTCCTTTTAAATTAAAACTAATTCCTGTATCATTTTATGCAGCCAGCAGCTAATGACATTTTAGGTTGATGAAAAGGTGAGGGGGATTTGCCTCGCCCAACCTGTAGGGGTGCTGCTTCTCCGGATAGACAGACATCACATGGAAAGGAACATAAAGGCTACACTTGTATGCAAGTAAAGTAGTACTTACTGTTTAATTCTGATTGTAAGCAAACTTGTGAGACTTGTGAACGCAGTTAACGGTTTCTGATTTTAGTCGGTTGTTTTTTTTAGCAGTTTGGAATTTAAGAGAATATGGCAAATCCCTGCGTAAAACTATGTTTTTTGAGCCAATGTATATAAGAACGTAAATTAATGTTAGGCTTCTACAGGCCAAAGTAGTACATAAACAGAACCAGAGATGTCCCTTCGCGTGGCTTATTGGGGGATTGAAAACATGTTTTTGAGGTAATCAACTGTGTTTGTGCAATTTTAAGTCACTTGGACATTTTAGACTACGCTGGTTCACATCGTGGAAGGTAGCCAACGCTCAGTGTTATCGAGCCTAATGCATTTAGAATGTTAATGAATTAAAAATAAAATACTAAGTCTTCACAAGGATTAAGTTTTCTTAACGTCAATGCAGTTGTTATCCGAAACATAATAGTAGCTTTACATCCTAAATCACATCCGAGGGAGAAGTTTGAAAAACTTTCCAACTTACCCATCCGGGGTTGGTTTCTCTTAACCTTCATCCACTCAAATGTTTTACCGCCATAACTGGAGTCTTGCATCTTTTCAGCGATATTTTGGAGAGTGTGGTGGCCCTTAACAGCAAGGTGAAATCTTGGTACATTGTTTTTGTACATTTCAATGCAGGCGTTAAGAGGCTCTGGCTCGGTAAATACCTCGGGGAAAGTCCTTGAAGTGTCTGTGGAGGACGAATACACAGCATCGAGCGCCTGCGTCCGAGCACTGAACAACGAGGGGAGAAGCGGATGCTGAGGAGCACGGATGGATGTGACAGTGAAGCCGTCATGTTGGAAGGAATGCTTGGCGCTCGCATAGCCGGATGAATGTGAAAGGTTGAACACATCACTGGCATCACCGGAGAAAGCTGAGTAACAGTACAGTGACCCTTCTCCCTCAACTTCCTCGAGTCCCTTGACGCCTTTTCTAACTTGTGAACTAGTCCTTGTGCCCAAATCTTCGAGTTTACCTTCCGCCAAATGGTGGCCTGTACTATCCGAGCCATTTGCTTCATTGTGAATTAATTCTTCCAGAGAATTCATACTCGGTTTCCCTCTACATTCTTGTTAAGTGTAGTTAGACTCAGAGCCTGGCCTCGCGGGCACCGTACACCCAGCGATTATGGATCGTGACTTAACCCTGGATAAGGACATGCCTCGCAGACAGATTCGATCTGAGATTGATGGGGATGACGTGCCCTCTCAGTCTTGGCCAATAGGTGGACATCCCCCACATCCAAAACAGCAGGGCACATGGCATGTCAGCTGTTGCCAGATGAACCACCAGAATACGCACTCACAGGCGGTTTCTGTCCTTTACGTGCGCCTACACATGGTAGAATAGATATAGTCAAGATATCGCATATTGCAATAGACTACAAAAGATATGTTTGACTAGAGGCCTGAAATCAACAGAAGTCATGAACCCTTGATCGCCGCACTAGTGGCGGCGTCACATGTTGTGAGAAGTAGGCTACCCTTGAACTGTAAACTCGTATTTTAGTCTGGGTTTAATTTGAATAGTTCATTACTTTGAGTGTGTAAAATTCAACAGCACAGGTTCACCCACATCATCTAATAACAAACCCGTCTTTATCAAATTTTCAGCACACCCCGTGCCTGTAGGCTATAGGTAATGGGCTACTTTCAATAGAGTAACAGGCAATATAGTCCAACAGCAGCCTTACAATGTCAGACGTAGTCCATATGCCTAATTATTTCTCTTTTCTTTTACCTTTGGAATTGTTATCTCACTTGCTTTTTTGAAAATGTTACGGCACTGTATTTGCTCAGGGACAGTCCTATTTCTTCATTGTAGAAAGGAATCCATTTAGGCTACGTCCTAAATTATTCTGGGAGATATTTAGCTTGTTTTCCCCGTCGGCAGCAAAAGCATTGGCACAGGCCTGAGAGTGTGGGTCGATACGTGATATTACCATTGGAGGCAGCAGCCTGCAAGTGGTGGACTGTTTTCCTTGCCATCAACAGCGTGCTGCTCTTAAACCACATCAACCACTTTCCACATGTAAGCTGAGAGGCAAAGGCTGAACAAGTCTAGGTGGAACTGTAAATGCTATGACTTAGCGATATGGACAACATGATCAGCAGATTTTCCATCATATTTTCTCAGCCACCGATTTTTTTTCATATTGCAACGGAGGTTCGTTAAAACAAACTGGGGTATACCTTAGCATATAACCGTAAACTGCCTTTTGGGGTTGATTTCTGAATGTATTCTCTCCTTTTTTGTCCCAGGCCTTGACAGTAGTGTGTCTTTACAGGTACAAGTTTGTGCGGTGTTCGCTGAAGACTCGATTATGGCCTATGCAGCAGACAGGGCCCCGACCTGCAGGAGTAGCCTGCTTAAGGTTGTGTGTGTATATATATCTAAGCCATACAAACAAAAACTAAACACAGGCCTGATTTTAATTTAGGGGTTGAAAATATCGGCTTTGGATTTCAAATAACCTGTGTCTATGCATTTAAGTTGCATTCAAGTGGCTGATGTCGACAGCCTTTTGACTAAAGGTCGAAGCACAGCTGTTGTGTCGGGGTTCACCGGCAGGTCAGGTTAAATTGACAACTGTCTACAGACAGAAACAGTGGCTGTTTTACGCAGGAGTATAATAGTTTGTTTTTTTCCAAAGAAATGATCAAAACATCAATGGCAGAATGTAGGGCTTTTTTGTTCATTTGTAATTTGCACTTACTGTCTCAAATTGCTATTTCAAAATGTACAATTACTAGTTGGAGAAGGGTAGGTATACACATTTAAAAACAGAAACATCAGCCAATAATTCTAGAACTAAACCACTGTCCATAATTAGCTTTACATTTAATGAAAATCATTGATGAAAGCTTTTAAGGTAGGTTTTTGCAAATATTACAAATGATTCTTAGAAAAATGGTTTGGGAATATTGTTCAAAATATTTAATACAAGTTATACATTCATTCAACATAGGCTACGCTTTCCTTTTTTTCTCAACAGATGTAATATTTCAGAATTTTAAAGTTAGACACAATATCACAATGAATACATTTGCTCTTCCAACATTGTAAGTATATGCTGTGTATGGTTTGTTTATTACACAATGACATGTACACAAACAATTTACCACACAAGTAAAAATTGTTAACCTTAAACGTTTAACCTACTCCAATTTTATCTGTGGGGGAAATTAAGTACTTCTCTCCATAATTTAAACAGTTTTCAAAACCCTGAATTTCTGTTCATGGTTATGGGTATTTGTTGCGACATATAGAAGTAATAGCATTAATTATTATTATTGCAGTAATATAAAACAAGTAGTATCAAACAGAAAGGGACTAAATGTTTGGGTATAGAATCCCTTTTGTCGCACACCAATAAAGGCTTTTTACTGTAGCTCTGAAGTGATTAAAAAACAATTGCACATAATCAACAACATATCAGGCTGTTCTTACAAGCGCAGAAATATGGCCCCAGCTGTGGGGAAGTTAATGGGATTCTACAGGCTAGCGATGTGCTGAATGACTGAGAGCAATATATCCCTTCCCTTGGTGCATTTGCATGGCGCACAGATCCATCTTCATGTCAGCGGTGGGGTTACCCAGGGTTCACGCGCTCACTTGCTTCTCTCCTCGCCGCTCAATAAATAAATCTCTGCAGCTTTCTGTTTACCACCGGAATATAAATTTGTTTGCAGTCGATGGCAGACCTGTGTGAAGGCATTAGAAATTGTATTTCTGTAATGGCTTTCATCCTGGGGAAAAGGGGGCTGGGGAAAGGGGTGGAGAGAGGAGGGAAGGAGAGTGGTGGTGGTGGTGGTGGTGGTGGGGGGGGTTGTGGATTAGAGGTGTGAGAGAGAAAGAGAGCGGGCGAAAGCAAAGGAGTGATAAAAACAGGTGCATCTTCTCCTCCTCACCTGTGTCTCGTATGCTAATACACCCTGATTATGTGAAGTCAGAAATAGCCTTTGGCCAGATTTAAAGTAAATTAAAACTAAATTTGAATGTTTGCCCTCCTCTCACTCTCTCCCACTCCCGTTCCCATGTAGGGGAGTGTGAGAGTGCTGCAGTATTTATGAGTCTCCTGGAGGTATCACGTGTTTCCTGTTTCCCCAGTCGAGTGCTTTGAAGTTTTAGTGCAGCACGGACGTGCAGCCGCTTGTCAGCGCTGCGGTAACAGGCGTTGGGCTGGTGTGCACAGGCCCCTGGGTAAAGTGATTGCGGGGAAGCTGGCAACTCCCAACTCAACAGCTTGTCTCCCAGCAATATGCATATTTGCCAGGACAGATGAGATGGGAAATGGTCTGGGCCAACGTTTAGAGCAAACAGATCAGATGGTCGGTCATTCCACCCCACTTCTCGCTCTCTCTTTCCCTGTCTCTCTCTCACACTCGCTCGCTCTCTCTCTCGCTCTGTCCTCCTCCACCTCTCTCCCCGTCTTTCAGCTGGGCACCGGCCAACCAATACCTCACCACCGGCTCCATTTTGATCGTCATCCAATGTAAAGGCTGCCAGATGCTGTTAACACATTGGCAGCGGTGGGGAAACGTATAAACACCCTGCCCACTGGTCTAATTGGGCTTCTCTGCCTCTCCACAGGAACATGGCCCGCCGCTCCTTCTCTGCACTCAAAGGACGCTTGTAGTAACCCTGATACCCATATAGTATATTTGGGGCAACCGTGACCTACCGGTTAGGGGCCTCGGACTTGTGACCGAAGGGTGACCACAGGGTCGTAGCTAGCCAACAGGCAAGACAGGCAACTGCTTGGAGCCTGACAGTCTTTGAACTACAGTGGTGGCAATGCAGTTTTTGATGAAAGTGGTGGGATATTTGCTTGGGGCACCAGCAGAGTCTACAATTGCCTCTGGGTGGCCAGTTTAACCCCTGACCAGTAGGAAAAATGTGGGCGGAGGAAGTGGTTGAACAATACTCTCCCATGTCCAGGGCCATGGCACTTAACTCTGGGCCTTATACACAGGCAGACTTTGTGAGCCCCCTCCCTTTCTATATTCCTCATTCATCAGGCTTCCCCAGACCCATAGTGCCACTGGGGACCTCGGTAGTCAGTTCCAGCTTTCCCCCTACCTCCACATCCCTGCCCATGTCCACATCTATGGCTGAGATGCCCTTGAGCAAGACCCCCAGCAAACCCCCACTGTTCCCCAGGTGCTGCAGCGGCAGGCTGCCCACTGCTGTGGGCTAGTGTGTGTTTACTCACTGTGTGCTTTGTGTGCATCACTGTTTCATAAATGGATGTAAATCGTGTAATCAGGGGTGAAGATAGTACATATACTTATCCCACTCAAGCGTCCTGGCCTTGCAGTCAGGGTAGTATGCAAAAGAGATTGTGGTGTAGAGGGCTGCGCTATGCTATGATATCGACGGTTAGTGTTGACCCCCTTGCCCTCAGCGACAGAGATGTGAAATGATGTCTCGGGCGATGACACGCGGCCCTTGTTTAACCCTCCAAGGTTGTCAGGACTAATTACTCCTCATCTTCGGGGCCCTGACGCCAGGGCCCGCGAGTGACGCCGCGCTGACAGATGACGGTCAACGGCAGCTCCAAAGGTCAGTCGGTGCCGCTAATGCAGTGCAGGGCCTGTCGTCGACAACAGCCCAGGGCCGGCCAATCTATGCACTCGCACACGGCTCCCCTCGCACTTCATCAAAAGAAGAGCACACATACTGTACGTCAGCCGGAGATACACTACCGGCCCACAGCATCAGGGGAGAGCAGGGGAGTCAAGCCAAGTTAAACCATTAACACTGTTTATGCACCTTGTAAAAAATTTAGAAAACAGCGTTTTCCTTATGGGTGCCCATTAATGGCTGCTAAAGTTAAAGATATGCATAGTTTTTATAGGCATAGTTTACCCACCTTATTTACTGCTGGATGCATCATTTGCCCACCTTTTTCTCTTTACAGTTAAACCACTTGGCCAGACTAGACTGAAGTGCCTTGAAGACAACATTGAGACTAGAATTACAATGGAAGGTAAATGCATGTCCATGTTGTCAGGGGCATAGCCAGTGTGCAGAGGGGTGTTTGGGGGGGGGGTCAGCATTGGTTCTTTGAGGACACTATTAATGTCATTATTTATGATAACGGGTCCCAAAATAGGGTATTCTTTCATAGGGATGTAGATTTCTAGCTGCACCCCTTAACGTTGTTAATACAGTCTTCAAACTAGAAAACAGCATTTGCTTGCCTTGTAATGAGTGCTAATGTTAAAGAATTGCATGGTTTACCTACCATTTGTTATGCTGGATGCATTATTCGCCAACCTTCTTTTTACCACTACACCACTGATTTCGAGATTACGAGACTGTATTAATAGCTGATAATAGCTGACAGATAGTTGCTTTTTTGAGGACTTTATTTCAGGAAACAAAACCTTGTTTGCCTCAACCTTTTTTTAGCTGGCTTCTCGTGACTAGTAAGAATAATGGGGAGGAGTGGATGAGAACTGGTTAATTTGATCTGATGTGACATGGAAAGCAGAGGCAAATAGTGTGTAATTAATACATTCCCAGCAAGCCCACAGTAGGCCTGTACAGTATCTGTTCATACTAGTCTATCCGTTGGCACTGTGGTGGGTTACTTATCTGAGAATATGGATGCCAGCGCGCCAGTGTCTAGCAGGAGTCGTGGGGAAGGCCCAGCGGGCTCTAGCCCAAACAGAGTGACAGTGAACCATCAGTCATATTGCCACGAGTGGTTGCGTACGCCACCCTGTTTCCGGAGGCATCCTCACTGTGGGGAAATTAGCAGGGTTAAAGATTGCTGCAGGAAGGAATGCTTGTGTCATCACAATGCCATATGCCTTTTTTGTTCTCGTCTGCCCTCTCTTACAACAAAAGCACTGGAAAATTGTCATCACACAATGCTTGTTTTTTTGTGAATTTAAAGTTGAGGCATGTGAATGAACTAGTGTGTTTCTCATGCGGGCCAATGGCATAGGTGTGATTGAGTGAGTTTGAGTTCAAGATTAAGATTCCACCTGAGTTTGCAAAAACATTTTAAAAAGTAAACACACTGCAAATGTTGTTATATAAAAACAAAATGCATAACATTGGCCTTTCCAAAATATTGGTAATGACATATCACTATTGTCCATATGCAAACCAATGCCCTTGCATATGGTTTTGAAGTGGATGACACTGGAAAGAAATTCTGTCTGTGAAATTGACATGTTAATTTTGCCCATCATTTAGTAGTAGTGCAATATTACATGGGCATTAGTAAACAAGAGGACTTATGTGTTAGACAGTTGTTTTGTAATAGATATTAAGTTTATTCAGTCCAGATTCAAATCAAGTTTAACAGCAGGCTCAAGCTGCTTCTTCTGCATATAAGGACCAGTAATTTTTGTTTTCCCCTATTTATTCCACTAAGTGCCACCGATCACTTTTAACGTGGGTGCATTCAGATGCCATTGATCTTGATAATGCAGTGCTTCAGTGGGACAGTAACAGTAGCACATGATGTAGGAAGTCAAATATGGCAGATGGATGAGTCCTCGCAGGTGAGTTATGATTCATCTACCTGAGGGATGCTCACTTTGGGTTCTGCACAACTGCGCTGACAAATAAATAAAACCCATAAAGGTGACACTGGAAAATGATTCTTAACAATCGGTGGGAGAAACAGAGTCATGGCTGCAAAGGGAAGAAGAACAGAGCTATGTTTGATCTTAGTGTGTCCATGTGTGTATGTGTGTGTGTGCGCGCGTGTGTATGTATGTGTATGTCCGTGTCTGTGTGAGAGCGTGTGTGTGCATGTGCGTGTGAGTGTGCATGTGTGTGTGTGTGGGCCTGCATCTCTATGTAAATAAATGTTAATGTTAGACATGTCTTAGACACTTAAAAGGTCAAAACAAAGTTAAGCTTCTAAATTTAATTCAGGAGCCAACATCTTTGTGTTAATACCCTAATCAAAAAACAAAAATGGCCATTAAAAGTTGGCCAAGTGACACTTTAAAAAACACAGTGAGTGAAGCAGGCCAGCATGAGGATGTGATGAAATGGCTAAGTCTGATTGACTGGGTGGAGGCCCTTCATAAATATGTGCCCACAGTGATTCCGGTTTTATTCTGAGTTAGTCCTCAATGTTCAAAATTAAACTCTGTCAGAAGACATTTCTGGAAAAAAAGACACACATTTCCCATCCTCATGGACCATCTGCTTGTATAATTGATTTGTACTCAAATTGATTGAATCTAATTTCCAGCTCCCTAACCAGATTTCAGAACAGCTAACTTAATCTGCGAGGCATTATATGGGATGTGTCCTACAGATCATATGATATGGATGTGTGTAACATACAGAACATTTTGCCCCCCGCTGTCCTTGAGTGCACTAGAAATAAAGAATAAAAGGAGAACTTGGTTCGATCTTCCATTGACAGTTGTATGATAACGCTATCAAGGTATTTGATGTTAAGCGCAGAGAAGAATGTATGCCACTCTGATTAGGAGCCGTTTAGATTGCCTACACGTGCACTGATTGAGCAGTTGTGCACAAGTGCATCTTATGGGGCCAGTAGAATTGGAACACATCCTTAGACGCTCTGAGGATTGCTTAATTGCACCCTTGACCTTGTGTGTATGAAAGAATAGGTCTTTGTCCATTTAACTAGGACAAATAACAGTTACTCGGCTGTCACTGTTATGAACATAGGAGGCGCTAACACACTCATAACTACAGCTAATTTAAGATAAGATGTAGGTTGTAGATGTAAGCACTTGTAAACACCACAACATTACAACAACATCACCACTACATATTTTTATACAGAGGAAACATGAATATATCATAAATACTTCCATAAAACACTGATAATAATCAGGACCCCATGAAGGGCCTGAGTAGGGAAAATGCTTAGTAAGCCTGCAAGAAGTGTCCTTCAAAGGTTTCAGGCTACATATGATGCCACTAGTACCCAAATATCATTCTTTGATCAGTGCAGGTGGAGTCCCATTTAAAAAAAAAACATCTCCACATTCAGATGGTGCATCTACGGTACAGTACGAGCTGAGAATCTCTGTGGTGGAGCTGTTGTATATGGAGCAGAGATTGTGCTGTTTACTCTCTGTGGTTTTGTAGCAGCTAAAAATAGGGAGCTTTATTGTGCGAGTGGCCAGAGAAGCCTTTTCCTCCCCTTCCTGATCTTTTGCCAGAGTTTGTGTAATGCTCCTTAATGTGCTCATAAATCACGTCTGGCCATGCAGCCAATGCACAGAAGAATGTAAAGAATTCAATTCAAACTGCATCTGCTTTCTCTGTTGTTGTCTTTTTTTTTAAGTCCATTTTTAGTTTTTAGCACCCGCACATGAAATCTCTATACAATCTCACTGCTTTAAAATAAACCTAATTTCTGTCTACTTTCTCTGATTTTTTTCTTTTTTTCTGACATTATGTGTTGAACATTATGGTCAATGCCACTCCAAAGTTGCATCAAGCCTCCAAATTGTATTGAGGCGGCCAAACAGAGAGTTCTTTATGCGCTAATGAGGCCCCCTTTATTCATATCATATTTGTATATAATTACCATGCAGGTCATTACATTTGAAGAGGGCCTATGCAGCTCAGTGGATAAAACTGTCTACATTCTACCTTTGCCCGTTTAAGAATAAAGAGCTGAGCTGATACACTGTATATACTTTATATGCATGCTGCAGAGATTATTCCCACGACTTTGCAAGCGACTGAACAAGCTGCATTAAGAAACACATTCTCATTTTTGGTTTGGTGATCAGAGCGATATGAAAAGGCTGCAGCTTAATGAAAATACCCTCTTTAATATCCAGCAGGAGGAACTCAAGGGTAGATGCATTTCTAATGGTGGCGCGGAGAGGCCACTGGGAGGCCAGCTCCTGCTTTGCATAAAGAACACAGGCACGCTGTGATGGATGATGATTCGCTCGTACTACAGAGCAGCAGCCGAGCGTGCTTTTCACTGGCGCAGAATACAAGAGCCACGCAGCAGAATCGAGGTGACAGAGGTTTAATTACAACCCAAGAACACTATGCTACCAATTCCACTTCTGGGGTCGGGATTGACAAGTTTGGCCCCGCTAAAGACCCATACCATATTACATTGATACCCAAACCTCTGCGTTTTTTTTTTTCAAATGATCTTTTCATGTTGATGAATCTTTGGCATGTACTTAGTTATTATGATTTCCCTAGGATGTAGAAAATGATTGCCTGACAGACCCATCTATAAAAAATGCATTCATCCAGAAAAGAAAAAAACATGGTCTTTTTTTACATCTTGTTTAAGAAGATGGCTAATCTTACAGTTAGAGCAGAGCTGTTGACTGTCTTTAGCAACCTTTATTGGTTAAAGGACTACACCATCAGTTTACCAATTAATTGGTTTTATTGAAAAGGCCATGCCACTGACTTTGCTTAATTGATGCTCCTGGTGTTATTCAACCCATGATCATTTATAGTAAATAATCCATAGCAATTTGTTTTTTACTCACTTAACAGCATCAATCATTCCTTTGTCCAATGATTCCAGGCGTCATTATTAAGCTCTTTGAAATGACACTAATTAATCAGATAATTTGAAAATGAAAATAAATTTGCAACCTTTTAATGAGGAAAATGTCTATCTGCTACCTAGTATATAAAATGACAAGATGACATACCAATTAAATTGAATTAATAAGCTTTGATAACAGCCCCTGCATGGGCCACGTTGCCCAGGCACTGAGAATGCCATGATAACAGAAAACTATGTGTTGGGGAAGACAATAGGTGCCATGCATAGCGCAGAGAGAGATGAGCAATCCAAACCTGCTCGTCCCGACTTGTATTTGCAGTGCCTGAGTCCCTGAAAAGGCAGAGCCGGAGAGAGCCAGAGGAGTGTCTTGGCAGCGCTCTTGTCATCTGGCCCAGCGGGTTGGAAGCCTGTGGTTGGAGCGCTGGAGAGACTGCCTTGTCTCGATGATTAATGGAGGACGAGTAGGAGGCGGGGGAGGTGGGAAGACACGTATGCACAGATTATGTTGTAAGAATACAAAGTACAATGGTGCTAGCTTTGTAAAAATTCACTTTACTTTCCCCCCATCCGTAGGATTTATCCAGGTAATTATTTGTTTGGTTTTGTGGGTTTATTGAGAGACTGGCTTAACCAACATCACTGTGTTTACATTCTCCTGTCTTGGTGAAAGTGATACTGGGTAAAATGCACTAAAGTGGATTCAACACCGAAAAAATATGATCTAATAGAATGCAAAACACACATTTTATTATTGTTTCAAGCCCCGACATCATTTTATTAGACAAAATGGACATATAAGCCATAAACACACAAGCCATTTTCAGAGTGTCATCAATATTATCAAATCTCATTTCATCTCAATACATTCCTCCACCAATCCCCAAAACAAAAAAAAAGAATCGTACAAGCAGAATCATTCCCCATATTCCAGTAATAACATTGCTAGAGAGCTTCCAATTTCCTTTCCATAAAACATAAAATAAGCTTTCTACAATCCCCAGATGCAAAATGCATAAACTAGGGCACATAGCACATACACAAACATGCACTTGTGTCGATGTCAGTGGGACAATAGTAATCACTGCGGTGACTGTCAGAAGTTGACTTGATAACAAAAACATTCATAAAACATTAGATCAGTCTTTCCCCAATCTTCAGATGAAGCACAACAGAGGAACATTCAGTTCATTCAACTTGATATTATTCAGTTCGATTTAGGCATCGTGTTTAACCGTACAAAATTCATACTAGGTTACCAATAAATGGATACAAAAATATCCGAGATCCACATAAAGATAATAAATACTCTTCTTGAGAAACCAGGTAACAGGGACCAAAGATTCGTCGATTCTCCTCTCCTTTCGAAGTCATGCATAATGCAGACAGTTTGATGACGACTTATGTCAAACCACTGAAACATGTACATCTTGGTACTGTACCTCAATGTGAGAAAAAAGGTAAAGATTCATGGTAAACCTAAAGCTGACGACAGGGCTGTTATTAAGGCTTCCCTTTCATAACGCATTTCTCTGGGTTGCACAGATATAAAAAAAATGGGAGTTGGCTGGGATCCATACACAACAAGCCAAGAGCAATACATCACACATAGAGGCAAGTGTCCAAAGCCAGAACCTCCCATTCACACACTGATAACAAGTCAAGGGTTTCTCTCAACACCCTCAACATGAGAAACACACAGGTATGGAGTTCATTAAAGTTAGCAATTCCCCCTAAATCACCACACACTCAGAACCACAAATCCTGCTTCCTCGTGATGGACCTGACACTTTGAGAGGCTCGAGTCCTCGTAGGAGTGTGAAGCTGCAGACCGGACACCATGTCAGGTAGAGTTAGTGCCACTGGCAGGGCTCTGACAGACATACGGCACAGCGCGTATAGGGAGTGTTTTGGTGCATAGCACAGAGGGCTGTGCAGGTCGGTCATGTTTTACAGGTGTGTGAGTGTATGCGAAGCCAAAGAGAAGCCTTGCCCCTGCTGCTGATGAGGGTGGTGTGTGTTGATGACACTTTCAGAGGCCGCTAGAGAGCTGTCAAGTCCAAACACCGGAGGAGGATCAAGTCCTTGGTCTAGAACATTACCGACAGGCAGAGAGACACCCATGTCCCGTGTCCCTCTGCCGTTGTGTCTAACGCTTCTGGCTTTATCAGAATTGGCTGTCACGGGCAAATAATAGCCAGCACTTAACTTGGGTGTGTGATGAGGTATCTCGCAGAGGAGGTATGTGTGTGAAGGCAGAGAAATGTCGCTTCTCTGACAGGCATTAATGATCTTGTGCGGAGGTTGAGATGAGAATCCGGCTGGACACACGTCTGCTACGGAGGTGTTGACCCGACCCATCGCCATCACCCTCTCCCTGTGATCCTTCTTGCACTTCATGCGTCGGTTCTGGAACCAGATCTTAATCTGCCGATCGCTGAGCTTCAGCAGAGAGGCCATCTCTAGTCGCCGTGGGCGACACAGGTACGCGCTGAAGTGGAACTCCTTCTCCAGCTCCAGCAGCTGCGAGCTGGTAAAGGCGGTGCGCGCTCGCTTGCCATTCCCCTTGAAGCCGCCGAGTCTGCCCATCACCTGGAGATGGGCTCTATCAGACCTGCCACCTGCTTCACCTACGGAGCAACATGACGGCACATCAGTGGATTTGTCAAATCAGTCTGTATGGCCTGAAGATATCAAACTGTCTCACAACAACGACAGAAAAAAAAACAGTCTTGGGAGTCAATACTGAGATAACAGATAGAATTCATTTTTCAAGTTTGGTGGCTTCAATGAATTCTTCCTAAAAAGTCAGCCAGATCTCTTTTTAAATTCTAAAGGCATTTTATTCCAAGCCTTGTCCTCAGAGAGACCCCTATTCTGGGCGTAACTGCTCAGATTAACTGGCCTGCAACCCATTTGCCTCTGCGGCTGCGTTCTAAATGGGTTATGAAGAATTGACTTGGTGTCTGAGTGCACCTAATTTTAAATGGTTTAAACTAAGAGACTGCCATACAGCCCTGTACCATTCGTCTTAGCTGCCCGCACAGCAAATGCAAGCAGTTTATCATTTAATCATTTCACTTCAAAACTGAGGTAGAACTACAGTCAAATATGGGCTTTTACTTCACCCCTGACTCCTCCTGTGCAATTTATACATTCATTCTTCTCTTGAATCATTCAGTGTTTCAAAATGTTCAGCATTAATTTATAATGTGCCATCTGTGAAGTCTGTCTAAATTCACAATGTACAGAAACAGGTTAATTTTCATGTCGAAGTAGACTTGATATTCACTCATTAAATTAAGCAATGTCTAGTGTCATTTACATGCCTCCTCAATTAAAACAGGAGAGCTTCATATTTAAAGCTGTACATGTTGCTCTACAGGGTAATCCTATACGCTTATACAGAAACATATCATATTTTTAAATTGAAAATTTCAGTAATTGTATTGTGCTTGTCTAAAAGTGGTCAGAATCCTGCTGGGACGGGATTACCTCCTACAGTAATCTGAGGTCACCTATCACTCTTGAGGTGCTAGGGAGCTGTGTGAGTAGTGATAATATTTTATCAAAACAGGTCATTATACATAATTTGAACCCTCTCACATCATGCTAGGAAGTAACTTATACACTCAAGAGGTCTAAAATCAATCACCTGGTGTATGATGTTTTACCTCACAAGGATGTGACTGGGA
Organism: Setipinna tenuifilis; assembly: GCA_030347295.1. NCBI lineage: Eukaryota > Metazoa > Chordata > Actinopteri > Clupeiformes > Engraulidae > Setipinna > Setipinna tenuifilis. Next base: position 21,032,742 of record CM059270.1, read on the forward strand.
GGATGATGATAATCTCCACATCAAAAAAATGTGTTCTGATGTATTTTATGTAATACCACAGAATTGCAATAGCTTTACATCAGTTCAAACGTTTGCTCCCAACTACTCCTGTTGAGATCTCTTGACCTATGTCTTTAGCATCTTGACCCTATTAAACCCTGACCTTATTACACATTTATAAAAGATTCTTGAATACAGTGTGTGTAACACCACATTAAGCCAAGAAGGGTCAAGACTGTGGGGTCTTAATCACATAAGTGATCTGCTTAGGTGGGTGTTTTCACAAGACCGTGTAATAGAGCTACATTAGAGTGGAAAACTATTTTTAAGGAATTTGGCTTACTAGCTACTGCAAGTTTACTAACACCAAACGTAAAGCGTTGGTGTCCAAGAAGCCAATCTCGTCTCTCCATAAATTATTTTTACCTTTTATTATTGCTGGTTTCATACTCTGCAGTAGCTCTTTAGTGATATCACTGTGGAGTGAACGTCAAAACTGATTAAAACGCTAAAAAACTATTCAGACCTGTGTTTGTCGTAGAGTTGGCCACCCTCTGTTTCTGGTTCGTCCCTCGCGCCCCTCTCATCCAGGGGTATATGTGCTCCGTTGAAAGCCAGGGAGGGGAGAACTCACTTGGCTCACTCTGACTTGAGCCAACAGCATCTCCAGCAACGCTTGGTCCTCTGTCCGAGGAGCCCAGGGAACTCCAGGGAGTGTAAATCTCACTTGAGATACGGCTGCCATCACCAGCATTAGCACGTGTTTGGGCATAGTACGTGCGCTCTGATAGTTCCGGGATATGGCCGGCGCCGAGTCCGGCGCTGCGTTTCAGTTCATCGCCAGACACTTGCGCAGAGGCTCCATCCTGCAGATGACAAGGATAAGATTTGTGATTTGCTGAACCAGAGCTGAGTAGAGGGAAATCACTTTGAGGCGCATTCAATTCAGCTGTGAACATTTTTGCTAATGTTGCAAAACCGTGCTGAATGTGAAATGTGTAATTCTTTTATTTTCTGCAAATACAATTTTATCTTTATCGCTAGGGGGAAAGACCAGAAAAAAGAACAGTTAAAGCTAATTCATAGTATAGGAACATGAGTAAACCTTTTATGTCACGTGGAAGTTTCCTCCAATGGCGGAGCACAGCAAATGATGCTTGAGTTGTCAGCTGTCCGACAGCAACTTGGAGACGGACAAAGAGTCTTTCCCGGCGCACCAGTCAGTTTTGTATTTCTCACGTGACTCTGAGGAAAAATACAATAAAATTTACAGTATTCACGGCGAGACAAATAGCTATGTATGTTTCGGAAAGGAAGGAAGTGAGGGGCTTGCATTACAACACGGGCAGTTGACAGAAAATTGGCAGAGAAGTCTACTGTAATCATTTAGCTAAACCATATCTCAGAGTCTGGCGCATCATTGGGAAATGTGTGTTTTTCATTTCTCAGCTACTTAATGTTTAACCTGTATTTCAGTGATTCCACAAGAAGATGCTCGGACCGGCACAGTAACATCGACCAGCATTTTTATGTGGTAGGTTCTATGAAACTATTTAGTCCGAGTGAACCGAGGACAACTTGAAATGTCGACTCACTCGAGTGATCTTTACAGTCATTTCGATAGTCTCTTGTTATGTTTCTACATGTGCCATAGCAAAGTAGTTTTAGAATGTGCTGCCATGTGTATTTCCTTATTAAAATATTTTTAAATGTGGCTTGATTTGTAGTTTCTTCCAACGGTCTATGTGTTTGACTTTAGACTCATATTCTTTCATTAATGCTTACATAATTACTATATTGAAAATATAATCTAATAAATACGACTGAACTTTCATGTATACCCTAACCAACTTTGTCACGTATTGCGAAAAAGTGCACCTTTTACCTGGGGCTAATCGACTTCAATTGCATGAATGGGAGTGGTCAAAACAAAGGCGTTTTGACACTCATTGCGACACAAAGACGGAGAACCTCACAATAGCATCTACTCTTGCACAAACGAAAATATGTTGGTATCGACTATAGGTGTAGCATGCTGCTACCGACTTCTGTGCACACCGATATGCATGCAAACCTTGAATTCTACCACTTCGTTTTTTCGACACTTATCGACTGAAAAATGAACGCCATAATATATCGATGTCTCGACGAACAAAGAAAGCAGGAGCTGTAGCCTACAGTAGTCTATTAAGAAAAATGAACGACTCGTTGAAATCGACATTTTTTAGCTTTGGGCAGACGCCTGTCCTAAGATGTAGTCGATCCCAAGAAACTTGTTGACTTTATATATAAAAATTGCATTTGTATAGATTTAGATGTAGAAAATCTGTCCTGACCTCGCCTCGTAGCCTTCACAGAAGTAGCCTAAGTTGTCCCTATATGGGCTTTGCATCGCTGTCCTATGACAGGCTTATTTGAAGCGCAGATGTAGGCTACATTAATGATGTGTCAACAATGAATCTTTAAAGGTTTTCCCGTTATTCTTTTCAAGTATTTTGGTGAATATAGCATACGTCAAGTCTCTTCCACGATGTTGACAATGTTGTATTTTGTCCAGCTTCATAAAATGAGCTATGTTAACAGGCGATCATGTAATTATGGCTGCAGAGAATTACCACATGCATGTCTAGTTCCATTGACTCTTGAATGTAACATTGGTTACCATAATATTGGAAAATATCACAAATGAGTTTTTTTCCAATAGGCCTAGACGATATGGTGTTGGCACAAAGTTAACGCTACAGCCACAAACGTGACTTGATGGGCCCCCCCTTTGCACTTGCCTCCGATGCTATTCTATTTAGACAACAACAGAGATCTTCTGAAGAGCATGTTAAAGGCGTCCAGAAGCCCAATACGGCTTGAACAAGAATTAAGTTTGTTGAATCCGTTTACAAGCAGTTCACGTTACTGCTTATTTTAGCCTATTCTGTTACAATGTCACTTTTTAAGTAAAAATAAAAGTTTTAGTGAAAATAAACAGGGGCTTTTCGATAAATTACGTCTATAATGCAAATAAAACACAATAACCCTACATTTCACGTAACCAGGAGATGACCCACACCGAACATTTAAGTAGGCTATATGCAACCTGATTTCATCCAAAAACATACTTGGATGCTTTCAGTGAGAGACTTAAATACATTTTATAATGCACCCGTTAAGGAGGAATATCAAGAAGGCGTTGTTGCCCTTATCTTCTTCAATTGCACCACTAAAATCAATCTTGTTTTAGGAACGATTTGTTATCCAGAGCTCAGTGAATTGCTGTCAAAAGGCTTGTCACATAGAGGCATTCAGCACGCATATTACAAGTCCAGCCTTAGACAAGCTGCAACACCATTAACATGAAATATGACTCCACAGAAGTGTGTGGCGCATGCAAGATTCAATCTATAACATTAAAAAAATTAGGATGTAAAAAAACACCCCAAATGAACCTAGTATTTTATTTTTGCTGGTGTTTTTTCACACGTATACACCAGCTTATTTACCATTTGATTTATTTTAGGCGAATTAAAAAGAGTAAATATCACATATTCTTAAAATGGGTAAATGTCTAATAGGCTACTCTAGCCAAGGAGCACATCAAAATGTGCACCCAGCATTTCCTTACGCCGCTATGAAGCGGAGTGATTAAACTGATTAACTTGCATGAGAGCAAGTATCTGTCCTGCGTATTGTTAATTAATTACAGGGCGAAAATACAAAATATCTGCATCCTGCCAGGCGCAGGAATGCATAGACTATAAAAACTGTAGGGTGATGCAAATTTGCAATCATATTAGAGATATTGTTATGCTATAGTGTTTCAAAAGAATTAAATGGTGGGTTTCTCACATCGCTTTGACACAAGAAAATCTCAAAATAAGTTCAGTTTGTCTCCTGTGTCTCACATGGTTGAGCACATTCGCTGCATTTGAGCAGCAATCTTTGATGTACTAGCTCAGCAAGACCATAACTCAGCGCCTCCGTGAGTATACTACAATTCTCCGTGAACTCTGTTTGAACCACGTTGCTGGCAATAAATCATTTTTCTTTCTCTCAGAAAAGCGCGCCGGTCTCTCTGGGTGTCAAGCCTTTTATAATTCCTCCTTACCTTCTGCGCTCTTGTGCTTGCCGACATAAACAGCTGCACAAAGCATCGATAGTAGTAGCCTTACATGTCTGACCAGCTTAAACTTTGACGTAAAAGAAAAACTTGAAAATCAAGCACGGTTCTGTTGCCATAATAAACAAACCCACCGGGTTTTGAAGGCGACTGTAGCCTATTTTATCTGTTTTATCCATGTTTTACAACGTTTTTCTAATGATGTGTGTGTTGACTTTTCTTTGCTTTGTCAATTTGCTTTGTCAAGTTTAAATAACACCACAACACTAATTACTGACAACCATTAACCATTAATTTTAAAATGCAGTAAATGTATGTGGTTCGACTAATCATGGGAAATATATCTTCAGTCAATCTAAATGGACATGATGTGAACATGCTGCTGTTGCATATTCACATGAACGAATGAAGAAACCAACCCCTAGCATCACTGCGGGTAACAGTCCGTGCAAAGTCCCTATTTTGGCAAAACCACAGTGTGTGCAGCTACGGCAGACTGGTGCAGACTGCTCTCGAACAAAGGCGTTAACGATCCGTTTTCTATGCTGTGGAGTTGAGCATCAGAAGGGATAAGGAGGTGGATGAGAGAGTGGGAGAGAGAGAGGGAGTGGAAGAGAGAGACTCTAGGAAAGAATGCTAATGGAAAAGGGATGTTTTCTGTTATAACGATGCATACAAATGCGCCTGTCTCGGTAGACCTACCAGAAGATTTATTGCAGTTGTGTTCTGCATCACTGTAAACAATGCAGAGTTAAATTAAAGCAGTGAAATTGTTTGGGAGTGCACCTGACACTATAGCTAAATGGAGGGCAGGTGATGTCACATCACAAGTTTGAGTTTGCCTCGGTGATGCACCGTGGAAAATGGTGCTGTGAAGAAAAGTAGCCAATCGTTTATTCAAACCGGTTGAGCTGAGTTTAGCTTTCAGTTATTTAAACTTTACGATCATAATTTCACTTGAATTCAGGCTACTTGTGCCTACCACAAAGACTAATCTGGGATTGTCTGCTTGTGAGATGAACTATGGAGGGTTTGGGCTCCTGCAGGCCTGTCACTGTTGTATGTGTCAAATGCTTGGCATTAATAACTAATATAAGAACTATGCAGGTGTAAATCAGTCAGACACGATTGTCTGCTGGTTTAATCCTTTACTTAAGAATTTATTTAGCCCTGTAACTGTACGCCCATGGTAAAAAAAAATAGTTTCAAGCTTGATGCATGAAAACTCACATACTTTAGTCTATACATCCAGGCTGTACATCCCCAAGAAAGTGCATTAGAGTATTTACCTATATATCCATTTACAACAACAGTGAAGGTAGACTAAGGTATTTTGAAAAAAAAAGCAGGCCAAAATATGCAGCATTCTAAAATGGCTGCATACCATACTCCCCCCCCCCCCCCCCCGAAGATTCATAAGATTAAATAAATCATTTAGGCTCTGCATCCCGCCTTACAACCTCTGCATGACCTCATATTTGCTCTGCCGGGAGAGCAGACACCATGGAGGAGAGGACAATAGCCCCTCACACTCAGTGTCACCACAGAGGCCAGCTCTCTCTCTGAAGGCCATTCTCTCCAGAAACTAAACGTTTTCTGAGCTTTATCCAAGTCACAATAGTTATTACAATGTGATATGTTGATTAATTACCTGCTGAAACTGTTGTTTTACATTTGAGATATTGTCAGTGTATTTCAGGCTTATTTTGTGAAGAATTTAAGAATTTGAAACACTGAGGTCATAACACATCACTGTTAAGGTGTTGCTACGCCTCAGGAATAGTGGTCAAGCATGTGATATTCAGACATCGCCATGGGATCTTTCGATTGATTGATCAGGAGGATTCTTCCATCTTGTTTCAAACATGTCTAGGGACCTTTAATGACCTGGGAGAGCATAGGAGGGACTACAGATGAGGGTCTTCCCTGAAAAATAATGTCTCACATACAGTGCCCACCTCTTCCAAATGAATGCACTGTTTTTTTAATTTATCAGAGGGTGGGAGAGAAGGAGAGGATGAGACAGAGAAAAGGAAAGGCATGGTGAGAGAGCGCACTAAGAGAACTGTCTTTTTTGCTAGTTAAAAATTAGTCTACCACAGTCATTACTGGTCTTCGTAACCTCATCACAAATCACTTTCTTTCCCCCAGAAGCCACACTGTTGGCTGATAATGTATATAGCAAGGATTTCAGGATACTCTGTCCAGATGATGTCCTTATTTATTGGCAGTCAGGAGATTTTAGCAAGTATAACTTGGTCTGTTCCACTGGCAGGTTAGCCAGCAAACATACCATGAAGACATAGCCCTATCCGTAGCCAAAACAAAAAGCAGTACTTGCATCTTCGGTGACTTTTCTAGAGCTGCAGACCAGATCTAACTTAATTTATCAGTAATTACAGTAATTCATTTATCATAATTTGTCAGTAAGGACACAAACCACTGAACCTGGAACTTGCAGAGAAATGAAAGACTAAAAACTGCTGTATGTATATTTATGCTGTATACTTCAATTACTTTTTTTTTACTCCAAAAGCACTGTGGACCAATCAACACTACAGCCTGGTGTTATACAGAGTAGGATTATTACTAAAAATTCAAGAATTAATAGAGCTTGATATTTAGATAATCTCTTCTAGTGCACCTCATATGCTAGGCAGCGGCAGATTGTGAACATCTTGTGACATTTCGGAGCTGTGCACAAAATAATAAACATTACATCGGTGAGCCCACAACCGAGAGAAACACACTTCTAGAACATTATAGATTGGTAAATATCGAACACAAAAACATCCAGTTTGTGTGTGAAAGTACATCTTAACTTTGTCTTTTGCAAAAAAGCTGTAAATAAAAAAATAAAAAAAAATGTGACAAAAAACTTAACATTAACTAACTGAGGTAGCCAATTACCTGCCTTAACCCTGAGTATTGTGCTAAATTGATGCGAACAGGGGCAGGCATACCATCTCATCACTAGAAAACAGATCAGAGAATTTTTTTCCCGTCCAGAGCAGGGCTAGTCTATGAGAGGCCAAGTGAGACCATCTCCTCAGGTGAGGTGTTGCAAGGAAGATATGTGTTCCACACATAAGAAGTATCACCTACTGTTGTGGATAACAAACAGAACTACAAAGGCTACTGGTGGTATTTCAGGACAGCTTTAACACACTAAAGTAAGGTTTCGCTGAATATTAAGAGACTTTTAGTGTACCAATCAGCTAGTAGTCTGTCATGAAATAGGGCGACCAGACACCCTCGATTCCCGGGACGGTCCTCATTTATGGTGGTCTGTCCCTGGCAAAACACTTTGTTCCCAGTTTTTGTAGCCAGATGATCACTTACTGTAATGATATTGACTGCAGAACAAGGAATGTCCCCATTTTTTTTCTTGGGGGGTGGGTCGAGAGGGTAAGTTCTCGATTTTTACCTCAGAGATCTGGTCAGCCCACTTTGGAGGGTCCAGTGGCTCAGGGGTCGTCAGGGAGACCATTTGGCTTGGAGAGTGGGGTCAGCTTGAGTGTAAGGGTGAGAGGGTGACATGCCAGAACAATGGATATGGAGATGGCCTGGGCCTTTGTGGACTCCCTACGTCTCTTCTCCCCACACTCACGTACTTTCTAGCGATTCCCTTAGACATGGGCGCAGAATTCGTATGCCTACACCTCTACCAGGTAAGAACCGGCCCCTGTTACGATATTGCAAACGGAAGAAAGGCCCATAGGTACACGTACAGACACAACAGAGGTCAATGTGTGAGAACATCTCCTTCGTCCCAGGAACTAGAGCAGTGACCCTATTTTCAACTCTGGGCTTTTATGCGGCTGTCACAGCTGCAGTTTAAACAGATCACCTCATAACAATGATCTCAACAGATACCTTTCAGCAACCATCAAACTCTTGGAATGCACATTTTTTATAATTTATCTTAATGTGAAAATAAAAAGAGACCAAACTGTTAAAGAAATAAAAACACATTTGAAAAATCCCTTCTTGAGGTTGAAAATCTTTCTAGTTTTAGGTTTTAGTTTTCTGTCTGTATGGATTCCTTTACTGGCTATTTCCATAATGTTTTGCAAATTGAATTATAGGAAGAGAGCCAGGGAATTTCCCCACACAGTATTTTTAGATATAGTAAGAATGTGCGTCATTGGTTGGTTATATTAAAACATATTAATGTTTCAAACGAAATAGTCATTATACACTCTCAGAAAAGAAGGCACAGAAGTACTTGTACTTGTCACACCGGCATTACCCTCAAAGGCAGATTTGTACCCTACTGTCCCATTATTGCTGAGAGTGTAGGGGTACAAATTTGTATCTAAAGGAACAATCAGCATTAATGTACCCCCAAAGTCTAATATTTGGACCTTAAGGTACTGATGTGTACCCATTTAGCTCTGGACAAGGTACAAACTAGTTGTAAAAAGGTACAATTATGTGCCTTTGAGGGTACAGTCGGTGTGACAAGTAAAAGTACAACTCTGTACCTTATGTTCTGAAAGTGTAGATACCACAGCTATTCTGGCATGCCTATATATCAATAGGCCTTCAACCAAAAGCACCTTAATCAAAAAAACAGTTAAAGGTTTCTTCCACCGTAGAAACACTCACATATCCTCCCTTCGGCCAGTGTCCAAATGTGATGCTAACATATTTCTACATATAAACTTGTGTGTAGCCTATGGAGTAAGATACCAGTCTACAACAACAAAAACAAAGCTGTAGTTATCCGTGGAGTTATTTGGAGGAAGTTGCTCAATCCTCCGCATTAGATCGGCAAAACGTTCATTGTGTTTCGACAAGCACAGGGTTACCCATCGGTGTCATTTCAAGACCCAATTTTTGAGTCAACGCCGATTGAGATGTGAGAGTTATTAGTTCATAAAAGTTTCCGCGAAAAGACGACCAGGTAAGATAGGTAATCATGAGTAGAGGCACACTTGGTATGCATAACATTCAAACCTATTACCATTTAAAAATACTTATATTTGTTCAGTAGCTGGTCCTGATAATTTATTGGCTTCCACGTAAGCCAACAAGGCTAGCTATTTAATCGGCAATGACTTTCAGATACTTTAACTTACACAGAGCAGGCTTGGGGTTTAAGAATAGACTGACATGAGATGCCATGAACTAGCCTACTCCACGAACAACCCTTATAGTAGAAAATGTTGTTATCAGAGCCCCTGCAAATCTCTGGTCTTCACTAATAAGGTGGGAAACGGCAATAGGCTAAAAGTGCCCTAGCCTAGATTTGGCATTTTGTGTTGTCCTAGTTTAATGGATCAGTTTACGCCATTAAAAGTGCACGTTAAAATAGTCTCTCTGGCAACACTGGGCATATAGCCAACAGATTTGTAGGTACAGTGTTGCACAATGACATCCCTCACAGGTAGACCAACGTGAGGCTATTTTTGTGCCTTCTGCAGCCTTGTGTTTTACAAATGAGTTTATATTTCTCTTTTCCCTTTTTTGATAATTAAGATATTAAGGCCAAAAGTAAAATCTCGTTTAACAGGATGCCAATCCAAGTAGAGTTACGCAGGACAAGATTAGTTTGAAATTACTGGCGAAATTAGTTCTAACATCTCCATCTAATATTTTGATTCTATTAGGCTATATGCGATGTGCAAACATGTCTGTGAGCTTAGCCATCTTGCAAAATGAGACATCTTGCTTTGTAAAATATTTTGTTTTAAAATACTAAGTGACTAGTTTTAAATACTTTACGTTTGTACCATCCCTATATTGTATTTGTTTGGGGTGTGTGTGCGTGTGTGTGTGTGTGTGTTTGCGCGCGCACGCAGTTGCTTGGGTGCAGGCCTTGATTTTTGCAAAGAATACTGGGGCTTACTTATCTAAACACATCTTCGCCTGGGCCAAGTTTTTAATCAGGAGCTGACAGCTAAATATATGTGTAATATGGAGTAGAGGATTACACACACAGCACAGAAGAGTCCCCGGTACCATTCTCTCGCCCTCTTTCTCCCCTCTCGCTCGCACGCAGGCGCGCGCGCGCGGACACACACACACACACACACACACACACACACACACACACACACACACACACACACACACAAATTATCAATGATCAAAAATTGTCATTAAAAAACTCATCCTACTGTGGAGGGGGTCGATTTCAATTAAAAAACGATTGAAATAGCCATCTATAATAGTACAAATTGAAATAAAGCAAGAAACGATGAAGTGCTGGTCCGAAATTCACCCAACATAACTTCTGTATGAAGGCTTTCTTTCATAACTTCATAAATTCAACAGCAAAGAATCGTGACACCATTATGTACATTTTAGACTGGTTACGATATTAAAACGTATCGATGAAAAATGTGGAATGGCCTAAAATACAGAACATATTAATTAATCATGAAAGTTTTTAGGATGTTTTACTATGTATCTGTTTAAATAAAGCAAGCGCATTCCGACCAAAAAGCCAGTCTTTTAATGAATATATATACATTGAATTTAGCTCCAAAATCTGTTTGTACTCACTTGTCCTAGGTAAAGGCGTTCGACATTCCCACATGCTTGACAAGGCTTGAAAAAAGGCAAAAGTTACCGCTGGGTTTACAATTGACGAGATTTGGCCGATAGTTCACCGCTCACTTGGGTCACTTCAGTGAGCAACAATAGAGTAACACAGTCAGATGTCCTCACTGGCCGGCCACATTCAAACAACTGCACGACTTACAAAGAAATCAAGCGCACTGGTGGGCTCTAAGGAAATATATGAGGGCAAGCACAGAACACGTTGAGAGATGCAGTCAGGTCACGGGGTGGGAGAGGTCGGCCATCCCGACTGAAATGGACCTAATGGAACAGAAAATATGCCCTCGAAATGAACTCGGCCTTCTCGCTCCTTGCCCGAAACTTCAATAGAGTACCTTTTCAGCTTCGCGACATGGCGGCGACAGCACCTAGAAAAGGATGACCGGGACGCGGCGATTTAGGCATGCTCATTCATTTCTCCCTGCTGTCCAGCGGTATAATAGGCCCTGAAAGCCATTCTGGGGCCTTGCCTCACGCGCCTCTCCAAAGTCACGGCCAAGTCAGACTAGTGTGTAAAACCTTTGTTTTGCACCTGTAGCAATAAGACCATTAAAACCTCTATCCAGGATTAAGACCATTTGTGATAATGATACTTATTCAGGAATACCTGTAAATCCAATTAATATATTCCAACTGGATTGACTCTAACCCTGCCGTAGTTGATTGATGATCTAGAATACCTCTTCCCTTTGTGCTTCACAGCCCCCCACCTAGTAGGCCGTTGTATAATCTTCATTCAAGTCACACCGGTTTACAATCCATCAAATTCAGTATTCATTTGCTGTACATTTTAAAGTAAGTTTAGGGCTACGTGAGCAGAGAAAACATATCTATCTATATGTATGTGGTTCACGCAAACAAAATATCATTAAACAGGCAACTGTGCGCAACTGCTGCCTTAGACAAAAATGCATGCTAGTAAAAAAAATCTTTCCAATGCCTTTGCGTTTTGCAGCTGATCGTTCAGCTTTTGGGAATGCTGTGGCCTAGACTCCTCCGTGAGGAATGTTACCTACACCGGATGAGGAGGTAATGACGTCGTGTTGAGCACTGCCCAGCGCCACTTTTGAAAAAAAAAAAAAAAAAAAAAAAAAAAAAAGCTCAGAGAGGAAGAGCAGCAGGGGAAACTTAATATACACAACTAGACGTGGCTGTAACCATAGGAGACAGTTTTTTTGTTTTCTTATGTTCTCAAGTTTTACATACATTCCAGTTCAGTATTAATAGCTCAATGCTCAATATGGTATAAATGAAAGGTTTTCTCACATTATCAGGCATACATTTATTTGTGTACTTTCAAAACAGGAAATAGTACTTCAGTCTCTCCAGTGCTTTGAAGGGAAAACTACAAAAAGGCCTACTTCATGCTGCTACCAATAAAGCCTTCAGCACTGTTACACACAATCATCCTACAATTGTAATTGCACCAGTTGTTTACGCTAGTCCGTTGACTTGCACTCTCCAGCCCCATTCATTTTAATCATTGTTTTCCAGCAGACTATTTCCATCTCTGTGAATTACATACATGGGATTTTAAATGCTATTCGCTTGAAGAGTTTAAGACTGATGATTAGCCTACTTATACTAAACTCTCTTTGTAGGCTAGGTAAATAACTAAAAATGCCTTAAAATAGATAAACACAAACACACGAACACAAATACTGCCTGTTGTAGCATATAGTAAGACGATTCCTTTCACCTAATGTAATGTTGTGTCTGCATTTGAACTGCATTACACAATGCTTGACAGCCTCGAAAAAATATGGGTTGGCTTGTGTTAAATCAACTGCACAGCAATATTCTAGACTTAGAAATAGGAAACAATGTGGCATTAAACAATGGGTTATACATCTCTTTACCAGTGGCGGTGATTTGCAAAGACATTGTGAGTTAAGTCCAATTCCATAATGAGCTAGGAACTGTCGTTTGCAGTCAGCCTAGATAAGATCTGTAAGGAAGGGCCAAGACAATTTCGCGTAATCGAATGCGAAAGTGATGACCGGAGCACAGAAGCACACCCAAACCAAGAACTGTTATGGGGAGAGATTTTAAGCAAGACACTTTGCTAATTTCTTTTTAGCAAATGATTAATTACAAAACTTTACTTTTATCATCATACACTGTCATACGTGTGTTGTATGAACAGTGGGGTGGCCTAGGCCAATCCGTTAAGAGCACAAACCTTTTGCTATTTAGGAACAATGATCAACATATTTACCGAAGCAAACACTGCGTTTTCCCTCATTGTGGCCCTATTTAATATGTGCACCTTTGAAATACATTTCTATGTTTCAGCACTCGATCAATCAAAGGTTTATTCACAGAATGGACATTTGGCCTAAATTAAACATGGATGATATTCACTCGAGCATTTTTTAAAACTAATAGACACTCACTTTTTATTGACCAATATGATTATCACAACACTAAACTGGGTTTTATTGCATCTCACAATGATCTGCTTTATAGCCTAAACACATCACCACCACGTAACCAAAGAATAATTTAATTTTTATACGCTGAGTAACACAGTATTTCAGTTATTTTTCAGATAAACAATAAGCTACTTTCAAGACCAGCCTTTTATGTTCTCGACGGTAGCATGGAAATACAAAAAGGAATGTCCTCCAGTCCTGGATGTGAAATAAATAGAACAATTGTGCACTTCACCTTGGCAGCTGTGGGCAGACGCTGGCCCACTATAACACTTAGATATACTGTCCATTTACTGCTTCATCCAGAACAGCATTTTTCATACAAAACAGTTTACCTCCGTTTAAATAAATTAAACCCTGTATCGCGTAAAAAATCCAGTGGTGTTCGCATTGATCCATGCTAGATAACATGCATTTTCATGTAATTGTGGACTACATGGAAATCCCTTTTTACGCACAAGATAACTACGAAAACAAAATATATTATATTCTATAAATTATCAGTCATTTCTTTCGGCTTCATGAAATTGTTTTTTATAACCTTGTAATATCCTCGCCACGATCAGTTCCGGAGAGTTCATCGGTAGTTGACAGGCTGCTTGGAGCCGAGGTGGCTCCTACAACGCTGACTGCAGAGGCTGTGTTGGACCCGCTGGATATGCCTGTGGAAGAGGACGATCTGACTTTGGTGTTGGGAAGCCTATGGTCCTTCTTCCACTTCATTCTGCGGTTCTGAAACCAAATTTTGATTTGCCGTTCGGAGAGAACCAGGGAATGGGCGATCTCGATGCGCCTTCGCCGCGTTAAGTAGCGATTATAGTGGAATTCCTTCTCCAACTCTAAAACCTGCTGGCGGGTGTAAGCAGTTCTAGACCGCTTGGGCTCCGCTCCATTGTAACTGGGATTCACTGGAAAGGGGAGAATGTGAGCACAGAGGAAAGAGAGAAAGGAAGGGAGAGAGCAGCCAAGGAAGAAGTGGGTAAACAAGAGTGTCTTGGTCTTTTTTGAAAATGGTGTCAGTGGAACATGATGGGAATGGGGATCGAAAATATCTAAAACTTGCTATGCCCTCACTATGAAGGGACATTAATGTCGAAATCAGCACTAAATTATTTATGCAACATCACAAAGCATTTTTTTCTGTCCCAACTCTCCCTCCCTCTTGCACACATAACAAGAGGAGCCACATGGTGATACGGCTGCCCCGAGTATAGCTCGGCTATAAAATTTATGGTGGGTGTAATTACCAAAGCCGAGTCGTAAATCCACCTCAGTTGTGCCATTTCAAAGGCTTCTATCCTATCGTAGCAGGAGCTGCTGAGGAGATATGTGGTTATAGGGGAGTGAGGCAGGCAAGGGAAGGGAGAGATGCAGAAGGAGGATGAGAGGGAACTGGATGGTGCACACAGAAAGACACAAGTTTCCTACCGGTGCTGACGTGAATTTTCTTCATCCACGGGTATACTACGGGTTGCTTAGCAGAGGCTGTGCTGTTTGGGTGCTCCGGCGTGGCTTGGTTGCAGGCGGCAGAGGCTGTCGGTGGGGTGGAGGGGGACATGGGTAACTGTGGCTCACATGAGGCTGGTTGCCCTTTCCCTGTGAGCAGGTGCCCAGAGTGTGGTAGTCCATGTCCTCTTTGGGTGTCGGGCTCGGGGATGCTTGGGCAGTTGTATTGGCGCTCCTGGTAGCCTGGCCGTGGAGGATATAACTCCTGGTGGTGATGCTGGTAGCCACTGTCCCTCGCGCGGCTGTAATATTCGGGAGTATTGTCTGGGATGTAGCTATTTTGCGAATATTCCTCACATGGAGGAAATTTCGGATCGATGTAGTTAGAGTCCATCAAATACGAGCTCATGATCATTAATTTCTGGAGTGAAAAATAATTTTTCTAGCTTTGTCGTTTTTCTGCTCCATAAAGCCCTCCTACTAGCGAGCAACCCTGTAAAGTTACTTTTACCACGTGACGCAGTGGCCCAATAGCAGCGTGAGAGGTAGTCCCCGGATAAGGAACCAAAGATGATTCCAAATACACATTCATTTGTGGCTATTGTAATCTCTCTCTCTCTCTCCCCCTCACTCTCTCTCCCTCTCCCTCTCTCTCTCGACCCTGACCGACAGCATCCGCTCATTAAGACCAGTAGGTAGGCCTTACCTCCAAGTGATGTATAGGCTATTTATGGGGAACCACGTTTTTGGTGCTTGGGTCAGCAGGATGATCCAGAGATGGATAAAGTACAATAAAAGAGAATTCTGAATGTTAAGCATAGTACCAAGATCACAGGATATATAGAGTATGTGCTGACAACACTAACCTGGCACACACTGATGAGTTAGCCAACTCAGTCAGCTCCATCCCCAAACAATTAGATACATTTTTCAAGACTTGACCTTGTCGGACTATCAGTATAAGACCTTGCAGAAGAATTACTGCTGCGTCCCACAATAGATGTAAACTAAAACAATTAACTTTGCTTTATCACACTGGAAGTTTTTGGGTGAATCGCTTTAATTATTCGTCAATAAATGAGAAATTTGAAAAAAAAAAAAAAAAAAAAAAAACGTTGAAATCTGACATTCTCTCTCTCACATATGTTCGCTTTGCTGCACAATGACGAAATAGTTGTAAGGCTGATTGGTCTTCTCACAATTGGATTGGTGGCACTTTGGTGGAGTTTTATGGGGCTACAAAAGGCCACAAATCATTGTCCACAAAAAGAAAGGGGCTCAAAAGCTCATGCAGTATCACTCACAGCCCTGCTTAAAAAAGTGTTACTCGCCCACCCCTGTAGTGCACTAATGAAAGTGGTTATTAAATAACTCGCTCACAGGGATGTATCTTAATTAGGACTGTACCGAATGCTATTCCGCGCACGAAATAAGGCGTCTCTGTTAGAGTAATTTAATTGGACACAATGAAAACATGATAAAAAAAGTACAAAAAGAAGGACAAAACTTCACGTGTGTAGCTTTTGAGTTGCCCATGTATTCCTGTAGAGACGCATTTGCGATTAGTTGGTTGTCACACAAATTCGGTTCTACAGGGTACATATAGACAACTGTTAGGAGAGGAGGTCAGAAGCGTGGAAGTCAGGATGACAGAATTGCAGTGCTCTTCAGCAGGCAGGAGAGCAGAAGCAGGCAAAAGCAACCCCTGTAGGGTGTGTTGACACCTTTTTTTTCTTTAGAAACGTCAGTGTATGCACTGTGCTACAACGGAAGTACCAAGACTGAATCTAACAGTGATCCTGATAAATAAAATAAACATGTTCTTTTTGAGCTTTTGAAACGTCAAGATGGAACTATGAATACTTAAGTACAGATTCATTTTCTACAAATTGGTAATGAGATTTCAGGCCAACGTCAACATTTTCCCACTTCAATCTGTCTTTTGGATTTTTCTCAGGATGAAGCATTCTTCTATGTTCCATTTGTTATACCGTAGCCTCATTTATCTTCTGTTTTAAATAGCATGCATGGACGTGAACAAACAAATGAGCGAATAAAGCACCTTTCGTAACTTTTTATTATAAACAATAGTTAAGAGTCTAACAGAATGCTCGGCTGTTTGTAAAACTATGTCGACAGTTCCTTAATTTGTGGAAAGGGTTAACAAATACAGAGGACATAGCTACTTGCTGGGACACACCATGGGGCGAACGTTTGGATACCATAAACATCTTTGGCCTACAAGTTCTCCAAAGTTGTATAACTTGTCAAAACTCAGTTGCAACAATATGATCAGGAATATGTTTAGCAAACCTAACATAATAATACAACTAACGTTCCCAAAACCTCTCAAAGAGACATGCGGGGGGAGTTGTGTGGGAGTTAAGAGTGATTGAGATTGAGAGAGGGGGGTCTTTTTGCCATCAGATGCTATCAAGTCGTAACCTTTGAGATGCCCCTCTCACTATGAATATTCAGTCGCAAACACGGTGGATACAAAGCGGACGCGTGACAGGGCAGATGAAAAATAAGTTTCCATTGTTCCCCATTCTTTTTGCGCTCATTACCATATGACCGCGCAGTAACCTGAAAGTTGCATACATTATTTCTATTCTTTTCTGCGAAAAACATGATTACAAGATTTACAAGGTTACGAATAAATATACACACCTTCGTTCTCCTTTGAAGCGGGATGCACCTTTGCCAAGTCTTTGGAATTTTTTCGCCCCAGCAAGCAACACTAAGCATCTAATACCAATTACATGTGAATAACGTATTTTAACTTGCCTACGGTGATTCTTGCATAACTCGAGTGGCCTTTTTAAACAAGCTCTGATGAACAAGCATAGCTAAGCATAGCTAGGACGTAATTTTCTTATACATTGCCCGTTTCGGTTTGTGAATATCATTGGGGATTTTTGTTCACCCAAGCAGTCTGGCAACGCCCCCCCTGCACCCAATCGCCCCCTCTGCAGCGCTCCGGACGCATTTTAATATTAGTTAGACAGCCTGACCTGCATTTCACCTCCCGCGCTTGACTCGTTCCAATAGTTCACTGCCAGAGAGTTATTGATGGGAGGAACAGCAATGAATTCCTTCTGCGCGCAAATGGCTTCAGATCTTGCACCTAGTTCAATAACTAGTTATGATGTTGGGCTAACGGGGCAAAACGAACCCCGCGGGTGAACTAATTTGATGTTTCATTTGTATGTTGGGAAACGCTTTTCAACTCAAGACACGCGTGAACGCGCTGCCGTCAAAAGACGTTGCTCTCACACACGTGCACGCGACAACACATGCAGAAGAAGAAGGAAGTTTAAGACGTACTACACTACCAGAGAGAGAGAGAGAGAGAGAGAGAGAGAGAGAGAGAGAGAGAAAGAGAGAGAGACTCTTTGGAAGCACAATAACACAAGCACTGCATCATCCTAAGCCAGTAATGTCATCGGTACACTGTTAGGTTTAACAGATCTCGTCATAGAAAATGTCTTAACTTGTGGGCCCCAAAATATCACAGTATGTACAAAGACATCACAACAACTGTGCGTGTGTTTTTGTTATGTGCTGTGTCCCAGGGTCTCAGCAGAAAAAAAAAAATAATAATATTTCCCAAGAATTCAACATTTTTAAAGCATCCACACCCTTTCATCAAGTCCAGTCAATGAAATGTGAAAACATCTTTTCAATTTTGAAAATCAATTATGTGTCTCAAGAAACCTAAATCTACAACCTATAAAGCCTCAAGGGACACGTGTATCGATTATTTGCAGCGCAGTTCAGGTGTAGACAAGATAATCAATTCTTTGTAAACTAATTTCAACGAGGACGATCGACATGGAACTATACATTCTACATAAGTAAGAATATTATGGACAAGGTTATTACCGTTATTCAACAATGATATCACCACATACATATATGAGGAAAATTATCACTGCATGACGACAGATTTGTTTATACGAGTTAAATTATTTAATAAATAAATAAATTGCATACCATTCATTGGGATAACCATGCTGACGCATTTTCTGTCATTTTCGCTAATGTTCCTGATAATAGTCTAGGATATAAGATGTCAGTTGTCCGTGTGGCCTATACTGAATGTTATGTTGTTTATCAATCTGAGTCATACATGAAATGTCACATATGTTACATATTTGAAGGCTTTGAGTGGCGAAAGGTTGTTTAACGCGCCAAAACTATTGGTGTGTTCTGTAAGATTACATGAAACTACTTTACAAATAGTAGAGATATTTGTCAACTGCGTATTTTTTTCATGTAGGCCTACTATAGATTAACATGAATAGAGCAATGTTGTAACTGACTTTGCATGCACTGTACAATTTAATTTAATCCAGTAAGTAGTTGTTGGTATGTTTGGATGTTGGATGTATTGGATAATGTTGAACGTTGGGAAGTCAAAAGACTTTAAGGGTGATGAATCATATGGAAATTTCTCTGCCCACCACGCTCTGACGTAGGATACTTTTGACTTGCATCCCGTCAGCCAATGTCTTTCCAAGGAGCTGTCGGCATCATCAGTGAACACTGCCCTCTCTGTCGACTACCAAGCAACACGGCGAAACAAGTTGAGTACAGTGTGTTGTGAACACACCGAAAGTGAGAGGAAAAATAACTTACGAGTTCGATTAGTTCCGCGTCTCCTTATGTCACTGCTGTCTTCGTTTTCTTCTGTGCTGAAAGGGAAGGTAATTTTGTTTAAAAACAAGTAGTTGGCTTACTTATATGACAAATAGCTCACAATTTATTGTTACAATAACAAGTGTGATACAGTCGAATGAATTTGAATTTCCCATTGCAGGTGTTCCACTTGCCACTTTTGTGACATTTCTCTGTTAAATCATGGGCATTCCTTAAGATGACTGACGCCAGGTTTGGACACAGAAGTTACAATTTAGAGCTACACAAAACAGATATTTTGAAACAATATGAATGATGTGTGTTTTATATCATTTCACATTTTCAATTGTATTAGTTTGGCGTTACACATGACTGGAATCTATCGACAAACAAAAGATCCATAACTGAGTATCAAAATTGACAAATGAGCCGGTTTTACAATGAAACTGCCATCATAATTTAATACGTCATTAAAATAACAAATTTATCAACAGTTTTGCTGACCAGATACGACAAAAACACCCAGTTTCATTTTGTCAGATATCTATCGTTGTCTCACATTCCTCTGTCTCTTGTCTCGGCATGCTGCAGGATAATTTAAGCGTTCAGTCCAAGGGCGTGATCTCCCAAACTAGGACAAACCACTGTATTTAGCGCAGGTTATTTTCGGTGTCATTTTGCCAATGTATTGGCGTATTTTTAGTTAGTGATGAAACGTAGACATCGAGGAGACTCCTTGAAGGACAACAACGTGAAAATTAAAGACTTCTGTGCCCTTCTTATTAGGAGTTCAATTTGCTAAATTATTATCTACATCTAAAACTTGCTATTTGGAATTCTCAAGTGTACCGAAAGCCCATGTACTTTTTAGATTTTCATGTAAAATACAATAAGTACTAAGGCATGGATTTGCATAAGGAGATGGCCTACGATGGATTTATGTAGTAGGGTATGTGAGCTGTCATCACCTGACATTTTGTCGTGAAGCAATATAATAAAACAGCGTGATGTCAGAAACATGTCGCAGCGATAAATATTTTTACATTCTCTCATAACTGGCCTCTTTGCTCTTCCTATATTGTAATTTTAAATATAATATTTGTAGCCTGAATTTTAGGTGTAGGGTTGCCTACATATGCTCGCAAATCAACCGGCGATATCTATCAGATTAAATTAAAATTGTGTATGAAGTGATTTTTTGCCCTAACATGTGTGCCGTGCTGAGGACAGCGTTATTATACAATGTATAGTAGGCTATATTGTGTTTTTATATTATCCACAACCATATATTGTCTTTTTTTCTATGCACAGTATACATCTGCATATTTTTTATTATCACACTACTGTATGAATAACTTTACAGTGAAAATGAAAATCTCATGTTTTAATTAACCGAAATTAAAAGTGCTCATTCAACTTCAGACTGCATATCCTATAGGCCTACATGTGTTTGTACCTGTACGCCCTTCAGCATCTCACTAAAGTATGACCTTGTCGAACAGAAAGTGACCACCTGCTCTGCTAAGGAGGGCATGTAACAGCACCCCCTATTGGCGGATTCATTTAGATTTATTTGAAGGGTTTTACTGAGACTACTTTCTGAGCAATGCAATGGACCCAGGCGGCAAGGACACAAAAATCCAGTTGTAACCAGACTTGAGGATTACACATTAACACCGAGAGAAAGAAAGAGAGAGATGCAGAGGGCATAAGGGTATTATTGGGTAGCCTAATCCAATCATATTTGATTTGTAATTTTCTAATAATTCACCTGAAAAGGGTGCAGTACTCATAAGCATCACGCATAAAGCATCATGAACACATTTTCTATATGTCCTTGTGTGGTGTATTCATGCTGTTGGTTATAGCTAACAAAGGCATCTTCTTTTTAAATCTGTCATATTACACTATTGTCGAGTAACACCTGGCATAACTGACTCCACTGTCTTAATGCACCACCACTGACCTCATTTTGTCTCTTATGATCATTTGTTTCTGAGTCCTTTGTATGCCTATGGGGTTTGTTTACAGTGGTGTTTGATATCATTTTCTTCTAATCCTTTTTTCTGTAATAAAATAAAATTGTGAATAAATTGTGAATAAATTGTGCATGGTAAGAACATGCAATCATAACCATCATATATGATGAAACCGACATTTTGACCCATATTATGGTCACCGCAAAAACTGCAAAGACTTGAGTGTAATGGCATTATTGTAGTTAAACTAAGTTGTTGTAAGCTGCTAACTGCATAAGGCAAGTTATTTCTAAGCGTTCATTCTATTGCTAAGTAGTGAATAAGTCAAGCTCTGTTTGATAGTGAAATGCAACTTGGTGTTTGAGCTGGTAAAGAAACTCTGACAGTCTAGTTCACACCTATGTAAGCTCCTGACAAATTACATTTGGAGTGAAAACATCATATCCCCTTGGAAGTGTGTCATGTGAAAAGAATTCTCCTTTTGAACAGTTTCCTAGAATAGCACCTTTAGCCTAGATACTATTGTGTAAACAAAGCAGTGTGCCATTTTTCTTAAACAAATTCTTAAACAAATTTTGTAGCAACTGAGAATGTCAGACCAATTGATTATTCCCCAGACTGGAACTATGATAGCCATGCAAAACTCGCTTGCCATCTGATAACGTTTCTGATGTGGAGGGTGTGTAAAAAGTGGTGTAGTAGAAAAATCAAAGATGTGTTACAATAAACCTCGGAGGTTTTGTCATTTACCACTACTCGGCTTGGCTTTGTCTCTACTTTGTTGATAACGAATTTTTGGACGACAGTGGCTTTACTGGTAACTTGCATCATGCTGATTCCGGCCTATCATGTGTTTAATCAATATCTATCTAATTTTCTTAAGTGCTGCTGTGATGGTTTGACACTACAAGCTAACAACTGATAGCCTTGTCACATATAAAATTAGAAGCATTTATAAAGTTTGTTCCTCTGGAGAGGATAAGTGGATGAGTCCAGCTATGACCGGAGACAATGCCAAAACAACAGAACCTCTTTCCTGACATTGGCATTGGCAAAAAAAATACTACCAAAGACCAAAAGTACAGAATCCATTTTAAAATGCAACATAACAGAGTTCAACTCATACACCGATTTCCATTATAATGTCCGTTTTCACAGTTTTGGCAGTTTTACAGCACCAGAGTCAGCACCAGCAATGGCAGCATGAGAAATGTCGGAGTCAATGTGAATACTGGATCAGTGATTACATTTGAGCTCCCAGAACTCAATTCATTTTAAGCCTCGACACCAAATGTCTGTACAGTTATATTTGCATACCACTGCAGATATCAGTGACCTACAACTTAATTAAGAGATTAATTAAGATCCATCCTATTCGAGTGATTCTGGTGGTGTGCTAGTCGAGGTATAGTCATCATCCCAATGAAATGAGCCACAAATACAGTTTGGGAAGCACATTCCTGTCGACTGAGCGTGCACTTTAGGGAAGAGCTTTCATTAGTATTTGGCCTTGGTGAGATAAGGGGAGAGTTCTGTAGGAGATCAATACATGCTCATGCTGCTGAGTGGACAAGAAGAGGAGTGAAGAGAAGCTCACATCCCTACATCTGATGAGGGAGACCTCCTTCTGCTGTCACTAGCTCAAAAAAAAATATGCAGTCCTGACTTCCATATATGATCTCCTTCTGAGTAACACACCTGACATTTGTCCAATTCACAAAGCCTTCTGACAGGGATTCAATATTGTTTGTTTATGGAGAATAGAAAGGTAGGTGACACACATAACACAGTGTTACATCATGTAAGCCCATTCTAAAACACACAGCATGTCCCTTTGATAAATAAATATCAGCAAACATAACACTGTTTTGGTTACAGTACTCAGTGGTTTAGAATTAGAATCTAATCCTAATTGTGTTTGCAAACCTGTATCCAAAGCAGAATGTTATGTTTGCTAATCTTTTTATTTTTGTTGTGTGTCTGCCAAAAAAAGGTGCAATCTTCTTTTCAGTTAACCTTCTTTAAATTCTGTCTATCAAAAGGTTGGCATTTGTCTTTCTTAGCATTTTAGCTTCAATTCAAATATTTGGAAACAGAATATAAATAATTCAAACCACCTAATATATATCAGTCTACACGAAAGCAGATGAGAATATAGACAGAGGAATCTGAAGGAGCGTTTTTTGCTGCTGCGGTAGTGATTATCTTCATGGCTGACCTTTCCATGCCAGTGATTTGTTTTATGATCATGTTGCCCTGCACATGACCCCACAGAAATGGCAGACCCTTCTGGCGGCTGCTCTCCTTTTACTCCGCCCCTCCAACCACCACAGACATGTGCTCTACTGCCAGCAGTATCTGTTTTTTAAACTAGGAAATACAGTTCGCGTTCTTTTAACGTGGATTTTCCCTCCAAAACACACTACCGAAAGATAGCCAAGAAATGCACAAAACTGAAAAACTACTGTGGTGGCACGGACTGGGTTGCTTTTAGCCTACTAAGGTTTCTTGAAGAGGTGCACTAGGAAAAACTTTACTGCTGAAAAGTCATAAGAATCCAATTATATTCTAGATTCTGCAGGAACTTGACATCTCTATTACAACCAGTAGTAACAATGTCACACCCATTTGCAGATCGACAAAGAAACTTAAATATAGATAAAATATAAAGCTCTAAACATAGTCAAGTCAGTTGTCTAAAAGATCAGCAGTAATACTAATTCCAAATAAAAGACAGAAGATGTAGTAGCCTACACGTTATCCATCCATGTCCTATGAAAGCATTTTCAACATTTCACTTTTTATTTAGCTGAATTCTCTCTTCTTCTTTTTGAAGTGTATGGTTATTTAACAGAAAACTACATAAATAAGATTTTTTTTCCACTTACCACGAATATTTAGGTTCCATTTTACCAGACTGGATGCTACGTGTAGCCTACAGAACCCGCCACAAGATAATCCACACTAAACAGCCTGTGAGCCTTGCCCTCACAGTTAAGGAGAGTCGGCAGCTGCGATTCCGGACAGTTAAGATTATATATGATGTAAATATAGTGAAGCATTGTCAGGTCTTCCAGGCCATAAAATCCACTTTAATGACACCACGTGCTCGTGGTGAACCACTCACCGGCCCTGCTCCGGGCAACTAGCATAAATAACCTTCAAAACTTTAAAATACACTAAAAGAAAGCTATAGACTGGGATGTAGCCCATTTTAAAAGCAGTGACCAGTCAGTACTGCCCAGAAAGTATGCAATCGCGCAGTAAGCCCTGTCTGTGAGCATTTGGCCTCTGTTGTGGGTAATGGAAATTAGACAGGCAAACCTCAATTGGTGAGTAGTTTCATATCTTGAACCCGGAAAAGAGTCTGTTGTGTGTATCGTAAATGAAAAAAAAAAAAACAGAACCAAGCTTCAGATTATTAGATTCAGATATTTAATCCTTAGGTTGGTGTGCTTGGGCATGGCGTAGACCTACTTATATAAACATATTCGCAAAAAAGGTTAAGTAATTCTCTGTATATCCCATAACCCATATCCTTATTTCAATGGTGTTGAAAAAATATTTGATATGCAATTAATCGTTTTTTAGCTGACAGACTTCATTTCATGCGGTTTCAATTTGTGCTGCATAATACACCACATGTGTTCATTTAGGCTTAAAGGCAATTGGGTAGTTTGCTTTAATATTTTTTAATGTTGCATTTTCTCTTTTTTGCTCTCAAAATCAGTAGGTTAGGCTGCAAAACGTTAGGGGTTAGTTCCATGACTGTCATTAAAACATGCAAAAAGAATCATAGAGCAGATAACGTAGGCCTACCTATAAAATATACTTTGAACAGGACCATTTGAAACACACACACACACACACACACACACACACACACACACACGCACACACACGCACACACACACGAATTCCCAAAATCTTAAAAGATACGTTTTACCTGTCAAATAATGCACTGCTACATAAAATTCTAGAAACCTGGAAATTATGAGAAGATAGAGAATTTCTCATGCTTTACGCCAACAACGTCTGTCGTTTGTGGATGACATTACCTCTGCAGTTAAGGGCCTGTAAAAATGAATGTAGGATACATGCCTCCTCGTAGGCTGCTGGAACAGGAAGCAGTCGTGATTGTTTGAAGGGTGCGAGGAAACGCGGTGGAGTTTTATTGGTGTTGTAAAGTTTTATTAGCATCTGTCTGGGTGCGTGAGCAACTGTAAATAAGGGCCAAGTTAATTGAGGCTGGCGGTGTATGGTAGTATAACTCACAATAGGTGCTTCAGTTGTAAAACACGTTCTACAGTGGGATATCCTTGCTCTTAAAATAGACTGACCTAGATACTTCAGTCAGTTTACATATCAGGTGGATCCAGGAGGAAAGAAGATCCACATGAAAACTAGACATCTATTGTATCATTTTTTTATTTCATGAATAGAAGTGAGATGACCAACTGGACTATTTTTTTACATCTACTAAGTGGAAAAGCTTTGTAGGCAGAAATAGTATTTAGTAAAAATGACCCAGTTTGCTTAAAGTTAAAGATGGACACAAAAACACACTACATGTAAAACGACCCAATGGGAATCCAGAGGCATTTATTATAATAATCTTTCAGCGAAACTTTTCAAAACAATTCCAACAGCCATACATATGGACTTACAGTTACAAAATGTTCAGCATTGATTAAGGACAACATGTGAACCCGTCTATGAAGACAGCCGAAGCCCACTATGTCTATTGACAGGTCGATGTAGGAGGGCCTCTACAAAAACTGTCACGTGAATTCCATAGTTAATGAGAACGCCACACTTCAC
Source organism: Setipinna tenuifilis (assembly GCA_030347295.1). NCBI lineage: Eukaryota > Metazoa > Chordata > Actinopteri > Clupeiformes > Engraulidae > Setipinna > Setipinna tenuifilis. The sequence goes on from CM059270.1 coordinate 21,058,745, forward strand.
TTATCCACAGTGGCGTAATGTAGTCTAATTGACATCACGTCCAAAAAAATCCTTTCTATTCCATGATTTAAAAAAATGGCAGGATCTTTAATTGCCTGCTTGCATAAACTGCACTTTTAGACGCAAACCAAACTGGGAGGCACACTGATGACGATTATCATAATAAAACGTTAATCTTACCACATTTTTAAACGTATTTGAAAAACAGAAAACCCATCACATAATCAATTGAAAAATAAAGATAAGTGTAAGCTATCTTTGCGTTGGAGAAGGCCCAGTATATGCCAACACCCTGCATTTACGCCTCAAAAAGCAATCATCTTCAAAGTAGCCAATCTTGTTATATTTAAAGATAAATAAAACCAATATTATGCTGACAGGTCCAGATTAAGAACAATACAGTGCTACAACTGGCATCCCAACACGAAAAAACAAACATCTTAATTTACACTTTAAATATACATTGCACATTTAAACATTTATGCTTGTTTGTGTTATAATTTTCCATTGATTTAGGCAACAGAAGCAGTGCTACACAAGACTTTATAGCGTGTCCTTCACTTTCAACCTCGCATCCTTCTTCCACTTCATCCGCCTGTTTTGGAACCAAATTTTAATTTGCCTTTCGTTCAGACAGAGGCTATTGGCGATCTCAATGCGCCTGCGACGTGTGAGGTACCGGTTGAAATGGAACTCTTTCTCCAACTCCAGTGTCTGGAAGCGGGTGTAACTGGTTCGTGACCGTTTACCCTCGGCTTCTGAAGTGCATCAGAAAAATATGGGTTACAATCTTAAAGTGAAACCAGTTAAAAGGAAAAAAGCATGGCGGACACGACTTAAGTGGTTGAATGACACACCATTTGTTTTTGTTTTTTTGTCTTTTCTTTTTTTTCCATGAATGACAAATAATGACACCTGTTGACGTGACATGGGGGTGTTGTTAACTTGTCGGTGTTGTGTGCTATTAATGACCTCATTTTAGATGAGTTTACATTTCATATATTCTCAGTTGGGCAGGGCGCATACAACTACTTTCAAAATGGAGGGGTTTGAAAGCAACAGTGGCCCAAGGTAGTTGTTGCTATGCGTCAACTTATGGCAGAATGTGATAGATGGACGCATAATTCGTGCAAGTTATACTGAGGGAAAACAGGTGGAGAACGCAAACATATTTCTGTGATCAACAGAAATGTGTGAATATGATCGGAATGTTTAAACCGAAGTGCTTATAACAAACTCTGTAACTAACTTCCCCCATCGACTCCCCCCTTCTTGAAAATTCCATAGTGATAGAATATACACAGGGTACAAAAGTGTACCAAGATGTATTAACCTCTTCAACCTCGAATAATGTCAGTAAGAGCCTACAGCCTTATTTCAGAGATGCGTCAAGGAAAGTTCATATTGAGGTCACGACAGCACCACGTCAGTATACAACTCCCCAAAAAAGCTCAAAATACGGGAAGAATGACAAACGTGTGTTTGCGTATCAAAAATACTTGTTGGTAGTTTTAACAGTTTTGTTTGTCCTATGCAATTACAGTACCACAATAAATCTGATTACAGATCACCCCTTCACAGTAACAGGGCAGGTTTACGAGCAATAAATGGCTTTGTCATAAAATTTACGAGCAACTATTTTATTATTTCCTGCGATTGGCCTGTAGTAGTCAACTGGAGGGCGAGAGCTATGAATGAAAAAGAAACAGAGGGAGATGCGGTGAAGATTACGAATGATGGCCATTTTTGAGTCTTTGGAAAGAGAAAGATCTTAAGACACACTTTACCGTGACTCATGTGAAGTTTAGTCATCCAGGGATATATCTGTGGCTGCTTCGAATTCTGGAGCGAATTGTTTTGTTGATTCTGCACAGTTTCCACTCTATTCTCGTTTCCTTGGTTTTTGCCGCTGGGCTTCGCGAACATTTCCTCAGCTCCTTGATGAACCTTCTGGTTCAACAACACGAGACCGTTCAAGTTGCACGAGTTTGAGATGTGGACGTTGGGGGCGCCCACGCCTGCTGAACACGACTGGGACCGAGAGGGCTCGGACGGTGTGTTGCTCCGGATGCTGAGGCTTGTACTCATCTCCTCCTGTTTTGGGGAGTTACAGGAAGCCTGTTCAGCCATGTTTCCGCTTAGATCCAGCCCTTCGCGGCAGTAACTATTTTGCTGGAGCTCAGGAAGAGAACCATAGTTACCAAACGTATGCATGCCGTACGAAGCGTCATGAGCTTGACTGCAAAACGAGTTTGCAACGTAAGAACTCATTTTATCCTAGCGATAATAAAAAAAAATGGATCCGACAGTTGGCTCCTGGAAGTCACAAGCCTGCATTAGTAGAGTAGCGGAAATTGTAAGGTTCACACCTGCTATTCTCCTAATGTTTAAGGCGTTTCATTCTTTTGTTTTGTGTTTGGAAGTTAAAAGGATTTTGTCCTTAAAATACGTGGATTTATAGGTGGGGGAATCATTTCCTTTTTTTCTTGATTCGACGTGGACTGCCCAAATATGGGATGCTTAAATAGAATCACGTGCAAATGTTGGCCAGTCATAAATTGGCTTGATCCCCAGGCGGTGGCAGATGGATGAAGGAAACGTGTCCGATAACTTGGTGGTGAGGGAAGTATCTTGGGGCTTTGGCGAAAGGGGCGAGACTGCAAGCCAAGAGCGTCATCTGGTGTTGCTGCTGGGCAAAGCCGCCCCGTCCACTGGCCACCTTTGTCACATCCCCCGTTGCCATACAATTGTTTTCCATCAGATGTGCAGTTTAAAATTACAGTCTTCACTTTTGATGTTTTATGTTTTTGTATGCTTTTATTATTTTTCACCATTAAAGTTCATAGTATTAGCATTGACTAGCCTAAAACTTGTAGCTAGTGCCGCCGCTGCTAGACTACTATGAATAATAATAATAATAATAATAATAATAATAATAATAATAATAATTCCCATGCTTTACATTAAACTTACTGCACTGTTTCGTATCTTAAAGCCCAGCAGTCGGATGATCCTGCTGTTACCTCTACACCCATTATGTGAATTTTCTTATGTTTTTATTCTTAATAAATCATATATTGGAATTTGCCCAGCACTGTAAACTTTATCAAATAGAAATCTAGAGTAAAGTCCACTATTGTTATATTGGTGGTGTTGTAACAATATCCAGCTTTCCTGTTGTGACCTGACTGCAGCATTAACAGTAACAGGCCAGAAAGCAATGAGTTTAAAATGCATATAGATTTATGTAATGTACATACATGTTTAATTCGAAGTTTCTGTATTCTTGTACTATTTTAGGAAAATCGACACCGGTATCAAGGTGAACTGTACCTCTTTTATTGTTTGAATAAATTATCGGCTGCAGTAGCCGTGTGGACTCTGAAAAAGAATGCAAGGACGACTGCAAGCTTTGTGTAACATTTTTTAATTAAATTAGCACATTTAAAAACAGCACATTAAAAATGAGAATATTTTGCCCCTTATAATATTCGTGTCACACTTCAAAGCATTTGCTTGGGTAATGTGTCCTGTACAAGCCTGTAGTGTGCTTCAGACCTAAGAAACCGGCAAACATAACGCCGCAATACTCAAGCTGTGGATTAGCATAATATCGACAAATATACGAACAGTCGAATAGGTAGGCCTAGTGTAGTTGTCAGTCTTCAAAATTCATGAGAATAATCTTTACAATCGTTATAGACCATTACGTCAACAACAGCAAAAAAGGCTAACATATGCGCATGTAGGCCTAAATTAGTTCAAATTTGGAATGATGCTGAGGTTTAGAATCCTCAAAAACATTGATTGCCCTCGTCAAATGTATGGGCTTTCTGCGGCATACATGACTTCACTTTTTGCGACGAGATAAAAATGGCACTACTGGGCACACAAACTGCATGTAATCTTCCCGCTTCCATTCATCCTACAAAACAGCACTGACAACACAAACTGCAGCTGTCGCGGTTTCTAAACATGCGTGCGTGCTAGTGAGTATGCGTGCACGTGCTTGCGTGCGTTGGGTGTTTGTATTCACAGGAGTGTGAGTTTGTGCGCCTGCAAGTGAGTACATGCGCGCATGAAGGGGGTGGAGGAGGGCAACAGAATATCAAATGTTGATCATGCATTTAAGTGTACAGGTCAGTGAACATTAGGTAGTCGTGTTGCAGTGCTACTAAGTGTCGGCTACAGACTGCAGGAATGCGGAGAATTATTCATCCTTTTTCTTCTCCTCTGGCTCCTTCTCAGCACTCTCTTTGCTTAAATCTTCAGACACAACTGTGGATTCACTCGTTGCAGTTGTGGAGGTCAAGTTGCTCTCTTTTTTCCATTTCATTCGGCGGTTCTGAAACCAGATTTTGATCTGGCGTTCCGTTAAGCAGAGCGCGTTGGCTATCTCAATGCGTCTCCGTCTCGTCAGGTAGCGATTAAAGTGGAATTCCTTCTCGAGCTCCAGAGTCTGGTACCGAGAGTATATCTGGCGACCTCTGCGTCTGTCTGCGCCATAGCCAACTCCTGCGCTCAAAGCCAGAAAAACAAAAATCAGAGTGGAAAATGCATCGTAAAAATTACAAGAGATCATTTGTTTCATATTTATGTAAAATGTTAACCCTGCACAAAAATAACGGATCACACATACAAGTGACATGAACAATGGTTAAGAAGAACTATTGCATAACACTGTGTGTTTTGAGACTAATGAAATAGCTTTTTGAATTTCATTGTGGAGAGTGGAGTGATGTGATTATTGTCTCAAGAAATAGACTCCATATTACATGATCACTAGGAGTAGAGAAGTAAGCCAAATGTGCATTCTGTAATTTCAAAAAATATATATTTACACGTTGTACCTCCCTGGTGCTAAAACAGAGGGCCAAATGGGAAACTCCTCTTTAAAAAAGGGCCTTTATAGTCAAGCCATTCAGCGGTGGTTTATGGGGCCATAAAAAGTATCTCTCACTGTTGCCGGGACATATCGTAAAACCAGCCCATTCTCTCCCCTAGTCCCTAGTAAAAAAAACTTACCACTGTGCGAGTTCATGCGCTGCATCCATGGATATATTTGGAGGTTGCCTTTCTGCTCTTGTGGTCCATTTCTCGCTGAATCCAAGCTATAGTCCTGAGTAACGTGGTTCTGGCTGTTAAGTCCCATAGTTGTTTGTCTGCAGCTGGGGAGCACATCTTTCTCTTGAAGAAATATGTTAGATCCACAGTCGTACGGTCCCCGAGCCGTCCTGAATACGTTATCTTGGGGTGAATAGAAGGGCGACGCGTAGATCCGGTTTTGACTCATGGGAGTGCTGTACGACGAAAAGTGCCTGACTGGGTCATAGCCGCTTGAGTTTAGGGACACATTAGGTAGAACTTCTTGACCACCCGATAAATGGCAGGGGAGCGACGAGTTCGCGAAATACGAATTCATAGCTTCCCTATCGGCCTCACGTGTGCTCTTCCTCCTCTTTCCTCCAACTACTTTTCTGTGTCTTTCCCTCACAGTCAGATTACTACTTTTAGGGGACAGTTTGTGTTTACCTATCGCATAGCCTAGGGTAGCAGCCTCTCGGCGTATCCGACTCTTTCAGGTGATATTCAGATTTCACAATTATTTATTTCTATACTCCAGTTAAGACGGTCAATCCAAGTGTTATAGCTAAGGGTGGCTCAAAGAAGGACAATATGACAGCGTCACCTGACCATTTCCCACCAATTGTGAGCGGGGGGAGCTGCGGAACATGTAGCTTGTATCCTCATAGCCCTCTGGTAAAAGCACATAAAGCTTTAAGAAAACACGCAAGCGCACGCCTGCGCGCACACACAAGCTGGCTGTACAGGCCGCGTACCCGCGAGTTCATGTTAGCGCGCGCGCCTCCCAGGAAAAAAAAACAGATGCACAGTAGAGAATTCCTCATGGAATTCGAAAAAAGATTTACGTAAATGTGTAGTTCTAGGTAAATTAAAACCTGGTTGTCTGGGGTCGGTATTTGACATTTACTTTCACTGTAAATAAAATGGAAAGCAAGTTGCTATTGGCATTTTGGATTTAAAATAAAGCAGGCTACCCAAAAGAAACATTTAACGCTTACAATGTCGTATGGTCCTTTAAAAATGTGTTACGTAACGATGGCAAATCCAGATCACCGGGTAACCTAAACCGAGACTACTAATACACGCATCAGTTGATTGCAATACCTTTCCACATCTGACTCATTTTGTAAAAAAAAAATGTTCAATTATCGAACAACACACTTTAAAATAGTCTGCAAACACGTTAACAATAGTCTAGGTTTAGTTTTTTAGTGTCAGTGTTTGGTTGCTGCGTAATTTCCTGACTGTTCCTAGGCACGGTTTCCCTCACTTGTATAACCCATATATTTGCTCCAAATGACTGGTGATGCCATTCGGTGAAAAAATAACCACATTTAACGTATTGGACATCACATGTAACCCCACGCGAGTGTGTGTGTTAACAAACACTTATTGTATGCGCACACACACGATCAACATACATGCAACGGCAAGCTAGATCTGGATTTTCACGGCGGTATTGGACAGACAACACTCCGCCTACGGCCTACTGTAAAATCAAAAACGTGTTGCTAAATTGTGACTGATGCTCCTTAAAGACGAACACGTCTGTTATGAAAGGTAGACAATCTGTAACAATAAATCATGGGGATGTAATCAGTGCATAAAATGTCAAAATGATTTAACCATCAGAACAACAAAAAGCGTGCGATTACTGTAATTCTTAAGTGTAAGAATACTATTGATTTCTATTTCTGTTTTTTTTTTTATACTATTACCTCCGACGGCTAACTTACTGCAATACATGCAATCTTTAACAAAACAAAAAAGCAGATAATCTGCGATAATGCCTGTTTCAATAGTGATCGACAGGCAGGCCAATTTGTCTTCATAAAAGCTATTCCACTGTCCGCTGTAGGCTATAGCCAATGGTTAAATTATAGTTTGGGATTCATGCGGTAGTCATGAAAAATATCCGAACTATAAACCTAAAAAACAATGTGACTGATTTTCAAGGTGTACAGACGTAGCCTACGTGCTATTCACACACATTATATAACTTGTAAAGGTCCTTTGTTTTTCAAAAAAGCCATACAGCACGATGATGTTATGACTTGTGATAATCTACTGAGAACGGGATACGAGACGACCATTCATTGATCAGCTGAACTGCGGAGCACACCAAACCAACTAGACTTTTGACATACCTGTGTGACTGAGGAAAAAAGACTTCTGACTGTTTTATTGCCGTCCTAAAGACAAATCACGTGGCATGCCTGTGCATATGCAGCCGAAATAAAGACGCAGGCCACTTTGACTCATTCCTTTCCCAAGACGTAAGCCGACATTGCCTGCACTAGTGTGTTACTACATTGTTTGCACTCCTGTTAATAAAACTACGGCCACAAAGCCACATTTAAGCCATCATACAACCATTTAAGCCATACTAGTATTCGATAAAAAAGAACCTTTGCACAAGTAATGCTATAGCCAATTTTAGTACAGAGCTATTGTAATATCGAGTAATAAAAGTTCAGGGTCAAAAAGCCTTTACATGCAAATTAAACATTCTAAGACTTCTGTCCCTTTCTCCCCAACACCTTTTTTACTACGACCATTTTAAGTACTGTCCAACAAACCTACTGCATTTCTGTTTAGCAACCATTCAACACCAACATGATTTAAACTGATAATTTTAAGAAAAGGGCGTTCATAGACTGGTTAGCATGGTTTGGTTTAAGATGTTCTTCAACGAGAATGAGATCATTTTAAGTTGGGTGGGGCCATGGAATGTTTTTAGTTTGAAAGCCTTTGAACTGAGTGGCATTGTGCTGGGTTTGAAAAACAAAAGATCGACCTATACTTAACACAATCTCAAATCACAAGTGCGTTAGGCTTCACTTTTCGTCGGGTCGTCAGAATCCCCCTCTCGCACACTGGCGCGCTGACATCTTCATCCCCCTCTTTAATGCACACACAGTGGAACGATGCGGAAAATTTGAAGCCAGCCATATCATTTTCAGACTTCAGACGGATACGAAACCGTCTAACCCGTAGCCAGTGACTCCACCGAAATCGTAATACATTACAATAGATTGTCCCTTTATCATTTAGTTATTCCATACTATCGAAAGAAAAATATAGTGTCATATAGTGCCACATAAACACGGTGGGGTCAGTTATGGGGTCTAAATAAATGAACAAGGCAGTGAAAATTGTATATTGTTTCTAAAATTAAGCATTTGCTTATGTGATTATTTTCTTCTCATTCTGTTTTTCTAGGTCTCAGGAGACGAGAGGTCACAATCCAGCTGTGAAATTGCCTTCAAGTAGATAGACATCTTACATGTGTAAATACACATTTGTTTGTTGTCATTATAGTTTTGAATTACATGCAAATAAACAAATGGTGTACAGATATCAAATGCACGTGAGGTGCTAATCTGGCCTTTCCTTTCTTGACAAGTTCTGCTAGTGCGTAAATGACGGATGCTTTTACACAATGCGACAACAGAGAAGACAGAGTGTGTTATGTGAAGAAAACTAAGTATACACAAATATACAACGTCACAACAACCACAACAAAACATATGCCATTAAATCATCTTTAAATCCGAACAGCTTTCATTCAAAAATAAAAGACTGGTTAAGTAAATTTACAATCATTTGCTTTACGCAACCACAATTAATACTGCACATTTTGAGACAGGGTTACCTTCATTTTGTATTATGGGGACAACTGAGCTTGCTAACCATATAGAAAAATCTGTCAAAATTGTCAAATGTATCTGACAAAAAAATACGGTTTCAAGACATATGGACACATGTCATATAGCAAACTCTGGTAAACAATAAAAGGTTAGGCTACTCTGTTGGTATATTCAATGACATAAAAATACATAAATATAAATATTGGGATAGGTCTACCTTCATAATGTAATTGAGGAGCTGTCTGTAAACCTAACAGATGCTTTCCTACTGTCCTTTTCTAAACCACAACAGTTTACATATGCAAATGTTGAAACGCAATCGTTGTGCCAGCATAATTCAGTTGTGGTGTTAAGATGCTTGAGGCCAAGTGGTGGAAACTAGTGGGACAAACTGTGGCTAAGGTTAAGAGATAGCCGAGAGCTACCCTTGTCGTTACATCTTTAGCTTACCATATTTATATCTTAGGATCACTCTAGGAAACAGAAAAACTGTGGCCCATCTTAAGTGATTTAAACTGGCTTATAAGGACTGTTTCAAAGGGCAGCTCTGCACAGCAAATGTAACGCATGTGTGGAGCAGTTTGTGGCTTTGGTTTTGTGGCATATTAAAGACAAATCCAGTTGAAACCAAATGTATAATTCGGCTTTTTATGTGGGCACAAGGTGGCAGTATTGCCAATGCTCGCAATAACGTGTGTGTGTGTGTGTGTGTGTGTGTGTGTGTGTGTGTGTGTGTCAGAAGAGAGAGAAGGGGGGGGGGGGCAGAGAGAGACAGAGAGAGAGAGGCAGATGGAGGAACACAGAGAAGGCACTGGCACTGCTGATTCAGCAGATAATTCTCACTGGAACTACAGAAGACAAAGGGTCATTCCCAGCCGTATATTGGTAAGAACAATCGACCCTGTTCAATATTTTCACAATGATGCTGATGAAAATTGCTACCAGCAGATACAGATGTGGATTCTTAGAAATCCCAAGATGGATGTCTAAAATCGCCCTCTAGTGTTGGGCTAGGCTACTATTTCGCTTTACGTCAACAAATGAGCAGCAGCCAACATGATCTAACAGCCATCATGGATTATTGTGCGGCCACCATATCACATGACAAAAACACTCACATACTCAGTTTGCAGTGAGGTTGTCAAACACATGTCATTTTTACATTTTCCCTTATTCAAATCAGTATGTGATGGCCCGCAGCGCGCGAATATACAGGCGTGCCTCAGATGCAAGCTCGCAAGTGCCTCTCGGCCATGGGTGTGTATGTGTTCTGAGCGCGTTTGAGAAACCAACATGCCATGACGCACAGTGGCCTTCCAGGAGTAGCCAATAATAAAAAATGAGATTTGATATATATATATGTACACACACACACACGCGCGCGCGCACACACACACACACACACACACACACTTGTTCACGTGCATTTTTAAAGCCAGTGACTAAATATATGAATCGATGTACCAACAAAAAGGTCACGTGACTAAACAAATGGTAAACAGTCAACCTCTTTATAGTTATACGCGAGCCATTTCAACCAAAGCTTATACCCGAGAGCTCTTGTGCCCTATCATAATTATTAATACTTCTGCAAGGATGCCAGTCAAGGTGCCAAACAGTACAAGTAATTATCACGAGTAAATCCTGATGCTTATCTTCACCCCATTGTGCGCCAAATTGGCCAGAACGCTCATTTGATCACACCACTGGCAAGATGCCCCCTTTCCTCTGAAACCACACCCGTCATTTCGCGTATTAACATTAGCAACACAATATTTACAACAATTTGATTCGAATTCACAAAGGTGGGTTCATAATTATGATTGATTTAGTGAGGGACAGCCAACCCAACACACACCAAACACAAAGTCCACATGCAGAGCTAGCAGCGTCTATATCTAAGGCTACGGAACACTTGAAGAGGGCGACGTGCTGATCTTTAAAACTTCAAATGATCAATCAAAATACAGATCCTATGACCGCTGGAGGAACTTTCAAGCCAATTTGGAGTCAGAGTAGGTTACTTACCCATGTTTTCGCCGTCTGTGCTGCGGATCCCTGTCAATGCAGAGGGAAGCTCGCCTGACAACCTAATACTGTGCATGTTTTCCAGGTTGTCTTCTCAAATGGGCGAACGCAAAATGGTCAATTTGGCCCAAACAAGGGGACAGTGGGCTTCACTGCCCGCTTATCCCCTGAACACTTTGAACTCAACTTCTCCAGGAAGGGATGAGACGGTGTGCAGGAGGCGGTTACTGTAGTGGGGCCATTACTGGCAACGAGACAAACGGCATGGGATGCCTGGACAACAGCTTTAAATAAAACAAAATCCTCTTTTGAGGTTAAAATGCGGAAACCTAATCGGGAGTTGTAGGCACATTCGTGGCAACTGAGGCTAGTGGAAGAACGTATTTGTGAGGAAGACAACGGCATAAAGTTCATGTTCATAGAGGGATGACACGTGACCTGCAGCCACCAATGGGAGCGGCGATCCAGTCGTAAACTTTTATTACTCAGCTGTAAATTCCCTTCCAAACAACGAGGAATGTCTTGCGTTTTCACCCTCTCCCCCTTGCCTCGGCCCTTTCTGCAGTGTTGTACAGGCGACTGTCTTTCGTACAAAACCAGAAACGTTCAGAAATCGTTCATGTTATGTAGGAAAAGCATATATTGTTGGATTTCACAGAGGCAAATATGGTGATATAGGCCGGAGCTCAATTCAGTGGTACCAGTGGTATGATGGTAATTGTGAGAACATCGAACATCACTCGGACTAATGTTACTGATGTTGATGGCGATAATGATGATGAGAATTGTAGTAAATACTGTAGACTGTACACAATTGCCCAAACTGTCTTTAACTTCCCTAAACTATCCTTTCACTGTGTGGGCTATCATGCACTGTCGGTTACCACGTCTGCATATATACAGCGTACACACCGGGGTCCTGTGCAACAGCCATGTGTCTTGATTGCGCACCACATTCCTAATTTGTCTAAAATGTGGAAACATTTAAAATCTACGCTGCTCCAAAATATATCCATACATTGTTCATCAAGCTCCAGCGTACGTTTCAGCCATTGATAATGTGTCTTTTTTTCTGTTTCAAGTATTGTGCAAGGTACAGGAGGTATATAGGCCAACTTTAAATTCAGCAATGCGTTTTTTGGAATTGTCATAGACGTTATACCCTAATGCTTCATTTGAAATCGAGTTTGCTTCGATTTCTTTCACTATCTATGGTTTTGCAATATGAGTATTTGTGAAAGGGAGAAGAATTGCAGGCCACAAAGTCTGAGGTCTGTGTATCCGCGGATAGTGACCGGTCCCTATTGTCCTACATAAATGAGCATTGTTTCATCAACTTAAAGCAGACTGTAACAGAAATTATAGAAAAAGGCAGACACATTTGTAATTAGATCGGACTAGTTATAAAAACGCCAGTTAGCAACAGCGTCAGCCTACTGAAATGATAGGCCTAAGTAAAGGGGTGAGTTCGAAACAGCAGTCACCTGCTGCGCTCTCCGATCAAAAATAAAGATGAGGCCTGTGCTCACTGCGGCGTCTTTGATGTTGTTTACCGAATAGTTTCATTCTGTTTCGCCTTTATGAGACTCAAATGCTTAAAAACACACTATACTGGCTCAGTTAATATAGGCCTAAAACCTCATCACAAAAGCTAAGTAGCCAATAATAAGAGTGTTTGACTATGATTGTTAAACCTGAAAAGCATTCATTGAGCAAAATCCGATTACATGAATCACACTACGGATGTATAACATTTGCTAAAGTGCATGGACATTTAAGCCCACCCAAATTTTTGTTTTCGATTGACTAATGAAACGAAAGAAATACCGCCGGTTCACTGCGTCGTGTCTGTTGTACAGTTTTTGATTAAATTTCGTCATAGGACTAAGTCAAGCAGGATAGAACAGGTTAAGCTTTTTTTTTTTCATAAAATCCGCATGAAGCGAGATGTTTACACCTAAGCCATTGTAATGAAGGAACTATTGCGAAATGGAATTAAGTTGGGTAAGAAGCAAATGCTGATTAAATGACAAGACACATGATATCTAACACAGATTGACGAGGTTGATGTGTGTTTCGCTGCTGTGCATAATGTTTATCATGCGTTTGAATGAATAAAATGTAGAGAAGACGCAGACTGGCCGGAAACAACACCATCGAGTTTATACCACCAATAAACTTTACTGCAGGTATTATAAAGACCTAGTTTGGTGCTAAACACAATGGACAGCGCTCAAACACAATAGCACCGACCGGAAACCTTCGGTTATTTCAACAGTTGCTTAAGAATAGGCTTATGTCAAAGAAGAGCACAAAAAGGCAGACGATTGAAAAATGTGCTGGACAGGCCACAGACAAAATGGCAAACCGACTCCTACTATCAAACTAATAAGAAGATCTTTAACCGTTTTCTTTTTTTTCTTGCAATGTATGTAAGACATACATGTGGCCACGAATAAATTCGTTCTGTATTTAATGCGATCTGGGTAAGTTCAGAAAATGATTCCATTTAAACTCCAAACACAATTGTTCCCGATTTGGGTCAGTACAAGTAGGCCTTGTGGCATGGGCATTCTAGTGATGACAAACATTTTCAGTGCTTAATAGTTAAATATATTTAGTGGTGATCCAAATTAACTCTTACTGTCTGACCAGTGTTCCTTCAAGCTCTTCAAAGTCATCAAATCCCATGCGTCAACAACTCTTATTTTGCAATGTGCCGACATTAAATATTCGTGTTAATGTCATCTATTTGACCTTGGACAGTATGTGTTAGTTTATATCTTGCCTTCTATAAATGGAAAAAGAAGTTTTAGTCCATGTGATTAACTGCCAACTGCAATATTTGTCTATTGTTTTTCATAATAAAGTATTGATTATTCTGGATAATTCCTAACAGATCTATATTTGCGATAAGACAAGGTATTTATACCACTATTAAACCAGGCCCACCAGGTTCAAGATCAGATTAAGATGCACCGCCTTTTATCACATTAAGTTAGATTCTTTTTGGTTACAGTGTTTTGGATCATATCGATTAATGTGCTAATTGATGCGTATTTTTCCCCCCTAAATGTTAAAATGTAGACTTATAACGGACAAACCTGTTAGATCTAGCTGTAGATTTGTACCCGGTTTGCCCTCCACTAACACACCCCAAAATATTCGAGGTAGGTCAGCCCTATATTACTACATTGATGGATTATATGGTAACACAAAATATATAATCTTGAACCACAACAATAAACCCTAGACTAAAAACGCAAGGACACTTACAAAGGCTTCTCGATGAATGAAATCTCTCCTGACGAACGCGTCCACATACATGCGCTTCAGGGGTAGTCTGTCGCCTGACTGTTGTGTTCTGTGGGTTTGTATCCCCCAGTATGTCACTGAACCCTCAAAGAGAACGCATCCTCCTCCAGGGCCTAAGAGACAGGTGCTAGCCTCCAACTCCTGCGGCTCCTGGTGCCAGGTTCTTTTGTGGTTTAGAATAACTTGGCGCTATATGCATTGCTTGCTGAAATGTTGCAAATAAATGCTAATATCTTTATCAACTTGCTCGATGCATGTTGAAAACAAACACAAACAGTACTGGTAGGCCCATTTCAGTAAAGTTTGTATATGGTTGTAGCTAACTGCCACGCCACTCTGCAAATTTGCCACGAGCACAGGGAAGCAGTTTACTCCACTAGCACAGTGCAGGTGTTTCTTGGGCCTTTTGGCACACGGCATGTGGCCTTAATTCCTCCAGATATCAGGCTAGAAATTTGACATTGTACGACTGCCGCCCAAATCTCGTAATATCCCAAGTATGACTCCCCGTTGCCTTTCTTCTTCTATCGGGAAGCCGCATTTCCAGCAATAGGGATGGTGTGGTCTGAATGTAACCTATGTACCCCACTGACGACACCGAAGTGAGAAATCCTTTGTCTAAAACAGGCTATAAACTAACAGTCTCAAAACTGTGCGAAAAACAAGAGGAACATGTAGTAATTTTGTTTAATTTTCTTTATTGCCAATACAATGGCGGTGACACACACACATTTCTGTCTTTTCACATGAGAGACACCAGCAAAACGAGCATATCGTTAACAGTAAGATATTACAAGACATACATAAAGATTATATTCAGTGCAATCGAAAATCTAAGCTATTATCACCAGCACATTAAAATACCACTCCTTAATAATATAGAATAATAATTGTTGCATGTATGATGATCTACATATAAATGTGCGTTTTCTATAGGCAGTTTAAGTTGTTGGGGAAATTTGAAAGTGTCATACTGAAACAAATAAGAGCCAATAATTGGAATAAAAGTTCTCATCAGGCAAAGACCTTTTTGAGTAGGTAGTGCTTGGTAGGTTAGCTTTGCTTTGAGCTAATGTCTTATGAAGACATACAAAGGAGTCATTATTGGGTAAATATTTGGCCTATAAAACAAAAAAAATCTATTAAAAACATATGTCAAGGAAGTGTCTGTTAAGAAATCTATATTGCAAGTTTCCCAGACGTAGGTAGCATTTTCCGCAATTTGAAAGGGTTGCAAAATGTTGGTAAAAATGCGCTTTTGACAATAATAATAATAATAATAATAATAATAATAATAATAATAATAACACGGTGTATCTGTCTGCTGGGCTGACATACAATTGCCAAAGTTATTTATTCGGTCCTTTTTCACTATTCCTTAATCATATTTGATTCTTGACACCAACGTCGACAAATTTACAAAACCTTCAACTGAAGGGCAATCAGTAAATAGTTCGAAAAACCATTAACGTAGCTGCTAATTACACTTCATCGCGTTTGAAATATGAAACAGTATTTAAAGCCCCTGTTCATGCGACTTAGCCTAGTTCCAAACTGTTGATGACGCACTAGCGCTCCAAAACAAGGTTAAATATCCAATTAACCTAGGGCTTGAGTAAATCATAATTGCGTTACTGAACAGTCTGCTTTCATCGATTTAAAGTACCTTTCCTTGGGTGTGTTAGGGCAGACTGTGATGCTCTGCTGTGTGACTGAAATCATAGCCATAAAACTAGCGATTTTCTCAACCCCTTTTCCCTCTCATCACCTTTTGCGAGACCCTCGGCCATATAACCATAAAAGACCATAAAATCACTCCTTAGTCTCCTCTTTCTCTTCCGTTTCCTTCTCATCCCCTTCGTCCACTTCACCGTCCTCGTTCCCCTCCTCCTCCGCCTCGGTCTCTCCCCTCTGACCCGGAAACTTGTCTTTGTTGTTCTCTTTTTTCCATTTCATCCTCCGGTTCTGGAACCATATTTTGACCTGCCGCTCCGTGAGACTTAGGGCATGGGACACTTCAATTCTTCGCTTGCGCGTGAGGTAGGGATTGAAAAGAAACTCTTTCTCCAGTTCCAGAGTCTGGTAGCGGCTGTACGTCTGTCTCCCATTGCGTCTCCCAGGCGCTTAAAATCAAAGAAGTATTTCATCATTCAGTGTATAGGCAGCATTCACTGTAGAGACAGTTTTGACAAAAGCTTAACACTAATCAGACTTACTGTACTGTAATAAGGGCTGTTAAAGATAGCCATAGCTTGGAACAGAGTTATTTTACATTGGGCCTATTTGCTTGTTAGCTCATTGTGTAAGCCAGTTCTTGCAATAGCTATGTCAACTGTATTTTGTGTATTCTTATTGTATTAGATGTGATTAGATGTGTATTAGATGTGATTGTTTACATTTAAGTAGTAGACTGATTTTTACAAAAAAAAAAACAACTACACTTTAAGACATTTCTTCAAAGAGAGAAAAAAAGAATCATTTTGTTGCCATTTAAGCAAAATAGCATGTAATGGGAAAAGCCTTCTTGTCGGTCTCTATTATAACTAAGTTGGACAAGAGCTAGGCCTACATGAAATGGTAATGGGTCATTCCTGAATAAAATATAAATGGTTAACCACAATTGTGTCATTATTGACAGCCTTATGCACATTTGGTATTGGTTATGAGCTCTCTCTCTCTCTAAAACACACACACACACACACACACACACACACACACAAAAGTAAGTGTGTGTATGTGTGTGTGTGTGTGTGTGTGTGTGTGTGTGTGTGTGTGTGTGTGTTTGTGTGAGTGAGAGTGTGTGTGTGTGTGTGTATGCGTGTGAAAAAGAAAGACAGAAAAAGACAGCACTGTTGTGAAGTTATAAGGTTATTGTAACCTGTATATGATGCGTATAAGCTGACAGTGAATTAACAGTGAAACTCAAAGCTGTTCAATCAGGAGTACTGTACATAGGTGGTAAAAAGTTAGAGCAATGCTTCTATGTGCCATGGAAATGTGCTCTTCAGTGTGCCCACCACATGTAAATGACAACACTTTCTCTTCTTAACTGTAATATAAATCTTTCCTGATGGCCCACTGATGATGGTAGGGGAGGTAAATAAACTATTCCAAGTTGCCTGTGTCTCATAGTGATTGCGCTATAATATGAAATTCCTTATGCTATTAAACGGACAAGCTTTGTTGTGGTTACAGGTCTGTACAAAAGCTAACAAACACACAGACACACAGATTTTCAAGATGTGCTACTATTTCCTGTAAAGTGCTAAATGTAAAATGCTGTACGCCTGCAGTGTTTCGCGCGATTTTTCAAAAAGAAAAGAAAAAAACTTGTAACATCAAACGTGGTTTTACTCCATTTTCATGGTTGCACGATTATAATCGCATGACATGAAAGCTGTTTATGCCTAACCCTTTTGATATCCTGACACATACACAGAAAGAGAGACAGACAGACAGATCCCAAGTTTGCGCACCACACATAGGATAAGAACTGAAAATAATGTTGCTAACCGTGGGGTCTCATCCAAGGGAACATGAGACTGGGAGAGGAGTTTTGATTTAAATGGCCTTGTCCTTCTCCGGGGTTAGAGCTGCTGGATTTACAGTCAGGGTACTGCGTTAAACTCGCCTCTTGTTGGGTACCATAAAGCGGTTGCCGCGGAATGGCCTCATATCCATAAAATTTCGTCGCGTCTCCATGGCACGCCAGAGCACACGGGTTCTGTTGATATCCTGGGTTCGAGATGCCAGTCGCCCCGTGATGGAAGAAATCCTGGACGTGATGAGACGGGTGTTGAAAACCCGGCGCGGTTGCTCCTGGTCCGTAGACGAGTGTGTGGCTACGGGCGACGCTTTGAGGGAACCTGCAGTCGTAATAAGTTGGCTCCAGTGTTTCTCCACCTTTGTACTTGGAGAATAAAGGGTTGACAAAATAGGAGCTCATGATTAGCATGCATTAAAACGAGTCCTGTTGGAAAATGTTTTCTGCCTGTCGCTGGCTGCCTTTTGTTTAAGTCCTAGATCGCTGAACGCAGAAAGAGAGAGAGAGAGAGAAACCGGAACTAGATGGAGAAATGCTGCCCCTTTGGACAATACCAGGCAGTTCTCTCTTCGACTCCCGTGTCTTCGACACTCACTCTCCCTTGCACTTTAGCTCAATCGCCAAGCCTTTTCCTTTTGCAGTCTCAAATCCAGCACACGGCGTGTATGGTGGTTGTGTGTTAAGGTTAAAGCTGGCTAGCTCCACCGGCACAGTCACAAGCGCTTTTTTTTTAGCTTCCTACCCAGCCACCCCCACTACAATGACCCCCCCCTCCTCCTCCATCTGAAGCCCACACCACCACCACAACTACCACCACCACCAACCCTGTCTCCTCATCTTTCTGCGTTCAGGCGTCCACCTAGGGACAAAAAAAATCATCGTAAAGGTTTATGAGGAGGCACAGTTTCTGTATTTGAAATTAATTGGCAGTGTTGAACCCCTGCACGGAAAGTCTACTGTATTCGAACATAACCAAGATTACTATGAGTGAATTGTAGGCCTGTATCAGTATTCATCTTCAAAGCTCGTACGCATTTACATTTACAGTATTTTATAGATTAGACAATTACACCTACAAAGTCGCATTTTTTTCATGTAACAATTGGCCGACTTGACATGCTTTAAAAAAAATCTGCGAAAAGGATGTTAATTTTCTTTTTAAAGAAAAATTCAATAAAAAATAGAACGTTATAATAATAAATTATCATTGTAGAGAAAAATAGACTACCTCTATCGCTGACTCTCCTGTCAATGTCGATCATACTTTTTCTAAATTATCAGGTTCTTTGTGCATAACACCTACGAACCACACACATAAATGATATGACAACACCTAAATACACACACAATTGACCAGCGAGTTGCCGACATGGCACTGACTTCTCTGACCCTGCGAAACCTTTACTAAAAAGTTGTAAATCTTCCCCGCAGAGTTAATAAAATTGAGCTTTAGATGCCTCGTTATTTTCCACGACACCATGATATCGCCTTGTTTATTTCGGCTGCGCTGGTCAAGAGGGCTTCGTTTAAGTATACTCTTGTGGTTTTGTGGCGGTACTGACGATTTTAACACATCATCGTAAAATATGAAAGCACACAGAGAGAGTTTATAGACTTTTCACAGTCTATAAAGATGCAGATTACTGGTCATTTTTAGCCTCGTGGTTTCATGACTTCTTTTGATCTTCGTCGCCAGAGTAATAATAATAATAATTACTATTAATGTTATTATTATTAGGCCTAGTAGTAGTTGTAGTGGAAGTAATAGTAATATGTACTGTTGACATGTTCATGAACCCAGATATAAAATTATCTATTGGCCTCTATATAGTATCTTTATGAATAAAATGTTCTGAACCTGAGGTTCACCTCGCTACAGTCTGAGTCTGAGAGACTGAGTAACAAGGGAACACATGTACTGCCTGAAACGTCACAGACTGGAAGGTCATTCATTTTCTGCAGTCTATACATACTTATTTTCTGATAACACAACACAAGCAACACACGCAAATTAATCCTTACATTATTTCGAATAATAGACTAGGCCTACTACAAGACATTTACTAGTCTTATTTTTATTTTTGTAAAGCATGGTCTGGCCTGTGAAAATTATCCAATATTGTTTCCTTTTCCTTTTTTTTTTACTATTGGCAATGTAAAATTGATATACACTTGGCCGTTTTGAATCATAAGTATGAAGTTAGTATCAAGCTATGCTGTTAGTTGAACTGAGTTTGTTGAGCAGTGTGTTGCTCACAGGAAGATGTCAGTTGGGAGTCGCGCTGTTGCTCAGGCCTACAGCGCCAATTTTCAGTCAACAGCGTCATCTAGCGGTCAGTATGGTAACCCACATCACGTTACTCGTCAAAAAACCTTAAGGGTTGTCTGGGAATATTTGTCTATTTTTTCTTCTCAGGACAGTTACGACTTTGGAAACGCATGTAAGTCTATTGACGTATTCTATTTTTTTTTTAATCCTCAAATTAACGACTGTGATGCTCCTTGCTCTTACACAAATATCCCATACAATGAGCATTTATTCAGACCTATTAAAGAGGACGTATCTGATTTTGTCTTGGGTGGATTGTTGTTCTTGGTTGGATCTCTTTTTCTATACGCTTTCTGGCCGAGAGGTGTGGGGAAAGGCAGCCATCGTGATGACACCCATAGGGCTCTTTGAACAGATCCAGTGTCCATTAAAACCATAAAGTAATTTAGCCCAGACGTCTAGTCAGTTCGCCGGGTTTGCTTTGTTCGTCTGCATTTGAGACAAACAGCTCAGGACTGTAAAACGAGGACCTTTTTGTCGTGTGCGGAAATGCTCTGGATTAGGCTTTGAAATTTCAGCATCCTGTTAGTATTGTTACCCACTACAAAAAGGCAATTTCACCCGATGTCAGGAAACAAACCCCAGACACAGAGAATTATGGCTCTAGTTACTAGACAAAACCTAAGATAATAACACACACACACACACACACACACACACACACACACACACACACACACACACACACACACACACACACACACACACACACACACAGAGTCTTCAAAACCATACAAATGTGTGGGGAAATTACGTAGATATCCAGAAAGTCAGAACGCTCCCATATCACAGTGGTCTTTTCCCTTTAAGTTATTTTTTAAAGACCACGAGATGCAGACTATACCAACTTTTACTATTTTTATTAGTATGCGACGGGCCTGTGTGTGTCTTTTAATGTTGAAATTTGGAACACAGCCTATACAGTCTTGATGCCTTCACTTCCCTTGTATAACAACGATTGTATGTAGTTAAACCTGGACCAATACATCAGCGAACCATATTTGATTACGAAAATAACTATATGTCACTTTAAAAATGGCTGACTAAAAGCCAAACTCCATTTGAAATCGTGGATAGGCTGCAGAGGCCAAGATCCTAACAGCCACTTGCCTTATGTTTAGCACAGTAGAGGCAAATAGCCTACGATAGCTTAACTGTTACCACTTTCCAGAATGTTTCTGGTGATAAACATACGAATAAATAAAGTTTTAGCTGATGTCTTATGAGTACTATATGATATTGTATACAACGCAACTAAACAACATATAATTGTTTTCAAAATCTTATGCGTAAATTGTAGGCCTACACTTGCGGCCACGCTTTTAGCTATCTCGGTGATTTTCAGAAAACCCATTCAAAGCTTTCCCCGTGGTATCAATCCAGAAACAAAGTGTGGATCGTGGTCTAAAATTCGTCTTACAATCAGATTTGACAATGCTGAAAACCAATATTAACCACAGTCAAATATTTGGATGTTTACCATATATATATATATTTGAACAGAGGGAAACCAAATTTTACAACAAAACTATCCACGGGTAGTAGTACATCGAAAATCTACAACACGAATACATTAGCACATAGGTTATTTGGACGAAAGCCACTATAATTTTCTGTACAAAATTCCTCACTCATCCACCTGCCCAATAACCAAACAAATAAACATAACCAAAACAGATGTGATGTTCTGAAGTTCATAATTTACTAAATAAAAAAAACAGACGGCAGTTCAAGTATTTTCTTGCTTTTACTTCGAGGCATCTTTTCACCGGCCTATTTCGTTAGGCTTGTAGGTTTCCATAATTCCATGGTTAAAAGGGTTTCCTCTAGCACAAGCAAGTAACATTTCACCTCTGCAATTAAATCGAGCAAAGTTCTTGCTCAAAAAAGTCAAAAACAACCAAAATATACTAAAAGAGTCCTTTAACTCAGTCCAGGTCACAGGAATGAATAGTACTGTTAACTGCATAAGACGTTTTCTGCCACCGTTCCTCTTTATGTAGGCCTACGTGTTTGGTGAGACTGCACTCTGGTGGCGTTTATTTGACAGTTTTGTTATTGTTCTTTGTTGTCTGTTTTCTCTTTATTCATTTTTTTCATCTTCATCCGTCGATTCTGAAACCAGATTTTAACCTGTCTTTCTGTCAGATTCAGGACTCTGGCAACTTCGTAGCGTCGGTCTCTGGTAAGATACATATTGAAGAGAAATTCTTTTTCTAGTTCCAAGGTTTGATATTTGGAGTACGGGCATCTTTTTTTCCTGGTGGATCGTGCGTGGATCCAATTTGCCACTGGGTTATCTGTAAAAAAAAAAAAAGAAGAAAAATAGGTAATTATGCTATTATGCCATGTTCAAGCTCTTCGTTGTCTAGGATACTTTCTTCCAGACAAGAACAATATTTGACTTCAGAGCTGAAAACCTGCTAAACTGTGCCACTTGCCCTTTGGTAAAGGCCCAAGCAGGGCACAACCCTTCAATAATTACAGCAAACTACCAAATCTGATTACCGTGCTAAAATCGCTTAGTACAGTAAAAAAGGTACCATAAAGTTAGCCAAGTGAATGCACCTATTCGTTTTATAGGCCCATAAAGAACTCAAATGCCCTGTGGTCTTCAGACTTTATAGTTCTGCTCAACCGGCTCTGGAACACTCCACAAGTTGTTACTTCAAGTGAAGTCCTTGTTTATAAAACTTCTTTCTGTACTTGCACACTGTTCACACCTGTCATAAAGGCCTAGTCAGTTCGAAAAATCACGATTTCATATTTCTGAAAGAGGAGGTTATGGCCTATACATCTATCTTTTGGGTATGTGGTATCATTATCCCTACATTAAAATACCAGCTATATGAAAACAAGGTTGGGATTCTTCAATATTATCAAAATACATTAGAGTCTATTTATAGGCCTATATATGCTATTGTTATCATTAAATGGCTACTATAAAAACAACTTGGCAGTACTAAAACTGGAAAAGCATGACAGGCGTTTGGTTCTTAAGTCTCACACGTCACTTCGCCATTAACTGTTCAAGGACTGCTAGAATTTTATAGCTATTTACAACCCCAATATTTGGTGCGTGTGTGTGTGCGTGTGCGCTTTCCTTTTCCTTTTCCGAGCACCCACTGTGTAGTGGGTCAGTTAGCAGACTTAGATTAATAAATTATAAGTGGTGAATACAGAAGCAAAAGGGAAAACTACAGAAACGAAAGTATCACTAGGCTACTATACCTCCCCGTTTATGAATGAATATGGGTTCAACTTACTCGGGTCTATCTCTGGTTTCTCGTCTTTTTCTTTTCCGGAAGAAAGACCCTCGGTCTCGAGCGATGGGTTGTGCTGCTGGGGTTTCTCTCGGATGTCTGCTGGGGAGCAATACAGATACTCCGAGTAGGTGCGTCCGTTGGCGGCCAAACAATCTCCTGTTCTATGTTCTTGAAAAGCGTCGGGCTTCAACCCATAATGTCGACTGTTGGCCGGATAGCCTGTGAAGGATACGGCAGCAGGAATCGGCTCCAGCCATGAGCGCACGTATCTCGAGTCCGTTCCCAAGTGAGGTTGGTGAGTGTATGGGTGGTAGACCACTGAAGACTGGGAGTGAACAGGGGCCCAAGAGGTAGTGAAGACGGGTGGTTTCGGAGCAAAGCTGCAGGAAGGGTAGTCTCCACATTCCGGCACCAGAGTTGTCGAACGGGGACCGGAGGAAAGCGAACCAGCAGAGGAAAAGCGAGTCGACAACACATCTTCGCTCTCATGGCTTATCAAAGAATCCACATAGTAATTAGCAATGGGACCTGTGGTCGACATGTTCCTTCCCCTCCCTTTTACATGCATCCGATTATTATATGGGCTGTAGGCTATGTGTACTTTTTTATCTACCCATAGAACAATCAAGCCAGGTAATTATTTCTCAAACCTTCTCCGTCGTCTATTGGCTGACTCGGAAACACGTGATTATATTTACCCTCAGAAAAAATGCACAGTGGATCAATGCGCGACATGTCCTGGGATAGAACTGCACTTCGGAAAGCACTATGGGGTTTTTAAAAATGTCTTTTGAAGGGACGACTGGATGAAAATAACCGATATCATTCATTTGGTCTCACCATTCTGTTAGGTAAACTATATTTGAGAAGCAGTGTCGCTGCACGAGGTACGTTTACCATCATATAAAGGCACTATTTTTTGATGTAATCAATCTCTGTCGAGTCTGGTAGGCTACAGCATTTGTGGAAAGCGTTGACTGCGTCAGTACTTCACTAACACTGTTACATGTTAAAACCCCATTTTATTACTTCGGATGTATTCTTTTTGTCTTTAACTGTCATTTATAGTGTGTCAGATTTTTTTTCCCTTGAAGACAAAGTCTTTTGCTCTCACAGATCCCCAGCGCCTGGTTTGCTTGCGATGGGTCTTAAACACATTGGAATTATGGTTTCCATGAGTCACAAATAAACACAAGCAGGACATCCCTTGTAAAAAAAGACCCTTTTCAAAATCGGGGAGGTGGGAATACCAACATCCTTACAGACGTATTCAGGGCAGCGGCTATATTCGGCAAGTGGCCGTGCATGTTTTTATGTCCTTCAATAAATTTTTACGAGGACCATTTGATTGTTCATAAACGTGTCGTTAATAAAACTGCAGTGGAGTTCTCAGTATAGCATAAAACCAACACGAGGCTTGTGAAACAAGTCCCATCACACAGTGATGTAAGAGAAAGCAACCTGTGAAGCAGGGAGGGACACACTGAAGAAAAGGCCATTTTAACGGAGCTAAGATGGCCAGAATTGTCATTACATTCAGGTCAATATACAGTTTGTAAAATTCTGCTTCAGGTAATATAAATATACATGTTTTTTTATAGGCTACATATACATTTTTGTCCGACTATTTCTGTTTTATATACTCCATACGGATTTTCTCCTTCTGAGTAAGCTAAGTTCAATATCAGTTACATATGAAATTGTGAGCTATACATTTCATAATGTTATATTTTATATATTTATTATGTTTGTCGTGTGCCTGATAAAATAAATGATAGCTTGCATTCAGGTTTATTTTACACGTGTCGCATTCTATATGCCGGCAGCAAGTTTACAGATCTCGCGAGGTTCTGACTGCTTTAGCAATCCGAGTTTGCCTATTTTGTGGACCTAAAGGCCAATGATGTAATATGGGGTTTAAATAACCGAGGATAGACCCAAAATGAGTCCTATTCCAAGGCCTGACTCCTTGACGTCGGCCGTGGGATTGCCAATGGGAAGGCTACCACAGGCCCACAGATAAACATAAATGCGAGAAGTTTTTAACAGGTTTTTTAAATACATGGTAGACTACTTACACCCACAATACATGCATATGTGCTTATCAGACAGAATACAACGGTTGAGAGTAAGGGGTTTGTAGTTTGTGGATATGATATTGACACTTGGCATTGCTTAATGAGTATCTGTCTGCTGTCATTGTCAGCAGCAGGGTAGGCCCAGTATAGAGACGGCCACAGGAGGTCAGGCTTTTTTCCCCCAAACTTCCCAAAAGCATTCCATACCCAAACACATTTGAGGTGAAACGTACGTAAATTCCATTTAACCATCTTAAAACTTTACAACTTAAAACTTTATTACAATTATAGTATTATTATCTTTACTATTGTTGTAAAATGAACACTAAAAGACTACATTAAGCATGTAATTGTATTCAGCGATTCCACATAGAGTTTCCAAATTCTGTGTAGGCACTTTATATTCCATTTACAACTTAGTTGTACACATACAACATGAACAGAAAGCCTACATGGCAAATTCTAAGTCTTAGCCCTTATCCACAAGTATAACGACTTTTGTCTCCAAAACAATAGATATTCCAAATACATAATATACATAATATAATATTCCCTTGAATACAAATGCTTTTGCTATCCAGTAACTGATTGTTGAACAAGTTCCAATATCTTATTCCAGCTTCCACTTCTAGCAGTGGTAGTTGCATACACCTTGTAGATATTAGCAGTTTATTTTACCCTCGATTCTCGATTATTTTACCCTCGACCCCCCCCCCCCAACACTCAGCCTGAAAATATTGTATATTATGTATATACAAGTATACAACAATACGTATTAAATCAAACGTGAGAAGACTTAAATCACACAGCTCAATTCACATACACGTATGGGGATTTTGACATATCATTTTACATTATTTTACATCACTGACATTCCCTTGAATACTTGCGAATGCATGTTATGCACTACGCAATACACCTTTCCATATTTTTCTGCTCCAGTGAACAGTGTAGACAACAGCCCCCTATTTGTCACTAGATGCCTGACTGTGTTTTCATATTTTTGGAGTAAATAAATTCAAAGTTTAACTGTCCTTGTTATTGAGACAAATAAAAAACTATCTATGGTAAACCACATAAGACATATATGCTACCTAGGTTATTGCGCTTACGCACATAAAATGAAACATGATATTGCATAATAAGATACGAGCTGATCTGAACTTTAAATCTAAGATAGTTTCTGCAATTTACAGCTTTTTTAGTTTTTCGCTTCCATTACCAAATAGGTACCTATCCATGGGCGTCTGAACATCATGTGGGCCGACAGCACATGGACTTCAGCTGTATTAAGATTTGGATAACTGTACAGTGTATAATTATTGTCATGGGTGTCGATTCATTTAACTCACCCTGAAAATATGAAATTCTTCTTACACAACACTGAACGTACTACTGTATTAAAAATAAACAGTTTAAAGTAAATAAATGAAAGGTTCGCTCGACCGACCTTGCATTTTTTACACATTTCTATGCTTTCTGTTCTCATATCAGAAGCTATAGGGTATTTCATTACATTACATTTCCGGGGGGATGTTTTTAGCAGGCCTACGTTCAAATTCATTCAGATTTTTTTCCCCCAAGCCAAGAAGTTTAGTTCTATTTAAATGGATTGGCGGGTTAAACTAGCTCTGTGTTCAGGCGGATGTTTGTATACAATTCATACTATTTAATGTTCATTTTAGTTGTCAGGCACATAATGAACAGATTAGGATATTAACATGAGATAAACCCAATATAGCTTAGCTTTACAGAGTATTTGTATGCAAAAAGCAGCAAAGCTGCAAGGACTAGCTATAGTTTAATTCGCATTGAGATCATATTGTAGCCTACATATTACGCATTACGCATTGAGATCATATTGTACATATATTCCTGAAATGTTTACAAGATGCATGTTTGGACCAACGATTATGTAATAAAGTAAATTCCAATGTACTTTGTCTTTGTGTATAATTATTAGATGAAAATACATGTACAAACATTAACGACCTTACGCATTAGGTCGCCGGGTTGCGCCTATGCAAGCAACAACCGGTACTGTGGCCCATTATTAACCGTCAGAACTACAATGCTGGACGCTAAATGCTGTCTAGATATATGCTTTGCCAGTAAATGTATTTATTTTACAAATATATTTTCATGAAACGCAAATAATACTGGCGTCTGTTCTCAACTTTGTTCTGACGTGTCATTTAAAAAGTAACACTTGAACTGCTTTATAATTTCTTGCACAAAATGGGAAACTGCATTTTTTCACAAGCTTTACTACAAAACTTAAGTGAAGACTACATTTTACTGTCGTTTATATAATATGCCTGTATTCGTGCACGTCCCAATATATGCAATGCGCTACTTCAGTGCCACATATTTATGTTGGACATGCATAAAAAGTCTGGGTTATTAAAAAATAAAACCCATGATTGTGTAGAGATAAAACCATACCCTGTGATCTGGACAGTCAATGTCTACTTGAACTGTTTAGTTGTATTAATGTCTGAAAACCACAGATGACGGCCCCTGCGCATCAGGGCTTTTTGACATAAGTTGTTTTTCTTTGCGTCATCAGCATATAATTTTGTGTGTAGTGAGCGTATTAATTAAGTGTAAACAATAAATTGTCATCATATATACAGTGTGAAAATCATTCTTTTAAATAATCTGTTTCTATATCCCACCCTGTCCGCTGAGATCTGTATATCGTATCTTGGCTGGTCTACAACAACGTGGGCCTGTGGGTAGTGGTCAGTCTCTGCGACCAATACTATCACGGCATTAAAAATTAAATTTCTACATTTTCATCCCAAGAAACACAGACAGCCCTTTCTATACACGTCTGCTGAAAGTTGGCCTGAACACCCCGAAGTGCACTAAATGGCAGGCTATTATTCGGAAATTGCCGCTGTATCCGCAGTGGAGGTATCCATGTCCTGTGGGGGCCATCTCGTGTGCTGTAAACTCTTTGTTGCTGACGCATTCCAAAGGAGAAGTCATTCCCTCAACTGAATGAAAATGACTTTGGATTCCAGACTGTCTCCTAACGTCTCAAACAGCTGAGTGGTGCAGGGGGGAGAGGGGGAGGGGGCAGGACAACAAGAAAATATTTTCACCACAACCGTTTCACTGCCACGCCACGCCAGACACTTGACAGTGTCCCACCATAAGCCTAAATGAAATGTAGGCTACTGTATGTGAAATTGGTATGCGTCATTAAAATATTATACATTTTGAAAATACAAACCTGCACAAAAATGGAAATAAAAGGCGTGTCATTTTACACCAAAATGTTATCATCATATATTAAATGTTGTTACTGGAATTTGTTGACGGCAAGCTTTGGTTTCATTGATTAAAAAAAATCAGAAACAAGTCCATCTGTTAATGCCCAGACTGCATATAATTTACTTATTAGAAGGAACCATGACAAGAGTAGCTGTGGAGTGTACAAGAACAGCTAAAAGTAAGTGAAATGTTTTGTCATAGGTATGTTGTTATGATAAAACAAAGACATTTTATAGTGTTTTAACCGCATTCCATACTGAAACTACGCATTTACACAAGCATACACACAGTGGTTATAATCCTCACCAACAAGCCTACACATCCACTTAAAATCAACCAGAAAAACAATACACAGTTATGTCACATCTTAGGTTCAGTCAAATCCGTATCTTACCTAACCGGCGTTTACGCGACTGTTGATCCAGTCCTGTCCAGATATTTCCATTTTTTAATCAGTAAGCAGACGTTTGTAAGTACATTGTATTCCGCATTCTCTTGCTTTCTTTCCTTTTTCATTTTTTCTATCTATCTATCCATCCTGCCACACCACTACCGTCCATGATCCCGCTCTCAGCCAAAATCTAGGCCCAAGTGTTTGGTGCTGACGAAGTTTACCCCTGAATGTTTACAACCCATTCTTCCCCGGACAACCTTCCACGGTTTTACAACCACCAACATAAATGGGCCAAAGCTGCGAAGGAAGCCTGTCGCGGCTGTAACTGTGCAGTTCATTCACAAAGCCATTTGCGAGGATTTCAGTGGTGTAATTTAACGGCAATTGTCGCCCTTGATGAAGACGAACTGACGTAATCAAGGCAGTTTCTTGTTGCCGAGCCAAGATGCCAATCCCAACAACATGAAACTACCTAAACCACGCATCAGCTGCGCGTAACTTGTAATCCAGTGAAGAGGACCAACAACAAACGCATCAAAAACAAGGAAGCTTCAGAATCAATCGCACTGCCCGTAGAAGGCTAATCGTGGTTTCTTACAAAGAACACTTGGCTTCATTCCTATCCACCATAATTCACACGTGACATGAGGTTCCAAAGTCTACTTCCAAACATAAGTCAACAACAGCGAACAGACCGCCAAAATACTGTAGTTATCACCCTCTACTTTACGGTGTGTCAAAAACCTTACAAAATTCTGTGGTATTACGGTATTTCTGACTGAATTTCTGAAAAAGAAAGAAACCAGGCATTCTTGAGACCAACATTCCACTAAACAAATGAACCATTGCGGATAGTGAGTCTAAAATGCACCAGGAATCCCCAAACAGCTCAGCGTTAAAAAAAATCAACACAGGGGATGCACAGGAAGTACCTCGCTGGTGACACTCGCAAAGTGCATTTGTCAAAGGTAAGAAGTAACCAATGAAACCAGGACTCAATTATACCTGCCTGGAAACAGCTGCCGTGGCATCCTATGCCTTCGCCAGAGCGTCATAATAAATAATGACATACTGTGTCCTACCTTACAAGTCGAACGAAGACAATGCATCGCGGTGTCCGTCTTGTCATCAGAGGTATTTTCGCGGAGTCTTTTTCTCGTATTAGCCATCCATCTTAGGTCCTTGATGTGAAAGTGTTCCCATTACTCCCACCGGCTAGCTCCTTAAGGCGATGAGTTCTCACAGACCGCTTCGGTGAATCCGGCACATCGCAGTCTCGGCTATGTGGATTAAGCCCTCCTCCACTCACCTTCTAATGCATCCATCCTTACTGCAGCAGCACATTATATTTGCAGATCATTAAATCCACCCCCAGCGCTTTTGCAGGACTGTCTTGACATTACAATTTTATGACTTTGACTTACTGTGGTCACCTGGATAATATTTAAATCAAACGTTATGGGTCTCCCACTTATAGGAGAGAACTGACACCCCCCCCTCCCCTTCTTTCCCTCACTCTCCCTCTGCCTCCTTCTCTGTCTTAAGGTGATGTCAGAAAGGACAACCAGGGGAAAATCGAAGCACTTGTACATTATATTGGCCAGCCCCTGGTTTATTATGTTCCCTTCAAACGGAATCATATTACTTTTTCAAGCCATCAAATAGTAAATGCAGAAGAATAAAACAATATACATGCAGAATACATCGTGCAAACACTGTCAACAAATAAGCTTTCAAAAGACACTAGATCAGGACGTGAAGGGCACCACACTACAAAAGCGTAAAGTTTCTTTCCCAGCACAATCAATACTAGATACCGCGGTGGCTATTTACATTATAAGGGTATTGATGATATGATACGCTTTGTACAGGACCATGTAAAACTGATATTCATTCATTGTAAAGATTTCTTTAGAATTGTGTAAACAGGAGTGTTTTTGTTTGTATAATCCGCACAAGTCTGCCAATTTCTCTTGCCACAATCCACATGCTTGAAAACGCGCGTTTTGTGTGTGTGTGTGTGTGTGTGTGTGTGTGTGTGTCTGTGTGTCCGTGTCTCTGTGTGTGTGTGTCCGTGTGTGGCGCGCGCGTACATCTATTTAATGGAAATTATAGCCTGTAAGCTCGCGAACTCTGCTCTCCCTATTTAGCTTCTTGAGCTTCATCCTCCGGTTTTGGAACCATATCTTGACCTGTCTATCAGTGAGGTTGATACTCTTGCTGATCTCCAGGCGGCGCTCACGGGTCAAGTACATATTGAACAAGAACTCCTTTTCCAGCTCCAGAGTCTGGTGTTTTGTGTATGGGCATCTCTTCTTTCGTCCACTTTTCGCCTTGAGCCAATTCCCAGTCGTTTTCTCTAGACGCTCCTCATCTGCAGAAAAAAAAACAGATATATACACCAAATTATATTGAGCCTTAGCACAACCCAGTTTTCTTCTTTGCAATATTAAATTCATTATCCGTTCATTTTCATCGGTTTGTAAAAAACAAAGAAACCCAGCGTCTGAACATATAGGTTAGATGTGCGTGTGTGTGTGTGTGTGTGTGTGTGTGTGTGTGTGTGTGTTGGTGCTAAAATGTTCTGTCCTGTAGGCCACAATCTGTTCTATGAAGCGTGGCCACAGCGCAAACTATTTGCTACATTCACTGTACATTTAATGTAGTAGTCTTGTAGTTAAATTCTAGTTATCTTTTGCCTATGTATAAATATACCACACATGCATAGGTTAACAGAACGGTACTCATTTTTCAAGTACATACTGTACGGTTAAGTACTGGACGCACTGCAAAATCATTATCAGTGTATTTGATTACCTGCGTCAACATAACCAAGCTTTGGCTATAAGCTTGCAAGTTTCGAATCACGGGAAATCGGTTAGACAGATACGTGATTATTATTAAGTATTTATCAGTTTTAGAAGTCAGTGCCAGAACACCCAAAAGAAAAAGAAAACGACGCGAAAATGTCCTTGCGAAGCCATTTGACAAGGGTAGACTTTTAAATTGCAGTCTTGGAAAATAACTCTCCATATTTGAGCTTGACCAATGACATTCAGTAAAACGACAAAAACAAAACAAAAAAATCACATTAACTATACAGACATTAACAGTCACCCTTTTTAGGTTGATCTACCCAGAAAAACACTTTTAACGCGCCATACATTTCGTATGCAGAATTTGCGTAGATAAAAAATAGTAGCCTACTAAGAAAACGGTTAATCGAATTTAACATAAATGTGCATGGATAGTAGGGCAAACGGCGAACATACCACGTACAATAAAGTGATAAAAATATGATTTAAATCCAAAAAGAAGTACTATTAACCTAGTCAATTTGATAGTTAATTTAAAGGAATATAATACACCAAGATATACAAACATGGTAATGTGAAGATAATTATCAACCAGTAGCTTTCAAATACTACACAATTCGTTTAAAACATATCTCCAACACAACGCCAGTGCAACATCTATATGTAGTATTTGCTTAGCGAGATGTTTGTTGTCAATGGCCTGTCTAGGCGTAATACCATGCGTCAAATCCTCTCTTTTATGATTACCATGGGCCTTGTGGCAGGGGACGATGCCTTGTGTATATTCAAATGTCCCATGCTGCAAGTAGGCAAGTACGTGTGTATAGCAGCGTGTGTGTAAGTGTGGACGTTATATTGGGCAAGTGGGAGAGTGTTTATTTCCACAGTAAGTGTCTCCCTCCCTTTATGGAAAGGTGTTAATACAGTGACTGCCGTAAACACATATCCATTCTCCATGTAAAGTGACACTGTATGGCTCTAGCTGTCACTGTAAAAACGTGCTACTAAATATCTTCGCACGTTTGTCATATCTGGAGTAATCAGATAGTAAATGCTCATCCATTTACATGAAGATTCCGCTGCGGCTGTTATACGTGGTTATTAAATGCATCCATGCGCTTTTAAAAATATATATATATTAGCAGTACAGGTTTCTGCATTTACTGTTTTACATAAAAAAACATTTCTGTTCAAAATATACATTTTACGGGCGTGTGTATCTGTCTGTTTCCAAAGTTTGTTTAGATTGTTTGTGTCATAGGGTTGGGAAGGCGCACTCGTGTATGTGTGTGTGTCTCTCTCTCTTTTTTTTTGCATGTGCATATATAATTTAGAGCGAGAGAGATCTGATGTGCTGTTATTTTATGTAGGGAGAACGACGCTGCAATTAAAGGTTTTAAAGATTCACCTTTCAGTTCATTTTCGGAGTCATCTGTACAGCTGTCGGTCTTCGGGCCATTCTCCTCTTTTCTAGTTTGCATTTGCTTGGCATCATGCTTCTCAGCTTTCATGTCACCATCGACAATGCCCTGCTTGAACTTGCTCCTATTGACAGCCTCTTCTGGAGATGGAGTCTCGGTGTTTGGCGACGTTATTCTGGGCACGGAGGGAAAATCTGTTTCAAACCCACCTCCTTGTTGCCCTCCCTGGGTAGAATACACTTGGCCACCGCGGAAATAGTCGTGCGCAGACACCGTGCTTTGATCCGACTGTCTGGTATTGTCTCCCAGACGTATGTATGTAGACGACTCGCTTGAGTCTTTAGATCTATCCGTATCAGCCTGAAATGCGCATGGTATTTCTTCCTCTTTGACGTTACTTGCCGTGAAGGAACAAGGATGCAAGGACGGGGCAACAGGTTGTCCGTTCCTGTAAGTTTTTGCGCTCCAGGCGTCCCGCTGCGACAGGTAATGCGCGTGGTGATACGAGCTCAGGGTGAGGCTAGATGGCGGAAGCTCATCCCGTTTAGACAGAGGGGCGCTCAGAATACCGAAATTTCTCATCGTGGAACAGCCATAGTCTGCAGTCGTTTGCATATACATCCCAGAGTTGGCGGTGTAACCCTCACCTCTGTATGGAGATGAAGCCCCGACAAGCGAATCCATTAAAAACGATCCAGCTGCCACGTTGTTCGGACATGTCATTTTTGGTGTGTAGTTGACTAGCCTACCCTTTTGTTTTCCAGCAATTTCGCTTTTTCCGAGAAGGATAAGGACAGTAGGACGCTGACATCTTTTGGGGGGGCAAAAATATCAGCAACATAATTATGGATGTCAGAAAACCTTGTCATGTGATTTTCAGACCAATGAGCTTCTGGAAGTGGCCTTGATGCTCCAGACTGAGCTTACGTCAGCGGGGTCAAGTTGGTAAGAGAAAAGGATGTAGGATGGAGCAATGGCGCCATCTAGCCAAAATGTTCTCGCAACGACACCCTCAGTCAAGGGAACAAAGAGCAGTTGAATCCGGCTTTCTGAGGCGCTAGCTGTAGACCCTTTCTGATGAGAAACTTCAAGTAGGCCCTACAAGCACCCCACCCGCCCCACCCCCCAAAAAGCGTGAGCCTACGTTGTTAAAGAAGATTGTAAAGTGATGGCCGATATAAATGTTTACAACCGGGAGAACTCTTTAGATCGTATCCTGGGATCCAGCTGAACTGGCGGAGGCTCGATAGATCCACTGGGATTGCTCTAGAACAAGGATGAGCGGTACGTTCGAGTTGTTTAATAATAACAAGACCAGTCTGGCGAATTAATATTTTTGTTTCTTTTCTGTACGTTTGTTGTTGTTTAGAGGTTTTGCAACTGTAGTCTGACATTATTCGGATGAGTCCATGCGAGTTAGCCGTGGATTGCTTTGATGGAGACTACAAGGACAGTCTAAACTTGCGATTTACTGCGCTACTCTTAGAAGACTATGAGCCACTTCCTTCTGTTAAAAGGTTCCATACACGACATGGTCGACTGATTCTAATGTTTTAAAAAAAAATCCCTCAAGAAAATATCGACGGCTTTGATTCGAGTTGCATTTTAGCTATGTGAACCTAATGTAAACCTAAACAATTTTACTTTTGTGTACAGCTCACTTTTCAGTCTGTTCTAGTAGTATTGGTAGTAATTAATGTGCTTTCTGTCATAACAAGATAACAGTTCATTTAAATGTTAATAGACGCCACCAACAACCTGAGAGTAGGCCTACAACATATTATTTGATTTAGATAGTTAGTTAGAATCTAATTGTGTGTGATGTGCCGAGGCCTAACGCACCAGTACTTACGACTGAAATTGTGATTTTATTTAACTCGAAGAAACCCAGCCAGAATTATCCAAAAGACACCTAATTAGTCTGCCCTTTAATTTAAGATAATTTGGTTCAAACTTGACGTATGGGATCCCGTGTAATTGTAATATTCGGCTTCTGCAACGAAGTCGTCTGATTTTGTGAGACGTTACATTAAACTTGTTTTATTATAACGGAGGCCGATTTTGGTACTATGAAATTCGCTGTAATTCACTGTAATGTCTGTAGATTAATATTATATTTATATCAAAATTTTCTCTATTAATGTATGATGGTCATTAATGATGTGATCGCAGATCAAGCGAAAAGAAACATTTCAGAAATATGGGTACCTCTTTGTTGTAGTGTGGGTGTTTATACATAGTCTAAAATACCAAATCCTATGTTAAGACGATTAGGTGGTCGAAACTTGTTGGCATGTTTCCTGACAGAATAAAGGTATTCCCTGGAATATTGCATTTGGAGAATTACCCTACACAAGTCTAAATGTGTCTCCACCGCATCAACTCTTTGATATCTACATGTTTCCATGTCACCAACGTATATAATTTTTCATTGGTTAAAAAACCGAATATAGTATACATCCTATGCAGTCACTTGTTGTAAATGACTAACTATTTGTGAATTTCGTCTGTGTATGGCAGCGCTGGGGTTTGTTTTGAAGGCCTTGTCCGTGGCTTTATCTTTCAGGGGCGCAGACTGAAAGGTCACTGCCAATGACCCTCCGAGGATTTTATTGCATCGATGCCATTGGTCGATTCGTCTGTCTGTCAAATGCTTGTACACTGCACCCTGTATGAATGTGGGGGAAAACAGTAGGGCTATTTCGGGGGAATTGTCCGCAATGGCCTATTTTATCAGTGGCCAAAGTGTTTTAAACATGACACGAAGTATTTATATTTCCCATATCTCTTGTTTTGCAGGCACATCTCCCGCTTTTGGCGATAGCCCGGATTGTGCATGCTTACATCGGAAAACATCAAGGTTTCTCCATTATGTATTAATTTCAATTGGTTATGTGAGTTAGTTATTATTTGTAGAAATTAAAATAAAATAAAACGCGCATGTTTAACGCGTATAAGGCTTGTCTGCCTTCTCATTGAAATATTTAGGCCTATATGTAAAATTTACCTTATTCTGTTAGTAGCTGTAACCTGGGTTAAATATTTTG
The DNA here is from genome assembly GCA_030347295.1 of Setipinna tenuifilis. NCBI lineage: Eukaryota > Metazoa > Chordata > Actinopteri > Clupeiformes > Engraulidae > Setipinna > Setipinna tenuifilis. The sequence goes on from CM059270.1 coordinate 21,095,000, forward strand.
TGGTAGGCTATGTCAAAATGTTTAGAATCAAGAAAAACAATACACCTCCAGTTATTTTAGTCAAAGCCTGTCATCACTCCGATTGTAACATTTTAAGAAGTCGGGGGCATGTTTTGGTATTTTATCCGCAAAGGACTTTTTGTGAAGTTTCAAGGATTTCTTTTACAATTCTCATATCCGTCTCTCTGTCCGAAGTAGTTGTGTATTGTTTGCTCGCCTGAAAATGTTACAACTACAACAGCTAAAAGCGATAGGCTACTGTTGGTTCCTATCAGACTCCTGTAAATGTTTATTATTTAAAGAAAAAATAAAAACGTTAAGAATAATGTGGTATGTGAAGTCTATTTCAACGTGTGTCAATGATATGTGTAATAGCTTTATTAGTATCTGTTTAGTAAGTAAATCATCAGTGGATATGTAATAATTAATGTAACGTGTGTTTAATTTTTTTTACCAAAACTTGATACAATGGGAGAAGTAGTAAGAAGGAGGAAACACCGGTTAAAAAAAAACCAGTATGCACAGTCTGTTAGTAAAAGTACACGTGTCTCTCCCTGCGGACTGACCCAAGGCCTTGATATTGGTGAAGACTGTATCCGAAACACTACACAACAGTGTATTTATTTCGCAAGCACATCACTCAGGTACATATAGTACATTTGTTTTGCTCCGGATCAGGGCGGGCTAAACCTGCAAATGCATTGCAAGCGCCATGAAATATCTTTCCAATTTAAAGTAACGAGGTTCAGCTCTTTTTCCCTTCACTAAACAGCCGTCCACCCACAGCGCTATTCGGAATTTATAGCCACTGCATGTAACGTCTTAAATACAATTATAAATCAGAGAGTAGTAATCGAGAAGCACATCAGCATTATATTAAATTTTAATATTGCGAAAGACCACAAAAATTACTTCAGAACACCGCCCAGGAGGTTCGTTTTTTAATCACGTACATGAAAGAGAGAGAGTTCGCTACAGCAGCACTCCTACAGTGATGCAAAAATGTAACTAAATTCTCACCAAATATTTAAAATGCAATGTAGTCATCTGCTGGGCTATAGACACCCCCGTCGAGTCTTATTTAAACACTACCACGATTGTAGGGAGGAAACTAATCAAAACGAGGCATTTTAATTTCTGTTATCTATTTCACATGTGTTCTCATAAAAAGAAAATGAAAAAGATTTATCACGGTTATTTTTAGGAATTATTCTATTTCAGATTTCGGCTTATGTTAGACACTGCCGAAAATATTTCCAAAAGTATTTCTTAGTAGGCTACGCAGCACCATACACGTTTCGTGTGAAATCCACATTTGGTTCACTAATAATTGCTTTTCCTGTACAGTCGTAGACGAAACGGTGTTATCATCTATAAGCTGTCGTCCAGGCCAGAGGGTGACGTTCATGTCTCTTAAGCGCCCCGCCATTTTCTTTTCCATGTGCCAAGAGCGCACCCGATGTTTAGTTTTTTTTTGACTCCAGCATTCCGTTTAGATCACTTCACCAAGAGTCTCTCAGAAACATTGCCAACACAAATGAAAAAAAGTCTTCCGCAGCATCAAGAACTACACTTCCTATTAATCACATCTAACAAATATGTAGTTGTGAAAACAGTGGGACGGCACTCCTTTGCGTAAAAAGGGACCACATCTCGTTTTGTCAGGAATTTCAGCGAGCCCACGACCTCAAAACTTAATTTGTTTGATTACACATCATTTTAGATAGACTATACTGTGCGGCGATGGCGACAATACAAAGGCAGCGAAACTAGATAGATGAACTACGTCACAGAGCCAGGGCCAAGGTTGGTGGGTGTGGCAACTGCATGGACTCTTCCTTAGCCTTGATCTCTGGCTGAGATTCTTCTCGCCGCTCCACAACCACACTCCTATCCGTCTATTTGAAGACACCAATGACCGATTCTCTCTCTCTCTCTCTGTCTGTCTCTGTCTCTCTCTCTGTCTCTCTCTCTCTCTCTCTCTGTCTCTCTCTCTGTCTCTCTCTCTGTCTCTCTCTCTGTCTCTCTCTCTGTCTCTCTCTCTCTCCCCACCTCTACGGACACACACAAAGACGCACGCACACGCGCAAGCGCCCACAAGTACAAACCAACAAAAATAAAGTTAAGGAGGTGTACACAATTCCAAGAAACCAAAAAAAAAAAACATTTTTCCACAGTCTTCGTTTATGTCTAAGTGTAATTCCATTGTACATATCACACCAGAGGAATAGGCCTTTTACACTCTCACTCGAATCCAGGATAATATACATAAATACATATCATGTATATAGATTAGCAAAACCTAAATGAACGAAGTGCCATGAAAACACCCAAAGCGCTGAACCTGAATGTGAACCTAAAACTGCTCATGCGTGAAAATATTACATTTTACAAGGACAATAAATGGTATTTACTGGGCCCGCTGAAGCTGGCAGAGTTACCTGCTGTAGCTTAATTGTAAGGGTCAAAGTTGGTTCTCTCTACACATTCCTTGTTCTGTTCCCACTCACTCTCATTGGCTATTTGTCCTCCTCCACACATTTCCTGGCGAAGGGGGCTCCTTGATTCCGCTTTATTGCGATGGGTTAAAGGTGAAGGCCTTGACATTATTGAAGTTCAAAGACAACTTTTTAATTATATTTTTTAACTTAATACACACGTGTGGGGCTTTTGCACACGTGCAAAAAGCCCAACATACATATATGCCCGGATGAATACACACTAAAAGCTCGAGAAGCTGTGGCATAATTAGTCGTGGGCACATTGCAGGCGTGCATGTGTGCTCACTTCCACAGGCACACACACGCACACACTTGCACTTCAATTTAGAAGCAGAGGTGCGAGCATATATGCATTCACACAAACACAAAGCACAGGCACGCACGCAAATAACAACTGTCAACATGCCATAATATGAGGATAAAATATTTATCTGAGGTTTAAAAAAACAGACACACAAAAATAGCTGACAGAACTCATAGCGTAAAATCACCAAAGCTTTGGACGTGTTTGGAAAAAAAAACTACGCATGCAAATTGTAGCCACCGGCTCCCGGAACAGAATAGTGGTGGTCACTTTTTAGTGTTGAGAGGGGTTTTCAAACGTTTTGCTTTTTGCCCCCGAACAGCCAGTCTTACTTGTTTGCTATTTACTGCGGAAGTCAACGCCATTCCCCTCGAACAGACGGTGCAATTAAGGGAAAAAATAGCCATTTAGTGCCTCTGTCTTTATGGCGGTGTCTAGACTGCGAGAGTGGCGATTCCTTTTAGTGAGCACTAAAGGAGCTTGTCATTTCCCTCTGTCTTTTTCCCCCCACAGTGATTCTCAGCTGACATTTCAATCTCGTCGTCCTGCGTCGCTCTCTATATGTGTGTAGGCATACAAAAGTTACAAGGCCTACCCACCGTCGACCTTACTACTCACGACAAAAATTCTATACACGCCTTAAGTTTCCTGCTTCCCTCATTGAGTCTTCTTTTTAACCACAACCACGTCCTTTTTTGCATATTAAATATAAATAATAAACCGTAGAGGAAAAAAACACTGTAGGCATTTTAATATTTTTTTCATCTTGGGCTACAAAATACTTGCATTCGGCCCGCGTGAGTGTGCGCGCACGCGTGAGTGAGTGTGTGTGTGTGTGTGTGTGTGTGTGTGTGTGCGCGCGCGCATGTGCGTGTGTGTGTGTGTGTGTGTGTGTGCGTGTGTGTGTGAGTACGCGCGCACTAGCCATGCACAGCATGTTCTTTTAAAAACCCACAGGGCCTAAGTTGGCATCAAATTATTTGAAATGACCAAGAACTCACCCTGCATTATTTTACCAATATTTTCGGTTTATTCCTCAATATTCTGACAGATATAGGACACAAGCCTAATGTTATCTTTCTCTCCGTCCGCATAACAAGAAAACATCAAGCACAAAGCAAATAATTTAGAAACGAAATTTAAAGCTCTTGTGTTTGCCTCGGCAATATAAAGAAAATAGCAGCAGGGAGAAAGAAAAAAGAAATTCGAAATAAACTTATATTTACAGTCACGAATGCACTTTGCATAGTCTCTGTACAAAGAAAAACATTACAGATTGTACACGTCACAGTTCTCGATTGCTAAAATGTAAAAAAATTGCATTTTGTGGAAAGATTCAAGTCCGAAGTCTGAATCGAGTATCTGCGATTATGTTACATATATACAATAATCAAATACAAATAGAAATTAACGGTTGTCGAAGATTCCACAACCTAAAATACGAATTCGTAGCATATAGATAACTAACATATTAGGTGTGGTATGCACAATAAAAACAAAGATTTTTAGATAAGTGGGGATTTACACGTGACATGAATAGGCGAGACAATAACCGAAGATGAAGGACTATTACAGCAAACAGCAAATAATTTGGAAATGCACTTACAATGCAATCACGGACAGCTATTCTTTTATGCTACTGACAAATAAATGCACTAGTTTGCTGTTGCTGCAAACGTCACCATTGTAAATAGAGACAACTCATTCTTGACTGATGTGAAATGGCCTAATCACATACCACAGTAACAATACAAGTAACATACACAGATACCCAGCGAAAGTGTTCATTTATAACAAGGGATTTCCCGAGAAGTATTGCAAACGATCTCTGCTTAGCTTCTTTTCTTTCATTCGCCGATTCTGGAACCAGATTTTGACTTGTCTATCTGTGAGATTTAACATCCTAGAGAGCTGCAGTCGTTTCTCCTTGTTGATATAAACGTTAAAGAAAAACTCTCGTTCCAGTTCTCGAATCTGAAATTTGGAGTATGGGCATCTCTTCTTCCTTGTGCGCGGGGTACCTTGAAACAAAGGAAGAAGGGGTGCAAATGAATATGTGCATTATATTCAAATATCAATATATACATTTAGTCTTCACACATATCAAGACAAAATAGGCACACATTGGCTATGTCAAACATCAGAAAATGTCGACTGCACTCTATCATTACCACTCAGCATTACCAACAACAACAACTCCATTTTAATGTACAACCTCAAGGTGTCTGCTATTGCATGTCATTGTTACAAGAATGCTAGAGGAATGCCAAGGTGCCTGGATGACTACCATGGCTACATTGAGCCTACATATGCATTATAAGGCTATGTTTAGTGACTACAGGCAATAATAAGAATTTTGTATATATTTACCCATCAAATGCGCATATTCAGACACCATACCAATTCCCTCACTACATGTTTTGTAAAGCTTACTCCAGTTCAGTTTCTCATAATCGATAAAGTGTCATAATTAAAGTTTTTTTTCGTGAAATATTAAAGGAGCGAATATGTAACTTTACAATAGGCCTAATAAGATCCTAAAGCGCGAGAATAATCTTCCATAACCAAGATATAAGTAGTACTTGAATATATTTTTTGAAATAGATTCTAAAAAACCTTCTTTGAACACACATTTTGGGGTATTTTGTTAGGAAGTTAAGTGCATATACAATTCATGTCAACAGATCAAACTTAGGTTGACTGAACAAAAAAGATTGGTCATTGCATACTGCTTAATGGACACACACCTAATGTCGATTTTGACGCAAGGACAGCATGAACATTGCCCTGAACATGATAATGCCTTATCTTAATTGACACACATTTCTTTGGATGTTTAGATAAACAAACACACAGGTTGAAAACAGGGAATCTCAAGCAACGTGCGTGATTTGGTCCAACACTAAGAGGGGTGCAGCCTATTAGGCTGTATGACAGTTCGAGCTAGCCATAGCACCGCACCTCATAGACATCGCAAGTCTTTTGACTATATGAGGGATTTGCTAGTTTACATGCAGGCTACTAAAAGAACATTCACAGGACGCCAAAAGCAATGTTATGCCCAATTGGTTTTTACTCATGACAGCCCAACGAGAAAATCCCTTAAAACACCCAATGCAAGTTCATGATCAAAGTTAGCATTTGTCACAATAGCGCGCTCTTAAAATTTCACAGACTCTAGGATAGCAGCGTCTGTGCATAACATCCCCTTTTTTCAAAGTGCTTTCCCATCGTAAAAATTCTTCTCATTGGAAGAAAGAGCTTTGTAGGTTATAATAAAATCCTTTGAATGCTTATAAAACCCCACATAAAATCTGACCGACAAAACACCGGGCTAGTCCCTTAACCTTTTCCCATTTACAGCTTCGGTACCTACTCGAGTGACTGCTCTTGTTGCCGTTGCCGTCCTTAGTAGCTGATGAGGTACACGAGCTCGAATTTGTATGTTCCTCTCCATCGTTAGGGTCCTTTTTCTGCTCTTGAGAGCCCGAAACTGCACCGGGCTGCTGCGGCGCCGAGTCCAGTTTACTCGGCTCAGCCTTTTGTAAACAACTGTCTGACGACTGATTGTCCGCTCCACAATACGCTGTCTCGAAAAAACGGTCGAAGCCTTGCGGAAGAACGTTGTTTTTCCCGACTCCCGAGTAGAACCCGCTGGCAGGGTGGTTAGAGTTCGGGTGGTGTTGGTGGTGGCTGTACACACTCTCGTTTTTCATGAGCATTTCTGTCATGGTGGATGGCGGAAGACACTCTCTGTGCACCAAATCCTCTCCCGAATAGCACGATGCATAGTTGCTTCTGTGGTGCCATTTGCTGGAGGGGTCCAGTCCATAAGAAACCTCGCGTACCGGTTGTACTTGAGACAGATTCGTGGAATATGGGTAGGTGATTTGCCGCGAAGGGGCCTGTGGAAGGAACGAAGAGACGGCAGAAAATTCGGGGACATAGTATGTGCAGCTTGGGAGGTAGATGTTGGAGGCGCAGCCCGTTCTGTCCCCAAAGTCGGATGTCCGGTCTTTGCGCGTCTGGGAGCAGAAGTTGCCCAGATTCACCGAGTTAAACATCTTTCCCTCGTACTCAGTACTATAGATAGATGTTTTGGATTCGAGCAGCAGAAGGAGAAAATTTGGGAAGGCGAGATGACGCGCAATCCGTCTAAGTCGCCCCGAGACACGTGATCGAAAGTAGATATTGTCATATATCAATTTGGAACACTTGGATGCGTAGGAGTGGTTCTCTTAGGTAAGATCTAGGAGGTTCAAACGATTAATTTCCAAAACACTGCAGGAGCACTCCGAAAATGAGTAACAGATTTTCGATTTGTTGTTTCAGTCACTTTTATGGGGAAGCTGTTTTTTTAGTACAGGAATGTGTTAGTCTTTGCATGCTAAATTGCAGTGATTATGTGAATTAGCAGGTAAGACTTTTTATTTTCACTCCTGTGAGAAAAAATGGAACAATAAGAGTTAGCAAATGTGAGATTTGCATAGAGGTCTGTTGGTGTTTCAGACAGCAATGCAGGAAAGACAGTCAATACCTATTTTGACAATGGCCTTGAAATAGCCACCTGACATGTATATCAGAAGTTTTTAAAGAAATAACATCAGGATAGTCCCTCCTTGGTTACAGTAAATGTCATGTTCATTTATGTAATGTTTTACACTATTGCAACTTGGATAACTATCAAATATATTGCTCCACCCCATATCGATGATTTCTAGGCAGTGTTTTGTGATAGTGTGGCAGTTTACATAGATAAATACTTGTATATACCCACAGCGTTTGATGAACTAAATAGCAATGTTAGTGCGTTCAGCGTTGACTACAAACATAATAGATAGTTGGGCACACTTGATCAATTAGATGGTCAGCGGCGAATTAAACATTACAAATCAGTGATTCTGTAATGCTGAGTAGTGTCGTAGGCCTACCATGCATTGTTGACACATTACGCACTGTTAACGTTTAATATGAATCGTGTGTGCTTTTCTTGAGGCTTAGTGGAGCCTTGATTAGAGTAAGCGCAGATGTGGACCTTGAATTTGACCACGACTATCATCCCTATTGAAAACCTATTTTTACTTCAAACATTGCTTTGACTTTTTCACTAACACGACTGTTTTTAGAATATAATTTACCACAACAGAAAACAAAAAATAAAGATATCAAGCGACAACATGGACTGGTGCCTTCTTTTGTAATTCAAAATGTTTTCGTTCTTTACGCATGTCGCGTTATATACATATATCTTTAAAATCAATATAGCCGTTTGAGGCACAACTTTGAAAGCTCAATGGCTAAGCGCATATCACATATAGAAGAATAAAGGCTACCTATACAGATACGCATATCACATATACAACATACAGGCCCTATATAGATGATCTATTCTTCGTATTTACTTTGGCCTTCATTAGGTGGGCATGAAAAGGAGAAGGAGTACGGAAACATGCTAATGCTTGCAAGCACGCACTGAATAACAAAATTCGGTGTCTGACAGATCTTCCAACCTTCCAGCCCTCTAAAACTTCTCTGACCGCAACATTTGCATAAAAACATACCCTACTATGCACAGTTGCAAGGACGCACTGAATCACAAAATTCAGTGTCTCACTGACTAGGACTATGGCATAACATAAAAACCTTCGAACCCTCTATGACTTGTCCCACCGCAACATCTGCATAAATATACTCCAGGTATTGTGCAATGCTACCTTTATCTTTGTGAACTTTTCCCCCAACAATGCAATGATCTGGTATTATGGCACGGTTTCGCCCAATATATATATACACACATTTTAAAGAAAACTAATACTAGCAATAGTTTGTTAGACATGATATATTTAATTTAACAATGTCAGTGGGTATTATGTGATGTCGCATCAACAAAGCGAGCTTTCTCTCATGTTTGACTCACTATTTTTCAGTTATCAGGAAATATGGGTTTGTGCGGGTATTTATCTAAGTACAGATTTACACAGATTTCACTTTACACTGATAAAGACAGAATTGTTGATAACACTTTTGTGTCTCCTACGTCTGTGGTAATGACATTACTTTGTTTTGATCCCTTTTTAGATAGATAAAAGGTTGACGTGCTAGATGCCTACAACCAAGTACAAAGAAAACAGACAGCTGTCCAGACACAGCACTTGAATTTGACCACTAAAATCCTTCCAACGTCCACCATAAAAGTGCGAATGGCCGGAGAAAAAGCAAAACCCTTTGTTCTACAAACAACAAAGAAAGAAAGAGAGGGAAAAGACTAAAAAGTTATTCAGTAAAGAAACAGGCACACCTGCGAATACACGCAGATCTAAAGATATAGATAGGGAGTATAGTTTACATAAAATGCCACCTCACCATGCACACATATACAGTCGGCATGGATGTAAAGTCACTCAAGCCAATGTTATATTAAATTAGGAAATACATATATTTTTCTAAAGATCCATGTACATATATACACACACAAAATAAGAAGATATTAAGCAAATGGTTACGCCCTGGCATTTGAAAAACTGAACATGAGCTGCCCTAGCGCAAGAGCTAAGGTATATAGGTACTGACCCGGTTTTGTGTGTGTTTTTGCAAACTTGAATTAAACTTTGTATTTGTTTTGAATGCACAATAAGTGAGATGTGATCTTATAATTTAATTTGGAAAAAAATCCATAATAGAGGGCCGCAACATCGGGCGAACTAAATCGACAGTCTTTTCGTCTCTCATTCCTGGGAGTTTAGGTATTTCTAGCAAATAAAATACGGCTTAGCATTTTCCCTGATTACATTCTAGAGGTAGGCTGTTGTGTAACAGTCTACATTTGAAACATCAGTCCAAGGAAAGTGCAGAAATGGAATACACACTCCATGCAAACCCCAATGCCTTATTTTCTTACACGGGTTTGTACATTAGTGAAGGGGTTAAAATGGCACTGATCTACTCGCAGTAGGACCCTGGGGCTGAGCCGTAGTGCGTCTTTTCTTTAAATAAGCACCGTTTCTTTTGCAAATGGCTGATCCAAAGCATCACGATCATTTGGGTACTTCGAGCATTTTGTACTTGAAGGAGCTAAATATAAGAAGTTCAGACTTCAGACATGGCCAACAACCCCAGAGCTAAGAGAGCCGCAGAGGAAGAGGTGTTGTAAATATTTGCCATTCTCTGCTTACAAACACCACTGTTGGGGGAGCAGAACCTTTACGACACCGTCTGCGGCATCTAAGCAATGTATTGCAGCCTAGGTCCATAATTACAACCTTAAATCTGTGTTTCACTGTTGTTTTAAAGAATACGGTTCGCTTTAATACCATCGCCCTTCAACACAAGAAGTAAACGCGTGAAGTAAAAGGTCGCTCGATCAGAGTTCATGGTGACCGATCGATTTGGCGTTCTTCTTGATAGTTCATGTATTTGCGCACGAGCTCTCTGTAAACTTCGACCAACCTACGACTTTCGTAGCTGTATGCTACAGGGAATTACAGTCCTTTTCAAAGCTCATCCCGAAGACCACACTTTACTGTGGGGCTATTCAGTGGCGTCTCGTTTCAAATCGGTCAGAAACCACTGCTAAATATGGGGAGCGTGCGTAATAACATTACTGTCCCCTCATGGCCTAGATAAATTTAATTGGATGTAAGTACGGCTGTTAAACTCGCTTGTATGAGCTGTGAACAGTTTCGAGCAACAACAAAAATGGCCATAGTTTTTACTGAGGTCTCAGAGTGTGCACCTATCCGTGGAGTGTTGGCAAGGGGACCGGCACCGTATGAAATCTCATTAATTTTGTGGGGTTACACAAGTCTCATGTGTACATTATCTAGTCACAATACATTCTGATCAAGGACATTATTCAATTTTAAAAGGATGGTCACAATGAAACGTTTAGCACTTGTGCGGTAGCTGCCAAGAGGAAAGAGAAGACCTGGCAACCCCATGTGCACTTACCGCTGAATTTCTTGCCATGTAAGACTGCTTTTGAAAATTAAGAAATGCACGTGGATGGAGACTAAACACACGTGTCCAGGACGCACTTGTCAACCACATAAGGACATCACTAGGGCACTTCAGCCACCACTGGTACGCCGGAAAATGTACGTTTGGTCTTTATAGTTATTGTGCAGATTAGTCAATTACCTGATTTATTTTAATGTATCAGTTGTTCTAAATATTCAAAATCTACATAAATGGCACACGGTACTCAAGATGCGTCTAGCGGATCGATGGCTAGTTCTAATAAACATAAATGTGATGTAAATGTCGTGAGGAAGGGAAAATAAGTTGACAAAAAAATCGTCTATAATTGTTGCTTGGCTTGTGTGTGTCAGAACCCGTGGAATGCTTGCAAATCACAAATCTCCATACATTTTGACTATAGGGTACCTAGTTATTTTATGTATACCTTTCAGCCCATCTGATACAATGGCTTTACAACAAATCTGGATTTTCTAATCCCACTTCAATCCACACCTTCGACTTGTTGAATATCAGCAAATATTTTCGCAGATCCTCGAAGGAAAAGTCCGATTCAGGAATACTGCTGCAAGTGAATTGTTGAAGCGGGATATCAACTATTCAAACAAAAACGGCGCATAGTCGGCCTAAAATCAAAAAAGATGCGGCCTAAAATTGTGGATGCATTCGGCTGCATTTTTAATGGAAGGTTTTCATACTATCCCTAATATTTGCTCTTGTAGATTACGGACCTTTTCCCATCGCAAATAATATGGTAATACAAATTCTTAAAATTGAGACACCATTGCTTGCACCAAAAACACCTTCTTCTTCAGCGTTGAAGCTTAATATCCAACGCGACCTTTAGCCTATATTATACCCTAAAATAGCACATTTATATGGTGGAAAAAACATCATGTTTTATTCGTATACATGGCTGTCAACCAAAATATATCAAGGGGAGATACGGTCAACTTAACCAGCACAGTCTCCCGTCTGTACAATGGTCGTTTCTCTCGCTGCCTTCGATAATATTTGTGCTTCTAGCAGAGGAGAGCCTCTACCCCTAAGGAGCTATACGCGGTGTGTAAAGTATCTGTTCATTCACTGTACCGGGACTACATGCAAAATTCTAATGATTTAAGTGTGGATGAAGGATTCCCTTTGTGAAATAGAGCAGTATTTGACGGCGGGGCTGCATTCAATAGCAATACCATGTATTGCAGGGTGTTTTCAGCCTGGCCTGGTTCTTGGTAATGCTCCTATATGCAGACAGCAGATACTGCCCTCCGTTGTTGAGTAATAACTTCAATCATCTCTACAGACCAAATGATAACAGTGTATCTCCCAACAAGATACGTTTAATTTGCATGGCGGTTTCATGTTAAAAACATATATATTTTTTAAATATTTCGCAAATATATTTAACCTTCCCATAAAGGTGTGAGATTAATTTGTCTGCTATTCGCTGCAAAATGGGTCGTCACCAAACGTAGACTTCAACCGTCTTTAGTAAATTACATTTTAACGCAAACAAATAAAATAGCCAAATACCTGACAATAAAGAACCGTCCATATTTTGCTTTGACTTCAACCTAATTATGTTGCTGAACTGGGCCGTGGATAGATGGGCCTACGCACACTTAAAACACTGCGCGGAATGTATAAGCACTGTTTATTGAAATGAAAGCTTCCAATAGCTCAAAAAACATATCATGAATTACGTATATTTGGTCATTTTAATGAAAGAATTCAAGTTTCTCGAGATGTCGTCGACAGGCTTGGTTTTCTTGCTTTTCCTGCTGAAGATTACATTATGTCCACCTTTGCGCACAGGACACTGGGAATCCATATAAGGTGCACACTAACTTGACCTTCAATTTGTATGCTGTTCCCGCCTCCGCAGACAGAGTTCTGGGCACTTGGGTGGGGCCTAGCGTTGTAAGGCAGCACCCAGTGCCTCAAAATGGCCATTTAAAACTCCCAAAGATAGCATAGCAGATTGTACTGCACCAACTCCCAAAAATGTATCTCTTTTACCAAAAAAGCTTTCATGACACGTAATGAAGGCTAATGTCATTGCACATCTAGCTTCGTGTAAGCTTCTATCCCCCACGTACAGAAATGTGCAGATTTCAAGGCTGTGATGACCTATCCACAACAATTACGCATTACCGGTGCGAGTGTAGTTTAACAACATGGTTGCATCACCCCAAACGATCATAAAACAAATTTCATTATACATAAATTCCATTTAAATAATTACCAAGAAAATCAGCCCTACTTTTATCACTAGAAGGTACAGATAAGTGCCCAGTTGAGTGTGATTTCAAATGCGTAAAGATTCTATGTGGACTCTGTTGCTGACGTTTCTGGGGGCTGTTCCATTTTGTAAATACATGCCACATGTGAATTCCTTGGATGTTTTCAGAAAAAAAATACGTGATTTATTTGCTAAATTGGGCACGTTTTTAAAATAATTTGGCTAGATATCGATTTATCGATTACACACGGCTATCCATTCATTTTTAGCTCAAAATGGGTACATAATGTGGAAGCTTGTTGGTCGTTGTCATTTATAGTAGCATGAAGGCCACCATATGCTTTTATTTTTTAATATCGACATCGTCTAGGACACTGGCGCACTTTTGCTTTTGTAAGCTACACAACTGTTTGCTTTTGTAAGATACACAAAGTTACAGAACCCAGAATTACAAACAATCGGTAGCCTCTACGACGCGTACATACTGACTTGTGCCTAGAAATGAAAGTTTAAGAATAATGTCTTAGTGTGCACATTACGGTTTAGCAGTAGCAAACGCGTCCTTTCCTTGTTTGTGGCCGAGACAGTGACGAAGGAGTGGTGTGTGGGGCCCGCTAGACCACATGACACACAAGTTCTGTGTGAAGGCCACGGTGGAGCTCAATGACCTCTGCTCTGCAGAGAGAAGACACCATAAACAGACGTGGCTATAGTCTCAAAGTCAAAAGCGATGCAAAGCCCCAAACGGATAGCCATGCCGTCGGGCTTTTAAAATGCAGAGTGAAACAACAAAACCCATGTTTTTAGTATAGACCATCCTGACGAGAGACACGGAAGTCTTCATCATGTTTGTCAAAATAAACATTTAACAAATTAATATTCATGATATTGAGAGTCGCACACCGTACTCAGAACACCACAGTTTACCGCAGCACAAGGTTTTGCTGGAGAAAGTATTCCAACTGGTGACACTTAAAATGAATTAAGTTGTATTACTAAACACGCATTCCCCCAAAACACCAAGTGAAGCCATTTTCCTGAAACATGAATTAAGGAAATGTCACATTAGGATCAGAAAATTGGTATGTGCAGTATACTTCTGGCAATCCACGTGCATTTAATAACAGCATTTCCAGCTGAAAGAGTCTGACGGCGGCTTGTAGTTTTATTCAATCTAAGTCCGGTATAAGTCGGTGCTTTTCTGCGTTCCCTAACTAAGCATATACATATATTAAACACAACAAGTGGTTGATTTTTAAATCAAATACCGGACAGGAACTTGTTCCAGAAAAATATCAGTTTGGCACTACATCACATATATCTGATCAGCAGTACAATACACATACAGTGGCATTTAGGCGTGGCAAAGGATTAATTGTAAATGTGAAAATCGTGCTCTCCTTTTGTACAGTTTAACGGAAAACATTAGATAATGTAGCAACAACAGTGTGCAGAAAGCTGTTGTGGTCCACTAATTTGCCCATGCTTCAACTCTCCAAATTTAGTTGTGCATTTGTGCGACAGGAAAAAAACAACTCCTCTGCCATTCTCTTCCGTACTGTTGGCATCAACTAGACTGCACCATTTGGTGAAATGGCTGATGAGTTTACTTATTGCACACCAAGAAATCGTACATTTCACTTCCCCATCTTTCACATCACACCCTGTCCACTGCAGTCGGAGTAATTTAAAGCTAAGTAGTCCCCATGTTTAGGGCTTTTAAAACTGGAAAACACACGGGTTTTGGCTGAAAACAAGGGGCAAAGTGTCAAACCGGAATTCCATTATTGAGAAAAGCGATTATGGTACATTTCGAGATAGCTTACGAAGTCGCCATATCTTCCATGTTACGACAATCCATCAGATTACAATGTTCATAGACTTTATTTTTCATAAACAATACACAGGGATACATTCGTGTACTCGTAACATTTTATACAAGACAAGGAGATAGATGGGAATGCAATACTGATGCAACATACAACGGGGGAAAAATAGGCCCAATTGAATGCACGATATAACAAACACTTCCAAGGTACTCTGTGAGAATATACACAGTTTCGATGAGCAGTATGAAAATCACACTTTACCCAAATCTATATCTATGAAGAGCAACGTTTAAGACATGCCATTCAAACGGGCGGAAGAACAAATAAAGCAGCATCAACCCGTTAAATGATAACAATAATAATAATATTTTTTATTACTATAATAATAATAATAATAAATATTATTCGGCTATTCAAAAAGTAGATTTTAACTGGTATTTCTTGCATTAAACATGACAAAATCGAAACACCAAGTGAGGTAAAGTGTCTTCAAAAACTCGAGTCCAGAGTTTTCAAAAAAGGGAAACAATAAAGCCTACATATTAAATGCTCGTTCAGACTGCATGCACCACATATCTTTCCTGGATATTTCATTCATAATAATAAATTACATTTATATATATATAGATATATATATATATAGCAAGTGGATCTCCCTTTGTTGGGAATGTACAGAACTGTACGGTTTTAGCATGTTATGCATTTCAAATTAAATGCCGTGGATAGTATTAACCTATTTGGTTTCTACATTAGGGCTCGTCTTGTATTTTCAAGCTTCAGACTTGAACGAGGGAAACGTACAAAAAGTCTACCCGTCTCCTTAAGGCACAGGAGAGTTGTAGGGATTTCAAGTTCGTCTACAGCCAATTCTACAAAAGCCCCAAGTATCAACGGGGCCTTACGAATACCAGCGGGGAGTTGGGTGCGCACTGCATTATAAATTACTACACTGCCCTTGACCATCAGCACTCGCAAGCTGTATGACACATGCAATGTCTTAAAACAGGAAAGAAGCCATTTTCTGGCTATTGACACCATATAGAATTAAATAAATAATGTGTCTGTCCATATAAGTCTGGAGTGAAAATTGGCAATGTCGAGGGCTTTCCCCAACGTTCATTGTATAACTTTGGGACCAACCTTTGTATCCGTGACCGTGAACGTGCTGGCACACATGGTAGAAACTACACTGAGCCAAACTCAATTCCGTTTCTCTTTCTCCGTCATTGACAATAGACTACTGACCATTTGGGTTGATATTCTTTCGAGCCAGCACAGGATGAAATACGTGGAAAGTTCGAAAAGTAAGATGAAAGACAATGAAACACCGCAGCCGCAATGCGTTTGTTTGGAACTCTTCATCTCGTGTTTTTCAGTTTCCCCGTCCTTTTGCACATACCTTGTCTAAATTGTTTAATTTCCTCAGAGGCAGAAGAAGCCAGATATTACACGGGATTCTGATGGCAATTTAAGCATGCCTCTTAAGACAAATAAACAGTATTAATCTCGCACAGCTATCACCTGTCGTTATATTAACACTTAAAAGATATACTTATGTATTAGACTACCCTTGGCATTTGAACTTCACTTAATTGTGGATGTAACAGGCTAAGTCATATGTCCGGAAACAGACTGGGAAATATCCTCTTCTTGGACAGTCAAACACTTATACTGACGCCACTTAAATACACATACACCACACTCAACTGGGTTCTCACTCGCACTTGTTTATTCCTGGCTCTTTGAGTGTCATTCGTACTGTACGACATCTAATATTTACACTTACTGAGTTTTGACTGTGGGAAGCAAATGTGCATTTTTTTTTCTGGTGAAAGCCAGATGCGGCAGTAAACCTCAAGAGGTTGGGGGGTGCTGCAGAATTTCTACAGGAATACTATTCTTCGTATCATTCCTTCTAAAAGAAAGACAGAGCCTGTTCCCGCATCAAGAGTCTCTTCTTCTTCATTCTCCTGTTCTGAAACCAGATTTTAACCTGCTGGTCGCTGAGATTCAGCCTGTCTGACAGCTCTCTCCGTCGCTGCCTGGTTATGAACTCATTGAGCATGAACTCGCCCTCAAGTTCCGCCAGCTGGAGTTTGGAGTATGGTTTTCTTTTCTTGCGGGTTCGAGTGTGCATTGGGTACCATGGCGCACCTGGATGGAGAGGAGGGAGGGACCGAATGTTAGTCAGATGTAAACTTAATAGTCACGATTGATACAAACACCTAACAAGGCTATGCACAGAACTAGCTCTTATTGCCATTAAGGTTAATGTCTGCCATGCCATATCAGGTTTTCAAGCAACCGTTGCCCATGCCCATGAAAACCAATGACATCTTAGAGAGACACCAAGTTTGCATGAAATATTTCCATATAGCATTTAACTTGGAGAACAAGAACCGCTAACTTACAGTGGTTTGTGTCACATGAAGTTTTACTGTTGCAGTTAAAGCAGCATCAACACGGTAATTAAAGCTTACTTACAAATACCCCTGCTTAGGCTACTTAGCACTTTCAAGGCATGTTAAAAGGACATCTTACAACACAACGGCATATATTAATTCCGTTTACGAGTCACTAAAATGAAGCCCTCGCATTTATTCACAGTAGAGTTTTCAATAAATAACCATATTAAGTTGTGCGCGTAATACAAAGGTAATCACAATAAGAGAGAGAAAAAAACATTATTGCATTAGCGACTGGCTCAAGGGTAAATGTCTCTGCACTACAGCAGTGCCATCGAAGTCGTCGGGTTTTATGGTTTAGTGTTTACTGGTTGTATAAATGACTGCGCGCTAAGCCTGGGAAACCTGGAGCATTTTTAGGGCAACCCCTAGCGGTGCTGGACCATCTCGCAAGCATTC
Source organism: Setipinna tenuifilis (assembly GCA_030347295.1). Taxonomy (NCBI): domain Eukaryota; kingdom Metazoa; phylum Chordata; class Actinopteri; order Clupeiformes; family Engraulidae; genus Setipinna; species Setipinna tenuifilis. The sequence goes on from CM059270.1 coordinate 21,112,714, forward strand.
TACACACAAAACACTGGACCCTGAGATCCCTGTGACGATTCATACAAACAAACCACTTGGTCAAGTTCAAGTTGTTGAATGATGCTGATTAGTAAACAACATCGGGGTAAACAACATGTCGCTACTCCACCCTGACTGAATATGTGGCACCCACCTCCACCAGAGGCTATGTTTGTGTGACTTCCCGGCGATACCAGGGTCTGGGGGTCGCTGTTCGAGGTCTTGCCTCCCTCGTTGAGCAGCGACGAGCTGGAATCGGACTCCAGAGACTGACAAGACGGCGGATCCTGATTGATCTGCTCGGTACCGTAGTCATACTTTGAGTAGGTACCACTATTGGTCATTCCATTGTGCAGCCCATGCTCAGCCGAAACAGTATTGTCCCTTGCTCTCTCCTCCCGCTTAAGACTGTTGCCATCAGAGCAACTCTCTCTGTTTGCACTGCTATTGCTATAATAGCACTTGCCTTCGTCCGGTCGGATTATTTCACATGAACGGTTAAAGGAAGGGTTAATGGATACGGGACTGTTGAAATATGATTGAGGGTATCCATTGCACGGCTCCGATGGGTTCCACGGCAAGGAGCAAACATTGTCCCGTCTTGGGTAGGAGAGAGACGGTAGCCCCGCCAGTTGTCCACCAGATGCTCTAAAATTTGGAAAGTAAAATGTATCTCCAGTGTGGATGTTTACCAAAGGTCCCACAAACCCGGGATTAAGGAGATTATGCTCGCCCATTTCCGCGGGCCCGACCAACAGCTTCTAGTTTATTGCAATCTGACATTTAACATACTTGAACCTGGAGATGCACCTGATTGGTCATTGTACGATCACGTGGCCACGCTGACTCTCGCCACAGAAGGTACCACCCACTTGGTCCATTTCTGACAAAACAAAACATCAACTTCTGTATTACGATTTTACGCGCTTTTTAAAGTTACTATTAAACATCTTATTAAGATGGTAAAATGTTGTTTTCTTTTCTCTAAGCATGCAGGTGCCAAGCCTTTTCTCTTTTTATGTTACAGACTCTTAAAACATAAGGGTGTCCCATGCCTCGTTTGATATATTTACTAGCTGGCAAAACATTTTTAAATACTTTCTCTCATGAATACTATTTATTTTTCTTCTATGAGCGAGTATACATGACATCTTGTTTTCAAACAAATTACGATTGAATTCAGTGTCATATAAAGTTGTGATGTCCCTCTTTACAGCCTTGTTTTAGGCAGGGGCTGATGATCATAGCTGCAGTGCACTCATATTTACAGTAACAAGGTCAGCAGGTTGGGACTATTGGCTCTGTAAAATATGGTGATATTCTATAAGGTTGCTTTAAGAGCGTTGCCTATATTTCAGCTATTCTCTTACACCTGAACAATTTAAACAGATATCTCCTATAAACGTTGGCAGCCAAACTTGTACATCTCACAATTCTTTTATATGAACTTTACAAGGTAGGGGAGGCCAGTTAAATGATTTAGTTGGTTCAAGCGCTCCACAAGTCAAGGTGAGGTGACGTAATTCTAATCTATGAAAATTACTTGCATGATAATGTTATTTCTTAAAATAGAAGTAGAAATTGTCCACTACCTGTGCTACATTTTTAAATAGGAATTTTTGTCTATTGCGATATTAATGCTGGGGCAAAGCGGGGTGTTATAACAGCAGAATGGCATGCTGTGATAACCATTAAAAAAGGTTTATATAACATATGGCAGAAAGCGTTCCACCAATTAGCCATGAGATAATTTTCTTAAAATGTTTGGTATACTGTATTTTAATTATGTGCAAACCGCTGTTCTGCAACAGCATGATGCATGCTCTCACTTTATTTGACTACTTGTTAATGTTTGACATAAAGCCTGATTTGCCCCCTCTTCTAATTTTTCAGATACGTTTCTCGGAAGAAATATATGGACGGTATACTCTATTCTGATTTTGTTTGTTCCGCAAACTCCCTTGGGAATCTAAACAACTTTGTTTATATAAACATGTTTTAACACTGAACGTATACAATATATCCCTAATCTGCAGAACTACACCAGAAAGCCCCAAATTAACAAGCAAGGGTGACTATAGTGAGCTTTAAGAATGGCAAAACCCCCAAACGAAAACTCCGTATGTTTTAATTTCATGGGATGCGTTATGTAGCCTACTTAATGCATACTACAGCTGCACATTTTTAAATAATTAATGTAATCGCATTTACTATGGCGCGCAAAAATGTGACTGGATGCATTGATTTGACTGGAATAGCTGAACACACAACTGCTTCTACATGTCTTTTTCCAAGCTGTTCTGACCTAATCTGTGAAAATGCACATTTGAATGCTTAGTGCTTATATTCTGTGTCCGTGGCATCATACGATGTAAATGTCCTTAGTCCACAGTATATTCATAAAGGCCTACATGTTATTGATTATGTTTGATATCAACCACTTCACGTATCAGGTCACAAGATACCAATATGTCCAGGATAAAAAAAGAATAAGGAAACATGTGGCCTAGCCGTTAAGTTAACACATCCTGATATGATGGAATGTTTAAGTATACTCTGAACCAATCAAAACCCAGGCTTTACAAAGTAGCGAACACGTGTAAAGAAATCATGATTAAACCAGGCATTGTGCTAAATGGAATGCAATGGCTGAACTTGGAAGTTGGATGGAAGTTACAGGCTACAGATAGCGTTGACATAGCCACGTCTCCCCTGTGCTCCACGAAGGCATCCCTGTGAACTTCAAATTTGACCAACATTTTTAGCACAGCTTCAGTTTCGGTTCTTCCATTTTGCATTATTCATTAGTCAAAGAAATAACAAAAAAAAAAATACTTCCGTCGAATTTTTAACAGTTTGATCCCTCGTGTTATATGATAAAACTAAAAAAATCTAGTTTTTAGTTCAAGGTCAGTGTCTAGTGCACTGTCTGCTTCGTTTGGGGTGGCCGCCTTAGAATCCTTCGGCCAAGTGAAGCAGTGCAGTAGCGCATAAAAAGGGTTATTTACCGTCTTGGCTTTGTCACAGCCTTTCACTGTCTTTCTCTTGCCTTCGCAGCACTGTTCCACAAAAATGCACAAGACACAAAACCTTGTTACTGAAAGCTGGTTCTATCAAATATCTACTGATCCTGATTTTTTTCCTAAAGTATAGGCCAACATTACAGTCGAACATTGGGATAATAGCATCTACTTCAAAATGAGAAGTTTCGATCACCCAGCATTTCTTTTTTTTCCCTAATAAACATAACTCCCAGTTGTTTTCCGATTGACTGGCTTGAGCAGACATAATGAAATAGAAAAAAAACATTTTTTCCCTTGTCATTTAGTTTTCTTTTGATAAAAATAAAAGATTTTTTAAAGCTTAGACTGCCTACAATACCGGTATGACAATTCCTGTGAATAGACTATATGCGCTGTTTAAATGTAGTCCAAAGCAAATGTTAAATCATTGTAACACCGCTAGCCACTTTTAAACAATTTGAAAATTCCCTTTATTCCGACTTAAGATCAATGTTTTTGCAGTGCAGTACCTTTCACAATGTTTTGGTCCACTGTTAGCTTACCTCTGACCTGTCCATGTGATGAACATTAAACCCTTATTAATAGTCCGAATGTGTTCCCCATACATTCTTTTTGTGTGTGTACAAATCTTAGCTCTAACTGTGATGACAAAACATCTCTGGTCTTGACCTGAATTAAATATCTTATTTAATATTGAATATAATTTCTTAAGTAATTATATGAACAATATTGCGTTAGGCTACTGACACAAACGGAAAGACGAGGAAAAAGAAAAGGGATTACCGCACATTCATCTCAAGACGACCCCTACTACTATGGTGAGTGGAAGTTAGGAGGTTCACTTCCTGATATTTTCACCATGCTACCAGCAGAGGTTATCAGCCCCCTTTCTCTTACAAGGAACACGCTGGCCAAAGGGAATCCTAAACACAGCCTGAATCGAGAATATATTTTCAGCGGTTGCGTGTCACGTTAACAACATATAGGTATCTATAACACGAAAACAGATCAATAAAGGAATAGGACATCAGTGAAATTGAACCAATTCCTGCATCAAATGAAGCTCGACAAAATGTAACAAAAACACAGTGGGTGTAGGCCTTACATTGTTAAACATCCATCACAAGCAAATAGGGCCTACGTGTTCTTTATTGGGATTATTTGCCCTGAATTGTGGAGTGAAATATTTGTTAACTCTACTGCTTTCTTATTAATCAAACTTGAGACACAACAAACTCTAAATGAGGGCAAACGTAGCATATATCTATCTATCTATCTATCTATCTATCTGCATATCTATCTATCTATCTATCTATCTATCTATCTATCTATCACCTTACAACTTCACGCACCGACAACTTTACCGTTATTTTGTAGCTGGCTGTGTTAGTTTAAAAATGTTTATTAAAGCAAAAGAAAAATAAACAAACAAAAAAGAAATGGTTAACCATATGGTTAGTTTTTAAGGTTAATTTTGTCATCGTTTTGTATATTAATATAATTGTAAAATTCACATGCTTACAGATTAAAATACAGAACCAAAAAATCTTGCAACAGCCTAGCTCAGTGCTGTCTTTATTATCAAAAATGTTCACTTATTTTTTCTTTATCATTAGCAAATTCTCTGCTAATGAGTGACAAAGTTATCCTTTTGACAGTCGTAGCAATATGTTTCAGATAGCACTGTAGTGGACTGCATTGTGAAAGCCTTACTCAGAGCAAGTATGTCTGAACTCCCGTCTTACAAACCGCTATCCTCTAAAATCGCATAAGCAAATCGGAACAAAATTGAAAGCACTTAATTCTTAAATCAGTGACTAGCCAGCAACCGGCTCAATTTAAATGCAAAACATCTACACTGCGCTGTCTTTAAAAACTCCGTAGGCCTTGGACACAGAAATAGCGTAAGCAGCTGCAATTTCTGTAAATTCTATCCATCACGTGGTAAGCTAACAATTAAAATGAAAATCAGAAAAGAAGACAAATACGAAATAGAACAACTCTGTCATTGCATACGCAAAAAGTTCCCATACCTTTGAACGTGACCGTGAAGACTTGTTAGGCTGTGCCGACTATATTTCACATCACCTATCATTCCGGCGTCAAGCCGCACGTCGCCTATGTCTGCAGTGGACAGATGTAAACGCTCTACCTGTCTTTGTGGTCAATACTACGCACACCTCTTGTTGGAGGAATATAAGCATTGGTAGTGAAAGAAAAAAAAATACAGGGCAGCGAACCTGTAGCGTGCCGGCTTGTGAAACTACTCTTTGGAATAAAACTTACGAAAAATCCCAGCAAATGTTTACAATGGTCTTGGTCAAAGAAGTTAAGGTCACAGGACATCGGTGCATTTCCAGGGTTTATGTATTTATGGCATGTCATTACGTCGAGTCGTCTAGACAGGCAGAATAACACCTTGTTTGCCTCCAAACAAACCATGGGCTCCAATGCCCGGCCCACTGTTTATTATTCACAAGCTTTCCGTTGAGTCAAGGTCAAAGTGACTGCATAGTCACGGTCAAGGGTAAAGGCTCACATGACGTCAAAAGACTTCAAAAAGACTTATCAGAAAATAGAGAAAGTCTTTTTCAGTGTTACAATTCCTCTGTGTGCATAATTCTGACGTGCTTAAGCAGTGACGCTACAGCATCGTGGTGGTGCGCATGCTACCTTCTTTAACATGTGGAGTATTAGTTCCCCATTCTCCTAACTAGCCGACTTGGATTGACTCTGTATTTGTGTTTTTGCTTCAGAGCCGGCGTGGTGTGTGTGTGTGTGTGTGTGTGCATATGTGCGAGCTTGTTAGTGCGTTGACCAAATCGCACAGTACGCATGACACGAAAGGAAACAGCACCATCAACATTTCACTGTGTTTGGACAAAATACACAACTGAAACATCCACATCGACATGTGCCTGTAGATCTTTGAAATAAAGGGCTATGTATAGTCTTCCATTGATCGATAATTGCTTACTGACTGCCATGGCGCACAACTAAATACGAAAATGTCAACACAACTTGGAGTATTTCCATGCGTATAAAGCTAAATAATAAACATAAATGCAAGCTTTTCGGTGAATTCCAGTCCGGATAACACTAGATTCTTCTAGATTTCTTTTAAATTATTCATTCAATGGTTACCACAGCGTGGCGAACTAATAGCTCATAGGCCAGATAGACATATGGAGAATTTGGAGATTTGAAATATAATGGTTATTCTGTTGTGGGGCATGTGCGAACTTATCAGAGTAACTTAAGTAGGCCTACGTCTAATGCAATGTAAATGGTGATGCAGTCAGCATAGTTTTATCAAATCAAATACAGTGACGAACATAAACTGCAGGCTGTAACATCGAACATGGCTGATTTGGCGACAGTCTCTTGTATCATGGCATAGCATTACAGCGCCGATCATCCCGAAGATAGGTAAGCAGATGCAAACTTTAATGTGGTAAGCACATAGCCACCTCACACACCACACAGCCGACAGTTTAAAATTTTATTTAAATACATGCGATTTAAAATACATTTTATAAAGCTTTCTCTAAAAAATCCCTGCCAGGCTGTTGTTATATATTCTTATTTAAACAAAAACAAAGGCGGTCAGATACGACTGGCGTTGTAAGCAAGAAATAAGCTATTCATCAACGCGCACTGGCAAGAATCAAGCCATCGTGATTCCACTCATAATAGTGGTAGAAAACAGTATAATCTGCTGTCTCACGTGTTTGGAAAGCAGGCCCGCAGAACTTCAATACGGGTTAAATTTGATTAAGACTAACCATTAACTATATGCCTTGAAAGGCCTGTTCAAAGTCCGAATAAGGTGTATGGTCATTTTGATGAGTTTTCCTTGTAAACATTAAGATTTTTTCCGTTTGGTTTGTCTTTTGTGTCTTTTGTGTCTCTACTCTGTGTACTCCTCTATTGCTTATGTCCCCCTTGGTTGTAAGTCGCTTTGGATAAAAGCGTCTGCCAAATGCAATGTAATGTAATGTAAAAAAATGTAATGTCTTTGACACAACTGTAAGGGAGTAATAAAGTATCTATTCTGTTGTCTGAAGATAGACAGCAATACCATCAAATATGTACGCATTACGCATGGCACCAGATATGTACGTATTACGCATGGCACCATGGTTTACGTGTATGGGTTAATATCAAGACAGTCCTTATGAACACCAATTGGAGAAAAACGCAACAGACGTCGATCAAACAATTACAATTTGTCCGACTAAGTGCAAATGATGTTTAAAGCCATTATTTATTTAACAAACATTTGCCTCTTCAGCAAGTTAACGACCAAACACACCACAATGGGCTTACAGTTCACATACTACACAACAGGTAGAACAGACTGCTTACAAGTCGTGTGAACAAAAACACAACCACCGCGTTACTCTGTATATATATTCGAGAAAAAAGTTTGTGCATTATTATGTAATACTTTGCTTTACAATCATTCCAGTTGCATGTCACACACCTCCTTCACTTGTGGGAACAGACATAAAAACAAAAACAATTTTACACATTCCAACATACAGTCCGGTCATACGAGGATATGGATTAAATAAGAGGCATTGCACTGTACATGCCAGCAGCAGCCCGTTTGTACCGTAGTCAAGAAAAACTTTGCGTTTCACTTCTCGGTTGTGAGCATTTTTCGTATGCACCGAAGAACAAAGTTTCATGCAGTCCTGCAGCAAATGTTCGTTATCATTGTATGGACCGCAGCATTGTTCCATTTCCGGTCAAGTCGGCCTGTAAGTATTTATTCAAGTCGTTTGCCCCCAACAGTCCAAGCAAATACACTAATTTCATTATTTTTTTTCTGACGTCAATGGTATGCTTCCAATTTTATATATATTTTAATTTGTGAACTCATTTTGCTGGTGTGTTCTGGATGTGCGCACAAGACAATGTATGTAGGCTTCATCGGTGGAATATTATCACATGAATTTGTAATGTTCACATGAAAACACACGATTAAACTGTCTTTCAGAAAACGGAGACCACTTAAATTATTATATATTTATATATGTACATTCATATAAAAAGAGTTGACATGACAAATATTTTCACAGTTTTAAGCCATACACTTTTGAAGAATGTTGTGTGCACTGATTTGAAATTAAATAAAATATTCATGAAAGACTGGGCGCGGGAACTTGTCTCAAGTGTTCTTAATACATGATTTAGAAAAAAATGATGCAGTTCAGACTTTTAGATCGAAGGGGATATTGGCTGGCACTGACAATCTCCTGGAGCCATTCATCAGGTGGTGTGCATGTGATTATTTGTCTTAGATTTACTGACGAATTTCTTCTCCTTTACTCGTCGGTTCTGAAACCAGATGGTAACTTGGCGCTCGGAGAGATTCGTTGTGGCGGAGATGCGTCGCCTCTTGTCTTTGGTGATAAATTTGCTGGCTGCGTATTCCTTTTCCAGTTCCTTTAGCTGTATCTTGGTGTAGGGGACACGCTTCTTCCGACCACGACGGTAACTGCTGACCTCAGGCTGCAGTGGAACGACATCTAAAGGGAAGATTCAACAGGATATTACACACAGGTGCTAAATATGTTCAAAGACTTTGCAAATATTTTAAAGAGTCTTTTTTTCCGAAAATGACATGAGCCCTACATCCTCCCATGACACTGCATACACGTGCTCTTTATTTAGATCACCATGTCATTGTCAAGGATGGGAGATGATGTTTTCAATGAGCCGTGCAGCCTAAAAACGCACTCCATCTACATAGATACTGTAAGTCTTTAACATTGACATTTAGTACAGTTTGTATCTAAACTGGAGAAGAACCTTGGACCATCCATTCATTTCACCTTACACTTAGAATCATTCCGTATGGATCAATGGGGTAGGACCAACACACCACCAGGTTCTCACTGCATGTGGATGTCAGATGAAATGGGCAAGATATTTTAGCATATTTTCCAGTAAAAATACTCAATTTCATATCATACAGTCAACCTCTGGAAAGTACACTAGGTTATTTGAGGACGAACGTTGCTTACATACAATTTGTGATCCTTTTGCCAACATTTATCTTTTGTGCCAACATCCGTTACAAGAAGGCTGACGTCTGTGAACTTGTAAACACAACCGTACAAATAACACACCTGCCAATATTTAGTTAACAACGCCAGTTCTTAAATTCGTGAAGACAAAAAAATATTACTAGGGCGTAGATTTAGATGTTTTGAATTAAACACCAAGGCAAGCGTGAAGACATTAGTACTGAAATCAGTAAGACATTAGTACTGAAATCAGTAAGCGTGTACGAGAAACCAAAATCCAGGGAGCATCTGAAGATAATATTATCCTAAAGGTGGAGTGTCAGTCCTTCGTCCTGGGAGTCATTACCAGGCTTCTCGAATTAGGTTTCCATTAATTGTACCACTATCCCTATAGAGCACCTGTTCTGGTATGAGCCCTTATTGAGTTTTCATCTATGTTGCAAACTGTTGTCACTAGACATGTTTACAATAACATTTCCCCAGTAAAGCAAATAAAACATAGATTTCCGTTAATATGTGATTGACTGGTCACTTTAAATAGTTATGGGACCTAACCTAAACCACGGCTGAGAAGAACTTGCTCTCTTTTCGTGTGTGAGTGTGTGTGTGAGAGAGAGAGAGAGAGAGAGTGGGAGAGAGAGAGAGGGAGAGAGGGAGAGTGAGTGAGTGAGTGTGTGTGTGTGTGTGTGTGTGTGTGTAGTGGGTGGGGGATGCAATGCTCACGCTAGTGATCATTTTAGTAGTTAGTAATCACACATAGATTTTATGACAATTTCCACGAGGGCATATACTGGTCTTTGAGAGCAGGCAAACATACAGTATTCAGTGACCCCATGCGCTTTAGGTCTAATAAGACCTACAATAGACGATCTAAAATGCTTAAGTGAGGTGTTTGAACTGAAACTGAATACAATGCATCAGGTGTTGGATGAATAATGGATACCGGCATCTGTGTATCATTAATAACACGTTGCAGAGCGATTCTCCGGCCCTTTCCTGACAAAGACACAGATTTATGATCTCCACACAAATGGTGCTCACAGTTTCATCATACGGGAGGAGCAGAGGTATGTTGTGCCCAAAGCCAGTCACCGCGGTTGCATGGCAGATTTTTTTGACATTTGGTATAGCCTGGTTTCGAGGTGAATTAAACTAAAGTATTTCGCTCTTTAACTTTACGAGTAATTAAATGGGCCGAGACAGCATCGCCAATGTGTGGGCAATATTTAAGAGGAGTTATTTTACACCTGTTCTTAGGTCTGCAATGCTGATGCTTTGACAGGGCTTTTCAGAGGTATAACCTCCAGTGGAAGTGATGAGATTTGTAACAACCACAGTCTTGGTTCAGGCGTTGGCATGTGCGTAAAAGACAAGAATGACGAAATAAAAACAAAACCTACCTCTACTGGACACAGTTGAAACCTACAACATCTGTACATGACAAGAAATTCTACTGCTAAACTGAGTGTCCGAATTCAATTAGTAAACAGTGTAGGCTCACTCGTGGCGGAGCTCAACGCCCTTTCGAGCTGTCATATCCAGGCAACACAAACACTACAAATCAAAGTAAATTAAAATTGTCCTCATACCTGGAAATGGAGACTTCCAAAGATGGGTGGATTGTGTTTGTTCCTTCGAACAATATACCTGACCGTCCCAGCCATTAGATAGCGCCCAGTGCTGATAACCCTCCACGGGGATCAGTGCGTCATGCCGTGGCTCTGGATGTGTGCTAATGCTGGGCACCACTGACATGTCTAGGTATCCTGGTACAGCTTGGTAAGAACTGGCGAAGCTAGGGTAAAACGCAAACTCTTTTGCCCTGCTTGAAAGCTCTTCTGAGGGTAGCGCCGCGTTGGGCTCGACATATTTTTCTGCTGGATGATACGAGCAAGGCTTCTGTTGTAAGTTCACATTGTGCGAATGAGATAATCGGCACCCATAGTAAGGGTTTCCAAAGGGGTAGCCGTAACCCAGAGAGGCGCTAGATGAAGTCTGTGCACCGGGGCACTGCCGGCTGCTATCAGGGGAAGATATATCCGAGTAAACGGATCCCTGGTGAGTCGCTATGGTACCAGAATGTCGTCCCAGACCAGGGTGTGAGATGAGGTCCCTGCAGTGGGTTGCAGGACAATTCCCGCTTAGTCCCTCCATGGTTTGGCTTTTATTCTGACTGTTTTCATTCGGGCTTTTTTCATAAACGTACATCAAGGTGTCTGCCCAGCGTGGATGCAGGACCAGTGAAGTCGTCATATCATGGACTGCCTATGCTTTTAAAAAGTCGACCACTCCAAGACAGATCCCTCATTTCCAACTACATGTTACCCAGGCGCATGCGCGCGCAAGACCTGTGCGTTCAGTTCATTAAGACACAAGCACGTGATATGCTAACAAGGCTGGGGAGATCGGGGCTATAGGTGGGTAGAATAATCCCTTTAAAACAGCCACAGGCTCACGTTTCACAGCAGCCTTCCTTTAGCGAGGAAGAACAGCTATTGGTTGAATCCACCACAAACAACTGCTCTTAAAGGGACAGAGACATCAAACAAGATTCGAGGTGCAAAACAATCTTCTGTAAACCATTTCGTTTGGACCAAACTGGACCTACATCCTAAAATAAACTTTTCAGTGCACCCTATGCCCCCACTGAAGATTGCAATGGATGCTCGTTTGTGTCTTTGTCAATTTGCTAACATTTTCTTAGTAATTCCCACAGAGAATAAAATGGAGGGTGGGATATCCTGAAATTAAATACCCTATTCGTAGGTCCAGTGTGAGGATATCTTAAATGTGGCATAGTTTATGAACGGCAGGAATTAACAGCCTAATATATCCGTTTTAAAACGCCGGGGTGTTTTGAGGAAGGCCGCTTGCATAGTCCGAAAACGTATCTTTTGAAACACACCGCAACATAACAGAAAATGTTGGAGAAAAAAAAGAGAATGGCTGTGCATATTGGGGCAGTTACTCAAACCGAAAAAGACGCCCCTCTCACGGCCAACTATTTTAAAACAATGTACTTGCAGTAGAGCATCCGCCATTATTATTATTATTATTATTATTATTAGTGGTAGTGGTAGTAGTACCAACTATTGTTGCAGTATAAGTGGACAAGATCTACAGCTTGATACAGGAAGGTGTGGATCAAACTGAACACCTTGTCATGTCAGAGCACCATCAGTTCAGGCTACAGCTCTATCAGGGTTCCACAACAAAGGGGGTGGCACATGCAGCATTTTCACATTCACATAATGGGATACATGTATATGGACCTTTTAAACTGGTAAATCTAAATATATGTATTTTAAAAGTGTTTAAATTCCCTCAATTCACTAGTTGTACTAGTTTTCTGTGGTGAGATTTTTTCGCAGGCTAGATGGTTTGTTGTGAGTTGTTCAGCCTAATGGTGGTCAACATAGCAGAGTGTACCGATATGGTTTAATTGCACAGCAGAGCTTAATAGTGCCGAGGTTTGGGGCATAGTTACCTGACTGGTTTGTCCGCATGCAGGTCGTTGTTGTTGTGGCAAGGGAGGTCGAAGTAGCAGGGAGGGAGGCTCATGCGGACTGACAGAAGTGCATCTCGAATGCAGTTGTGGGGCAGAGTTACAGCACGCTTTCAACAGCCACAGAATGCCAACGTGCTTCGAATTAAAATATATAAAAATAGTATGCATTTATGAAAACGGGGACTATCTGGTCAGATGGCACATGGGCAGGTGCGTGAGCGACGCGGGGAGTCTATCTGTAGATGTGCAGTAGTTTTGCAAATACAAGAGGTTTCACAGAGCAATCTAAAAAACATGAAGTGAGTGAAAGGATAGATAAAATACTATAAATGCAGGTACCCCCGTTATAAAATGGTGTACGTATCCAGTACCCAGTTATTCCTATATACGTACGTATATAGGAATAAACAATGACTGCATTGGACATAAACTCTGCACAAATTAATCTGTAATGTGCTTTCTGAAATATCAAAGAAATGTTCTGACCTTCACTTGTTTGCACTTTTCTAAATGGTACCATATAGGTGCTTAGGGTCTTTCGGGTCTTTGATGTAGCCTTTACTGAACTTTGCGCAAAAATGGCCACGGCAAAAAGGCTATTTAGGATTCGACACTTACAGTTTTTTCACCTGTAGAAAATGTCCACGGGCAGCAAAATACGAACTTACTGTGGTCCAGATATTGTTTGAATTAACAAACGTAAAGATATACAGAATTTGGCTATGGCACGGATAGAAATGCCACCAGCGCATACGTAATTGCTCTCTAACTTAGCCTACGTGATGTGTGAATGCCCACAATCTTACCCTTACGTCTTCTTTTACAAATACTGCATTTCAAATATAGCATTTTCACAAATGCAGCATGGCCTGTACGCACAGGCCTGTATTTATAATTTCGTGACGCAACTGTATGTCTACTGATGCAAAAAAGGGACGCTACAACCTTTGTTTGTGGTTTTGCACTTGAAAATCCTCTTTTCCATGAAAGATCTGAAGAACTACTACTATCCATGTAGACAATACAGCTTAGTTAAGGCCGTGGTGACAAATATGGACGTCTCTTACAAATGGCAGCTGCACGGAAGTCCAAGGTCAAGGTAAAATACGCAGCCAAACAGGGTCGTAATCACAGTCTAGACAGACAAGAATGAACTTCACACTCGTCTGCATGCAACTCTACATAAATGAAAGCCAGGAGACAAGGACGAAAAAGCAACTACAGCTCAAAAGAGGACGCAAACAACGACCCAGTGGTTTCTATTCACTTTTTTCTCAAACAAAAACGCACATCTTACTCCGTTCTGTCCGAAACGAAAGACGAACGAAGTAGGCTACAATAATAGTTCTCTTCTGACTATCTACCATCCTGTTGTTAGAAACTTTGTATTTATTTATCGAGCAACTGACAAGGCATATTATGTGCAATTTGATTAACTAAATTCAAACGTAAACTACTTATCTGTAACATCTGGGTTGTATGCGATGCTGAATCGTGGGCATAGCCTACTAGGGTGTTGCTTTTAGGATAACCCTTTTGTAAGGAACTTTAGACAGCGGTGGGGTCGGTTAATCCAAACCGTTCAAAACTGATGACATAAAACACAGTATTTAACCCTGGCGATGATGGTTTGTTGCTCTGTTACTTGATTTCGGAACCATCTAAAATACAATCCGGTTAATATGGGTCTGTCTTTTATAGTTAAACAGCGTCCTTATTTTGTAGAGTATGGCCTGTTGTCAAAAGATTATGCCATAGAGGGTAAATACATCAGTAGTTGTTCAGAGAGATAAATATGGTCTTCATATTTACTACACATGCACAGCATTAACTAAACTCTTCTTCTGAATGCTGGCTTACTTTCTTTGTTGCAGTAAGAACACCTTGAGTCAGGAAATGACAATTTTTTGCCTTGGTAATTGGAAAAGGAAAGTTTGCAATGGCATGCAAATCAGTCGTTTCCCGTCAATACAGAATAAACTACATTTTAGCACAGCCCGATCACTACTGTCACTACTTGTTTTAAATATCCATCGCCACCCATGACGCCATGTTAATCCTAACTGAAAGTAAATTTCATCAAGGGCTAATTAAATGTCGCTCTTATTTCCCTGAAACACGAGTCAAAGAATATTTTAAAAACTGTGAAACTAACCTGGGTTCCCTTTTACGCCAGGCGGTTGGTTGCAAATACTGATGGTTTCTTTGGCAGTGCTTATTTAAACAGGTGAAGCTATGTAATGGTTAATAACATTTATTTGCACCATCATCAAATGAGTGAGAAACAGCATATACTTATACAGAAATAATAATAATAATAAAACAATCAAGTTACCAATAACTATATTTAGCCGAGTCATGGCAAAATATTTTCCTTAAAAACAGCCTATAGAATTTTTATTCTGATTATTTGTATGCTGCAATAGGCTACAACTACTTCTTTTAACACCCAAGCTGCCTGCCTCACTGTCTGTGCCATTTCAGTGTCTTGGGACTATATGTGGATATTTTGAAGGGCAAAATCGGTAATTCAATTTAGCTGTAGGCTACGCAAATGCTTCAAAATGATAAGATGCATACAAATTGCTTGTTGGTATTTATACTTGTTTGTTTATGATGTCTAATGTATGCTTGAATTAGCTAAAAGTAACTACTTCCAAGATATTATTTCACAGCTTCTTGCTGTGTAGTTAAAAAAACTACATGAACAACAGTTGAACGGAAATGAAAGTAATGGGTGTGGTGCATAGTATGAAAACATTAATAAATATAACTATTTCTGTTTATGGAATGTAGGTAAACAGATAATGCACATGTGTAAGCAAAACAAAATAATTCGCATCAGAAGAATGAATCGAGACTAAAGGTCCACTAAATGTAAATGGTCATACGAAATTACCGTAAAGTTGGGCAACAACGGACCACCGAATCATTGTAATGATATGACTAAAATAAAATGAATCGTCAGTAAACTGATCAGTTTTAACCACGGAGTGCCAGAAGCCCTCTGAAGTGCTGTGCTGTCGGTAGGTGTGGTGGGTGGGTTGGAGGGGGGGGGGGGGGTCACTCATAACAAACAACAACAACAATACATAAGACTTGGTTTTAAATGAAAAAAGAACAAAGTTGTAAGTTCACAAAAACATTAGGAGCACAAAGAAATCAGCACATGCTAAATCTCACAAAACACAAAAACAATCTTGCTAGTAATCTATTTGGTAGCGTCTTTTCCCGAGATAGCCTAAAGCAATGTAGGCCTACCCAGTAATATCTTCTGTTTGTTTTGGTTTGTGGTCATACTTGTGAATATAAAAATATTTGGTCAACAATGATACTGAACAAGCGTAAACACACGATGGCTTATCTGAAGAAGGCCTTAATAATGAACAACCATCCTTACAGATGAATAGTAAACATAGGCCTTCCTGCACATATTCGTCTCACTGATATTTGCAAGCTTTGCTGTGGCCTACATTAACAAGGATGAAGTTAGCCAAGAGACCACAACAAATCAGATCACACACCAGAAACTGAACAATGAAGGAATCCAGTTGGCAAAGACTATAATTCAGGGGAATGTGATTTAGATAGTGTGCATAGTCTCACAATCTAAGAAACATCATTTCACTTTCATGTCACGAGGCAAATAGAACAACTATGATATTTCATATCTAGAAAGTCAATTTTACAACGCCTTACATCGTGTTAAAGACGAGTGTTCTCTAACGTCGCTGTCCAGCAATCACACCTATTGGCCACACCATAGGTACAGAGTGTTTTCGCTCTTTAATCAACCTCGGAAGTACATTTTAAAATCCAAAAGTAATCACATCCCTGACATTTTCAGCCGTCACTAAAATATTTCTCAAGGGCACTTAGATAAAATAAGGCTGTGAATATTGGCTTAGCCTGAGAGCAATTCTGCTGCGTATAACAAAGGTTCACTGCCAACACTACCTCTCGGTCGGATACGTACAGCTTTTTAAATGATCACAATCCAATGGAAGCACACATAGTTATGTAGGAACAGGTGTACACGTAGACTAAACGCATCATTCTTATTTTTGATAACTTAATGCACGTTGGTAGAGGCACGGAATTTCACGGCCTTTCTGTCTGGTACAGCTATCAGTAGGCTATAGGCATTGTGCGCCCACCACAATTAACACTGCTTTCGTGAAATTGTTGAATTAAAGAAAAAATCAGCTAGGGCTCTGATTGTATTTTGACGCCTCTGTCCAGCATCAACATTTTAATATGCAACAAAAGTAGCTTTTCTATTGCAGCCGAGGCTGAGCAAAACACTGGCTGTGCTGGAGGACTGGCACACCTAGGCTAGGTCACGGCACAAACCTCCACGAACGGTGGTGGGAGGTGGAGACAGGGAGGTGTCGACATTACGTTGATTAATTGACACTGCCACCGGGCCCCAATTTAATTTTTCAACCTGTGGTATGAAATGACAGGATTCGGAGCATATACCGCTGAGACTGCAAAGCGTAAATTTTCGTGCGTGCGCCAACGGAGGGATTGTGAATATGCCGTTGTACTAATGATCAATATGACATATGCAAGAAACTGGATGAATTAATTTATCTTTGTCAGCATATTTCTAATAACAAAAGTGTTGAGGGAAGAACTGTGCACTTAAATATTGCTACAGTGGCAGAGGAGTTCAAGATGAACTGATGAATGGCCATCGCATCAGAAAACCTGCACTTGCCACTGTTATACCCAAGTACTGGAGTAGTGTAAAGAATGATCTCTTCTGCTAAACGTATGAATAACCACAACAATCACACCAGGAATAAGGGAGGCTGCTGCAAAACGCTGTAGCTCCATACATTCAGACCCTCAACCAGATTAAAAGAGGCACAGGGATCTTTGGGAGTGCATTTTAATCCCCCTGTATGATTTCTACATGCAATAATTCACTCAGTAGAAAATAACTATCCAGCTTTTGTATTGACACTCAACTGGACTTCCGGCGGCGGTCCTCATAATAAGCACCACATGTGTCCTTCTGCGGAGACGTTTCAACATCTCTCCCCCACTTCCAGACGCCTAGTCGGAAGTCCAAGTTCAAGTTAAAAGAGACGACCACTCTCTGTCCAGACATGCTAATGAGCAACGTGCCGATATGGACGACTAAGGAAGGTTTCTTTACTTGTTTTTATTCTTATTGTGTTATATTTAAGTATTATTGAATTTGCTTAACACCCTCGAATAGCACTCTCAACATTAGCTTCCAACTTCAAATTTCTGGATTTGGGAAAATTCGATTGATGATCTTGTACTCTTTTGTGTTTAGATGCATTAGATTTAAACCAGCGCATTTTGTAGTCAAAACGTTTGGATTTTTAGATCGTATACCAAACAGAAACATTGCATTTAAATGCATCTTTTAGGTTTAAATTTGTATTACAAATAATAATAAAAAAAAGTTTGCATCCAAAAACTCGAGGAGAAAATTGTCCAGCATACCGTAAACTCATGTAGACTAATACGAGATGACCTTTAGTCAGTTATTATTTTTTGTGTCGAGTTAACATAAAATATACATGTAAAATACCAACTTCTGCTCCAACTACTCAATTTAAGCCACTAGTTTATAGCGACAAACAGTGCAATGCTCAATATTCACGGTGATCACCAGTAGGAAAATCTGGAACAAGGTTACCTGTATTAGATGCTAAGCATTAAAGGGTAATTTCTCAACAAACGCAGGACAGTTAAATGATCAACGACCCTGTTTCCTTTCCAGACATTTTGTGCATGCAACACTTTAAAAACCTTGTATTTGCACTAACTGAGGTGTCTGCTTATGGGTATTACCTTTAAGTGTGTGTGTGCGTATGTCTGTGCTGAACAGCTATCCAAAAATTCTGAGACAACAATCAGACAGAAACTACCAGACTCTATAGTTTCCTAAACATGGCCTTGGATTTACACTCTGCCAACATGTGACTAACATTTGCAAATAATTAAGTTGCTGTTTAGCCTATTTCACTGGTACTGGCATTGTCACAAGTCACACTGAGAATTGGATACAACAATAAGCAGCAATATTTGGTTCTCTGTCATTTTATTCACAATAAGTAAACCAGGCTAAATGTTGTATTTTTTCCAGAATTTGTTTTGGCCGCTTTAAGCGTTAAAGCATGATTAGTGGGTTCTTTCATGTATAGTGATACTTGTCTTTGCCTTCACCAACAACCATTGCATACATAATGTGGTTTCTGGTTAGTTTGTTTGTTTTAAAAGTAAATAAAACTTTAAAACCTATAGCAAATATCAGGATCACCCAGAACAATCTGAAGATCGACGGCGTTGTCATGTGTTTTCAAGGCTTAGTAAAAAAACACTTTTGTTAACGAGAATCCATATCCATAGAGTGTATAAGAAAGTTAATCCATGTTGGTCTGCAATGACATTGTATCCTCCCGTATAACATCAGTCGCCATCCCTTTAATGCCAAATATGTCAAGCATTTCTTTAGAGTAGTTCATTTCAAAAAGGAGTTCAAAAATCAGGCACTATTTGACGATACCAATTTAGCGAGGCCAACCTCTCCATTGCGCGCTTTACCGCCAAATCTCCTTAAAAGCTTTACGTACAAGGGCATTTATCTACAAAAACACACGAACTCGTCAGCAAAAACATTAGACTTGTTTATTTAACAGTGTACTCTGCTTCTCTTATTTGACTGGGTTCCTTCAGGTGCTGTTACGTCAAGTGGAGCCTAACGCTCAGTTCTTCTGTAGTCAGAGGAGGGTAACACATTCTTCAGTATTTCTGAATGAATGCTAACCAAAGCAAGTTTAAGTAAGCGAAGCAGCAAAAAACGGTCATATAATAAGGTGCAGTGTTTTAGCGGACACACAGATTATTTGAATAATACACAATTAGAGGTACCATGTCGCAATTCAACTTAATAAATAATTCTGAAAGTCGTTTTCAATTTAAAGAATCAGATGGCCTTTTGCCACACGTAATAGGCATTATCTATTGACAGTGTGTTCAAACATACGTTATGATTCAGTCTTTTAGATGAAACTTATTGCAGACTCATCTACAAATTGAGAACTGAGAAGTAGTCTACTTTTGCTCCCCTGCATCCACATTCTTTCCCTTCGATCTGGCTTCCGCCTCCAGAGGATGTGTGTGTTCAAGGTCAAGGTCGGCGTCTATGAAACTGGCTTCAGACTCTCGGGGAGCAGCTTGTAATTCTAGCAATGCCACCACTCCTCCGAACACGCTGCACAAACACAGTTATGCCACTTTCTCAATATCCGTCTCAGAGCAACTGTGTTTCATTTGGTTATAAAGTAGGCTATTCAATATAGGTTTTCCATGCAGCCATGACATGAAAAAGTAGTAAGTAAGAAAGGTTTAATTTATTCTGTATACACTATAACAAATGTTCCACCTAATAATATCTAACAAATATTTAGCAAAATATCCAATCATAAATATGTAGGCCTAACTAAAATAAATTGCAAAAAATAACATGCCAATTTAGGGATAAAATGAAGAGTCTTGCTGCACCCTGAACAAGGATTTGAACTTGCAAAGCAATACGTCAATAGTCATCCAAGGCAGTCAGTTTGATTGCAATATTCCGAAAGCTGAAATTGTCCGAAGTGTGTGGTTACGTTTTTCTATAGGCTATATTAGATCATAGGCTTAAGACTATGTCACATTCGATGTTATTCCCGCACAGAGTTATACGTTATTTAGTAGCCCCACAGCCTAAATAACGCTTATGAATTCAATGGAAAACGAGGAGCACTAATTTAGATGCGCAACAATGGTCCAATATAGATGCATAACAACCTCGTGAGAAATGCATATCAGCATCAGTAAAAATATAAAAATCAACCGATATTATGCCAATGCAAGGTAATCTCAAGTCCTCATGCTTACACCGGATGTTTAAGATTAATATCTATATGCGCTTTATGGGGACAGGGCAGGATGCTCTCTATTCGAAAAGAGGCAGTAATATTACGGATGGTCACCAAACTATTACAAACAAATGTAAGCAAACTCTATTCAAACTGGAAAAATGGTCCAAACATATCGCTCGCCCGATAAGAATACGCACGCTAGTTTGTATTGCCATAAAATGTTCCATTTTTCTTTGAATTTAGATTTCTGTGGGCACATTACATATCAACAAACATTTTGACAATGTGTTGCCTTACAGTCAAACACACCACCCCGCCTGGTCAAAGTTCACTATATTAACTCATTCAGACCACTGCCGGACATGCATTGCTCAAATGTAAACATGTAAAGCTATACATAGGCCACTTGGATAATATTTGGGTAAGCGTTTTTTGGCCAAGTAAGGCATTTGATTGTAACATCAGTTAGTGTTGTTAAATATACGTCAATGTATTCCAACTGTTACGAATTAATTGTAACTTGGGTTCATACCTAAAAATCACACCATCCAGCCAAAGTTCACATCAGATGCGCAACGGATTTCCCTCTTGGTAAAAAACTGTAAGCTGTCATTAGCCACATTTATATTTGTCAGTGGCTATATTTTTATCGCTCGCTTACTCTTCGTGTTGTTTCGAGGATGGAGAAGAGAAGGGGAGAGTGTATCTCTGTTCAAGGGTTTATTTGCAGACTGTCATGTCATAGTCAAATCTGACCAACGGCAGAATACTCAATATCTCTCTTTCGTCTACATGGGAACAGTTAATGAAATTGTTATAGCACTTATTTTGTTGCATAAAAATACAGTTTGGTCATGGAGATGAAAATGAAGATGCGTCACGTGTCCGTACAGGCTACTTCTACCATTCTTTAGCCTTACAGTGTAGACTGAGTACAATTACATAATTATGGCCTTTCTCTTTTCATACTGATTTTAGGAAATTGGCACCAAAACATATTCCAAAAAACGAATATTGTTGCACCTGCATACAAGGGGAGATGATGCACAAGATAGTGGTATTCAACATGAGGAAGCATTCCATTTTTTTTCCACAAATCTTCCATTCACGGCACTAATCGGCATTTAAAAACTAAAATGACTTTAATCTTCATCGTTAATGCAAAGTAATGTAACCACCAATTGAACAGATCAAGAGGAGCACTGTTAAAATAACGTAGCCTATTGGGGGAAATTCCAGAACGTGATTTTCGTTTAGAAGATTAAATGGCATGTATGGCCATGCGTAAAATCGCAAAATAAGTCCTAATATACCTGCCACAGGAAATCATTATACACTTGTTGGTTTATATTTAGTGGTTAAAGTTGCTTTCAAAGGTTTTTTTTACCAAATGTTAGGATGCCACGTAGTTGGTTTTTCATATCTGACATTTACATATAAGATTTTAAGAGTGAATAAGATAGAAGACTGACATTCTGAGATTTTAATAAAAGCGTTATTACATTGGGCTACTTCGGGATTTTACGAAAGGCGAAGAAACAAGGGCACTCATTGCCATCTTTAATATTTCTAAGATGTGCAGAATAAAAATGTATTTCCATGCAGAAATCACAAATGTCCCTACTATGAACCTCTCAATGCACCGACAAGCAGTAGTTATGGAGCGGCGTGGCAACACGAAGGCATGATGCCCAAACTGGAAGTAAACATTTTAAGTGGTATGCGTGTGCCTATAGGGTCCGGTGCATTTTTATTGTTTTAATTGGTGTGTTTTAAGACACTATTCTTGCTTGGATGAAAGTTGTTTTGCTCAATCGGTGTTTCCATAAAAAGAAGTAAATACAAACCAAATGTAATCTGAAATTGTTACTCTTTTATTAACATATCCAAACTGGTTATTGGGCGGTGAAAAACCACATTCTGAAACTTTTCATCCTGCGTAGGATTTTATGGATGGTTTAAAACACGTCATTCGAAAGCCAGTTGCCTCAACAGACAGCATCCTATTGCTCATGATTCTGTATTAATTACGCCTTTAACTGAATAATTAACAGGTTGTGAGATTGTAAAATAATTTGCATGAGCGATACATTAAACGCATGAGGAGAACTTACAGGAGTGTATGACATTCGATTTGCAGTCTTACAAACATATACCCTTAAAAATACAATATACGTTAGTGACATTAGTCTAGTTGATTAAATTCCATCTATGTTTGTTCAAATTTCTAAGCAAGAGAGGGTGTACATGGTGTGCAACACAGCTATATCAAAGTGCTCCAAACACTGTTGCTGCATTTAAAATGTACTAAGGAAAATGATATAAATCCAGAAGCAAACCTGTGACCTGTACATATTAATATTGTAATGCAATATGATTTACAAAGAAATGTGCCTCTGAATCACTTAATTCCCAAACCACCTTAAACTCAGTTTGAGTAAAGAGTTAGATATGGTATGCTTTTCAGAAGCACTTAGAAATGTACAGAGCAGGCCGTGCCATCCCTTTATCACCTTTACCTGCCCATGTTGGTGGTTGTTTACAAGCTACGGTGTGCCTGCATTCTTCTAGCAGTTTAATGGATTACTATGACAGATGTACAGATGCTGATCACATTCTAAACTGCATCACCCACAAATGTGTGGTTGTTCCCATCACCAACAGCACATTGTGCCTGCTTGTGAAAGTGTACCCCAGTGGTAAGATACTAGAAGAATGTTTGGCCACCTAATTGGTTTACAGGGAGACAAGTCAGACACTATAAAATGTGGCCAGCCTTTCTAATGCATTGATCCTGGGGACAAACAACTAACCTTTGTTTTAACAAAGACAATTTGTCCTACTGATTCAATTATTTAATGCACAAATCTTGATGCCTCAGATCTTAATGTGATTTTCCCTTCCTCCATCCAATCACAAAAGCACAACTAGAGGGAGCAGAGTCCATTCCATTATACATCCTCACTGTCTTTCCACATAAGGCAGACTTTTACAATTAAGAACGTGTTGGCTCCTGTCTCAGGACGACCAGGGCCACCACAGTAGCCCCCTCAAATCCCACCCATCACCTGTTTCACCTGCTGCCCTCAGGTTAATCAGGTTTCACACCACCAGAGTTACAGTTAGAGTATTTGGCAGACTGTTTTTCTCCAAAGCAACACGCAACACTATAAGTACCAAGTTATATAGAAAACATACTTGTCATGGGGGTGCTGTGGCGCACTGTGTAGAGAGCACCCATACCATAAATGGGCAAGTGCCCATGGGGACCCAGGTTCGAATCCGGCCTGGGTCATTTCCCAACCCTACCCCATCTCTCTCTCTCCTACTCATTTCCTGTCACCATCTTCACTGTCCTATCACAACAAAGGCAAAAAAGCTCAAAAATATAATTATAAAAAAAGAAAAAAAAGAAAACATACTTGTCTAACTCAGTGGTTGCCAAACTGTTCTTGGCTTCCAATAGTATACAGATTTCATTCAGGTACAGTCATCAATGTTAAAACAGGGTTCCCACTCTTTTTCACTGACAAAATTTCAAAACTTTTCCATGACCTTTTTTTTTAACCTGAAGTGTTTTTCCACGACTTCACGGCACCCTATGTATGTAAAATGTTTTAATGCTTTTACGGCTCAAGATGAAATGTAAAGCCTTCAGTAGCTGATAAATATTTATTTCACAGCCTAGGCTATTCGTTTTGTTGCAACCCTCCCCTCCCCCCTCACTCTCAGTGACCAAAGACGGACAGCGCAGTACTTTCGTATCCAATCAAATTACTAGAGAGGTCGCCTAGCACATATTTCATGACATGATAAATTATATCTTGACAGAACAATGTCATTGCGTGCATGACCTATTAAAATTCCATGACTTTTCCAAAACTTTAATTGAATTTACAGAATTCCATGACTTTTCCAGGCCTGGAAAATGACTTTTTTGATTTCCATGACTTTTCCAGGATTTCCATGACCGTGGGAACCCTGTTAAAAGATCTTGCATTTAAACTACATCCATGACACTCCAACAGACTCTACCATAGGTACCACCACACAATATGTGTTTACATTTTGTTTATACAGCAATAATTATGCAAAAATATTGTTATATCCAGCTGCCTCTGGTGTAGGGGGTACTCGGTGGAACTGTCTTAGACCAGCGCTTCCCAAAAGTTTAACATCTGCGTACCCCCTAACTTATAGAAAAATAACAAAAGAAAAATTGAAGTCCTGTTTAATCCATTAATTGATCAATAAATGTCCGCGTTCAATTAGAATTGGTATTTAAACAGTCCTCCTCATTATTCTGTTCGCATTTTGACATCATAACAATAAGAAGACACCTAAAAATTAAGACATTGTTATTTTTTGTCAACTAACCACCCACCCACCACTGTTATTGGCTTTTGTTTCAATAAAATGTTTGAGATGAGGAAACTACTTTCTAGAATTGCCAATTCTTTTGAGCAAGTGTGACGTGCCTTCACCAGCACATCAGCAGTTGTATTTGGAGAAGCAAGATTTATCATGATAGTGGTGCAAAAGGTATAGGAGCAGGTATTGTGGGTACTGTGGCCCTCAAGTCAAATGACATAGTCAATAAGGTTGTAGATGTTAAAGACCACTGTAGATGAGGTAAGAGAGGAAGGCATGTTTTCAGTTTAAATTGATACTTCCCAAGATGTCTCATCAACAGACCAGTGTTCCATTATCTTAAGATATGTAACAGATGTCATTCATGAGTGGTTGGTTGCTGTGGGAGATTGTGAAAACTTCACAGGCAAGTATTTCACAGAGGCCCTGATACAGACCTCAGATGAGCTCAGCATTGATACCAGGCACATGTGTGGGCAACTTTGACCTACAAAGCCAAAAGGCAGTAACTGCATATTTTTGTCAAATTGAGTTTAGACTGGAAATTGACAAGACTGTCTTGTGACTAAATCTCCTGCTTCTTCCTGTTAAGCAGGTACATAAAAACATCACCACTATCATACATACAACATGTGTGACTGAGCAGTGTGACAAATGCCTTTAAAGTTTTCTCAGTTTTTATGTTCACGTAATTACAGCACTTTGCATTTGTAGGGCAGAACTCCCCTGATGGTGCTGCAAATGTGCAGGGGAAATATCAAGGATTCTCTGCATTTCTTTTTGAGCAGTCTCCTACAAAAGACCCATGTCTGGTGTTATAAACATATTCTCAATCCTGTACTGACAGAAACAACAGGCAATGAAACAGCAAGCGCATCTCTTTTTAGTACTGATTGAGGTTGCAGTGTTTCTCAGAGAGACATGGAAGCACATTTAAAAGTGGGAAGAGGCAAGTAAAAGGAGACGTCATAGAAACCTGGTCCCATTAGGGGCAACAGAGCAGTGAGCTAAGGATCGGGCTCTCAATAAGGTCTTTGAATGCTTTGGTGATCCGAAAGGTGCATTGCATGTTCACTAGCTGTTGACCTAGCCTCACCTAATGCCGCTTTCAAAGGTTTAGGCCCATTCTGAACACTGTCAACTAGGAGATTGTCCTGATAGCTGACGCCTGGATAAGTCTTGCCACAGAGTCATATCTTGGCATCACTTGTCACTTTATAAGTGATAATTAAGAGCTCACTAGCTTCTGCCTTACCGGCACGCTGCTGGAAAAGCAACACACTGCAGTCAACATCACTGTATATGGCTGCTGTTCATTGCAATGGTTTCTGTGTTGTGCTGGCTACAAACATTTTACGAGAAAAGCATGGGTGGAACGTAGTGCCCCGTGCAGGCCACACCTTGCAATTAACGATAGGTCATGCTGGGAAACATCCTCAGGTTACTAAAGTGAAAGTAATCACACAGCACACACAACAAAATGCAACTTCTGCATTTAAGCCATCACATGTGAGCAGGGGACAGCCATGAGAACAGCACTCGGGGAGCACTGTGAGGGGACGGTGCCACACTTGGGGGAGGATGGAGGAGAGCGCTAGTCATTCACTCCCCCCACCCACTCCCCACTCTGTCTGTGTGAGAAATTAAACCTGTGACCCTATGGCTGCAAGTCTGACTCCTTAATTGCTAGCCCATGACTGCCCCCAAGACTAGGAGCTGCAATGTGTCTTGTGGAGCATTTCGAAATGTAAACTAGCTTCAAAGAAACACATAGGAAGCCGAGAGAAAGAACTTGTCTGAGATGTCTCTACTCAGTGGAACAGCACCTTTAAAATGGTGACTCAGATGCTAGAACAGAGATGGCCGCTGGCTGCAGCACTGTCTGACCCTACAGTGAGACAAAGAGGGAAACAGAGCCTAGTGGACCCTGCTAGAGGAACTGGCTTAAGCTCTTTAGTCCTTTGAAAATGCCACTGTTTATTCGATAGGTATGTCACTGCCCCTGCCCAGTCACTGGACTAGACCCATGTTTTCAGAAACTAAAATTTGACAGAGAGGTTCGCTGTTCAAAGTAAAGTCCAATCTCTATCCTTACAGTCCATTCAAGGGACTGGAAAGAACCAATGTGCCAGTGAGGATAAGGAAGGCATTACATCTGCCAAGAAAGCTTCAGATAAGTCTGCTATGGCTCTTGATTTACTTTTTGGGTGTGGCTCCTCAGTAATCATATAATTGCACTATGGTATCCCAAGCTAACCAAGTCCCAAGACTTGTGTAAAAAAAGAATTAGAAGGTTGATAGGAACAGACAGGAAGCCAGATGTGGTCTGTAAAGGAGGTACAGACCTTTTTACCAGAGCGTATCACACCACTTGTCTGCCGAGCAGTGCCAGTCCGAGGTATTAAAACTGAAAGCTACGTATCGCAAGGTAAAAGACTTAACACACTCAGAGTGGGGCTAACCGAAAAAGACAAAGTACAAGAGGAAGATCATGGGCCTGGTCCCAAAGCAGGCCTTTACTAATCGACCCTTCCCTAAGCCCCTCCCAAAAACGGCAAATGACTAATTACCTCCGCCAAGGAGGTTATGTTTTTGCCGGCGTACGTTTGTCTGTCTGTCTGTCTGTTATTCTCATAATTCAAAAAGTTATAAACGGATTTTGACAAATTTTTGAGGATAGGTCAGAAGTGGACTTGGAACTGATTTGTTTTTGATGGTGATCCGGATCCAGTAATTTTTTAAAGGATTCTTTACCATTGAGAAATATAGGGGCAATTTGGACACTTTTGCTTATAACTCCACAAATAATGCCCAGAATGTTTGGTAAAAAAAAAATGACATCATAGGGCCATCATAAGGTCAAACAAACCCCAGAGTATGATCCGGATCATGACAGTATTCCGGATCTGGTGATCCAGAATGTTAAGAATTAAGGAGTGTCGCAGAAAATGGGCCACTGTCAAGTAACAAATCATGCTAGAGACATGTAACCAACACCAAATTGTAGCTGAGAGACTGAGAGCTGTAGATTCAGTAGAGTGTTAACAGATTTTATGTACCTTTAATAGCTACGGATCTGTATCCAGAAGAAATCCGCCATTAGTGAAAAAGTGTTTTCGCTTAATAACTTTTTAACTAATAATGATAGCAACTTGATTCCAAGTCCTAAGGGTAGGCTTTCTGGGTCAATGAATCATATTATATTGGTTACATCATTATGTGATGAATATTGTAGAGTGCAACAGTATTGGCCGAGGTCTGCGCTCTTAGAGTGCTTTTCTACTTCTAACTAAGCAACTTTTATTATAGGCCTAGTACAGAGGCACTGTGCATATGAAATTCACCATTCAGATAGCAGATATCCAAAGAGTTTAGAGGGATGAGTAAGGTTTGTTATTTTTTCTGAAGTCTAAAACTCTAGAGGGAAAATACATAATGTTGAAGAAGCAATAGACAACCTTACTAGCAACTTAACATCAAAATGGATAAAAAAAAACTGTTCTGTGGCAGAAGCTAACAGCTAGCTAACTTCACCCTGCACACATCCGCCCCCTCCCTTGAAGCTCCTTTAGCTCACTTATGTCCAATATTTCACTCGTTTTCTAGAAATTGGCAATAATATGTTTAGATGCTTAAGTGAAAACATGCTAGTTAAATGCCGGGTTTAGCGAAGGGTGAATTGTGTTCTATGATGGAGGTACTGGTGTGCATTTAATCAACTGGCCACAGGCAGAGATAGCACTGAAGCAGTTTTGAATTTGGCACTTTCTGTATACCCGTAGTTTATGCAAATAAATACCATGACTTAAGAAGGTGTTTCTAGTTTTAGTCCAGGTTGCTTTGTTCCTCCTATTAGGGCACATCAAAAATATGGAACATTAGTACAGCTTATTCACTTTTTGGATTATTTATAAAGGTACACATTTCATTAAAGGATTGTTGTGATTCACAATATTTCAAGAATTGCAGGGAGATCTATATTTTTCTGAGTGCTTTCCATGAAACTGTGTAGACAACTGCCATTGCAAAACAACGGTAATGTCTTTTGTTTCCATTATGAGTAGACTACTTTGTTTTATTATGACCACCGCTAGCAAAGCTAACGATAGCGGTCATATTAGTTTTTTTTTTAACCGTTTTTTTTGTCAAAGATTGCCGGGACACTGGAACTCTGGGGTACATGAATATTTGTAGGCATGTAGCCCTAGAACTTTTTGACCAACTAGAAGCTTTTGGCCCCCAGGGATATTGAAACGTAGCTTTAAAATTCTTCACAAGTCCATATCTTGGCTTCTAATGGCTCAAATTTGGTCAAACTTGTTTTAATGTGCACCAAATTGTGACATTTTGTCGCAGGGGGCGATATTTCTCAACGAAACTAGATGTCCAAAAACAGGTTTTGTTAAAAAACTTGTCAAAAAGTTTGCCCAAGACAACACTTTTTTCTTAGTATGCCAGTGTTGCAGAGGTGTGTCAACCCAGCCCATAAACACTCATTTGAGGCATAGCACCACGTAGTGATATGGGTAAATGCAAAATTGGGATTTTTAATTGCCAATATCTTGTGCCAAGAAGGTGGGAACTAATAACACATATAAGCTACATACATAGTATGACCACATCTATCCTTTTTACAAATCACTCCTATACACTACACAAACACACAGAATGTCATTCATTCAAAATCCACATCCATGCCCACTTCCAGGAAATAATTTCCACACAAATTCTCACCTCACAACACTTCTATACCTCACACTCATCATACCAACAGTTCCCACAAGTCAATACACTGCAGCGGTCATACAATGTACCGCTATGTGGTACATCTAGTTTAGGTTTCTGTTGCTAACAGCAATGCTTACTTTTAGAGCTGATCTTGTGAACTGCTAGTGCGTTTTTTTTTTGCTGTACTGGGCCAGTCTTATCAGCTCAAAGCACACAAATACAATCACAGACACAACCACAGTCTGAGTATACAATTTCACTGTCCAATAAGTGCAAAAATATTATTTGGTTAGCATTAAACCACCGTTGTACAACGGATGTTCAAACTACACAACAGCCTGAGTCCAACCGTTTCCCTAAAACCTCCAACCACCAAAGTATAACGGAAGTCTGAATTATGTTAGTTTGGACTTCTGTCGTTCAAACTGTAAAGTATCCAGATGTTTCGGAAACATTCGAAGAGTATTCGGATGCATTCGTTGCGAATAAAGGACAGAAATGACACAACAGTAAGCAACAGAAACGTAGCTTCATGTCAGTTTAACCGGTAGGATATCTTTAGCAATTTTGTTGAACATCTCTATCTTCAATTGTGAAATTTTCAAATCTGAAATTTCGTCAACATAATCATGACCCTTACTCATTAAAAGCATGACTGTCAGTTTGTGTGATATTACTGTGTTTTATTTATACTACACAAAACTTCGGCTATAAATATAACTAATGCCTCAGTATAATATGCTACAATGGGTTAATAGCTGGTCAGCTACGGTCTAGCCTGTTTCAGCGAGATATGGCTTCAGATCCTGCTGAACAGTAATCAATTTGAAACAGGTGGAAATGATCTGTGGGATAATGGAATTAACTTGATTGTGGATCCATAATCATACTACATCACAATATTAAAAACCATCTTTAAGATCAGTAAATGGCTTTAATGATCCAACAACATTTTGCAACAGCTTTGTGTGTGTTGTGGGGTGCATTTTCTATCTTTTTTTTGTTTTATATGATCTGGCAAGTGCCAGGACGAAAATTAAGTGAATTAAAGTAACATCATTCATGCAGTTGGTAGCGGTAAAGCATCAGATGGTCATCAGACCCAAGAAGGCCAAAGGTGACAAGCAAGACGTCACGTACAGGCTACATAAACGATGATCTATCTAATTACCAAAAACCCATATGCTATTTTGTATGCAACTGAGGATAAAGGACACCTGTTTTATCTTTAAAATCTGTATTCAAATATCAAAGAAGTACATTACCTTTTCGATGATAAATGTGGAGTATCACAAGAGAACCCATTTGACATCATGGCCCAGGGTGCAAAATCTGGATTCCATCTTGAGTGGAGCTCAGCAGGTTACATTAGCAATGATAATACACATGGATAAGAGTGACCGTGACCCCAAGCAACAGGAGATGGCTGTCTGGGAGGCTCAACAGCATTTTTGCTGTATTGACAGCTTTTTTGAAAAGTCATTACACATGTATAAATACAGGGTAAAGTCAGTGTGGTTAAGCACATAATCAGAAGTGCAAGGACAGCAAGTGTGATATATACAGTATGTAAAGTATATGCAATATAGAGAAATATACAGTATATTAGTGTAGTTTGTAGCAAATTATATACAAATAAATAGGGCAGTATGAACAGGTGGGAATTAATATACATGAGGGATGCGCCAGTAAACGTGTTGTGCTATTAGGTTATAATATACTATGAACAAGTATACAGGTGTGCTATAAAAATATAGATATGAATATGTATGATATTTATAAATGAGCAAAAGATATACGAACAGGCATTCAGGGGTGCTATTAAAAACATAGAGATGTATATGAGATACATTATGAACATGTATGCATGATATACAGATGATATACAGCATTGGTAATATATACATGTAGTTTGGATGAAGTACGGATGAATAAAGAGATTGGATAGGGTACATTCAATGTCCATGGGAGAGATGAAGAGGGAGGAGTGTAAAATTCATAATATCTTGGTATCCTCAAACAAAGACTTGGCTTCAATCCCCAAATCAGCAAGAAACTGCTTACAAGTGTCAAAGATAGCAAGTAGGTGCAAAGGTCTACTGTTCTGCTGTTGTCCTGGAGTTCAAGTCTAAAACTTTAAGACAACTATTGAATTCCGTGACAAATGGACTTACCGTTTGGAAAGCTTTACTGGGGTACTCAGCAGGGGTAGTGGGTACTCAGCAGCTGGCTACTTCACACTTCCTGCCCAGCATCCTGAAGTCGACTGCAAGTAAAGAACAAAAAAACACATTTATAAACATAAATCCTGTACAAAAAAATCTTATTTACTAGTTTGTTCATAGAGCATAGCTTAGACTGACTCCATTAAACAATCAGGTGTGCAGAAGGTTTAAAGACGCTCATTACATCACTTAGTTGATATAAACCCTTTTTATTACAAACTATGGGTATACAACAGTTGCTCTTTACTATTTAAAACTCTGAATTACAAGTTGTGTTTATAGCTCTTCAGATCTACTAAAGCATGGATTAGCAAATAATTAACAAATACCTAATCCAACAAATACTGCTTATTAGGTGTAATGTTGCTATTGTTTTGCCACGTTATGAATGCATTCATTTTCCTATAGGAACACAATAAGTTATGTTTTGTTCAATTTGGCATCTTTAAGCAATGACAAGAGTGAAAGGTGGGGTTGTTAAATTATATTGCTTTGGCTGTGATTCAGGCATAGCTGTGGCTATATCTATCTGCAGTGTGCCTTTGTGATGGCTCACACGCTTCTCTTTAGACTATCTGCTTCTGAGGACACCGAGTGGGTGCAAGGCTGGCTTTCTGCCAGGTGACCCTAGGGGGAGCGAGGAGGACCACAGTTTTTGCCAAGACTGGTCATTAAACCACCACAAGAATTTCTAAACTGTTTTTAATCAAAACAAAAATGTTGTATATGGCTGCTTTAAATTCGATGAATTGAGAGAGAATGACGCTTTCGGTATTGTGATATATACTCCCTTCAGCTTCTACAGTTTTATAACTTTTTCTGGTCAGGCCTGACAGAAAAAGTAATCTGCAGTTGGTGCAGCTTGTATACCAAGGCTCTATTGCTGTAGGATGGCTGGGAATACAATTGTAGCTAAACTGGTCAAGCATCCACAGATTTGATGAGGATCCAAGTGGCCACAGGGCGCACACACACACAGTCCTGCCCAGGTCATTCCCATCCAACTCCATCTCTCTCTTCCACCTGCCTCTGAGAAAGAAGGCTAAGCGCCTGAGGAAAGAGTTGGATGATAGGAAGGGAGAGGAGGAAAAGGTTGCGAAGACCCTTCCAATGAACACTCCGGTGCTGAGATCAGAGGCAGTACAGTACACCAGGCCAATGCAGCAAGGGCAGTGTTTCGCCCTTCTGTGAAGTGGCAGAAGTACCAGACAAGACTGTCTATTAAGACACAGCTGGTTGGGCAGGCAGATAAGCATAAAAGACGGACAACCGAGGTGATGGAGCAGCTGGAGGAGGAGAGGAGGAAAATGCTGCTCACTTGGTTTGACCGGAGACAGGTTGCAGTAGAGAGAGCATGTAAGTATTTTATCTTCAGCACTCCAGCGAACTTTAAACCTCATCTTCTTCTTTCCTTCCTAGCTTGCTTGCTTACTTCCTTCCTTCCTTTCTTCGGGCACATTAGGTATGGCCTTTGTTTAGTCCTGTGCCAACTGACTGGTTTTTGATCACTTTTATAACAGCTAAAGATGTGAAACACCTGGCTGCATCTGCTGGAGAAGGAGAGGAGGAGAGTCCTGATGGGCTGCTTCAAGCAAAAGGGGGGGGGCCTTGAGAGCCACACTGGCTGCAGCAGCCAAAAAGGTAGAGGAATCCTGCAGTCGTGAGGAGTCAATCAGGAAAATGCATATCCAGCAAAGAATAGGTAATGACTCGGCTCAAAACACAGAAAGTACATTAATACATAATTACACACATGCATATATTACAGGACCATTTTCATATTTAATAATTAACATTAAATTGTTGTATTTCTATGGCATCGTCGTTGTTATTTCTTCTGGGGGTAGGATTCACAAAAACATGATGCAGATTATTGCATTTGGTTTTGGGGATGGCACTAAGCAATCATATTTTACTGACCCCTTTACTGGCCTACAAGAACCTCACCATGATTCCATAAACAATGACACTGTTGTGGCACTGGATCACTCCAAACAAGAGAGCCCCCAGACCACATGAAACATTAGAGCCTTAGTTGATTAGAAAGAATTGATTATTTAACGTGTGGTCCATAAGCTATTGCATATCTTTCTGAGTTAATTAGGTGTGTGACTAAACGTCCCAGGACATGTCCTGTTTTCACATCCTGTCCTGGCTGTTTTTTTAAAAAGTGATGAAAATGTCATTAGCCAGGCACCTACCAAATTTCAAGAGAGTTGTGAGTGGAACAAACGCACACACAGAGTGACACACAGCTAGACGTTCCTTGCATTTATAGAGATAGAGAGAGGAAGAGATGTATAAAAGATGTTCCTTTTATCAAAGATTTAAGTGCAAAAAGCACGTGACCTTCATGCATTCAGCCAAGAATAATGACAAGTTACAATGGCTTCATCTGACCGCTACTTTAAAATTGGCTGTCCAAAAATATCCCAATAAAGAACAGCACTGGTATGGTAAAATGATATGCCTCACAGTTCTAAATGGTTTCCCTTTGAGCTCAATACAACAAATGGTTACTATAAACGTTCAGAAATGTCCAAGTAATGCTTCGCAGGGCTGTGGTCAATATGCCCTAAATAAGACGAATGAAAATAGAATGTAAACTTTCATTAGCCTAGCCATTTTTTCGGCGACTTCATAACTCACTCTTCAGACACACACAACATGGGTGAAGTAATTATGTAACACACGTCAATCCTGGTGTGGGCCTAAACACGACATTAGCTTCGTTGTTCAATGCGTAATGGTTGGACACATATGATTAGACGCCTTAATGTCTGATGTCCAGAGTAATGAATTCGTCGAGCTAATATCAGAAGGGTAAGTCTATACCAAAAGGTCCTATCGTGGTGTAGCCTATTTCACCAAGCCAGTAACTATGCTCTTTTGGGGTTAAAATGTTGCACTCACCACAGAAAACTGAGTTCCCACTCAGCAAACGGCGTACTCGACGAATTAAGGCCGCATGTCTCAATGCTGTTTGACTGTAACCTGACAAACAGGCCTACCATAATTTAGCCTACCATATTGCTACAGCAAATAAGGTGCTTCACGTGGCTTAACGGCGAACAGCTGAAACTGGTGCTGAAATTGCTTCTCTTCCGTAAAGGTTGTCAATCACTTTCCCCCGTTTTTTTTTAACTGTATGTTATCTTCTATCTAAGGGGTGCAGAAAAAAACAATAGTAGGTTACCGCACTGTTAAATGGCGTGAAGAAAGCGTTGCTTTGGCTTCATACAGGTGATTGATGAAGCACATGTGAGAACAGGAAGTAGCAGGTGAATTAAAGATGAGTGTTTCACTGTTGAACCACTCTAGCCTATATTTACGACAGTATTCTGACACATCCTAATTGAGCACCTGGGAGCACAACATTTGAATCCATAATAATATCAGACATCCAATCTCAAATCTCCCGGAAAAGTGTGGTTAGGCTATTTAGCTCACACAAATTATTTGGCTGTGATCAAGATGAAAGCTGTTGATAAAAAAGTAGCCTGTATACACAAAAGGGAAATGGCTTTAAAACTCTGAAACATCAGCCCTACAATCAGACATGACCAGAGGCTGGATTGAAATGCACATGTAATTAGGCGAATTAGAAGAAAAACCTACATAATAAAATGTCAATTTCTAAGTAACAGACAAATCACCTTCATCATCACCACGGAGATAATAAGACTCCATCATGACCACTGCCCTTATTAGCCACATCTTTGACTAATTATACCCAAATGAATGCTAGTCAGCCCTACTGACTGAATTTTAGAATGATTTGACATACACCTCGTACTCAACAATCCTTTTCCTTCTGAATGAGAGTCTCCACTGAAGGTAATCCCTTTGGGTTGATTATTAGATCCGTTTACTTGATGCAGCAACAAGAACTTAGGGTTGACATTAAACCTAAAGAGTATTGCTGTACAACATCTATCTGAGGTTGATTAAGTAAATAAAATGGTGCTTCCTGTTTAAAAACTCAGACTGGTGTCCTTACGGAACAAAGGAGAGACCCTTGAGCCACAGTGGTGGTGTCGGTAGTTGGCCAGACTTAAGACTACTTTATTTTTCATTCAACTTAGCCTACATGAAGTGAAAGCTTCTCCTTTGCAGTGACATGGTACAAATAAAACAGGAAGGCATGACAAAATTACATAAAAATATCCACAATACTCCCCCTATACTATGACGCACCATAGGGACAGCTTTGTAAGCATTTTGATTTATTTTAGTAAACCACCCCAACAAAAATAATGGACAGTTGAACAGGAGCATAGACGGGCTGCTTTAGTCCTTATTTTCATTCTTACATGTTAGAAGAAATAGGCCTGTTAAATGAAAATATATTTATTTTATAAAATATTTTTAGGTAACTAGTAGTAGGGTTTTTTCATACTCAGTTTAACATACATGTTTGTCACTTCGGCCTGCACTGATGGCGGACTGCCATTTACAAGATACAAGATTTAATTACACTTAGCAGATGCTTTTATCCAAAGAGACTTACAAAAGGAGGACATAATAAGCTAAAAGAGGTGTAAAACAGAGCAGAGTAAACAGACTACCCTCATACATACAAGGAAATACATGTGCCTTAAGTAAGTTTCCCAGAGCAGGGACACTATTTCCCTGAGCATGGACACTAAGATAAATTATTGCCAAACAACAAAGTTGGTGGTAGCCTAATTTTTTGTTGCAGGTCAGTCTGTAGAAAATCAGAATCAAAACCAGAAAGTAACAATAATAATAAAAATTATTAATAAAAAAATATGCTAGTCCATATCAGGTTAAGGTCAGCAGTCTGACTCCAGAAGGAAAGAAGCACATTGTTTGGCATCTCAGAGATCTGTAGCTTCTTCCTGAGTGCAGAAGTTGGAACAAGCCATGGCGTGGATGAGAGGGTCACCATTGATTTTCCTTGCATGGTTTTGGTAGTGCTCAAATTAAAGACTAGAGAATACATATCTGCCAGTCCATGGTACAGTTTGTTAACATGTGGTGATGTGAGAGCTGAGAAACTGGAAAGAATTAGAAAGTCTTTTCGGGGGGTGGGGTGTGTGTGGAAGGGGGGTCCACTGTAAAGAAAAAGGGTGAATAACATTTACAGCACAATGCAAAGCACAAATATTATTGCAAAATAGAATGCACCAAATAGTAATGTGAACCTCATAAAATGGTATGGCTGGTATTGGGCCAATGGCTTACTAAGCAAAAGGTAATTGCACTTTTTCAGCAGAAAAATATGTGTAGTTTCATCATGGCAGGAGAGGTGAACAGAGACATCCAGATAAAATGAGGGGTTGATGGCAAGCTTACTGGTGCTCTTGGGTACTTTGTTATGGTCAGATGTTGTGCTATAAAAGCTTTTTTATAGCTAAAGAGTGCGTGAGCTGGGTGCTTAGTTGGAATGGCAGGTGTGTTATTCATCAGGTCAGGTACCATGTACAAAGATTTGACCATGATAGAGGTTTCAGTGTGTTCCAGTCAAGAAAACATTTTTTAAATTATTCTTAATGCCATCAAAATGGCATAGCAAACTGTTTACATACAATCTTCAGCACAATCTTTAATGTTTTACTGGAGTACTAGAATCCATGAATTACTGTACAGTGCATAGTTTGGTTATTGCTGTTGTAAAATTTCACATCCGATCCATCTTTACTACTCAATTGCTTGTCTTATAAATACAGAACTGTATCGTTTAGAACAAAAAAATCTTATTTTCTTCACACACTACCCCAGTAGGCCGACATTTCATGCATGAAGCCACGCTGATTTCTTCCCACACAATTTCTCGCCTTTTTTAAAAACTGAAAGTAAAGGTAAAATGAAATAGTCCAAAGTCACTGATAGGAAAATTTGGTGCAGATCATCTGCTATAAAAAAAAGGTCTTACAGGGTTTGTACTAAGTTAAAGCGTTTCAAAAGTGTATGTCAATGAATATGTATGGCATGGCCCTCAAATACACTACAACCAATATCATGGGCTGTAATTGTCAAAATTTCAGGAAACTAGACACACTTACAGCATAACACATTCTTTGCAGCCACAGTAAACTGTGTGAAATTTAGGGGCTTGCTGGCCCCTTGAGGAGTGAGTCTGAAGGCAGAGAGGGTATGAACTGCATCATAATTATTATTTAGGATCGCCACAACAACCTCTGGAAGCATGTCAGGATTTATGAAATTTAATCTACAGAGGGTGCTGTAATTTCACAAAATTACATGTTGGCTGATATCTGCAGATAGACTTTTCTTCCCACACACATTCCTTGAGAATCCCATGCTTCAAACATACAAGGCCATTCCCACACCATATTTTCCAACAACATGAAGACAAAATTAAACTAGATGTTTACAAAAGCCTCTATAAACAGGATCCAAAATGAGATATAACACCCTATGTACATGGAAAGAGTGTAAAGAGAACACAAGATGATCAGAGAGATTGAAAACAACACTAAAGTATTTTTTATCTTCAGTCGCCCTACAGGTTGGAAGCGGAATTGTCTTTCCTATGTCTCTCATTTGAACTACAAATCGGTGTGACCGCTTCTGCGAACTTGCACAGTGTGGTTATAGCCCATGAAGGGACGCAAAGCGAATTCAGAAGTGCAGTTCACCCTGTTACGAGTTGATGAACCACTGAAACGATTTTAGAAACATTATATTAAAGTTGAAAAAACTACTTAGTGTTTAGCTTAGCTTTTAAGAAGTAGGGCATGTAAACCAATCAGATATTGTGCTCTGCTGTTCTTACTTTTTTGCAGAACATAAAAACACCACAAGTTGGTCATATTTTAGACTGCTATGGCCTGCATTTAGTTAGTTTGATTGACAAGGCCATCATTTGGAAGGAAGAGGATAACATGCTTTCTCTATACAAAAGGCCCCAAAGTCGCAGGACAAGTAGGAAGTGCTTGGCAAACCATTCATCTGATAGTCTTACCAGGAAATATGGAAAGGTGGTTACATATACAGTATGTCACAAAAGTGAGTACACCCCTAACATTTTTGTACTTTTTTAATTACATCTTTCCATGGGAGAAGTCTAAAGATATAATACTTTTCTACAACGTAAAGTAGGGAATGTACAGCTTATATAACAGTGCACATTTGCTGTTCCCTCAAAATAACTGAACACACAACCATTAATGTCTAAACCACTAGCAACAAAAGTGAGTACACCCCTAAGTGAAAATGTCCAATTTGTGCCCAAAGTGTCAATATTTTCTGCGGCCACCATTATTTTCCAGCACTGCCTTAACTCTCTTGGACATGGAGTTCACTAGAGCGTCACAAGTTGTCACTGGAATCCTCTTCCACTCCTACATGACGACATCACAGAGCTGACCTTGAGCTTGAGACCTTGAGCTCCGTCACCTTCCATTTGAGGATGCCCCACAGATGCTAAATTGGGTTCAGGTCTGGGGAAATGCTAGGCCAGTCCATCACCTTCACCCTCACCCAAGGCGTGGTCATCTTGGAGGTGTGCTTGGGGTCGTTACCATATTGAAATACCGCCCTGCGGCCCAGTTTCAAAGGGGGGGCATCATGCTCTGCTTTAGTATGTCACAGTACATATTGGCATTCATGGTTCCCTTAATGAAGTGTAGGTCCCCAGTGCCGGCAGCACTCATACAGCCCCAAACCATGACACTTCTTCCACCATGCTTGACTGTTAGCAGGACACAGTTGTCTTTGTAATCCTCACCTGGTTGCCGCCACACACACACCTGACACCATCTGAACCAAATAAGTTTATTTTGGTCTCATCAGACCACAGGACATGGTTCCAGTAATCCATGTCCTTAATCTGTTTGTCCTCAGCAAACTGTTTGTGGGCTGTATTGTGCATCATCTTCAGAAGAGGCTTCCTTCTGGGACAACAGCCATGCAGACCAGTTTGATACAGAGTGCAGTGTATGGTCTGCGCACTGCCTGACAGGCAGTCCCCCTACCCCTTCAACATCTGCAGCAATGCTGGCAGCACTCCTACGCTTATTTTGAAGACACAGCCTCCGGATATAATGCTGAGCACATGCACTCAACTTCTTTGGTCGAACATGGCGAGGCTTGTTCTTAGTAGAGCCTGTTCTCTTGAAGCGCTGTATGGTCTTGGCCAATGTGCTGCAGCTCAGTTTCAGGGTGTTGGCAATCTTCTTATAACCAAGCCATCTTCATGTAAACCAACAATTTTCTTTTTTAAATCCTCAGAGAGTTCTTTTCCATGAGGTGCCATGTTGAACTTCCAATGACCAGTATGAGAGCGTGTGAGAGTGATAACACCAAATTTAACACAACTTCTACCCATTTAC
The DNA here is from genome assembly GCA_030347295.1 of Setipinna tenuifilis. Classification (NCBI taxonomy): domain Eukaryota; kingdom Metazoa; phylum Chordata; class Actinopteri; order Clupeiformes; family Engraulidae; genus Setipinna; species Setipinna tenuifilis. The sequence goes on from CM059270.1 coordinate 21,152,838, forward strand.
ACCTGAGACCTTGTAACACTAATGGATCACATGACACCAGGGAGGAAAAATGGCTTATTTGGCATAATTTGGACATTTTCACATAGGGGTGTACTCACTTTTGTTGCCAGTGGTTTAGACATTAATGGTTGTGTGTTGAGTTATGTTGAGGGAACAGCAAATTTGCACTGTTATATAAGCTGTACACTGCCTACTTTACATTGTAGAAAAGTATTATATCTTTAGACTTCTCCCATGGAAAGATATAATAAAAACAGTACAAACATGTTAGGGGTGTACTCACTTTTGTGGCATACTGTATGATGTTGTATATGATGTTGTGTATTGATCAGTTTATAAAGACTATGTGACAGTTTAACTTATCTCATGTTTGGGCATTATTTTATCTGTGTCTCTTAATGAATGACCTTTACACACAGAGAAATGGTAGGCCTAGACTAGGCCATACTTTTTCAAAGTCTGTCTTCCATGGCCACATCGCATGTTGCATGTCTTAATCCAGTTTCATACAATGCAGAATATAACCAGGCCACATGGTGCATCTTGATCACAATCAAAGACTTGTTTCTCAATGTGAAATTTTTAAAAGCTATGGTATCAAATCATTATCTCTGCTATGTACTGCTGATTAATGTAAACACTTTATTTGTCACATACTAGCTGTACAGAGTTAAAATGTGCAGAAATTGTATATTGAAAGTTTTTTAACAGTTTACTGTAATAAACTAGAAGAAGTAAAAAAATGAAAAAAAAAAACAGGCTTCAAATTGTGTGAAAGGCTTCAATTTAAATATGTACATTAAATCTTTTGAAATGTCTTAGTGCCTTGTCTCCAAATTATCCTGATTTTGCTGGTTGAAAACCACTGAGCCTTTCCATAGTCTACAGACGTCTGATTAGGGGAAGTGAAGTTCAGTTTTTTTTCATGTTTATTCTTAAAATGGAGACTGTTTCTGATTTTTTTTGTTACTTAAGTGGGTTGTACATGTAGTTCTTACCCACACCCATGTCTGGATTGCTGTTTTATACGACCACGAGAAAAGAACCTCAAAAAAGATATATGTGTCTTCAACTAAATACTACAAGCTCAAAAGTGCCTCACAATAGAACATGAGTCATGACAAAGAACACTCTGTAACTTCACCACATGATATTACAATTTGGACTAATGGAATGGCTGTGCAATATGGGGTAAGACTTTTGAAAAAACCTGAAGCCACAGATGATGACGCAAAGAGAACCTCTCCTTCTCCTGACCTACGAATGGAAGAATGGCCTCCTCAGCCAGTTCCACTAAGAGCTTCCTGGCGCCCTGATGTTCCAGTCGTACTTTCCACAGTGCTTACTCTATATTGTTCCTCTCTTACTTTGACACCTGTGAGAGAGAGAAAGAGCTCGCTCAGTTTCCATTACTGCATCAGCTCTAGAGTTAATTAGTACCCATCTGTTTCCGTTTAAGTGTGCTGATGTGACCTAACCCCCCCCCCCCCTCCCATTTTGCCTCAGCTCTACCAGTGACTCCAGTGCAACATGCTAGCCATTAGACAGCATCTTATTAAATAACCAGGGAGCATTTGTCACCATTCTTGTCCCTTGGCCAAACTTTGACAGGCACTCTGTGGCCCAAAGGGACAAGCGCTTGCTAGAGCATTGCATGCTGTAGGTCTCGTGTCCAATTCTGCATCCAAACATATAAAAAACCTTACATAGACAAACCAAAGAAAAGCTGTACCCACAAATGCATTAGTCAGACTGTGTCCCATTGCCAGTCCCCAGAAGACAGCCAAGTATAATCCTGCTGTTGTCTGGATGACAGGCTGTTTGAAGCAAACAACCCACAACTTTTGATCCCGAGGGGTTTTACGAAATATGTGCAACAGTGCAACCAACATTGTTAGTTTTATGTGTTATGTCTTTCCATTTCTCCTAGCTTAGAAGTATCATCTATCCTCGCTATGGTAAAGAGATAGATTTAAATAGATAGAAAGATTAGATTCTACATTACATTAAAACTGACAGAACTCTCAAGCAAGCCAAAAGGACTGCTATGTCACTCAGGGCAGGGGGAAGCTTGTAGATTTGTATGTCTCCAGGATGTAAAGTGATCTAAGACTAAAAAAAAAACAAGAAAAGCAGGTAATGTAAAGCTTATATGCGGCCAAACTACAAAAACCAGTCAGTTCCATTTATCAGGTTATGGTTATAAGTTATAAGTAATAAGTTATAATAGATTGAATAACATTACTGACCAGTCAAAACAACCCACACATTACTGAAACTGAATTGTGTATACAAATGTGTTATCATACAGATCATACAGATGGCCTATTATGAAAACTGTGCCGAAGAGGCTTCCTCTTCTCTTCTCACTTTAGATTTTTATTTGTTTGTTTCTTTAAATGCCCCTACATGAGACCAAACATAAGACATAGCAAAGCAGCCTCTCTCCCGTGTTCTTGCTTAGGATTTTAGAGAAAACGTTTGGTTAGAGACATTCACTGTCAGGAATGCACTCAGTGGCAAGATAAATGTGGGCCCAGATATAGATAAAGTGCCAGTAAAGTTATGAATCGCTTTTGATTAGCCTATCAACAGGCATTGGCATTCTCACTGCATAAACTCATCTTAAGCTGTAATTCCATTGGAACAGCAGTATTAAGCTCTTAAATTCAGTACATTCCAGTTTTTTGTATAATCTGACCTGAACTGATCTGTCATTCCACAGATAGGTGGCAGCCTTAAGGACAACATTACATTGCATTATATTACACTTATCAGATGTATTATCCAATGATACAAGCTGCTACAATATAGGATATATTCAGACTAAACTTAATAAATACTTAATGATAATAACAACAACAACAACAACAACAACAACAACAATAACTTGCAATGCTGAATGCAAAGTAAATGACATTTAGTCTCTGAGTTTGCTTACATAAGCCACTTCTCCACATACACCCTGCCTGCTTTAATGGCTTTTCCTCATGTCAGCCTGCGCAAAGGTACTGACATCTGGGCATTTACTGCAGTGCACGGGCTTAGGCTGACTGCAGCATGTTTGGGCTTGGCAGTGAGCCCATGGAGAGCGATGGGACTAAGGTTAGGTCGGGATAGAACTTCAAGAGCCTGGCGTGCAGCCACATCTAGCTCAGACTGAGGCTGGCTGCAGGCTGAATGGTTCACTGGTGAATGAGGCTAGACCAGATCAGCATGGCAGTTCATTAAAGGAGAAATGATGAATACAGTAAATAGCTGTTTCTGATAGAGGCTATACTGTTCAAATTGAAGCATGGATTAAACAGAAATAATCGTAATAAAATAACGCAACATGCTGCATGACTATTTTAATGTTGGTTTTAGCTTGTGCTATTTTCAAGTTGATGATTATACTGTAGATGGCATTAAATCAGGAATACAGAAATAGCAGTAGCAAAATAGCAGTTTCTGATAGAGGCTAAATCTATGGGTGCTCTGCAAGTATTATTGACATGTTTTTGAGCCCTGTGGACTGAACAATAACATACATTATTGTTAAGGTTTAGAATAAGAATTACATCCATTTTACATGATATTGCAAAAGTAAAATGTGAGGGGAAATATGAAGCAGTTAGTAGAATGAGATTTAATTGAGTCTGTAGTTGCATCAACACGCATTTGATAGTTCTTTGTGTAACACATGAAGGGACTGGCTTGAACATGATTCAGACTTAAAACTGTCAGACATTATGAGCTGAAACCAAACTCTCTGCACGCATCATTTCACAGACTACTTACGATGATCACCATTGAATACTCAAGTCTTCTTTTATTAACAAATATTTTTATGAGCAGACATAACATTGGATTGTAAACATGTCTAAAATAACACACTTCTAGATTTGTATGCCTATTCAGCATATATGCCGTGGCTCATATGCAAACAATTACACATGCTCTCATTAGGTTTGTTCGGTTTATGAAGGCAAGAGACTGCCAGCAAGGCAGACAGACGGACTGATGGACAGATACAAGGGGAGAGGAAACAGACAGCCGTTGCCACTGTGGGAAGAGTCCTCTTGTTTCATCTTGCGGTGTGCTTTATTCTCCCTGGCGCTGAAACTCATAAAAGGGCCCTCACGTCTTTACAATGGCATGTTTAAAAGCTGCAATGGCAGCCATCTTTGCTTTTCTTCATGGCACCCCTTTCCCAGCCTTGCAGATTCACAGATTTTTAAACCCACAGCTCAGCTCAGAAAACAACTGCACCATGCACAAGGCAGGATGTCTTTCGTAATAATGATATCAGTGTTTTCATCATTTTATGGTCTCCTCATGTGGTAATGGTACAAAGGTTGTGTCCATGGAGATTTTGGTAATGCTGACTAAAGTGTCACTCTAAAGTACCTAATCAGTTCCTCTGTAGAAAGGGAGTGTGCAGTTTTCCTTCTGACGATACTTTGATTTGTAGCCTTTTAAACTGTTAAAAATGTTGCCTGTTGGTTGTTGCAGCTAACATGATCAACATTGCATAACTGTTTAGCAGATGCTAAAACCATTTTTGGTGTATTTCTTGTTAGCGTTGTACTCTTCATCTACACATCTTCTCTCTAACATGCCACTAGGAAAGAAAAGAGAGAAATGGTGAATGCTTGTCATATGACAGTCTCACAGCTCAAGTCATAAACCTCGAATTCTTTGTCTCAAGCTGGAGTTGTCCCTTGTGAAACCGAACAAAAAGGTCTCCAGAGTTGCAGCCAATAAATCAATCCTTTCTTGCCCAGGGCTATTTGACCACTTGAGGTGTAAAAGCCTTCTCAGAGGCAAGTGCTTGACGTGCTGAGAGTCTTTGTTGAGCATCCAACAATTATCCTGTCTGGCTTTCCCGTTAATCACTGCACACACACACACACACACACACACACACACACACACACACACACACACACACACACACACACACACACACACACACACACACCTCCTAGTCTCTTAGCCTATATCTCTGCAGCAACGCTTATTTGTTGAGCGTGTTTGTCAGCGTACATACCACACAGGCTGCCCCACCTATATGGCCACAGGCGCCTGTCCCTGACACAACACAACTTCACACAACTTTTGGCCTGTTACAGCAAGGGAATGGTGTGACACATGACGAGCAACAGAATGAAGTAAACTGTGCTATGTGGAGGGTACAGGCCGTATATCACTCAAAAACAATTTTCTAAGGCAATCATCCGCAGAAAAGACACGCAAATGCAAACAGGGGAAAAAAAGGAAAGAAGGGGAGAGGATAGGAAAAGGGTGGGTGGAAGAGTGGGATACTTGTACATATGTGAGCAGGAGAGAGTGGGAGAGAGAGGCACAGAGAGAGAGAAAGAGGGAGAGGTGATTTGTCTGGATGCCACACAGCCCTTTGGAGCGCCAGACAGCTGTCAGTGGAATTGATGGTTCCAGCTGGGGATTGATGTGTGAAAAAATCAGAGGATCCATGGATTGCAAGCAGAGGCAGTGCAGGACGTGAAGCGGGCATAGTGTGTGTGTGTGTGTGTGTGTGTGTGTGTGTGTGTGTGTGTGTGTGTGTGTGTGTGTGTGTGTGTGTGTGTGTGTGTGTATGTATGTGTGTGTGTGCGTGTGTATGTATGTGTGTGTGTGTGTGTGTGTGTGTGTATGTGTGTGAAAGAGAGAAAGAGAAAGACAGAGAGAGAGAGAGAGGCAGGGGTGTGCTTCTGGATGGGTGTGTGTGAGAAAGATAAGAACAAGGTGACAGGGCGCGTGAGTCACAGCGGATGATTTCAGGGTGTCTGACATCTTTCTTAGGCAGCCAGAGTGAGAGGGAGAAAGCAAGAGTGTGAGCGGCACTGGAGGTGTTAAAAAGGCTCAGCAGATGTCCAAATACTCTGTAAATCACCGCACAGGACCTGAGGGCACTTGAATGTGTGTGTGGGGTTTTTTTTTTTTACTTTTCTTTTTTTTTGCTAATCTCTCGGCTGTCCCAGAGGTTCCTAATGACTATTACCATTAACAGCAGTGCATGAGCTGCCGCCTTCGCCTACCGCCAAACACCCCCCCACACACACACACACACACACTCACACACACCATTTCTGCTGACCTCCTTTCTGTCTCTCGTCCCATCTGTAGCGCCCCCCCCCAGCTCTCACTCAGAGCTATGTAAACACACAGACCAGCTTGAGCAGAACCCTGTCTGATCTGCTGCAGCTAGAGCTCAGTGGTCTCACTGGGAGAATGCACGGTTGGTCGCATAGCTGTGCTGGTCGTACACACACACACACACACACACACACACACACACACACACACACACACACACACACACACACACACACACACACACACACACACACACACACACACACACACCAATGAGGCGTCTATTTAAAGTTTGCCCTCGTTCCCAGGAGCCATAAACCTGCCAAGGCATTTCAGCCCAAAAGACTCTGAGTCAGGTTACAGGTGTTCTTTCAACATGGATGCCCTGGAAGAAAAAATAACAACCTTGCTTGTGTGTTGGTTTTGAGAAACAGCCGTGAGACATGGCCACAAAACAAGTCAGAACCATGTGAATTTCTCAGCAGTGCGAGACACATCAAGCTGTATGTTATTCAAGGGAAAATAGCATTCCATGCATTATGCAATGGATATCCAATTGTTTTTCCTCACCTCCTTTTTGAACACATATGTTATATGATAATAGATTTAGCTGCACACACATTTTAATAGTATCTATATTTTTGTATTTTTGCTATGAATAAGTAATACTGATATCAGGGCTAATCATTATTGGTTTAGTCTTTTAAATCATTATACATTTGAAATTATGGCATGTTAAAATGAATTAGCGATATTAATAATGTAAAAAAATATATTATTGGAAATAGAAGATGCATTTTGTAAGGAAAAAGTATTAAAGATGCTTAGGGTTATAGGAGAAAAGTAGCATTTAGCAGCATACATAGTAACATTGTATTAATGCCTTCATTTATTAAAGGCATTGGCAAAGTATTTAAGAGGGTAAAACGGCATTACGTTTTTTATGATAACAGTTATGGTGAAACATCTACCCAATGAACTGCAACTTACACATTTTTGATAGTCAGAAACTTTTTTGTTGTTGTTTTCATTGTATCGTTTCACCAAATTTATGAATGTTTTTAATGGAGAGTTGAGAAGTGGAGTAGTAGAGAATGGAGAGTAGACAAGAGAGAAATGCGCCTATTTCAGCATACTATTTTACCTCTGACTAAGCCCCACATGAAGCCAGCGCTTGCAGCGTCCTCTCAGGGTAGAAATGAAAAATGAATGAGGACATGATCCATGCCACATTGGTATTTACTGTCCTGTGGCCTACTGCTCATGCCGAGCCAGAGCGCATTTCTCTCTCCATCCCTAGACCTGTTTTGTGTTTTACTTCATCTATTACATAGGCCTAAATTCATTTATCAGACTAAAGTGTTATTATAGCTTATTCTAAAACGCACACATTACATACGCTGGCCTGAGCCATTCTAAAATATGTGGGGGGAGGGGAGAATATTCAGGCATGGCTGTGATTGGTCTTGACGGTCCTGCGCAGTCTGCTTTTAAAGCGTTCACAAACCAGTTTGCGGGGAGGTTCGAATTACACAAATGATTTTTGTGTGTGTTGTACTGCCCCCTTGCTGTCGCCAGTGGTTTTACTTTGACCGTGCATTTTCCTACTGGCTCTCTCCCATCCCACTGAGCCAGGCCTTGAGCTCTGAAGTAACTATTGAAGTTCATTATCAGACATTTTTTCTCTTAAATAGAAGGCTAATAATCATTAGACAGCTCTTGCTAGTTTGGGCAACGGACTGGGTACTTACAAATTCATTCGATGTCGCAGACAATATTGTCTTACATCATTCTCACACTAAGGCTGTTATAAGGGCTATCACATTAATAATTCAGCCATGCAGTAGGGGATAGAGCAAGACAGTAAGTGTTCTGAAAGTTAGCAGCAAATTCTAATATGCTTGTAGAATAATACGATGAAATGGAACCTACAAGGGCATTTCTTTTTTTTTCTCTAGAGGTATGTTCACAGTAGCTAATAGAAATTCTATTAATAGAAAATCAGCTTTATTATTATTATTATTATTGTTATTGTATTATTATTGTTATTATTATTATTATTATTATTAGTAGTAGTAGTAGTAGTAGTAGTAGTATAGTAGTAGTAGTAGCAGCAGTACTTCTATGCTTATATTTTAGCATGACTGTGATATGACCAGGACTATGAACCTTCTATACATCTGAATACTGCTGCCAACCATAGATTCGACATGCACAAACAACTGTAGTGGCATAACATTTCAGGGTAACCTCTGGACTGCTTTGCAGAGGCATTGATCTCAACAAGGGAACAATTTCTGCAATTTACTAGTCTACCTATAGGTGGCAGCACAGCCCCTATCACAGATTGCTCGTTCCACCATTCACTTCAACACCATCTGATTGACAAGTAATCTCTTGGAGGTTTCTTCATGCACAATACCTGGTGAAAAAAATATTTCTGAGATATCACGTCTCATTTAGGATCTGCAAATAGGTTCACTATAATAGCTTTAGAGTTCCAAACTTTTGACTATTTTTTTTCTTGTGATGAAAATGTAGACTTGGTGTGATATGTGTTAGAATGGTGTATCAGCTCTAAGCATCATGTATCCCACAGCCCTCTTGTAGTGTCCCATTTTTAGTAGTTAGTCTGCCCTTTTTGTATCCCTTCAAAATAGCATTGAGTGATATCCTTTTCAGTGTTATCCATGAATGTCATAAGTGTACAGGTATTTAAATCAAGCACAAAAAATCATAAAAAGAAGAAATATAACCTTCATAGAATGAGACCATTAGTCAAATAAATGTACAGTTAAATCTTGGTCCAGCCGCAGGTCCCGATGTACGAGAACAATGCATCAAACCTGGTGAGGTTAGATGGCTTCATTCCAATGTTTTGAACCCTCTCCTAATGGTTTAATGAGCAACATAAGATTAATCTATTTAAACTCCAGGCTTGTCTAGCACCGGTTCGAGGTAGGTATTGGGACTTTTTGTTGTACAGCCACAGGGTGTGGGACTGTGGGCAGGCTCTCAATCAGTCATGTCACTCCCTACTCTCACATGCACAGTAATAGGGAATTAAACATTGAATGGCAACAAAAAAGAGGAGATCAATAAAGCATGTGCATAAGGAAACCACAAATGGAATGTACGATGGAGGGAGGGAGGGACACAGACTCAGGCAGAAGAAGAAAAAAAAGATGAGGAGAATAGAGAGTGCAAATCAGGAGAGATAAAAGAAAGAGGGAAAAGAAGAAAAATGGGTAGGAGTAAAGAGATGAAGTGGAAGAGATGGGAGAAACAGCGAGAAAGACAGGCAGAAAGAGAGGGGGGGTGTGTGAAAGATTGGAAGAGGGGGAAAACCAGAGTGTGGAGGTGATTTATGCCAGCTATATAATTTTCTACAACCCCCTCACCACCACCTACCCACCAAAACCTCTCTCTCGTTCTCTCATTCT